>OZ004708.1:133198508-133798508 GCA_963924515.1 Vespertilio murinus | reverse complement strand
TAATCACTACTTACAATTTACATGAATGATTTCAAGGCAAGGGCTCTTTAATTTTGTTTCTAAATATATTAATATAGATGAGGATGTAAGATGTTATTATTTTTTATAACGTTGTTCAATTTTTTATAATAACCAGTTTGGGGAGTGTAAAAAGAATATAGATTTTTCTTTTATCAGTATATACAATTTTATGTAATTTTATTTTTCTCCCAGTTATTCATCAACATTTTGCATATTTTATTTGAAGTTCATATATGCAGACCATTGAGAAGGGATATATATATATATATATATATATATATATATATATATATCACCCAATCAATTTGTGAAAACTCTGCAATAGCTTTATTTTCTAGATATTATGCATAAAATTTCTAAAAATTTTCATCAATTTGTTTTACTATAAATGATTAGTCAGCAAACCATTTTATTTTGAGATCTATATTTACACTAATATCCACAGAGCCAATGTAATTGTGTATCAGAAATGTCTTTAGTATTCTGTTCTTGATGTCTTAGCCCTAACGTCAAGGTAGCAATTTAGCATCATGGTATAAAAAGGAAAATATAGTGGATACCATTGACTCATATTGTGCTTTTAATATCCTCTGCAGGGTAAAGTATGATATAATCTAATTACAGTGGTGGAGCTTTCATGGTGGTGGAAATTGCTATTATTTCAATTGACAATCAAGCAATTACATCTCTACTGGATGGTTTACTGGATTTACTAATTAAGCTATCCACTGGAATAAAAATTTATTTAAAAGATACTGCTTCTATAACATTAAAGAAGGTAGCACACTATAGTGGATATTCATATTATGTGATTTTTGTTAAATGTACATGTTTACACTTCCCTTTAAAACCTTAAGACATATTAACATGTATTTTCTGGGTAAAGCACAAGATGTTTAGATTGCAGCTGGTTAAGTAATTTATATTATGAAATGAGAATTAAGTAGCATTTATAAATAATTATTACTTTTTAAACATTTAATGTTTTAAATATATTACATTTATATTTGTTTAAATGTCTAAATGTGTGCCTTGACACCATAGAGTTCCTTATTGATGTCTAGTTGACAAAATTTCATATTTAACTACTAAAATTCAGTGAGTTATTTAATAGATTAATATAATGCAGATGACTTATAGTATTCTACCTTACTGGTTTGAGACTGAAACTCTATTTCTTTAGGATGCTTAGAATAATTTTGTGTCAAAAAAGTTGGGGGAACTCCTGAACATCACGTAACTCACTGTGTCAAAACGGTGGGACACAGCGGCTATACCTCCTAGAATGAAGCTCTGGCATATCTAGAATGGACAAGAGGCAACAAACCAATTATTACAATTTATTATATAACTATAAGTGTGAAAGTAATGTGAAGGAGGTGCTGAAGGAAGATAAACAAGGAGGATTTGACCTAGTTTGTGGTGGTCAAATAGGGCTTCTATTCTAAAAACTAAAGAATGAGTGTGATTTAGTAAATGGAGGAGGAGGAAGGCAGTCCAAGTACTGAAATCTAGAAGCAGGCAGGATCATGGGGCACATGAAAAGTGAAGAGATTTCTAGAATGATTCCACAGAAGATGGCAAGTAATCAATCTACTCATTCTACCACTTACTAGCATGTGATCTTGAGCTAATCACTGAGGATTTCTACATGAAAAACTTTTTGAGTAACCTGAGATTTGCTCCATAATTTGATATTAATTGGGTTTTTTAGGGTGAAGTACATAAATCATCCCTTATGGAGGTAAAAAAAGGTCACATATCAGCAAATGTTTATGGTCTATAACCTAATGCAATTTTATCATAGGTGCTATCAGTTTTGCAGTCATGAAAAAGTACTGAATTTCTATAATTAAACCAGATCATCAGCAAATAAGTATTTAAAACACATGTCTTCTATGGAATGGAATGTTTTTAAACTTACTTATAAGCTTGTGGCACAGCTTATCATTAAGTGCAAACAGCCCTTGCCTCTTAGAGTCAGTAGTGTTTAAACCTATGAGTAACTCACGAGTATTGTTTTCAGCACCCCTTTGGCTGTGATTCAAGTCAAGACAAATTATACCTAGGCCGTGCTGGCAATGGTTGGAGCACTTGTGAACTGTCTCTTTGATAGTTAGATTATACTTGTCTTGCTACTTTGGCGTAAATGTAATTTGAGAGGCTTGTTTCTTGTTTCTGGTAAGTGTTGTGACTTGAGGATGAAAATATGCCACACTGGCATGCTGGCTCTACTTGGAAAAGACACAAAACTGTCACTAGCAGGAAGACAGAAAGTGTTTTATCATTTACATTAAACTCCAAGGACTTACAATATCTGCCGGGTAAACAAAGTTGAAGTACTATTTTGTGCATCAAGTTCTTGCAACTTCAAAAAAAAAAAAAAAGAAAAGAAAAAAGAAAACAAAAGCTATTCTGGGCCCCATTTATTCATAACTAGTGATAATTATTTTGTAAGAGAAAAAATTCCTCTTACCCCCAGAAAACGATGGCTTATTATCACTTTTGTGATATAACAGAAAATAAGGCAAAACAAGTCATCCATTTGGAAAAATAATGATGGGAAATATGCACGATGGATAAAACTTTATCTCTGAAAATACATTCCACTTAATCCCACGTAATTTACTTTCATGTCTAGGAGATGATACTTTGGTCCTTCAGAACTGGAAGGAAATAATAATGCAACAAAAATAATTACTTCCAAAGATATCTTTTTAGTCTTTAAGGCATATGTACATTAACTAAGTTGTGACCCTGGGGAAGGGAAGTTAATTTTATTTCATTTTCAGCTTTATGGCCATTTAAAATATGCTCTTAAATTAACCTAAGTAAGTTCATCGCAGAATATTATTAAGGTTATTTTGCATATTACCAGTATACCTCAAGATCTCAATAAACAATGCATGCCAGTATGAGACAGCCATTTTCAATCAATACTTTAAAAAATGACAAAATCCCTGGTTGTCATAAGTGTACAGATTAATATGAATTATAAGTTGGTCATAAATTACAATTTGTTTTTTAGGTGGTTTCTGTGTATGAGATGAGGTCTCTGTAAACTCAAATCTGGTGGAGTTGTTTTTGTGGTCATGATTGCTTGTTCTTGATATTGTTTTTCCTATTGTCAGTTTTCTCCACTTCACTTCCATCTGTATTTCAGCTGTTGGTACTAGATTATGTGCCAGACATAGTGTTTGTCAATGATGTAAACTTCCATTTCTTTCTGAGCCTTCATGAGTATTTTAGTGAGAAGTTGGGGGAGGCTGGATTGACAGATACATGCAAAATGCAAATTTGAAACAGATTTCAGATGTAATTTTTATGTTAAATTTAGATGTAAAAATTCTTTGAATCTAAGAATGGATGCATTTAAAGATAAAAGGAATAGAATAACTGATAAGGCAATGGTTATCACATTCATAGGTAGAACATTTAATAGCTTTAATACCTTAGGAAAGATTTATAGAATAATATAAAAATAAGGGAGGAGAGAATAGCATCAAATTATATAGAAAAGGAAAAAAAGAGTGAATTCATGGCAATGCATTAATTTCCTTTGTAAAATACTATAGATTAGATGCTCAATAGGCTCTAAGCCAGGCTGACCAGTAGCACATATTTGAAGTAGGTCATATCTGTGCATTTTGTGATTTTTTTCCTAACAGTGCTCTTTGGTCAAGGAACTGAAGTGGAGAACTGATAAATGAGGTGGATTCAGGACTGAATATTGGATGGCAGTTTCAGTATAACATTTGGTCACAATATAATTTTAATAAAAAAGGAAAATACTAAAATGATTGAAGAAGCAGCATAAGCTTGAAATTGAGTGAAGTGGAGCCAGAAACAGTATAGAGAGAGTGGGGGGAAAAGACAGAGGCTAAGTGGTTATAGTGATGATTGGACCAGTGATACAAAGATGAGAATGGTACCGCCACACTTGATGGAGAGGCTGTTTGTTTACAAGACCCCGAGATGACCCTGAGTGAACAGCTGAGGTAAAGGAGAACTAAAGGTAAGTGAGACGAAAGAGGCCAAGCAACAGAGATTAGTGCCTCAGACTGGATTTCAATTTGAATGGTAACATTTCTGAGAATGAGCAAAGTGAACCAGTGTTGGAGACAGGAGTCTCAGGTACTGCCTTTGCCGGGGAAGTTGTGAATGGGGGAATTTTACAAAAATGTGGTGAAATGATTTGGAAAGGGAGGTAAAATAGGATGATATTCCTCCTCTGACACACTGGAAAATAATGTCCTCAAGCTCCTAAATTTTGTTTTTTACGCCCTAACACTTATCTCAGTACTTAAGATGAGTATATATTTTAAGGGAATATAGTTTAGTGGATAAATAAAAGCCTCTTACAACAGCTGAGATAATTAGGCTTACAGGCTATCGTTAAACTATACATTTTTTTTACATGCAGTCAATAGTGCTTTTCACCAAATATTTTTAAATTTTCACTTCTTTACATGTCAGGGATACATCCCCCCCACCCTCTGTAGTTAGGCATACTATACAGATTGCTGTTAGCAAAATAACGTGAGGAAAAGTCTTTAGGAGCTAATGTGTGATTTATTGGATTCTCTTTCCCTCTGACACAGCTACTAGCAACATTTGAGTTGATGGAAACACCACAGATTTGTTTCTCTGCATGCATTCTCAGCATGCAATAAAGCCTCTAGCTGCTCTGCAATGGTGAAAGCTCTATAGGCATCCTATATGCTTACAAGAATGCAGCCCTCAGCCAATTGTGAATACACATATAGCATGAAGGCAAAGTATATCTTATTATCATAAACTACGGGCATGAGTTAAGAGTTACTGTAACACAACATAAACTAGCAGACATCTGTAAAGGAGTATCTGCTGACCAAGTAAAAGATGGGTATCTCAGTCTCCTCATTGTTACAGATGAGGAGACTGAGAATCAATGAGGTTAAGGAAGAGTGAACAATTGTTGAGATACAACTTAGCCTGAAATATTGGACACCTTGATGATAGTGGTAGAATTCCAAGAATTCCTGTAATCTAACTAGTACACATAAAAATGGCCACATTAGAAATTCAGCATCACCACTTCTAAGTATGTTTTTCTGGATTGATTTGAAATTTCTAAATGATCATAAAGAACTAACAGAACTATATGTGGGTGGTATGTACAGATGACTTGAAAATTAAATACCTAGAGATGTTCAGAGGAGAATGGAAGAACATATTGAAAAAACAGAATGGCTAATACTGAATGTCCTCTTAAATGTTTTGGATAGTGTTTAAAATTTTTGCACCCACCTCACCTTTTAATTATATCAAACCAAGCAATTACAATTTTGAAAAGTTCTAAAAAAAACTCATGCCTACATATGCCTCTACATTTTTTATATTCAAAATTTACATTTAAAAACCAAGCTAGACTTTTATTTTAGACTGTATATTCTTAAAGAAACAGGAACATTTAAGTAATCGTTGCTATCTCCTTGTACATAATTTATGTGAGACAATTCTATATGAATCCTTGTCCATTAAAACATGTAGGCACAGGAGTATTTATGAGATACACTCACTCTATTAAGATAGAGATAATGGATATTCAGGACTGATGTTACAGCTATATGTTAAAACAAAGCTTTAAGAATGTAAAACACATACTTCATTTTTTCATAAAGTTTCTCATTCTCTGACAAGCATTTCCAATTAGTGACTATTCAACCAAATCCAAGTCACTCAGATATTATAGTTTCTTAACTTAAAACTGACACCAGTAATGAGATTTCAATCTCCAAATGATTAATTCGAGATTGCACTTATGCCACACTCTTAGTCAAGGCTCAATAAATACATGTCTAATAACATGGGAAATGATAATAACTTTTAAAATTTGGAGACATACTCCCTTATTTAATATTATGCTTTCTAACTCTGTACATTAACTGAATCTTCAATTGAACTGTTGAGAGTATGCATTAGTTTCAGGTAAAAGGATTTATGCTATATCCTAACTTAATTATTTTCTACAATCCTCAAGATTCGATGCCTGTAAAGTTGTAAAAACCAAACTCATGCTCAAAAACAGTGTTTCCCAAAGTGTGGTACGCGTACCCCCAGGGGTACGGGAAGAGTTTGTTGGGGGTACCCGTTGCACCAGAGTTTGGTGAGGATATGCACTGCACCGTGCTTAGCTGCATCTAATTCTACGTTCTCATGAGTCAAGTCAAGATAGTCTTGTGAGGCGTGAGATGGTCCGGTGTGCAAATAAATGTTATTTATAATATAACTTTTATTTATATTTTATTATGAATACTTTTATTTTTCATTTATTATTTTGTGTATGTACCAAAAAAAGAAAAAAATAAATATTTTGATCGTTATTAAAATACATCCATTTTTTTTTGACGAGGGGGTACTCAGCATTATGAAAATTATAGAAGGGGTACACATATCTCAAAAGTTTGGGAAACACTGCTCTAAAAACAATAGTAACATGCTCATAAATTCTAGCTTCTGTCTATGAAAGCTAAACATAGTTGCTAGAATTTCTGCTTAATAGTATACCTAGTAAAATCCTATATAATAAAAGGCTAATGTGCAAATCAACTGAAAGGCACAACGACCTGTTGCTATGATACACACTGACCACCAGGGGCAGATGCTTAATGCAGGAGCTGTGCCCTGGTGATCGGTGCACTCCCCCTGAGGGAGTGCCACTCAGCCAGAAGCTGGGCTTATGGCTGGTGAGTGCAGCAGTGGTGGTGGGAGCCTCTCTTGCCTCCTCAGGAGTTGAACATCTCCCAAGAGCTCCTGGACTGTAAGAGGGTGCAGGCTGGGCTGAGGGATCCTCCCAAGTACACACATTTTGTGTATAGGACTTTAGTTTAATGTCCTATATGATAAAAGCCTAATATGCTAAGTGTCCAGTCAACCAGTCAGCCATTCAACCAATCAAAGAGTAATATGCTAATACTATGCTAAGACCGCTCAACCATTCACTGTGAAGTGCAATGACCATCAAGGGTCAGAAAGTTGACTGGATAACCAGTCACTATGACATGCCCTGATCAGGCAGACACTCTGATTAGTAGGTTAGCTTGCTGTTGGGGTCCAGCTGATTGGAACTGAATGAGATGGGCTGGACACACCCTGAAACCCACTTGCAGTCCCTCCCCTGCTGGCCAACCTCCCACGTCCCTCCCCGGCTCTGATTGTGCACCTGTAGGGTCCCTTGGCCTGGCCTGTGCCCTCTCACAATCCAGGACCCCTCAGGGGATGTTGGAGAGTTGGTTTTGGCCTGATCCCGCAGGTCAGGCTGAGGGAGCCCACTGATGCAGGAATTCATGCACTGAGCCTTTAATAAGAAAATATAAGAGTGATTAAAAATGGCATCTGAATAGGTGGATGCTGCTTGGACATGCTCCCAGGAACAGGTGGAATTACAAATGAAATATGGAAAGCCTTCCTGAATAATCAATGGAAAACTCACAGGAGAGAATCCTGATACCCAAGGACTGAAGGTGGAGACCACATAGAGACTATATATATATATATATATATATATATATATATATATATATAATCTTTTTGTGAAAAGTCATACATTTTAATAAAGTTTACATAAATTGAAAAAAAATAAAATAATAATAAAAATAAAATATAAGAATGCAATAATAATATAAATAAATTCCAAGACTATATTTTAAACTTTTCTTTGGTCTAAAGTTAGTGGTCATATAAAATATAATTTTGCAGTACTTTTACACTTCTAAAAGATGGCCTAATACTACCACAAGTTAATTTTAAATAATAAAATCATCCACTATCAATCATACTCAAAGAAGGAAGATAATTTAATGGTAAAGAAAATATCAATTACAAGTGATATGACATATTCTTTTGCATAAAAAGTAAACCTCTTTTGAAAATTAGTAAATACAATGAAGCAAGATAATAATGTATTAAAGTGTTTTTTATTGTCCAGAAGAGCAGCGGAAACAATGCTAACGTCCCGGAGTATGGAGAGGGACATTTTCTAACTGTTGAAAATATGCCTCGGTATCTTTTTAAAGCATGCGCATTTTATAATGGGTATTTTTTGATCATGTTTTAAAGAGCAGAAAATTTGCTTGTGATAAGATCAATAAAAAAAGCAAGCTCTCTTAGGTTTTGCATAATTTCAAAGCAATTAAATCAAACATCTTAAAATTATGTATCAGATTTTTGTTTAATTTTTCAAATATATAACGTGAGCAATTTTAATGAAACTCAAATTGCAATCAGAGGCATCTAGTAAGATAACAACTACCTTATCTATTTGACCTACTTTTCCCCTTGTTCTTCTCACAACTTACATCAATTTAGATTATAAAGATTTTTTCCTGTGGAAATTACTGGAGAGAGAGAGCAGATAGAAACGAATACTATTCAAAGTGTGAAATGCAAGAATACATAGGCCCTGCTTAACAGATAGCTGTGCCTGAAATAAGCTAGACCGCTAGACCTCTTGAGGTATTATATTTGTTATATTAGCTCTTTGTTTAGTTATTTCCATTGCACGGCTTCCCTCTTCATTTGTATTTAAGATTTAAAATGCAGGTGTGGAGAAAGAGAGTACTGTAGGTGAGCACCAGGTCAAATCAATGTTGCAGATCAAGAGAAATGAACAAAGCAAGGAAGTAATCATTGGTGCAAAATTGTATCCTGGTTACTAACAATCTTTTTTTTTTTTTTTTTTTAAACTAGGTCACTTATGGTGAGCAATAGAGGGGGGAATCTTGACCTAAATAAAATGCACGGTGCTTGCCTCATCTGCCTGCTTGTTTGTGCGTTTATTTATTTATTTATTTATAAACCATTTAAAAACACTTAATAAGGATTGCTACTTGTTGTTGAGAACCTAGTTTGTGCCTGTTGTTTTACAGGTAAGTGTTTATGACTACCAAGGATGGCAGTTACTCTGAGTCTCATTGGAGTAATACAAAGCTTCAGGTCTAAAACGTTAAGCAGCAAGTCCTACCTCTTAGAGAAGGTCTGAGCTGCGACTGGGGTTTGGGCGGCACAGGTTTATCGTATTTAAATCTGTACTGGGATTAGTGGTAAGTAAATTTTCCTGAAATTCTAATAGGGAGAAAAGCACAACGTTTTTTTTTTTTTTTTAATGTTTCAGTATAGTCAATAAGTAAAGACCTCTGAAATCTGGCCTATAAATCCTGGGAACATTATGCTGTAGTCACGTATAAGTAGAACAATATAATCAAATTATATTGTTCTACTTATACATGACTACAGCATAATATAACATTCGGTCAAAATTCTAGTTCAATCCCTGGCCGGGTGGCTCAGCCGGTTAGAGTCTCATCTATACAACACACATCAAAATGCTGCTGGTTCGATTCCCAATCAGGGCACACACCTAGGTTGCGGGTTCCTTCCTCAGTCAGGGAAAATAGTAGAGACAACCAGTCAATGTTTCTTTTATCTCGCTATCTTGCCCTTCCTCTCTCACTAAAAGCCAATAAAAACATATCCTTAGGTGAATTTTTTAAAAAAAAATATAGTTCAAATTCAGAGATATGTGCATAAAAGAGGTTCAAATCAATGATATGCCTAAGGTCGCATAACTATTACATGTCTGAAGCTTGGTTTTAGGCCATGTTTACCTAGCCAAAAATAATGTTTTATTTTTGCTACACTGCAGAGGTGATTTAAAAAAAATAATTGCTCAACTCCTCCTATAAGATCAAACAAACAAATAATAGAGGATCAAAAATACAAAAAAATATATGAAGATCACTTTCCTCTAATTGTGATCCTCCATGGATGTGAAACTCATCATCAGAGGTCATTGCCAGCATTAGGAGATATATTTTAAATAATAACAGTTTAAGTCAGGTTAAAGAAAGCTCTCATAAAGAATAACTCGATACTTTTTACTACATCCAAAATTTTCCAGTACAGTAAAGGGTTGATCTTGAAGGCGCCTTTGGCTGTTTTTATCTTGTTTCTTTAATAGCCATTTGTTTGCAAAATTAGTCATAAAAATACCTGCATTTTTCTTGTTTAAAGTATTTTTATGTTAAAATGTATACCATATACTCTATTCAGAATATTTGGTCTGGGGAAGAACAAGAATGCATTTTCTCTTTTCTGCTTTCTTCCTTGACAGTTGAGAAGAATATACTTATTTTTTTTTTCTGATTGCTAGGAATCTTATGTGTTGGGCTTTAGTCTTTCATTGTCTCTGTTTGTATGTGTGCATGTATTTTTATTCTAATGTACCACAAATAACTTTTTGTACTTGTTTTGGTACAAACACACACAAAAAGAACTGTTAAAATATTTTGGTGTTATAAGATATGCCCATTTACAATACTTTCTTTGTTAATGTATTTTCTAAAACATGTCTTAAGACAGCTCCTTTTCCCCCCCTCTTTTGACAATTAATCTGATTAACTTAAGGCAATATTAATGGCTCCTTACAGGATTGTTCCTCTTCCTTTTCCACTTTGTTTAGCAACTTTGTTTATTAAATAAAAATTAGAGATATTTAACTAATCGTCCTAAGAGAGAGTTTCCTGCCGTCACTTCTACTATTTTACGATGAACTAAGTTTGCATGTATTAGTGCGGCATCATAGTTGCAATTAATCTTAACTAGAATGCATACGGTGGCTTCAGTTTCATTCTTAATGGGCTATACTCTACATAATAAAATAACCACAGAGAATTGATGAGTTGCATTTAATTAGCAGATGGCAGCCTGATCTTAAAGACTGCAGTATCTAATTTCTCAAAAATACAGTTCTTGAGAAATTTATAAAACAGAAAAACATAAACAGTGTGCTTATTTACACTACTTAAGCACAGACCACAAGGGCAAACAGAGGGTAGGTTACAGACATTTCAAGTGTTCATGGATAGTACCTGCGAAGAGCAGGTTAAGGGCCTGACTGCATGGTCTCCACTCCTGTCTTCTCTATCTTAGCCTGGTTTGTCCAGACAGCAGAACATGAAGCAGGTATTTCAGCACCACTACTTTAAAAAACAAAAAGTAAAAATAAACCAACAAACAACAACAACAGCAAACTAACATCAACAAAACAGAAGTGAAGGAAAAGAGAAATAAAAGAGGGAGAGCAAATATAAAAATGTGTTAGTAAGCTGGCCATCCCTTAGTGTCAAGAATGACTCAAACTCGTGAGATGATCTTCCAACGGACAAAATAAGCTTTTCTCAGGATGCTTATTCCTGGGTTGAGCAAATAGAAGAATTTATCTTTTGGATCCCATCTTTTCATGATCAGATTTCATCTCCTGGGTTGCAATTTCATTTGCATTTCTATGTTGCATGTGTGGTGGCCCTAAGTAGACCCACAGCATCTCATTCTTCAGGGAACAGACCTCTAACATAGAAGACAGGTGGTATCCAGAACATCCATGGAATGAGACACTGTTGGATTGTACCTGAAGAACCCAGTTGGAGCCCACACAGAGTGGGTTACCACAAGAGTGGATTAGTCTGGAGAACAAATAGTCAAATGTTTCAGAAATAGTGAAGTTCAGATTATCTGCAATAACACATGGTAAGTGTCTTATTGACTAGTCTTAAGATCTATTGATGCCCCCTCCATAACATTCAGCTACTTAATAAAATATGGTACTTTCATAGTTCTAAGATGCCCTTGCTTTTTAAAATATATTTTTATTGATGTCAGAGACGAAGGGAGAGGGAAAGAGAGATAGAAACATCAATGGTGAGAGAGAATCATTGATTGGCTGCCTCCTGCATGCCCCCACTGTGATTGAACCTGCAACCCAAGCACACGCCCTTGACTGGAACTGAACCCAGGAACCTTCAGTCCACAGGCCAACACTCTATCCACTGAACCGAACAGGCCAGGGTTAAGATGCTCTCACTTATTTCCCAAGAGATGAGGTTTATATCTAATCTGTCACAGATTTTGATTTAAAGGACCACATTTCCTTTAAGCCAATTCATCTGTGAAATAGGTCTGAGTTTATTTTGACTCTTATGTCAATTGTTCACAGGAAATACTCCTACAATGCCCTAGGCATAATCTTTAGGGAGAGAGGTGATATAGGAGTTCTGGCCATTAGTTCATCTGATTTTCTCATACTTTCTAGAACTGTTTAGGTCAGATCCCACATGCCATTTTCATTGTACAATGTGTTACAGATTCACACTCCCAAATTCACATATTACCCAACTTAGGATAAAAACATGTAGTAATGTACCATTTGGTAACCCATTGCTAGGATCTCTTTACACTAGAACATAAAAATAAATTAGAAGTTGCTTTATTTCAATAAAGATGAATTTTTTTGAACTTGCTCTACAGCCTAAGGATTCTACATGTCATTTTTTTAAAACCGGGGCTTGTCAGAGATTCACTATAGTGTCCTAAATATATCACTGATACCTGTAGTACTATCAGATTTTCTAGGTAGCATACTGTAAGTGAAGTGCAACTTGTAACATAATCTTGACAGTGTGGAATATTTTCCAGCTCTTGGCCCTACTAAAAACTGGCAGTGTTTTTAGTCACCTAGTAAATGAAGCATAACAATATTCTAAAGTATGTTCTATGCTGCCCTAAAAATCAATAGAGGTCTACCAAGCACTGTAATTAGAAAATATGAAGAGCATAAAGTTTTTATTCACCTTAATGTACTGGCATGTTCCATGACTCCAACCCCTAAATATTCACTGATATGGGAGACTCTGCACCTTCAATAGGACTTTCTTCCTCTCTCAGATATTCTGATGTCACCATAGGGCATATAGATACTTGTTAGTTCCTGATTATTTATAATTAGCATGATGCATCATTTGTTGACCCACGTGATGTTCTGCCTAAGAGCAAATAGATCAATGTCCCTGAAGAGTATATCACAAATGTGAGCATGAGTACTAACATAGTCTTGGGGCAATCAGCACATGTACCCTTATGTCCCTACTATGCAATGACAAACTGCTTTTGGTCCTCCCTACTGTTAGGTATCAAAATAACGCAACTGCCAAATCAATTCATGTGTGCCAAGTGACAGAGGTGTGTGGAATTGCACCAATGAATATATCATATCTAGCATATAGTTGTAATTGGATCTACAACTTGGATAAGTGTAAGGTAATTAGTCCATACTTATCTATCATTAAGGATCAATTAAAAAAATTCTTTACCAGTATGTAAATTGAATTGGGATGTTATAGAAACCAGTGCCCTTGCACTTTTTTATGTATTTGATGGTGGTGTTTATCATCATCATTTCTCCTGTAATATAGCATTATTTATATATTCTCCAGGCTTTTTAAATGTATTCTCCAGGCTTTTTTTTTTTTTTTTTACTGTAATGGCTCTTACTCCACAGATCATAACTCTATGCAAGGATCACCCAGCTGTTAAATATGTCAGATTTAATTACCACTTGACGGCCAGAGAAATAACCAGAGGTTATTTGTATGGACATGTTCAATACGTTGCGCCGTGTGACTGTCTGGACTCAAAATTCCATCTATCACCCAGCACCCAAAGTTCTCACTCATACTATCAGTCTCAGTCCAGAATCTCTATTCAACAGCCCTTAAAATATCTGTCATGCTTGTCTCCTACTACACAGTTATCCTAGTGTTTCCTATTAAGTACCTTTTGGAAAAGATCAAGGGAGTATATACTTAATTTACTTGCAGTAATATTGATGAATCAATTCTCAAGACAACCTGGATTCCTTTCAATCAATTGCTTTTTGTTCTGTGAACTGATTTAAATCTGGAATTTTTGTGAGAAACCCCAATTACCCATTTTGGTTACTAGTGCCTGTTATGAGTTCACAAGCTTTAACTGTCTTTCATTTATCTTTTATAATGTAGGTCGAACAACAACATACTACTCTGCTTATTGCCTGTCTTTCTTCCAGCACACTGTGAGTTCTTTGCCAACACCGATACCTGTGTATGTAGACTCAATGATTTCCACTTTAGCCATGGCACCCATTAGAGTAGTTAAATATTTCCTGCCACCTACCTGCTTCTATTCCAGAATTCCATTATTCACATTTATCCCAGAGAGCAGAGTTTCATCTTCCACTGCCATTTAAGTTCCAGAGAGGACAAGACACATCGAGTTTCTTAAAAATGTTGGTTTTTCTTCCATGCCCTACCAGTGCATTTCGTATTACATTGCCTCAGTGAGAGAAATGGCTTCTAGAAATACTTTGGGAAAATATTTTGACGGTGTATTCTCAAGTTGTACATCACAATCTAGTCTAATATTACTGATTCCTTGAGTATTGCTTTCTTCCTTCATATTTTGGCAAGGAAGTACTGAACTCTCCACTGTATTTACTAGTACTGTAGGCTGAGACTGTGTGCAAGCTTCAAAGAATCATCTCAACAGGTTTTGAGGATTCCTCTGATTCCTGATAGAGAACTGACATTCCTTTAGTACTGAGTGCTTTAAGTTCAATAAATTATCTCATATTGTAATACTTACTACTGTGTACTACTCAGTTATTCACTCAGGACTGATTTTCCCCAACTGTTGGCCATGTTGGTTGATGCCTCACAGCCAAGTCTATTTCTGAGAATTGCCCTTGACCATAGAGAGATGCCTTAACAAGATCAGCCCCCTCCCCCCGGGCTCAGCCCATCTCAAATGGCTGGTCTATTAAAAATAAACTAAAGCTCCTTTTCCTTGATTCAACTCCAGAACTGTTTGTGGGATTGACTGAGGCTCCTTCTCCAACTGCATCACATTAGTTCAGCTTGTTCCTTTGTCCAATCCTACCTCCCTCATCCCCAAATAATGCTACTTCCAAGAGCATACTTCAATAAAACTTTTGCATGCAGTTCTACACCACAGAGTCTGTTTCCCCGGGAAGTCAACCAATGCCAAGCTTTATATTTTACTACTGTGCTATGACGCTTTTAGGATCCTGTAGTTTGCACCCTGTACACGTGGTGATTAAATAAATTTGTCCTGAATAAAGCACGCCATTGCTTCGTAATGAGCCTGGGTAGCATTAACATTGGCAGGGCATCTCCTGAGCACAAGCAGTATTTTTGGGAAGCATCTGCCTCCATGAGGTCTTCGCATGTGCTCTAAGCTAGAGAAAAACTGTTCTCTTTTGCCAAGGACCGAGCAACTGATTCTGCTCCCTCCCTCCCCCGCACTGGAATCTAGAGTTTTATATTCTCAGCTCTGTTCACACACATGACCCCTCCCGATTCTCAAAAGCTTGCTCTTTTCCAACTTCATTCCTGAACTAAATAGAGGAGATCCCTCAGGGCAGCATATCTGGTCCCTTTTGTAGCTCTGTCACACTTAAAATGAAATCTTGGGTCTGATTTTCTGTAAAGTGCCTTGTAGCCATAAATGTTAAGATTCTGCATAAATGGAGCCATAATGGCCCTTTGGAATTCACAGTGTCTCAAGTTGGCAATTGTCAGCCCTAAGTCTATACTGCTCTGTTTCAAACCTCCCAGTATCATTAAGGAAAGCCAGCCCACATGTCCTTCAATTATTATTGTCCCCCCACCGTATAAGTGCATAGCTGCCACACATCCTAAATCTTAACTTCCACCTTATGCCAACTAAGCACAAGGGAAATCCTTAGTAATTGTGATGTCATGGCATGGCAGAGCTAACTTCCTGCTTCGCACAATGCTAGCAAAGGGGTCATTGCTGTGAGGCTGGTCAGTAATGCAGCTTCCATATATTATCCTTAGACTACTTTCTAGGTTTTTTTTCCTGAAACAAACTGTCTCAGACTGAGTTTGTTAGAAACAGAGCCTGAAGCAAAGACTGGAGTGTTAATGCTTTATTCAGTAATAAAATAAAACCTTGGGAGCAGGGGTGAGGGTAAAGGAAAGTTAGGCAGGGAAGAGGAGAGAACTGATTCAGGCTGCATGCCCAAGCAAATCGCCGTACGATGTTAAATGTGCTCGACTGCTTGGTCTTATGGGATTATCTCCCAAGAAGCCTTATTAATGACTGCTTCTGAGGGATGTCTACGCATGAGAGAATAATAGAGAAAAATGTATTCTCTTGTTGCTACTATCTCCTGTTGGTCAAACATTTACCTTCAGAGTTAAAATGTCTTTTCACTTTTATGTTGCTTTGATGTAGGCACCTAATGCTGCCATGGTGTTTTATTCCTTAGCATCAACAGGAAATCTGAACAAAAGCAAACTTTGTGCATTGGGTCCATTGGGAGAGGAACAATAATGATGTAGACATTTGAAGTTGGTTAGAATCCATACAAAGGGGATTTTTGTGGCTGTGGCTGGTTGTGCAAAATTAGCCAAATTTCTTTGGAACAGTTGAAACTAAGAATAAAGGAGAATTTAAAAGGCATTTATTAGTTTTTGTGACCTTTTATTTTGTCCCTTTGACTATGTTGCTTCCTCTATATCATGGAACTAATAATTACACAATCTTAACGGATTGTTCTATGCAGTATAAAACACCTTGTTTGTAAATATTTTTCAAAGCTCCTGGACCATTAATAAAAATTAACTATTGTTGCTATTTTGATTAAGGAAAAGTCTTGTAACCTGAATAAAAACTCAAAATATCCTGTTACTACTTAATCTCCTTGTAAAACACTGTGTATACAGAATACCATAAATATATTCCTAGAAGAATTAAGGGCATCCTCACTGTCATGAAGCAGTGAGGAAAATATTCCTTTACAGAAATGATAAAATTAAAGAAATATATTTAAAAACCTACTCTCAGTTTTATAACTTGTATTTATAATGTTTTGATCTCTTTTCTATCATTTTTTAAAATATAAAGAATTTGTTTGACTTCAAATAAGGGTAGAAAGTATGTGTTAAAATTGTAGAAATTATCCACCCCCCCAAAAGTACCTGACATGGTACTTCTGTTAACAGCATTAATGTGGTTCAGAAGGAATACAAAGAAAAAGAAAGAATATTTATAAAGTCATATTCAAAATAAATGCTGAAGTGTATGGATTTAAAATCAGGCATTGCTGTTGAGAAAAAGGGTTGTCTTTTCATTTTCCTATAGAGCATTTTGTTGTCTGAGCTTGAGAGTTTAGATGATAGAGTTTGATGTATTAGAAAACTTAGGAAGACAACTAGTAAAGATAAATGAAAATTCTAGCACCTATATTTCATGTAATTTAGAAGAAAAAAATGAGAAGAGCAGGGGTCTGGAGAGGTGTCAGTCAGAGCAGCCATGTGCCCTGAATTTGCAGCCCTGGAATTATAAAGCATGCAATGGTTGCAGGGAAAAGGTTCAGGTTGAGGTCAAGTCTGTGTGCGATTTGCCCAGCCAAACATTTGGATTGCAGAGAGAGAACCCTTGCATAAAGGGTACTTTAGCTAACGTTGGACATTTCGATAGCTAGGGCGTGGAGAGCAACAGAATTGTCAGGCAAAGTGAAGGTCTAGTTTATACTTCCAAATGCTTCTCAGTCCCTGTGTCATTGATGCACAGAAGACCTGGGGGCAATGTGTTGGAGGACAAGGTAGCCTCGTAATAGATGCTACCATTAGACCACGGGGCAGACTGAAGAAGCTGCAAAAATTAAAGTAGTCAATTCAACTGAGCAAGTCCCCAGATATTAGGAAAAAAGAAAGAATACAAAATCATTTGCTGGGGAAATCAGCTTTTATTGCTAAGATAATCAGGCTCAAGTAAACCATACATTAGCACACATTGGCACCAGTCTCACCCTTCTTTCCTGGGGCTAGATTCCAGACATCTTGAAACAGCCTTGAATAGTTGGATTCAACATCCTGTCTTAGTAGTTCCTATAGAGCATATTGGAATATGCTAGTTCTGTCATGATTGAGTTGAATCTTATTTTTAGAGATTAGCATACCAGCCAGGTCACATTACAAATGAACAGAACAAGACCCTTTCTTCAGCACCCCAAGATTATTTCATAAGCATGCCTCCACTCTTATACACCCCGATGCCATCTGATAAGATTGATGCATTTGAGTCACTCAAGAAAACAGGTTTTCTAATGTAAAAAAAAATAGAAATATAATGACTGGATTGTATTGAGATCAGTGAATAAGCTTTCTTTTCTTGCTACTAGTCATTGGAGGGAAATGAGAAAGAGGGGGGAGTTATAGGGAAAATACAGAATCTATAAGAATCTATATTTCCTTTGCACATCTGTGTGTAACATGAATCATTGTGTGGCCATGCAAAACATAGGTATTTTGACTTCTCAGTTTCAGACTATTTTATCTCCAGGTCAGTGAAATTTCCTTTATCTCTAATTTCTAGATGCAATCTCCAAGTTCAGATTAATTTTTTCCATCAAATCTCACCATTCTTACCGGTGGCTATGTTCCAGATATCTTGAGACAGCCGTGAACAGTCATTATTCAAGATCCCACCTTTCTAATTCCTCTATTATACTAGTTCTGTCATGAATGAGATTTTACTTCCAACACGTCCTCAAAGTTACTCTTGTAAACTTTATTGCTTTCTCCAGTTATATCCTACCATATTTTTCATTGCTGGCATGACCTGCTGTTATATTTTGGGGGAATTAGAGGTTTGAAGCTGCAGGAGCAAACACATAGAATCTGTTTATATGCGATGGATATACTAAAGCTTGTGGTGGGCGGCAGTGTGAGGAGTGGCTGGCACTGAGTCTCAAGGTGTGGGAAGGCGCCTGTTGTAAAGAGCACAGAAGCCTTGCTCAGGAGTTTATAGCAGAGACATAACATGGACATAGTTGGCTAAGCAGAGCGATCTGTGATGGGGGCTAGTTGACAGCTTTTGTGCTTCACCATACTGAAAAACAAACTGAAAACTATCAAAATAGCAATAACATTAAGATGCCTAGGGAAATATAAAGGATTTAATGACTTATTAGGTAAAAGAGTTAAGAGAGGGTTGTTGCCAAAATAACGTTAGGATTTTGTGGTTGTGACATGGGTTTAAAGCCCATTGATAAGGATGACAAATAAAATAAAAAGTAAAAAATATTTAATTATATCCTTACATAATTATTCTCTATAATTCTCAGAACTCAATGTTAAAAATCTGAGATAAACGAAATCCAGGAATCATCATGATGAAATAAAATAATGTATGTAATGAAAACATGCTCAGTCACTAATCATCCGAGACATGCAAATCAAAACAATAATAAGGTACCATCGCACACCTGTCAAAATGGCTATCATCAACAAATCAACAAATGACAAGTGCTGGTGAGGATGCGGAGAAAAAAAGGAACCCTTGTGCACTGCTGGTGGGAATGTAGACTGGTGCAGCCACCGTGGAGAACAGTATGGAATTTCCCCCAAAAGTAAAATGGAACTCCTATTTGACCCAGTAATTCCACTTCTAGGAATAAATCCCAAGAAACCAGAAACACCAATGAGAAAGGATATATGCACCCCTATGTTCATAGCAGTGCAATTTAAAATAGCTAAGATTTAGAAACAGCCTAAGTGCACTGCTAATGCAAAGGGTGAATTAAAAAACTGCGGTACATCTACACAATGGAATACCATGCTCCTATAAAAAAGAAGGAACTTTTACCATCCGCAACAGCATGGATGGACCTGGAGAACGTTATGCTAAGTGAAATAAGCCAATTGGAGAAAGATTAATATCACAAGATTCTCACTCATATGTGGGATATAATAATCAACATAAACTGATGAACAAAAATGGATCCAGAAACAAGGTGGCACTGAGCAGATCATGCAACCTCAGGGAAAAAGGAGGGAAGGAGAGCGGGGGAGAGATCAACCAAAGGACTTGTATGCATACATATTAGCAAGCATGACCAATGGACACAGACACTGGGGCGGTGGGGGCTTGCCCTCAGGGGTGGGACTGGCCAGGGGGAAGTTCAATGAGAAAAAAGGAGACAATGTAATACTTACATAAAATAATAATAATAATAATAATAATAATAATAGAGAAAAATAAAAGGTAAGCCAAGATGTATAAGGGATCAAACTTCAGCAATACATAAAAAGATAATAATGTATCCAAAGTGCTTATAATCATATGTATTAGATAGCTATATGGGTCTCACTCTTATTACTTTAGGGATGGACAGGCATGGCACATAGTGCTAATTTCCCCTTCTAGCTTTGAGATGTTTAAAAATGTATTACAAGTTTCACATGATCCTTGACATATTTTGTGAGTTAGCATCCAAACAAAAATCTCCAAAGCCATTTTTATCATATATTTTATTTTTAAGCCATTGTTACTTACACTCTTTTCCCCCCAAGAGCTGTGTATTCTTGTAAAATCAATAGTAAGAAGCAGGTACTTCAGTAAGCGTAAAATCAAGGACAGCCTCCAATTCCATTCTGCAAAGTGCCCGGTGCTCTAGAAACACTCAAACATGAAAAGATGTCCTTATAATTTCTGTAAGCCTAAAATATCTTATGTGTTTAAGTATCACCAAACTTGGGTTTCCAGTATATAATGCTTCTTTATAATACGAGTAGCCATTTTTCACTGAATGGCCCTCTATGCCCAGCACTATGAGAAAGACTTTATAAGTATTATATCCAATCTTATAAATAAGCCTCCAGGGTTTTTATTCATCTCTTCAATTTCCACCTTGGGATTTAAGGTATTGAAATAATTGGCTCAAGGTCAATGTAGGCCTTGGGTCGCAGAGTAGGCTTTTTACTTGGTGTTCTATGCCTTTATAGCTGACTAACTGTCATTTCTGAAAATTATCCTAGCAATTCAAGGGGCAGGAAAAATAGGAATGATGCCTGTCTTTCCTTGCTAATTCACTGGATTGCTTTTAGGTTTCATAAAAACACCAGTGCACAGTAATTGAGGAGGGTAGGGATATAGCAATTGTTGGGTTCATACAAAAGACCTTGCCTGCTGAAAGACACTGAGCATACCCAGTAATATAACTATGAAAACCAAGAAAGGGAGAGGGTATTTGAGGGCTTGATAACAGTGAAATCTAAAAGAAATAAGAATGAAGCAAAAAAGGAAAAGCATCATCGTTATATAGATGATTCATGCTGTAGATCTTGTATGTGTTTGATTCAAAATGTGATATTTTCACTTCGTTTTTATCCCAGATTTTCAGCAGCCTCTTCTCACCACACCCAGACAAATACTTGTTAGATGTAGTGTGATTGATTTACATTTGGCTGCTACCTCTGTACCTGTCATTTAACTGTTAACAAAAGTGCAGTCATACAACTTTTCTTTTGGGCCTTTCACCTCTTTTCACACAAGAACTGTCTTTCAAGTGACAATAGGCCAGCATGAGCAGAAACGGCCCTTTGAATGCCAGCCTCCTACTCGTGATGGTTTTATTGAGCTGTTCCACTTTTCACGGCTTTTTGCAGGTATTAGAGAAATGGATGACCATTAAACATAATCAGAATACAGTATCATGGTTCTGAAAGAGATGATAGAAGTATTTATTAAGGACAATAAAAGTCATTTTCATATTATTAATAGGAAATAGGTGATTGAATTTCTTTGCCAGATAGAAGAAAGTCAATAGATATGAAATATAATGTGATGGCATATATTTACTACCTATGTTTTTGTTACATATAATCCTATATAATGAAAGGCTAATATGCAAATTGACCAACCAGCTGAACAACCAGTTGCTATGATACGCACTGACCACCCAGGGGGCAAACACTCAGTGCAGGAGCTGACCCCTGGAGGTCAGTTTGCTCCCACAGGAGGAGCACTGTTCAGCCCGAATCTGGGCTCATGGATGGCTAGTGCAGTGGCAGTGGCGGGAGCTTCTCTTGCCTCTGCAGCATTGCTAAGGATGTTAGACTTCTGGCTTAGGCTGGAAGCTTGGCTTCCTCCATTGCTGGGACAACCCAAACCTCCTGCTTGCTTCAGCTGAGTGGACAGCCGCCATCTTGGTTGTGTTAATTTGCATATTTGATCCTGACTGGCTGGTGGTTGTGGCTTGTGGGTGTAGTGGAGAGTGGAGTGATGGTTAATTTCCATGTTTCTCTTTTATTAGTGTAGATTCAACTGCTGGCCCTAACTGGTTTGGCTCAGTGGATAGAGTGTTGGCTTGTGGACTGAAAGGTCCCAGGTTCAATTCTGACAAAGGACATGTACCATGGTTGCAGACACATCCCCAGTAGGAGTTGTGCAGGAGGCAGCTGATTGATCTTTCTCTCTCATTGATGTTTTTATCTCTCTCTCTCTCTCTCTCTCTCTCTCTCTCTCTCTCTCAGAAATAAAAATCAATACATATATATATATATATATATATATATATATATATATATATATATATATATTTTAAATGCAACTGCTGGATAGTTGTTTTTTTGTTAATCCTCACTCAAGGATCTATTTTTCCATAGACTTTTAGAGAGAGATTGAAAGGGAGGGAGAATAAGAGAGAGAGAGAAACAGTAATGTGAGAGAGACGCATTGATTGGTCACCTCAAACACTTGCCCCAACCAAAGCTGGGATCAAACTTGGAATGTAGGCACATGCCCTTTACCAGAAATTGAAAATGAGTCCCTCTAACCACTGAGCAATACAGGCCATGGCACTACTGATAGACTGAAAGCTATCATGCCAACATAAGTTAACTCTTACTTGCATTTAATAATTATCAGTTACCTCCTGATCAATTATGTCAAAACTCAGAGAGACCCCATGATCATCATTATTGTTTACAACCAAAATTAAGCTGAACTTAGATTTTTCTTATCAAAATGAGTTAATAAGAATATAGAAACTATAGGGGGGGCAACACTTTGTCAGTCACATTCCTTTCATTTCAATCTAACTTGAGAACATGCTAATGCTTTGATATTTTTTTATGTCAAACTTTACAGAGTAAAGTGAATGCTGTTGCTAAGGAGCTCAAAATGACAGTTGCCATTCTAATCCATTAGCAAAATGTAAAGTGCACTGCTTATTGTCACTATTGCCCTCTTACACTGTACTAAGTAAGGTTTTAATATTGATCCTTACACATGTCTTACACATTTCCCAGTGCTCAGTACTGTTGATAGCAGGTTGTACTACAAATTACTTATATTTTTTATCCAGACCATTAGATATACATTTTTATATATTTTTTATATTGCCTGTCAGCCTTAATAAGGATTATAAATGCATTTTACATGTTGGAAAGGATAGCATTTATTTTGGGAGAATGCATCAGGAGAAATACAAAGAATGAAAAGATAAAAAGGTTAGGAATAATGGGTATCTTATGGCCTAAGGTACAAGCATTTTTTAAAAAATGATAGTAATTGGAGGAGATAGAAAAACCCTCACTTGAGAGATAGTCTAGTTAGTAAGTGATTTTAGAAATAATAATGCCAATACCAATACCTTAACATTTATAACAATTTATTTTCAAACTATTTTTAAAACATATTTTTATTGATTTCAGAGAGGAAGGGAGAGGGAGAGAAACATAAATAATGGGAGAGAATCATCAATCTCTGCATCCTGCATGTCCCCTACTGGGGAGAGAGCCTGAGACCTGAGCATGTGCCCTGACCTGGAATTAAACCATGACCTCCTAGTTCATGAGTTGAATGAGGCTCAAACACTGAGCCACACTGGTGCGGCTCAAACTGTTTTTATATACATTGTCTCATTTGGTTTTTAGAACCACTCACTCTTTGATATAGGAAAAGTAGTTATTAAATTATCTGTTATTCAAACCAGTCACTGTTTTTATGAAAGATTTTGTTACTTGTCAAAGGTGGCAAGATTTGTCCTGGTTGGTGCTTCTAAGTGGTTAGAACCAAAGTAACAAAGTGTTGCAGGCTACATCCCAGTCAAGGGCAAGTACCTGGGTTGTGGTTCATTCCTCACCCCTATTTCAGGTGTGTGGGGGAGGCCACCAGTTGATGTGCCTCTCTCACATCGATTTTTCTCTCTCTTTCTCTTTTTCTCTGCCTTCCCCCTTTCCTATCCCTCCTTCCACTCTCTGAAAAAGCAATGGAAAAAAGTGTCCTCAGATGAGGTTTAAAAACAAAAAATGGTTGTACGGTTAGAAAATGATGGAGTCAAGATGTAGAAAAATGTTCTGGTTCCTGGTCCAATGATTTTACTTTATACTCCACTGGGATTGCTTCTGTTTTTAATAAACACAATAGTAAACAAAAAACTACATGAACCAAGAAAATAATACTTCCCCTTTTCTAATTTTTTCTCCTCTGACATTCTGCAATAAAATGTTTTAATATAAGTTTGTGCTTTAAACAGAGCTTAGAATTTATGAGAAGTAATTCAATCTTTTAAAATAGATGGAGAAATGGATGAGCAAATGAATCCATAAACTTGAATATAGTGCCTGAAAATTCTGACCCCTGGTCATTTCCATAAACACTGCTGAAACTCGTTTATTTTTACTTGTCTTGTCACTTATAGTGTTTTGTTTACCGTATTTGCCGGCGTATAAGATGATTTTTTGGCCCTGAAAAATATGCCTCCAAGTGGGGGGTAGTCTTATACGGCAAGTATATAACAAACTCTGTATTTTGAATGGAAATGTTAGGGGGTCGTCTTATACGCCCAGTCTCTTATATGCAGGCAAATACGGTATTTTTCAGGGCCAAAAAATCGTCTTATACGCCGGCAAATACGGTACATGTAAACTATTATACAGTTATTTGCTAAGTAATCATTTGACCTTATATACCACTGTTTATATTAAGTAGTACATAATGAATACTTAATGAAACTGATGTAGCTATAATTTACTGATAGCTAGTTCATTTTCTTTTTCTTCTTGATTTGAAATCTACTTTGAAACAATAGTCATAAGAGACTATATATACTTATATGTAGGAGGTTTTGATCCATTGATCTTATATTTCTAATCTGGAGACCACTAATGCCCATTTGACTATCCATGAGTCACATACTTAATTAAATATCACTATTTCTAGCCTCATTAGGGGAATTTAAAATTCAAATAGCTAAGGTTGACCTGGCCCGTGTGACTCAGTGGTTTAGCCTCAACATATGGACCAGGAGTCACTGTTCAGTTCCCGGTGAGGGCACATACCTAGGTTGAGGGCTCGATCCTCCATAGGGTCTGTACAGGAGTCAGCTTATCAATGATACTCTTTCATCCTTGATATTTCTCTCTTTCTCTTCCTTTCCCTTCGTCTCAAAATACTAGATAAGGTAATATAGGCTATGTAAGTGTTTCATATTAATTTTATACAAAACTGGACTTATTGGGTATATGCTAATATTTCTCTAATGAATAGATACTATCAATTATCAAAAGGCATATATAGCCTAATAAGATTGTTTGGATGTGCGTGTTATTTTAAGTATATACTTATTCGTTAAATCGTATACTTGTTTCAAGTCATGCAGTATTAGAATTTTGTAGGTGTAGGGGTGTTGTGTGTGTGTGTGTGTGTGTGTGTGTGTGTGTGAGGCAAAACTGGCAAGATCCTTAACAAACTCATTTCATCTTCCCGTGTCTATAGAAAGGCTATAATTCCCATATCTGCCTTCAGTTATTTTGTTAAGTAGGATTATATAGTTGGGTTCTGTTTAATGCAATGTGGCTAGAAGTGTATTCTGTACCTAGGTATAAGGCTTGCTCTGGGAACCTCCACAAGCTCTTCCACTTCAATGTTATATTGAAAGTAGTCACATTATACATAGAAACAGCTTATATTTTTAACCATTTTTTAAAAGGACGCAAGAGAATATCTGGAACACATTCAATTTTTTTTATGCTTAGGTAAATAAGTTTGTCAAATAAAGTATCACATGATTTCATTCATATATGGAACCTAATGAACAAAATAAACTGATGAACAAAATAGACATAGAAGTATCAGACAGACTGATTAATCTCAGAGGCAAAGCAGAAGTGGGGGAGGTGGAGAGAGATTAACCTAGGAATTTATATGCATATATGGAGAGCCCATGGACATAGACAAAGCCCAGGAGGGTTGGGCGCATGGTGGAGGGAGTCAATGGCAAAAAAGGGAGAACATTTGTAATACTTTCAACAACAAAAGATAAATTAAAAAATAGATAAGAACCCTAACTGCTTTGGCTCAGTGTACAGAACATCGGCCTGTGGACTCAAGGGTCTCAGGTTTGATTCTGGCCAAGGGCATATACCTTGGTTGCAAGCACATACCCAATAGGGAGTGTTTCTCTCTCATTGATGTTTCTAACTCTCTATCCCTCTCTTTTCCTCTCTGTAAAAAAATCAATAACATATATTTTAAAATAGATAAGAAAAAAATCTTGTGAATTAAGCCATTAAACTGTCTATACTACAGTAATAGAATATTGATAATTTGAATCGATATTATAAAATTATAAGAAAAAAGAAATTTGGAAGCTTAAAAGTCAGAGAGTGAACAAAGAAACTGAAATCAGACATTTAGAAAGCTGGAGATTTGTGCCATGTAGCAGCATAATACTTGATTACCTGTGTAACTTTGAAAGCAGACTGTAGGCCTGTTAATTTTGTGAGTCCAGAGAAGAAAGTTGAAAATCATTACTTAGTATAGTTTGTTGTTTATTATTAATTTAAATAAAGAATTATAATAAAACGAGTTTAAGGAAGAATTGAAAAGATTGGGAGCAAAAAATGTAATAGAAAATAGAAAGTTTGGGAGGGTTTGTATTGTTGAGAAATCCAACGAAGTCTAAATCTCTAACAGTGAGAAATTAAGAAATATATCTTTTAGCAAAACTCCAGAAAAAAATGAATTGAATCAAGTGACTCAAGGATGATATCAGATTAAATTACAGTCTTCCTATTCAAGTTAGAAAGCTTCAAACTAGCCACTATTAAATTGAATGAGACAGGCATGGGAATGAGAAAGTAGAAAAATATAAGTGGATTTGGGAACTATGTCTCTTAAAGAAAATTAAGTGTGGAAGAGACCAGAAGCAAAGAGATCTGAAGCCTACTATGTTTTGGGAAAATTAGGGCCATAAAAAATTAAGACATTTTAAAACTTAAAACAGTTCTTAAAACCTAAATCTTCTTAAACAATACAACTTTGAAAGAAACCTACAGGGTTTGCTTAAGTAATCTTTCCCCAAAACATTTTTTCATATATAAGCAAAGTAAGTAATGAACTAGGAAGAGCCTCCCAGAGTATGGAGCCAGGGATCAATGATCCAAAACCATTTACAGGACAGTTCCTTCCGCAGAGCACATTCGGAGATAACACATATCCGAAGAACTTTGACACTGCTAGGGTGGAGGGACTGTATAACATCAGCTCGATGATGTTTCTTAATTCCTAGAGACCTATAACAATGAGGTCTCTTCTTACTCGCCTTTCCAAATGGCATTATTTGTTCTGGCTACCCAGTCTCTATACACTGTGAGTGTATGGGTTTCATAGATGATGAAACTTTGTGGTCAATGGGCATGGTCAATGAGAGTTCTAGGAGATCATGCAGGTCATCAGGACGCCATGTATAGGGCAGTGTATGACTTAAAGATCATGGACTTTGAGCTGGATATGATAGCTGGACGGGAGTCTGTGTTGTCCCTTTCAGGGAGAAAAAAATAGTGTGTTCTAAGTGTAGAAAAGAAGTCACAAATATTTGGTGAATAAAAAGAATTATGTCATAGAATGCTTGCATTTTTAATTACATATATATATATATATATATATATATATATATATATATATATATATATATATATATAGTGGATACTATACTTTCCGAACTGTTGTAGTTAGTTTGGCACCTTATAGCTTGATAATGGCCATGTGACCAGCTTCTTAAGTGTGGAAACAAGTGATGTGCACCATTCCCATGTTGAACATGAAGCTCCTTGCACAAATTTCACATAATCCTACACTTTTGTGACAACTAGGAAGGCCACATAGAGATTGTGACATAGGATGCTGGTATCCTTGTTTATGTGATTACTGCCTTGAGGATGGTCAACTAAAAAATTCCAATGTAATTATACTTTGTGTATCCTAGAAGGAAAATTTATTACATTAATTTACTACCTTTTGGGAGTCTTTTTATTACCTGAGCTTAGCATAGTGTGCCCTATCTAATAAAACGTCTCAGTCAGCTAACAGATTTGGCAGTGTGTCAGACATTTTGTTCTTATGTGTGTTGAACTCTTAGAATTATTGGCATACAACAGTAAAAAAATTACGTTTACTGACTGTTTATGAAATAGATCATCATTAATATGAAGAAGATATGGCAGATAACAGGAAAAACAAAGATCACATATCTTACCAAATAATAAACATGTAAGTTGACCTTACCTCTGCTATGCCCACAGCCAATCAGAGTGAGTATGTAAATTAACTCAACAAACATGGTTAATTTTCATACATACCTGGGTCCCAGGAACCTCCTTGGCATCCAGGCCTCTCCCAGCCAGCCATCGGAGCCTCCCAAGCCTAAAGCCTGGGTTGGAGGCTTTAGGCTTGGGAAGGACCCGAGACTATGATTGTAGGGGTGAAGGATGCTGCTTTCCAAGCCTAAAGCCTGGGGCAGAGGCTGTAGGCTTGGGCAGGGGCTGAGCCTGGGATCTGAGGGAATGGGAAAAACATCAATGGAAACATAACCTCAGGTGAGGATAAATAGAAAAATAAAGAAACATCATATCCTATGAATGACACATCTTGAAAAAATGCCTAAAGAAAGTTGTCATTTTTTTTTATGCTGAAGGGACTGGAGTCCATGTTGATATAAACACCTTTGTGGCTGTGGTGACTGGCAATGGCTGCAGCAGCAGAATGACGGGGCTGGTGCCTTCACCTGATCAACCCAGTCGCCTCCTACAAAGGGAGGCCAGACTGAGGCTTAGGTCTGCTCCCAATGAGGAGCGGGCCTAAGCCACCAGTGGAACTTCCCCTGAGGGCTCCCAGCATGTGATAGGGGGCAAGCTGGGCTGAGGGAACCCTTCCCAGTGCATACATTTTGTGCACCGGGCCCCTACTTTTATGATAAATTAAATTATTGCTACCAATTCTTCACTTTCCCTAAGGA
The DNA here is from genome assembly GCA_963924515.1 of Vespertilio murinus. Lineage (NCBI taxonomy): Eukaryota > Metazoa > Chordata > Mammalia > Chiroptera > Vespertilionidae > Vespertilio > Vespertilio murinus. The sequence continues at coordinate 133,769,503 of OZ004708.1, read as the reverse complement.
TCAACTGATGGCCTGTTATTTTTTAGTGTAGTGTCCCTTGTAGAATGGATTCACCTACCCCATTGACATTGGGTTTGCCACATGATTTGCATTAGCCAATGAGATGAATGTGTAAGTCAGGGTATGCTAATTTCTAGCTCAGGCATTACAAAACTTCCAGGTTGCCACTTTTCTCTTGGACTTATTTTCAGGCTATGAGCAGGCAGTGCTCAGGGTACTCCTGTCTAGAAGGAGACATGTGGGAGGCTATGAACCCAACTGCAGTCCAGTACCCAACCCACTTAAATCCTTGTAATCAGTTAAGATTGGTTAACTCTTAGAAACTCAAAAGACCTATAACCTATTTTAAAAAAATGTTGTAATTCTGAAATTATTTTCTACATAGCAAACACTGACATTGCAATAAATCCTATAGCTAGAAACTGAATTCATTCTCTGACTTATGATTCAATAATCTACAAACTACTCTGTGAGAAAGATTCAATATTAATTGAAATAGTAATTCTTTTATCTGGTTCCTACTAAATGTTTAATTTGGACTGCACCTTTAAATTATTTTGTTTTTATTTGCCGATATTCATTTTGCTTTGTATAATTTATTATTTTAAAAAAGATTATTTTACTTTTTTATTCATTCAAAATCAATTTGATTCCATGATTATAAAAATTGGCAATGTAAAGGAAAAAAAAGGAAAAATGATCATTAACAAAATATGCTATTTTTCTTCTTCTATGAAAATATGCAACTCAAATGGATTTCATTAATACATCTCGGTCCTCTATGGCCTTTAATCAATAGTACTCACTGGAATTTATAAGCTGTTACCTAACAATAATTTTTCCATTTTCAATATGTATGATAAGAGAATGCAAATCTATGTTTATTTTTTATGTTTGACTTATATATTTAATAACAAACTATTTAATTGCAAGACCAAAAAGACTTATAATTACTTGTATTTATTTTAAGCACTTCCCTTATTGAATTAGATATTAGAAAAAAAAAGTTTCATAATTTATCCCATTAAATATCATTATTAATGTGCTGTTGTCCTTTTCATAACAATTCTTTTTGTATGCTTCATTGTTTATTCTACAGTAAGTCTTTTAAAATACAACTCTCATTTCCTGTTTTCCCTTAGATAGATTTAATACCTCTTCTTTGGAGTGACCTTTACTTCTTTCAATTCAGTCAAAAAGTGATAAAATGTCTTTGCAGGAGGAATGAATTTACTACTCAAAGTAACTAGTAAAATCAGGCAAAATAGCTATATTGGTTGTACATTTAGACATGATGACCCCTATGGTGTTAAACTTTATTAGTTCATACACTACAGTTCAGATCAGGAGAGACTACACTCTAAGTTATATATACAGCACAATTGGGTGTAGTATGCATGATGTATTGGTATAGAACAGGGCAATATAGCTGGAAGCTTTGGATATACAGATACTCCTTGACTCAAAATGGGGTTATTTCCTGATAAACCCATTTTAAGTTTAAATTCATTTACTACACCTAATCTACTGAGCATCACAGCTTAACCTAGCCTACCTTAAATGTGCTCAGAACACTTACATTAGACTACAGTTGGGCATAATCCTAAACAATGCATGTACTGTAGAGTACCAGTTCTTTACCTTTATCATCATGTGGCTGACTGGAGCTGGTACTCACTGCCTAGAATCATAAGAGAGTGTAATATTGCATAGCACTAGACTTGGAAAAGATCAACATTCAAGACTGAAAGTATGCCGAAACCAGTTTGGCTCAGTGGATAGAGCATTGATCTGTGGACTTAAAGGCCCCAGGTTTGATTCCAGTTAAGCGCATATACATTGGTTGTGGGCACATCCCTGGTAGGGGATGTGCAGGAGGCAGCTGGTCAATGTTTCTCTCTCATCGGCATTTCTACCTCTCTATCCCTCTCCCTTCCTCTCTGTGGAAAATCAATAAAACATATTTAAAAAGAGACTGGAAGTACAGTTTCTACTGAATATATATTGCTTTTGCACCATCATAACATCCCACAATATTAAGTTGAATCATTGAAAGTTGGGGACCATCTGTATTCTAAATCTCTGTAAAATGGCTAATCAAATAAATTTACCAGTTCTATTACTTATAAGTAACGAAATAAAAAATATTGCCAAGGCAAAGAATATACTAGGATTTTGATATTTGTAAAGTCATTTCTTGTGTTTTTCCCTTTTAGGTTCTTTTCTTGGTAAATAAGGTGCAAAATGTTACTGATGACATACAACATTTAGAAGAACATATGTCTTATGAGAAAAATGTATTTCATATTTCCATCCTTATTTTCATTATCCTATATTTAAGTACTTTAAGAGACAGAAGAGCTTCATTGTTTGGTGTTGTGAATGTGAATATCAGACAATTATTTTCAAGTTTATTCAGCATTTTTATGTTTCCCATTTAAAAACCTTTTTCTTTCTTTTGAACCTGAACTGCTGAGTTAGCATGACAGATTTTACTTATTCCAAAAATGGTAGAAGGAAATGATATGATCACCTGAAATATGAGAGAGTGATCCCAAATTACTATTATTTTAACTTCGAGTTGAAATGAATAGTATCAGAGCAGATCAACCATCAGGGAAAGAACAGGAAATAGGATACCATGATCCTAAATTTGTATTCTGACCTGATTTACCAGTACCAGTGAGCCTGTGCAACAAAGTTCTTGTGGACCCAGACTGCGTTACCTTTGCATATTTAGGAGAGGTTTGTTCAGTCTTGGCCCTGTTGACACTTGACACTGAATAATGCTTTGTTTAGATGTTGTCTTGTCCATTATAGGATGTCTGACAACATAAGTGGCCTCCACATATAGAAATTACTGCAGTTCAATACATATAAAGCATATTGAAGGATGGTACCTCTTTCTTGCAGGGAATTGCCTCAAAGCTGATGCTTTAGCATTTCCTGCAGTAGATCTTCCTAACACTCTATCAGGTCAGCGGCATCTGCATGATACATTATGTATCACAACCAGCGACTCCTGGGGATTACATGACTGTGGACCAAGCATTCTGTAAGCACCTGGATGGTGCTGCTGTGAGGCCAAGTAGAAAAACAAACAAAACAAAAACTTGCTGCTCAAACTAGGTCTCTGTTCCTGTGACAACAAACCACATAGCCTTACATGTAGAAGGACCCAAATACAGCCAACGTGGAACCAAGTAGTAATTTGGTCTTCTTGAGGACTAATGCCATATGGGAGATTATAACATTGGTATAATTGGTATTGGTTATATATTATTATATTATATACATTGGTATCTGTTATTGGCATTTTGGAGATTCAGAGGTAATGGTAGCAGCAGTTGGACTAACCTAAGTAAGTAGGAATTTGTGCTTTAGGGCCCATGCATAGCTTTAGTCCTTGTCTTTTATATATCCATCATGATAAGCACTTATAGTAGCTACTGATAATTCTGCATCAATTAAGATCAACTGGTTGTGCTTTTCTTTCATTTGAAAATTTAGTGCCTTTTCTCTAGTGCATCTTTTATCACAGGCATTCACTCTTTAAGCACATTCATTCATTCATATATATATATATATATATATATATATATATATATATATATTCTTTCATATGCCTTTACCCCATGCATCCTTACTGCCAGTCTTCCAATATTTTTCCTCCCACATCCCCAGCCAATTGATCCAGTTATTTGCTGCTGCCCACTGTCAATATATATGATGATCGTGTGTTAATTCTCCTTCCACACGAAGTAAATACCCAAGTGCTTATGTATCATGCCTGTCTTTTAAATCTAAACTTGAAGAAGCTGAAATGAGGTCACCATGCCTCATCAACTGACACCCATACGATAAGCTAGCCCATTTTTAAGACAGGTTTGGGGATTTTGTTCCTTTTCCAGCTGATTATACATGATTTTCCCAAGTGGTTATAAGAATGAGATGATGGAGAAGAATTAGCACAAATGTAGTGGGGTTTCAGGAGTCTGGGCTACTTTCTCATACAGCTTATGCACTCTGACTCTGTTCTTGATCATCACTCCCAGATATACTCTTCCTGTCATAAAAATGATTTCTTCTAAGTCCACTGAACTTATTTTTTTTCTATTTTTCCTCCACTGGACTTATGATTTTGTGAATCATAAGCTCATGTTTAGACTGTCCAGTCTTCTCTCTATCAATGCTCAGTAGCATTCCAGGAGCTAAATTTTAAGTGGCTCCAAATTCTTTATTTCAGATGCATATTATTGCCCCAGAACTTCATGACCCCAGGGGCTTGCCATAAACTCCATACAGCATCTTTTTCCAATATCCAAAGTTCATCTCCATAGAATTTACTGAGTTAATTGGCTCACAATGCAGCTGCTCATATTGCAGCCTGGAATGGTTGCAGAGCTGTGTCCCACTCAGAGCCACAGCCTTCATCATATTGTTTACCTGTACTTTAAACATACACAGTTCCTATTTGTCAATTATTCATCAATAAGGTTAGAAAAAAAATAAAGTAAATGTAAAGACATAGTGGCAACCTTGTCTCCTAATATATAGGTGGCAAAGTATTTGTAGATCTGACATGCATTTTCTCCAGAACTTGAGGAGGCCTAGGAGGTGTTAAATGCCCTTTTTTTATAGGAGGGTACACAAGATGCAGCAATTTTATCATTTCCTTTGGAAGGGATGTACTGGCACATCAGTAAAGGCTTAAAACTTTACTATAGTGAAAGGACTTGAATCATTTTAAGGCTTACCTTCTAGCTCTTAGAATATATATATTCTATCAAGGCCTCCAAGTTAGGAGCTATTTCTTGTTTTTCCTTCCTGATTAAGAAGTCATCAATGGATCAATGTGATATTCTGTGGGACGTTCCAAATAATTTAGATTTCCGTTTTCTATATTATGATGGAGTGTGGTAGAATTTACATAGTTCTAGGGTAAGTTGTTTTTGATTTCTTAACTGAATAGCAAATATGATATTTAGTAGCAGGTGCATACTATACACCTGAGGTCTATTAATGATTTACCAAAGATTCCATATTTGCCACAGAGCTGCCATTGGAGGTGATGTTTGGTTGAGTCTACTCTGGTCTACAGTCTGCTAGTATTCAGGATCCATCCAATATCTGCAGGAGCCAGACAGATGAATTAAATGGAGACCACTAGATTTGCTTCTTTTAGATCTTTCAGTGCAGTGCTTAACTCTGTTATTTCCTCTGGTATTGATACAAATTTTTGTTTGTTTTCTTATCTTAGCTGAAGGAGCAGTGATAGTTTTAGAAACATTTACATGGCCTTCCACATTATGTTTACTTTTATCCCCATAGGTACGACACAGATTCAACTGTCATTCCAAAGATCTAACATGTGAATGCCAAAGGTATATTCAGATTATCAGGGACATTTCATACATTATCATACATTTCAAAGGTATATTTCATTATAAGGGACATTATCAGGGTAGGTCTGTAAACTCAGTGGGCCGCTTCAAGTTGGACACAGTGATTACCTAAACCCACATGATCCCACTACTAAGGAAAGCTATAAGGCCCCTCGTTAACTTAAACTCTGTGCCCAACTGTCCTCAAAATTTCTGTGTAGTGCCTTTTCCCCAGTGCATAGGAAATAGTCAATAGTAATGACTCACATAAATGGCAAAAGTTCTCTGGAAAAAGCCCAGAGGAAGCATTAGTGGATTTACATTAAGGTAACAGTATCTTTCAATATGGGAATCCAGTCACCTCTTCATATAATAGTTCCTGTGACTGAAACAGCTTCATATAATACCTACTTCCCCGAGTGTTTTAATCCCACCCTCTGCCATTTGTCATGAAAATTCAGGCTTATGAATACCTGGATATATCATGCTATAACTTAATTCTGGTTATAGGTCTATCTAAAGACCAACAGGGGAGGTGGCACTCCTGATTTTCTGAAAAGACACCTGTTGTCTTGGGTAAATACATTTATATTATTTTCTGATATAGGAGGAGTCCTAGATTTTAATGGAATAAGATGGGCCATTTTTAAATCACCATGATAAAAATCTGGGGATTCAAAATCTTTCAGGACATTTTTCCCAGATGTCCCCGTCATGAGTCAGAGTCCCAGGATTTCCCAACTAAGGCTCGTTCTCAGATCTGTTATGGTTGATCATTAAATGATCTCTAATTTCAACCCACAATTGTTGTTGTTTTTTAAAATCCTGGGCTTAATCTTAGTTTTATCTGTTTACTCAGACCAGGATAAAAATGTTTCTTTGTGAACTACTATAGAGACTCTCTGACTCTCAGTTTTAAATTGTTTGTTAATAGCCTTCAGCTTTTCATTACTAGTCTACATCAAGACAAGAACCCTTCAATTTGTTATACTTATATTTATACTCCTCCCTCCAAAGATACATTTCAAAAGCCTGGATTATGACATTGTATTCACCCCTATTCCCACGCCATTCATTTTCATCTGGGCATTCATTTTAAGAATTGAATTGCCACCATGTTTCAAGGGTTCTCTACACTTTACTTACCCCTATGTATAGGATCCTATTATCAGATGGAGGGTCACTGAGCACGTTCTGGCAGAACTCCATTGGAGCGCTATCTTCCGCAGAGTACTCTTGGCACCAATTGCCACAGGTTGACTTTTCTGGAAAGCAGATTTTTAAAATGAAGTTAAGAGTCCAAAGGATTTTGGAGAAGTAGCAGCTGTGAAAGAAAAGGGTAAGAAGCAGGATTGGGGAGGGTGAGCTGTTAATCCATGCCATGGATTCGGAAAAATTTTTGTCAGCTAAATGGTGCACTCCAGAGCAAGCATTGTCCGTGAGAGATGCCCTGCCTTATGGGAAATGGCTAGTCCCTTGTATGTATGATTAACAGCCATCTCACTAAATCTTTACACTTTTTAATTTTTCATCATCAATTTGATGTTAGAACAAGATAGAAACAAAAAGAAACTGTGTGATAAAATTGGAAAACATTTATTTTTTAACAAGTGAGGGGAGAGAAAGAGAAAAGAGGAAGGGCAGGGGGTATTGCAATGCAGAGTATGCAAGAGCCCTAAGCTTATGGAGAAAAAGCCAAGAGTACCTCATATTCCAATTTTATCTTTTAACTGTTACAACATCAACTCTGTTTAGTCATTTGAAAAATTAATGAAGTTTGGTACAAAAGGTCAGTATTTTATTTTGGTTGGAATCAAGTAAAATAATTTTGGTAGTGCATCTGGGGTGATGCAGGATAAAGTAAGAGAACCACAAGCAGATGATGAGATGATCCACACCATAATTTTAACACCTTTCTAAAATATACCCATCTTAACAGAGCCAAAATTCAGATCTTAAATCTTTGGACCATGCACCCATTTAGACTCATATTGTGATCAAGTTCCCTTTTAAAATATTTATTTTTTCAATTCCCAGAAGTAAAACATTGGGATTATCTTTCACAGATATTTTTATTTTTTATTTCTTCATTTTGTTTATCAAATCAATTAAGATATGGAGATTCTTTATTTTATTACATTGAAATTTAATTTAAATAGAGGTATATATTTTATACATGTATATATTTACTATTTTTATTTTTACAGGACTTTAAAATAATTTTTCTTTCATTCTATTCCTACTTGCCATGAGTGATAACTAGATCCATTGTACATCAACCCCAAATTTCTGACACTTGCCTCATATATTCATATATTTCCTCTCTGAATTTTATCATTACATTCCATGTTTCTTAAATAAAACTAATACCTAGTTATTTCAATATTCAAAGATATTAAGAGGTTTGTCATGGATTTTTATGTTTTAAAAACTTTTTGGTGATTAATAAATATCAACTGAATAAAGGCACAGTCCTTACTCTTGAGAATCCTGGACTTAATCTTAGTTTTGCAGACGTGGCAGAGCACAGAATTCAAGTTAGAGATTTGCACAGAGTGGCATGGAAAAGGAAATGTGTAATGGTCACATCAATTTTAGTCTTTCTATCTCACTTCAAGGTTGAGGTCACTTGGTATGCTCTACTTATTCAAAATTGTCCAGTCACTGCCCAACACAAATTCTCTGTTCCCATTAGCAAAGTGTTTTAATTCAACACCCATACACAAAGCTCTTGCCTACCTCTGATTCTTTCTGCTTATAATGGTTTTCAACAACTCCTATCAACTTATTCAAATTATATTTTTAGCTTTTAAAAGATAAGTACTACAACCAAGGCTTTGTTTCAATCATGCAGTTATACCAATCAAAAGCCACACAGTTTTTCTCCCTTTTGTACATAACTGATTGCATTAATCTCTTAGAATTTAGCTCTATTCATTATTGAAATCATCATGAGAATAACATCTTTCAAGTTAAAAAAAAGGTGCTGTTACTATGCTGGCATTTTTTTGAGAGCAAACCAATTCCTGAATTAAGTTATTTGTGGTAGTGGCACACATTGCAATTCTTGAAAAATTGTGGAAAGTCAACCTATTGACTTAAAGCAGAGAAAATGCAATAAATCTGTTTGCTATAGTTCTGGCCTTGATGTGTTCAGGCAATTTAGGATTGAAAAAAAAATCCATCCTCTGAGTCATTTAATTTTTTTAAGTTTAATTAAATTAATCTATTCCTTGGAGTTCTCCCTTCTTCAACTAGAAATAGCCCCTGGGGTAATGCAGAAATTTTCCAATTGCAAGGGTAGTTTAATGAATAAAACAATTATAACAGCTAATATTTACAAAGTATTTCAGATATATCAGAAAATGCAAGTTTCCTACATGTATTTTTCTCAGTTAGTTCTTCCAAAACTCTAGGAGAGAGGTATTATTATTATATTTATTTATAAGATTCATAAATAAAGGATAAGAAAGTGAAAAGGGCCTCAGGTCACACAATTAGTGAATGGCAGAAACAGGATTTGAATCCAGGCAACTTGATTTCTGAGTTTACACTTAACCACTCTCAGTGAAGCCAAACCAACAAATGCATAAAATAATCTTATACAGAAATCTGAATAATGGGTGTTTTTAATCTCTAATCATCAAGTTAGATAAATCATTATAAAAATACAACACCGTTTTATGCCATATTTTAACAGCAGGTGACCTATTTAAAAAGTAGGGGCAAGGTACCTAAGAACATTAAGTATTAGATTGTGCAATTTCTGAGTAAAGTACAATAATATGAATTGGTCATGTAAATATAATTCTACAAATACGTAGCATAATATAATTTCGTCTAATTCAATTTCTTCAAATAATTCCCTTTTTGAAGTCACAGTACCTTCACCAACCCTCTGAGTTTCGCCATCTATTATAAAGGAATATACCTTCCTACATATCTAAAATTGTGTTAATTTTATAAATCACCATGCATGTTTTGTGTGTGTGCATAATTACCAGAACACTTAATAAAAAAGGATGCTTAACAATAAACTTGCTGTTGTGCACAAGAAGATTTTCAGCCTCATAGCATTACATAGGCAGTTCCCCCATCAAACAATATGTGTTAATTATTGCAGAATGCTTTTCTAACATGCTCTTCTAAAAAGCAGACATGAACTTGAACTGTTGCAGGGCCTTCCATTTAAAGAATTATTTAAAAAAATGTAACGTACATTATTTTAACTTTGTTTATCAATCCAATAGATTAGAGACCCTTTTAAAATCATTTTTATGTTTTGAAATATTTCTCTTCTGCCTTTCATTGATTTCATTTGTAAAGCCTTCTTTCTGTTTTATGTCTGCTCATGTTCGTGTTTGTGTGTGATGTTATGTGAATTAGCTCACTTTTTTTTTCTGGCATTGTTTCTAGCTTCCTTTCATTTCAGGAGATGCCTGTGCCTCAGGGGACAGAGGGGGATGTAAGGATACGAATTGTTTCAGAAAGATAGGTGCATATGCTTGCACCAGCAATGTAGAATTGGCCAGAAGATAGGACATCCTCCATGCTGGGGCCACTGCTACCTACATTCTGCAAGTTGGCCAAGTACTGACAAATGTCTGATTTTTTTAAAAAGGCTTAAGGTCCTTAATTTTAAAATGTTGGTCACTAATTAAAAGTTAAAAATATCTTTTCCAAACAAAAATCTGTTCACAGCCTTTCATTTGTAGCTGCAAAATATAATGATCTGACCTACACTCTGATGCTCACTAACAGAGTGACCGTGCTGAGTTACTTCTGTTATCTGAGCCTCTGATTTTTCTCACTTTCAAATAGAGAGAATGCAATGTCACATGGTGGTTTTGAGCAATAAAAGATGTAATGCGGATGAAAATACCTTGCACATTACCTGATGCATGAAATATTTAATTAAATTGTAATTGGCTTCTTTTCTCTTTTCCCCATCGTCGCATTTTTATTTGGTTAAATGTGTGCTACTTATTTCATGAATCCTCTCCAACTCCCTCTTCCTCCTTAAACTTGCCCAGCCTTTATTAACTTCTTATTATTAGTTTATGATGGATGCTTGTCATTAAACACATCCCTACTTTATTTATTTTTAATCCTTATCCAAGGGTGTGTTTTTCTAGATGTGAGAGAGAAGCATCAACCGGTTGCTTCCTGCTTGTTCCCTGACCAGAGGTAGAACCCACAGCCTGGTATGTGCCCTCACTGGGATTCAAATCTGCATCCCTTTTTTTGTACAGAATAATGCTCCAATCAGCTGAGCCACCCAGCCAAGGCATACATTCCTACTGAAAAAATAACATGGTTTCTCCCCTTGCTTTGTTGATATTTTCATTCCAACATTGGGAATAAATGGAGAAAACATTAGGTGGGTTTCTAACCTGGTGAACAACTACATGTGATCCATAGGAGTCTGCTGAAAAAAAAAAGGTCTTCTTAACTTACATTTAAAAAAAGAGCTATATAAATTTAATGTGTTAAAAATTAATAAAAGCTATTCACTAAATGTGTTTGAATGACCCCTTTGAAAGTCTGTCTGGCCAACTCCCACGGGGAATGAATGAGAGGGCAGACATTCAACAGTCATAGAAATAGCTCCTGAGTTCCCTGTTTGATCTATTTGGACTTTTGTGGTATCTTTTATTAATTCCAACATTAACCCTCGCTTAGTATTTCAGTCAAATTCCTTCAAATTCATGATTGCATTTGCATTTACCCTTTTTTGTGTATGTCTTAGATTATAATCATTATCTTTCCCACCTGATTTAATACTCCCATGGACTGTAAACATAAATATCCATATTCCGCATGCCCTGGGGTTATTCACTATTTTGTACTGTCTGATGCTCTCATAACAGGAACACAATACTATGGGCAATGGGAAATAAAAGATAATGCATATCCTACAGAAAACAAAACAAAAAAAAACTTGCAAAATTTACTCTCTATGTGCTTATGTTATGACCCATAAAGCAATGGTCCTTTTTCTGCTGGTAAATTTCAACATATTAAAACAATCAATTTTAGAGATTATTTTACAGTTTTATTTTGTTGATATAACCTATAGAAATTGATATTAGAATTTGAACTATATAGTACAAAAATAACTACAAACTAGTTTCACATATAAACACATATTGAAAATATAAAGAAGCATAAAAATTTATTAATAAATAAAAATTAGAAGTATAGTTTAGTATAAGGAAATTTATTAATACAATGCATCACATCACTAGGTCAAAGGAGAAAAAAATCATGGTCCAAAGAATAGATACAAAAAAATAGCCCATACAAACAATAATCAGCATATGTTCCTAATTTTTAAAATATTAGATAACTGAGAATACAAGTATAAAAGAAAACATTGCAAAGTAAAAGTTGCTAATATACTTCATTAGGGAACACTTGAAAAATTTCAATCAAGAAATAAAGCTAAATTAACAGAAACAACAAAAAGAGCAATGGTATGTTGAAATAATGTGTGTATTTTCTTAATATAATATTTTTATCAGGGCTGAAGAAAATTTTGTGTCAAATAGTTGGTCACTAGGGATGTTCTTATTAAACTTAGAAGACACGTTTGTCCATTATGACCATTGTTTTTTTCAACATCCTTCTGGAAGTTCTAATGAAATTATTTGGGAAAAAAATGCAAAAAAAACCCTAAGTTTAAATTCAAATATAGGAGAGTGAATATTAATTGTTAATTTGGAGATGCAAGGATTAACTTAAGTCCTATTAAATCCAATCTACACACTAGCATAGCTAAGTTGAAAATTATAGAGAAATCAAATTTCTCCATATAATAATGATTAATAATTAAAATAAAATAAAAATAGCTATATATAATAGCAAGAAAATATAAAATTCTAGGTAATAAACTAAAATAAATTTCTCAGACTTCAAGCTACATACATTTTCTATTGAATTTAAAGAAAAGATGTAAATGAAGAAATATACTTTATTTTTAAATAGAAAGACTTAGAGAGAGATATAAGATCATATGAGATATTCTAACCTATAATTTAACTCTGGGAAGACATGATAAAATTCACTAAATAATTCTGCACATAATTGGGATACACATATTTACAATAAAAATTGTGGGAGGAGATTTCTCTCACAATAATTACAAAATTATATACATACCATTAATACAAATTATAATAACAGCAATAGTGCATATGGATAGGTCAATGCAAGAAGGATGAAAGGACGAAAGCAAAGATAAATATAATTACGTAGTTAATTAGTCTTAAATTGGCCTTTTAAATCAGTAGGGTGACCAAATGGATTGATCAAAAAATGGCAGTAGAATTACTGGCTAACCACACACACACACACACACACACACACACACACATTTCCACATATATTTTATACCAAAATAAATTCCTGATTTTCATTATATTAATCTTTAATCCTCTGGAATTTATTTCTCTAATACCCAGAGTTGGTGGGGGCATTTCAACTACACTTTCAACTTATTGTGAATTCTTATCAAATTTCTGGAAAGCAATTTGGTATTATGTGTTAAGTGTCTCACAACAAGTTATATTTTTTAGCAATTTAATGTTTAGAAATATATTTTAAATATTCTGTAACATGTTGAAATGTCATTTTTATGAAAATAATAGCAAAATTTGCAAACACTTATCAAGATTGAAAGTATTTATCAAGATTGCATTGGTTAAGTAAAGTAGGGAATATTCAAACAGTTGTGCTCATTTTATAAATGTATATTTTACTTATCCTGAGATATTAAAAATTCTCTCTCTGGCTCTTTATAATATACACACCTATACATACATACATACATACATGCATACATACATACAAATATATGTTGAGGCATATACATATACATACACACAAATTGAAAGTACTGTATATATACCATAAGGGCAATAATTGTTAGAAATCTATTAAAATTGTATTCTTTTTGTTTTATTTGAATTTCCTAATACTTTTTACTCCACCATGGATTAATCATAAAATATGCTATTTTTACATTCGCACAAAAGATGTGTGAAATAGCCGAAACCGGTTTGGCTCAGTGGATAGAGCATCAGCCTGCGGACTGAAAGGTCCCAGGGTCGATTCCGGTCAAGGGCATGTACATTGGTTGCTGGCACATCCCCAGTAGGAGGGGTGCATGAGGCAGCTGATCTATGATTCTCTCTCATTGATGTTTCTAACTATCTCTCCCACTCTCTTTCTCTCTGTAAATAAATAAATAAAATATATTTTTAAAAAAGATGTGTGAAATAATAATTTTAATTATTTTTGTAAAAATACTTTTGCTAGTTATATATATATATGTTATTAATTTATTAAATATAAAGATATCTGTGACCCAAATCTTGTGCCTATAATTCTGCTATATAATTAGTAAATATTAGCTATAAAACCATCATTTAAAAAGCATTTTCTAAATGTTGAATATATGGAGATTAACAAACATAAACCTATTTCTCGCTGGTGCACTACCAAGCCTCGAAAATGGTTTTACTAACTAAATTTCACCCTCACTCACACCTCTAAGCATGAACTTTTGAGCAGAGCATACATTTGAATTTCAGTCATGTACTTTGGGGATTTCATGACATTAGAAAGAATAACTGAATACTGTATTATTTTTTGCTTGGTTCTTCACTTTATGTCTTATGAAGTGCATTGCATTATCTGCTGATATATAATTTTGGAGTTTATATTAATGAGAAATCCAAGTCTTAATCATTTTATTGTTTTACCTGTCAAGTCTCAGCCATAGAGTATCCAAAGCTGATTCCAGAAAATCTGTCAGAATTAACCTAAAAGCTGTTGTTTCTGTTAATGTTGGTGTATTATGCTTAACCTGTCAGCAGTTTTATGGCCCTAACCTTTTAAGGATATATCCAAAAAACAAAAAATAATAGCAATTTGCCTGTGAGATGTTGGTAATGTAGACAAGATAAGCAACTTCACAAGGAGTCAAGGAAGGTGGTTTGCACAATATTAGCATAATAAAAGGCAAAAGAAAATGTGTTCAGACCAGTCAGAATACTCAGAAGAGAGCTTAGTGACATTTTTTAAAGTAGGCATGAGGATGCACAGTTGCAATCCCCTAAAACCTTCATCCTAGTTCACAGTTGGCCATGCCAATACCTGAGTGAATGAGGGCCATCTTGGATGTTCAGAAAGCTCAACTGGTCCAAGTTTAACTATACAGGAGCAGTTCCAGGGGGCTTACGTGGGTATTGTCTGGGAACCAATCAGTCAAGAGCCAAGCACTCCATTAATCTCAGTTATACACTATGAAGCACAATGAAAATAAGATTGGGCGCTGTCACCCAGAGCATAGGCCTCAATCAACACCCCTTCCTCCACACATGAAAGCAGCCTGGTCACAATCTTCTGGGCCAGAGCTATGCCTGGCATTGATGCTGGGACCAGCTTTCCAGGCACTCCTCAGGGTCACAATCACTTCTTCAGCCTCTCTATATAAAGTCCATCCTACCCAGAATCAAATTCAAATTCAGGGAAACTGGAACTTGAAGCATATGTTTGTCTTGGGACCTCCTACCAATATAGAGTGAATTGTATATGTCCTCTCATTGCAGAGTATCAGCTAAGGATGATTGAAAAAACACACATACACAAAACACACACACACACACACACACAAAGGGTAACAACATAGGAAGTGTCAGGGCATGATAGGATGGGCAGAGATGATAACCAAAGAGGACATTAATTCAAAGGTATTCCCAAAAGTATGAGGTGAGGTGTAGGTTTCAGATGGTGACCAATGAATAAGTGGAAAGCCATGGCTGGAAACTTGTGGTTGATTCTTATTAAAATGAATAGAAGAGCATTGGTTAGGCAAGGCTCTATCTGCAACAAGCCTTCAGTAAAAATTATTATAAAGCTCATGCATATTCCTCCTTCTAGCTACAATAGATAGATAGATGGATGGATGGATGGATAGATAGATAGATAGATAGATAGATAGATAGATAGATAGATTGATAAATTATGTAAATATTCATGGGAATGATACACAAAAACTTTACTTGCATGTGTAAATCATGAATTGCTTTTATTTTCTGAACTATATTAAAAAGCATTAACCTGAGACTCTTTCAGTCAGGGAGTTCTGCCAAATGTTTGCATTGTTAATGCCCTGGCCAGCAAGGTGGTTAAAGATTCAAGTTCTATGGAGTCAGAGAGAAATCCCAGAAGATTTGAAATTAACCACAAGGTATATTTTAATATATGACTGCTTATAAATAAGCTTTCAAAGTTTGTATGGATTGATTGTTTTTCTGATAACTTCTTAGGGTAATTCTTAGTGTTTCAACAGAAATCACCGACGTTGGATTTAGATGGACCTGGTTTTAAATCCTAGTGTTGATAATTTCTGAGTGCTGGAATTTAGTCTATTATCCTAACTTCTTCCATCCTAAGTTCACCTCATCTATAAAATGGAAATGCTAAAGTCTCAGTCAGACAATTTTTATATCAGTGGGATGATTCATGTGTAATGCATACAAAGTGTGCTTGTTATATAAAAGATGCTCTATAACTGATTTTTTTATGATTTAATATATGAACTTTCAGAAAAGGTAGATGGCCTTTAGAAATAAACAATGGGGTGGAAATTATAGTATCACAGCAATGAAATTATGGGCCAAACCAATGGGAAATATGCAGTGAACCCTTGAACAATATGGGAGTTAAGAATGCCGGCCCCCCACATAGTAAAAAATTAATGTATAACTTTTTAGCCCCCCAAAAAAATCTTAACTAGTAATAGCCTACTAGTGACTGGAAACATTGCCAATAACATAAACAGTCAATTAACATATATTTTGTGTATTGTGTGTATTATTCTGCATTACAATAAAGCAAGCTAGAAAAAAGAATATCTTATTAATAAAATCATAAGAAAATAAGTATTTATAGTAATTATTGAACAATATCCAAAAATGTAACAACTGTAAGTGAGCCTGTACAGCTCAAACCTATGTTATTCAAGGTTCAACTGTAATTCATATACAAAGATACTGGGGAAACAATCAAAATACAAAAAACCTTTAGCTAGTTTATTCTGTAACATTGCTATAGTCTTAACACGAATTACATCATAAGGCTTAAGTAAGTGATGGCTCTCTAAATATTAGTTGTGGATCACCAAGTAAAACAATTCTTTAAAATTGCATTGAAATACAACCTTGTTATGAATATTCTCTTCTTTTTATTTCTCTATTATATAAATAGATATAATTATGAAAGTGTGTTAATAAAGGTATATTTTTATAATTCACCTTTTATTCTACTACTCAGAGATAGGTACTATGAACATATTGTGAATATATTTCTATATCATACCTACATATATTTATGTATATACATATATATAGAAATTATTTATTTAAAAATATGGCCATATATGCATGCTATAAATACTATTTTATATCATTTATATTCAACTGCACATCCATTTTCTTAATATCCTATATAATAAAAGACTAATATGGTAAGTGTCTGACCATTCAACCAATCAAAGCATAATATGCTAATGATGTGGTAAAGCCAGTCAACCACACACTATGACATGCACTGACCACGAGGGGGCAGGTAGGTGACTGGTCAACCAGTTGTTATGACATGCACTGACCACCAGGGGGAAGACACTCTGACCAATAGGTTAGCTTGCTGCTGGGGTCCGGCTGATCTGGACTGAGTGAGATGGGGCCAGGCATGCCCTGGAGCCATCTTGCAGTTCCTCCCTGGCTGGCCAACCTCCCATATCTCTCTTTGGCCCCTATTGTGCACCTGTGGGGTCCCTCAGCCTAGCCTGTACCCTCTCGCAATCCAGGCTGAGGGACCCTCACCCCCAAGTGCACAATTTTCTTGCACTGGTCCTCTAGTCTTTAATAATTTTCCAAATAATACATGCTACAATATTCTGTGCAATATGGTGACTAAACAAAAGTATAGCTATTTCAAATGAAGTAATAAAGAAGCCACCCTAGAGACCAAGCCTTCTAGAAGCTGGGTAATAACTTTACTTTATAAAACAGAACATCTTGTTCTATTTAAGTTTTTAACCTTATCTTGAACCCATATATTTATTCCATTTTGAGACTATAACATATTGGTTTGCAAACTACCTGGTGATCTCTGTTTCAAAGTGCTGAATATTATTATAACCATTTATCTTCACATAATAGAAACCTCTGACTGGAAAAAGCATTGTATTGTTTTCCTGATGCACTGGGGGAAGTTGTTACATTTTTGGCTCTAGCTATTGCTATTAATTCCCCAACTTTTATGACCATGAACCACTGCCCTCAAATTCTTTTCTTTCCATTTTCATCAATACCGCTATATATAATCTTGCTTTTGCAATGAGGATACACAGACCAACAGTGCATTATAACTGCCAGGCTTATGCAAAATTAAATATTGCCTGTTGACTTGAGCGGACATTTACACCGGCTCTGAATTTATATTCATTTTTCATACAAACCTCATCCACTGATTTAGGTACTTGAAGATAACCAGAAAGCAGCAATAGGGACATCGTACATTTTTTCTTTATTAATAAAGAAATAAAAATGGGATATTCCATTCTTTCACATTCAAAGTCACCAAAGTAATAATTAACCTTGCCTTTATTTACCTGGAATCTATGGCAAATAGTGTCTTATAACACAGTAATACATGTAAAAACTCTTCAGGAACTGTAGTAGGCAGTTTCATGGGCATGAACAGAGCAAGGACAATAGGCTAGGTATGAAAGGTCATGCAGGGCAGAAAACCCTGGGGACCTAGCCACAGGAAATTGTAGGGTGAGATCTAGCCTCTAGGGTGACCTTTCCCCTCCTAGCCTATTTCTGGCCCTGCGGTTTAGACTTCATATCGCTGGTCATGTGGTTCGTTCCCTCTCCCGACCTTTCCTCACTTATGATGTCATTAGTCATGTGGTAAATGCTCTTAGAGGAGGAACAAGGGGGCCAGAAAATAGCCACAAGTGGCTCCTATACAAGCCCTTGCACAACCACTCTCTTTAGCACTGAGCCCTCAAAACAACAAGGTTGTCATCTGCATCAAATCCTCTTAGGAACAAAGCTTTGGGTCTGTTGACCACAGACACAGTGTTTTGGCCAAACTAAAAATAACATGTAGGACTCAGTTGTATTTCAGCTCCAGGCCCAGAAAAGCAGCAAGACCAACACATCAATGCTATGGTTGATGCTGGGACCAGCTTCTATGATTAATGACTCCCTATCCTGGCACTGACCAATCAGTAGAGACCAGGACCTTGAAAACAAACAAATAAACACACACACACACACACACACACACACACACACACACACACACACATACCAAGATGATGAATATTCCATTGAGATCTTCCCCTGGGACCTCCCCTAAGATCCCTACCTTTAAGCAAACCCTTGCCTTCCTTCTCCTCTCTCCCCTTCCCCCCCCCAGGGCATTTCCTCTTCTCCTCCCCCTCTCCCGCACTCTGCTTGTATTTGAGTTTTGGCTCTGAATTCTTTCTTAGCCAAAACTCAAGTACTCAGGTTGCTAAACCAAAGTCCACTCGCCAGTATCATTATGGTGCTGTTTCACTGGTAGCACAATAATGTGTGTGTGTGTGTGTGTGTGTGTGTGTGTGTGTGTGTGTTTAATATTTCAATCATAAACACAGTCTGAAAATTTAACTCTAGCAATAATTGGCTATTTTAAAATGTAAGCATAAGCTACCCTACTCTCTGAACTAAAGAATTTCTATCAATTTATACTTTCCCCAGTTCGCTCTCCAACAAAGTAGATTTTCTAGACCATTGCTGTTCTGATTTTCCTGTTTGTTCTAATATAGGTGTTATTGTTTCCTATGGCTCTTTCTTCATCAAGTACATATGAGTTGTTAAAATATCAGACTCATTGCCTAGCTCTTAGAGTCTTAAAACAAAATCAAAGAACCAAGTGCTGCTTGTGCTGGGAAGATAGCAGAGACTGCCTCCTCTAAGGAGGTGACATGTTACAGTGGTTCTGAAGAGAGCATGATAATTTCATTTGCATCTTAACCACTAATCTCATCCTTACATTGCCTGAATGGCAGCCCATTGATCGGGGTGTTATAATTGGAAACACACTCCATGGTTATGTAACACAAGACATTCAAATTCTCCTCCTGCCACTGCTGAGCGGATTGAACGGAGTGGCAGAGGCAGAAAGACCTTAATTCAAAGCCTGACTTTCATTTATTTGTTATGTGTCCTGGAAAAGCTAGTTTTCTCTTTTTAGCATTAGTCTCCTTCTTTCCAATATGGGACATAATAGTACTTTTCTTACAAAGCTGTTGGGAATATTACAACTACGGCATATACTGTCAATACTAGCTCCTAATACCTAATGGTTACTCAAGGAAGGGTAGCTGTAATTATGGCTGTTGTCATCAATCATGGCCCTCCAACTTTCTGGGAAATAGGCTAGATAATGTTAAGGTTTCCTTCACACCCACCCTCTTATGAACCCCATCTACATTTTAAGATGAAGGACTTTATTATAACAGCTGAAGACATTTTAATGCAATGAAAGAAAACAGTATAATATTTCCTATAGTAAGTACTCTGATTAAACAAACCTAAAAAGACCTTTCTGTATGCCTACACCTCTCATTTTTATTTTTTTCTATCCGCCTTTTGCTTTTCTTTATACATATATACACATATATGTATGTATTCTCACTATTTACTCCTAACCTATTTTCTTTTTTTAAAAATAGATATTCTAACATTCTTCAGGATTTTAATTCTTAGTAGAAATAATATCAGTAATGTCTCAGGCATACATTTTTGAGGAATACCTTTAGAATCTTGGAAATTTGTGCATATAAACCTCTCATATAATAGTCCCGATTAAGAAATATTATGAGCTTTTTTAAAAAACATAAAACAAGTATAAAAATGTCTTCAATTAACTCCTAATAAATTCTGAGAATAACTCATTACATGTATTTCTTATGAACCATTTTTAAAGCTACTATAGTGGTGTGGATAGCATACTATATATATATATATATATATATATAGTGTTTAAATTTCTAGGACCTGTTTCAATATTTTTTAAAGGTCCTCATGCCCACATGAAAGGATCATTTTTTTACTTCTCTTTATCTGTCCCTTAACATAAAGAAGGATATATCTGAGCTACACACATCCTATTTTTACATTAAGGAAGAGTTGTTATTCTCTTTATGGAATCCAATACTTTTTGCTGTGTTTTCTTCTCTAGGGATACAAAACTCCCCAAATAGGAAGGTGAAAAAGCTGGTGCTTAGATTTCAAAAATGCTGATGATTAAATGATCAGTTGTGATGATTAAGTAATGGCAGCTCTTTCCTGCCTCCTGCTTTCCTATCTGATGTCAGCTTTGAAATCTGTTTTTGAAACCTCTGGATTTGGAGGGAGGTTTCCCTTGTGGGTATTAGGTATTTAGAAGTACCATGAACTGAAAAAAAATGTGGAAAATGAAATCTCACAACTAATATGCCTCCCGAAGATGCAACATCAGGATTCACAAAATAAGACCCTGGCAGGATCTGGCAGCATCAGTGTTCAGCAACACCTCATGCCTCCTGGATTGTAAGTGATATTCAGTGACCTCGGCTTGTCCTTGAGGCTCCCTAGCAGAAAGACAGTGCTGCAGCCGAGCCCAGGCAGTGACTGGAGCTACATTTAAAATGAAGAATGCTGCCAGTTTCTATCCCTACAAAACCAAGCTTGTGGACCTAATGTATTAAAATTACCGTTTGCTAGTAGCATGCTATTTTATCATTCTTAGTGATATCAAATAAACTTGGAAGACTGTTTGGATACAGTTTTGTAATGAGGGATTGGATAAAGACACAGAAATCATTAAAATTGATCATCTAAATGTGCTGTTTAAAAATATTAAAGAAATGATTTGGACCTACTTTTTTCATTCTTCATTTTCAGAAGTTTTTGCCCTTTCATAGGAGCAAAAAAAGAAAATATATTTTCATCCTTTAGAGATTAATGTGGGTTTAAAATCTCCCCCTTTGTAAGTAAGTGTCAAGAAAATTAGTTGTTGTGAAGGAGAAATTATATTGAAACAAATAAACTTGCTGTAGTTGTAGTAGATAAAGATTCATACATTTATAATAATACCTACTAAATATATTATGTAATGAGTTTTAAAATAAATTTCATATATTTTATTAAATTTATATTTAATTATGTGATATTTATATATGAGAAATAATATTTGTACATGGAAGATATGATTGTTTTCTGAGTATTACTCTTTAATAATGGAATGAATCAAGATATTTTGACCAGCCATTTAAAAAAACTTTCATGTAAACTTTATATGCAAATTAGATGCAAACCCTTTATAAAAACAGAATTCTGAAATTAAATACATTATAAATTCATTAATAGGGTGAAGACAGCTCTTTTACATCTCCTCTGAACTTTACTCCCAGGCTAGCCAGACTTCAAAAGACTAAGCTAGCTCTAGAAATAGATCTGAGGATGTATATGTATTTTTAGTTGCAAGGTAATAACTTTGTAAGACACATGTTATTGACTAAGTTCCTCCAAACTATTGTATCCTTGTTTTCTTTACAGATTCAAATGTTATTTTTCAACATGTGCAAAAACCACATAAATTATTGTAGTGCACAGGCAGTATGAAACCACCAATTTGCCTCACCTCACCACAGCATTAAATGTCAAGGTGTCAAGTTGTCCCTTCAGGTTTCATTGGCAAACATAAATGATCTCTAATAGAATGCACCAGTGAAATTCCTGAATAACAAATGACTTAGAAAAGCATTACTACAAGAAGGAACTATAGGAGATAATTTATGATACAAATATTTTCAAAAGCCAGTTTTCTTGGAAGGTTGATTTCTAACTGGAAAATAATTAACTAAGTTCCATGTGTTCAACTCATCTTTCTCCAATTCCTGTCAAATACTTTCTTAAAGAAAACCCAGCTCTGAAGGCAAACCTACAGTGCCTTCGAGTACCATCGTATCTGGTGGAAGATGAAGCTTCAAATTAATACTTTGAATTCCTCCAAACTGACTTTTCTTCCTTTTTAATAGATCCAAATGTTATTGTTCACATAACACAGAATATCTATTTCACACTCTGAACTACTCTGAGCTCAAAATGAGGTGAATTTCTGAGGCTCTGACATCTCAGTTTATTTTGCTATTCTACTTCTTTCTCTTTTTCAAGAGGAGCAGACAGAGGGGCAAAAAATGTACATCTACCATATTTGCCGGCGTATAAGATGACTGGGCGTATAAGATGACCCCCTAACATTTCCACTAAAAATACAGAGTTTGTTATATACTCACCGTATAAGACTACCCCCCACTTGGAGGCATATTTTTCAGGGCCAAAAAATCGTCTTATACGCCGGCAAATAAGGTATAAATTTTTGAATTAATTTTACTATAACTTCTAGCAAAATGTTTAACCCTTAGAGGAGACTCTAAAGGTAGTTTCTACAAGAAAGAAAGCTTAGAGAGAAAATAATCAGTAAAAATAAATGTATGATGGAAAGAAAAAGCAGATCTCTATTGTTTGTAATATGAACTGGTACATCCTTTCATGTGGGCCAGAAGAGGCAAGACTCAGGCAGGTCAAATATAGATACAACTAATAGCATCCCAGAGGCCTGCACATTTCCTCTGTAAGTTGGCTTCCTTTTTAGAATCTCATATCATGGAAAAGTAAACCTAGGAGCTAACATGTCAAAACTGATGGAAATATCAATACCATAAAACATTAAGTATAGAAACATATCAGAATGGTCGCACCTATATACCAACATGGAATACTGGAATTAAATTGTTTAGAAAATATTTTAAACTTCTCAATATCTATTTGTGCATGTAACACTGTCTCATAAAATCCTATAATTTTCTTATCTTTTTCTCTTATAGGGAAGTGGACCTGTATTCTTCTCTGGGCTAATTTATCAAATTAGCTTTCAAACTCTCTTACTTCTTTCTAAGGTCAAGGCCCCATTATTTCTTACCAGGATTACTATAAAACCTTCCTAATTATTATCCTTGATTCTAATCGTACCCTCTTTCTATCCATTTGCTGCAGTGCATCCAAGCTGATTTTATTAAGATCCAAGTCTTGTGAGTCTTATCTCTTTACCAAAATAGCAGTGGTACTTTATTGTACTCAGAAAAGAAGTCAGCCTACAGACTCTTTAAAATATGGGCAATGCTTATTTCTCCTGCATTATTTCTAATAATTCCTAATGGACTCTATACGCTCGCTATATAGAAATTGAAAGTGCCATTAAGAGCTATGTTCTCTGAGATTTGTCAGTCTGTTCAGTGCTTCTGTGTCTCTGAAGGGGGATGGAGGTGGGGGTTATGGTGGTTGGGGTTGGGGAGTAGGAAGAACTTACATGCATATGTGCATCGCCCGTGGAAACAGACAATATGGGAAGGTCTGGTGGGGTGCAAGGTGGGAGAATCAATGGGGAAAAGGGGGACATGTCTAATACTTTGAACCACAAAGATTTAAAAAAAGAAACTAAATTTCTCTTTTAACTACCCTTAGCTACCATACTCTACTTTTCACCTGGTTAGAGTTTACATAGACTTTAGGTCTCACATTAGACATGTTTTCTTCTTAGATGTTTTCTGTTTGCCTAGTCTCTCAGGTTTTTCTTAGCCGGAAGACTTTCTGGGATACTTTAGCAACCATCACACTGTATGACAGTTGCTGTGCTCTCCATTCTCTCCCAGTGGACAGTGAGCCTTTTGAGAATAGGTAATATATACATTTTAATTTACCACATCCCAGTGCCTAACACAGCGCTTGACTCATAAACTTCCCTGTAAAACTATCTGTTGAGAGAATGAATGCATGTGCACAACCGTCTTCCTGAATACTACCGAGTCTGAGGAGCAGTTCCTCCCTCTGGATTGATCATCTGAACCTGACAGACTCGGTAAAGAGGGGAATGTGGTCAGGTTAAAGGCCAAGAGGAAACCGCAAGACGAGCTTCCAGATAATGGAAAGGGGTTTTCAGGAAGAGCACAGGCACTGAGGGCTTTGGAGCAAACCTCTTATGACTGCAGCCCGATGCCTTCTGCTGCGGCACATCAACAGTCTCCGCCTCACAATATATCTCACGGCATCTCCCCAGCTCTGCAGTGACAGAGGCTAGTGTCTTCACTATTCTACACTTCACTCCGCCTTGCATGTGTTAACAATAAAGAGAAAACTGCTAAGAATTCAGATAAAGAGGGCTATTAGTCCATTATTAATTGGGAGCATATTTATAGTCCTTTTTTTTAAAAAAAAATATCACTTTTATTCAAACCAAGGTTTTTCCCTAAGTACTAATTTTAAGCCTCACACATTTATGTATTGTGCACCTATGGATTTTTTTTAACCTTTGACTATCGCCCTACATGATGCTTATTTTGACATTAGAGATATTTATTTCACATAGATGTATTAAGGTCTAAAACTTGCCAGAAACTATGCAGGAAAAGCAAGGAAGATTGAATGCAACACATATGATCATGATACTCATGAATTTAAATTCAGTGCAAGCATGTTCAACAACTATTATGAAGTGTTCTTTAAACCTTTTGTTAAAAATTTTCAAGGTTTTCTAAATTAACCCTGATAAAAGGCACTGCATGCTCTTCTTTGCAAAGAAGTCTTAGTTTAAAATTAACCACGTGTTTATATTTGAAGGCATTTCATAACTAGATAAAACTTAAATAGATTAATAGGTTGGAAGTAAACTTTTGAATTCTTAAAATGCTTCATGTTAGAATTAGAATTGTTATGTGACTGATTACTACTTTAATGCAAGTCAGTGAGTGTTTTGTTATTATGTGCTTTTAATTCAATAGCAATACAGCATGAAGATTGACAGAATGACTGAATATTGGGAATAGATTATTCTATAATTTTTGTATAAAGAAAAGGGAGAAGCCATAAACCTGTATTTAATGTCTTTTGTGTTTCGGACAAAGTACTAAGACTTCCACATACGCTATATAAGCTACATAGATGTTGTGAATATTCAATTAAATTACTAAAAACATACACATTTCCTTCTACAGTATTTATAGCATAGTAGGTAAAGAAGAAATGAAAATAGGTTTCACTTTACTCCTTGCAAGCAGCCAAGCATAAGAAAAATTCCCATTTTACAGATGAGGAAATGAGGTTAAAAAACATTATTATTATTATTATTATTATTGTTATTATTTTGTCCAAAGTTCATTTACTTAGAAGTGCAAACCAAGATACAGTTCAGCCCTAGCTGGTTTGGCTCAATGGGTAGAGTGTCAGCCTGCAAATTGAAGGGTCTCAGGTTAGATTCTGGCCATGCCTGGGTTGTGAGCTTGATCCCCAGGAGGGGGCATGCAAGAGGCAGCCAATCAATGATTCTCTATCATCATTGATGTTTCTATCTCTCTCTCTCCCTCTCTAAAATCAATTATATATATTTTTTTGTTAAAAAAGAAAGATATAGCCCATTTCTGTTTGTGTTCTGTTGTCATACCAAATCACTTTAGTGAATGTGTACTCTTTGATCTAAGTGGTTTTATTAGTACCTTCCATAAAATTTAGTGAAGGGTATATATTTCCTTATATAGCTTTCTTTTTAT
Source organism: Vespertilio murinus (assembly GCA_963924515.1). Lineage (NCBI taxonomy): Eukaryota > Metazoa > Chordata > Mammalia > Chiroptera > Vespertilionidae > Vespertilio > Vespertilio murinus. The sequence continues at coordinate 133,743,406 of OZ004708.1, read as the reverse complement.
TTTCTGTAGCATCATTTAGTTATTTTTTGTACTCTTGATTTTCAAGACTATTTATAAATTGCAGAAAGATGAGAATATACACATAACCAGATAGCAAAAACAATTAGTAAACACTTCAGTATCACTTTTAGGTAAATAGCTAAAACAGTACAGCAAAGTAGCTGAAAACTTGAATTCACCAATAATCACCTTTAATCAAGAAAAGGAAAACAATAATTTCCCTGAACCTCACCAGGGCCTTTGTATTCAATATATCTAATGTTAAAATATATATTAGTTCAGGCATTGAAAGATTGAGAAAGTCTTGGCTGTGAAAAGACAAATTTGGGAAGACTGGCATAATAATAGATGCTAAATATTACCTAAGGGCTTGATTTCATTGTACCAGGTGGTTGGCTAGAATTGGCACTAATAGGAGAAGATATGGGAGGGTAGGATTTTGCTCAACATATGAAAAAAAAGTTTTAGCCACTCATGCTAAGTAATAATGGGGCGGACTATTCTATGGACTAAAATTAATTCTATTTATTTTCAAGGAAAGGCTGGATGCGTTTCTGCGAGGGACAAATAATAGACATTGTTACATCTGGGTAGATTAGAATGACCTTACGTTCCCTTGCAACTCTGAGCTATCTTTTTAAAGGTAGCCTTTGCCTTTAAGTGCCTTAATACTTCAGAACCTGAAATCCTGTTTCACCCATCATTAAGGATGTAGCAGTTTTGTTCTTAGGAAACAGATGTGTTGGCTTCATCACAATATTTACTTGTAACCAGCAAAACGTTATCCAGGCACGACATTTTTTCTCCCCAGGGACGTTATCTCTTAGATATCCGAGAGTAAGCCTTTAAAAAAAAATATCCCTAGAAATATTTTTTCCCAGTGTCCTCCTTATTTACATCCTTCCTCTCAAATCCACTAATGAGACGATTTTCTTTTCCTATGGATAGGGCTACCAACCATTTATTTAGCTAGTTTAATGATGAGGGGGCCATTGGCTATCAAAGATGCTTTGGTCAAACAATCTTCACTAACAGCTTGGGAGAGAAAAACCCTCAGAACCAAGAGTTAAAAGATGTTGAGCTTCTTCGGGGAAAATATCCTATCTGGAAAAGAGAGATTGTGGCCATTTATTGAAGCAATCATCAGTACAGCAAAGACTTGGAAAAAAGTTATCATTCAGTTTTAATCAGGTTACTCAAATAGAACAGCTGCAAGCAGAGATTGCTGTTTAGACTGAAAATGGAAAGGACTCTTTCTTATAGAGTATAATGCCGAAGGGTCATCTATGAAAAATGGGGCCTTTTTCTGCTTTTTCCATAACAAAACATAAAAGCATGTTTTAACTGTTTTGGGGTCTGAGTATTGATTAATATCACTATATAATGCCTAGATCTACTTTCAAGGACAAAAGTGAGTAAAAAAAATGAATCCTAATACAAAATTTATTCTTGTAATATATTTTATTTTATTTTCAACTTATTAAAGATCATGAAAATCAGAAGTTTGAATGAAAGATTCTTTGAATCTCCAAGGCATAACCCTGCATTGGGTTTTAGGATGTCAACAAACAAACAAACAAACAAAAAACTGCTTAAAGTGAATCCTGCTTATTAATTTAAATACTAAAGTTTTAAATGTTTCTTTTCCTTAGGAGTAAATAGAGATGTATGATCTCTTTTTTTTCTGTCTTTTAAAGGAAGAATTAATAAAATCATATGAAGGCATGAAAACTGCCTTCATGATTTAATTAACATCAATCTAATAGACTAATATGTAAAATGTCAATTTTCCTTAGCAACATCAAAGCAATGCCTAGGTTTAATCCTTAAAATGTTTATAACCACTTAAGCTGTGATCAGCTAAGATCTCTTTTTAAGAAATTGAAATAAAGACACTTCCTTCCCCTTTTAATCTTTGTGAAGCATGAGAGAAATCAAATTCATAGCTTGGGTTGCATAATTGGTATTCTTAAATAACCAGCTGTCTATGGACACTGCCCTTGTATAGTCGATTCTCCTTGTCTTCCAAGAGGCAAACAAAGAAAAACGTCCCATAGAAGGGATGTTTTCAATGCACAACAATCTTCACCCTGAGAGTTCTGTTTCCTCTCCAGAAAGTCCTCTCTGGCTACACTTCTGCTCTCTGCTGATCAGCTCATGATCACAATGCTGGTTAAGGCACACTCAGTCCAGGCAGCCTGTTTCCTCTCCTTCAGTACTGTCCTTGAACAGTTATTTGTTGTTCTCTAGTCACAACTCTTTCAGTGTCTGAAACTCCAATAGCAAACATTGTGATAATATGTTTGTATATGTTAAAGGCTACAATAGAGTGCAACAAACCACTTTCTTTTAAGATTGGCCTATCAGCATTCGGGGGACCTTAGGTTGTCAAATAGAGAACAGGTAGGAGAAGAAGAAAATAATAGGTCAACCAAAGTGCATGTGCCATGTACCTCAAGATTTGAAATACCTTATGCTTTCAAGGTGATGGGGCGACAGGACTCAGTACCTGTTGGTGCAAATAGAAGTGTGTGTAGCCACGTGTCTCTAGGACATATTTTCAACTAACCAAAAGCATTGTTCTTCCCTTTTTAATGCCTTCCTCAGTGGCTTCCATAACTGGCTCAGTTTCGCCACTAGTCCTTAAGAGTTAGTGCACTGTTATTTTATAAGAGTAATATATTAACCAATTAATTATTTAGACACTGTTTGTACATTATTGTCAGAAAATAGTATGATAAGTGTTACAAAGAAGAATGCAGGAGGCAATGCAAGAGAAGGACACCTGAAATCCCAAATACTTAATGGACACGTGACTTTTAAGCGGCTTGAAGCTCTTTCCAACTGGTAAATCAATTCGGCTGCCAGTACAAAACTGAGATACACCAGTGCAGTTGGCTGTAGGTCTATGAGAGGAAAGATGGGAGAGAAGGCCCAAACACCAATTTAGCTCGTATGGTAGGGGCATTTAAAACTTTAATTTGGCCAGTGGATTTGTGATTTAATGAAATATCAAATAGAAAGATAATTTTCAACTTTCATTAAGCATTATTTTCCTCATTTAAAGATACACAAATCAAAAGTAAAACAAAACAAAACATAAAAACAACAAATAAAAAGGGAGGGGCTCGGATTGATGCTATGGCATTGCAATGAATCAGGACAGCTTCTGTTCGCACAGAGAACATATGTCCCGGAACCCAAGAACACATAAGAGAAGCTGTCTAAATGCCAAGCAGCAAGAGCTCAGAAAGCTGGATCCAGTCACTGGTCTTGAGTTCCCATTTTACATGGTAATGAAAGTTACTTTTCGGATATTTTAAAATGCTCATGGCAGGGGAAGGTATCAAACCAGGGAAGTCTTATCTGGGATGCCTACTGATGTCACTTTGTTTACTTCTCCCTGAGGAACAGAAGATGAATAGGAGTAGGCTTTGTGTAATGCTGTTCTTTGTGTTCTTTTGATGCCAAATAAAGCTTGTCAGCTCAATAGATTTATTCTGTCAAGTACTGAAGTTGGTGACATCCTTTCAGACTTGGAATCAAGGAAGGCACCATAAAACCACTGGGCTTCCAAATTATACTGCTAGGAAGTTTTTGCTGTATAAAAAAAGCATATATAGGGTGGGGCAAACATAGGTTAATCGTTTAGAGTATGCAAAACACAGACTTTATTCTTGCATTATTGTTTATTGATTATTGTATGATTATTTTCTATACAAATAACTGTAAGCATACATTTGCCCCAGCCTTTATTGTGTAGGCTTTTGTAGATTTAATAGAAGTAGGACACTTTTTGTAAGCTGTATTTATATTTTAATAGGCAGTGTGCCTGATGTAAATTTCATTTTATAAATGCTCGGGTGGGAAATTCTTCAAAATCATATAACAAATGTGTTGAGTAATTGATGTCAGGCAAACAACAGTGACAGCATACAAAAGTCTTGCCACTTTCAAATTGGCAAACCGTGGCACAACAGCCACAGGCAGCTCCTTGGCCCCTTAAGTGTTCTAACGCCACTTCTTCAAAACAGACTCCCCAGGCTGCAAACTGATTTCTGTGCATGGGTCACGAAGTTTCAATCACACTGTATGTGCACACCCACATGTGGTATTTTGTGGAAGAGACACACTCCAGGGGCCAAAGAGCCGCACATGGCTCACAAGCCGAGGTTTGCCCACCACTGCTTTAACCGACCTGAGCTGGGGAACAAAGGACATGATCTTGGTACCAGGTGTACCTCAGTCCCAACCTTAGTCTTCTTTTCATTCAAAAAGACTCATACTGGGGAATTAGTCTCCTACGTTATTTTCAAAAGTAAATCACAAGATGTTGTATGTGATTGTCTCCCCACTTTTCTTTCACAGGATCTCTCTCTAAGACATCTCAGAGTGTGGTGGCATGCTGTATCGGAGGCAGTTGAAATTCATCTCTGAAAGGGAGTTTGCTCCAAGAGCTCAGTGTTCAGCTGTTCCCCGTCTTCTCCTTTTCAGCCAGTCATCCAGATGGCCCCCTTCTCCTCTTTAACAGTCCCCTGGATAACCTTTCCCTTTTCTAACAATGTTTCACAGCTTCTTAAGCTTCTTAACCTATTACTTTTTCCTAGATATTTGAAATAATTTTCCATCTAATTTCTTTAGACACCAATCCAAGCATCAGCTGCTAGAAGGGAATGTCAGCGAATGTAGGCACAGCCTCGTACTGAAAATTTGTCATATAATTTCTTAAGATTCTGCCCAGCCTCTGTGTCAATCTGGCAGTTTCTGAAGCTGTGCTCTACCAAAGCCTCCAGACTCCACAGACTTGGTTTACCTTTTTCCTCTTCCCCATTTTCTCCGACTTGCTTGCAGTGAACTACCTTCCAGTGTACTATCCTTATGCACTGAGTCAACGTGTCTCACCTCTGGATATTGAAACTGAATGCCCCCTCCATGACCTGAAAATGTTGGGAACAGTTACGAAGCAAAAACACTTGGAACAAACACAAGTAGCACCGCAGGATTCAGGTCAGAACTCACCTGAAGAAGGATTATAGGAGTCTCCTCTTCACCTGGCATACCTCAGAGCAATGTGCGTGGGCCAAAGTATAGCCAGCCCTACATACCATGGGAGAGGATTCCAGAAATGGTCCCCTCCTTATTGTTTTCCTTAACAATGAAATCCAGAATATGTGTGGTCTTGTCAGTGGCTGTGGCTATTTGTGGCTTGGCGACTATGTGGATGTGAAGGTGCATAGTCAGATTCGTCCTTTAAGGAAGAACTCAAGCCCAGAAGTAGGGAGTGAGGACCAGAAACATCATCAAGTTGTCTGCTCTCTGAGGGTCTGTTTCAACTTATGAGAACCTCCTAAAATCAGGTTACCCCTTCCCATGTCAACCTGCCTCCTGCCTATGAGACTAATCCAGATCTAGGGAGACAAGGCCAGGGAAGGACCTGGGATCTGACCTCATTATATTTTCATTTTGCTAACCTGGAATCTAAGGAGTCAGAAAATTCTCAATTCAAACTTGAACTTCCACATCATTATAAAAGTAGATATGTCAAAGGAGGGATATGTAACATATTTTATTTAAAGGATTTTAGCCAGATTTAAACATTTTAAATATTTACATGTACAGTACTTTTGCATCTTGCCCCAGGCCAAGAAGTTGCACACTGGGGCATCTAGTGTGCAAATGTGACATTGAAATGCTCTAATGATGACCACAGGGCTTCATTATGTTAAGTGAGAGAATAATTTAGGTTTTTATTGTGTACATATACCTCTGGATTTTTGTTTGAATTTTGCATGAATGACCTGAAAAAATCTGAACCTCATTATTATTACTGTTGAGCAAAGGACTTGAGAAAATATGAAGATCATGACCTGACATAGCCTGGAATTCATAGGCAGAAGAGTTACTGGTACAAGGGTCCCCCTTTCCTTATCATTCTGTGAAAATTTTGTGGAGCTGTGGACTACCAGCTCTCTACTGACCCCATCTCTCTAGTTTCTCTTCTATGGTTCTGTAATGAAAGTGGTCTTGCAAGCGGGAATATGCATTTGGGCTTAGGCACCAAGCTATTTGAGATTGTGCCATATAATTCAGATGGGCCTTTAGAAAAAAAAACTAACTACCAAAATCTAGAGCTTGAGGATCTCCATTTCTGTGAAAAGAGGGGTGGTCTGTGAGCAGTCTCTAAGGATAAGGAAGAATGAATGTGGCATATTTGGTTACAGCTGGTTTGTTAATAGGCAAGGAAAAAAGATTGAATTGGTTCATTCACCAGGCCATCTTATTTTTCTCTACAGTCTACAAGCAATAAGTAAATAGATAACAGTGGAACCAATGTTTCCAAGAAGTTGATAGGGAAAAGGACATGGTTTGTATTCTAGCAGCCTGGAAAAATTGAAGTTTTTGTTTGTTTGTTTAGTGGTTTATTTGTATGATATGGAATTTCATTCCTTTACATTAGAATCTGATTTCCTGGTTACCTGTAACCCCATAGATCTAAGAAAAAAATTAATTTTATATTAAATAAGTACAAAAACTTCCCAGCTTAAAATTCTTAGGAAAATACAATTTTGACCTGAAGTTTCTATAATGTTCCTCCTATATAATAAAGCCTAATGTGCTAAGTGTCTGATCATCCATTCAACTAATCAAAGCATAATTCGATAATGATATGCTAAGGCCATTCAACTGCTCACTATGATGTGCACTGACCACCAGGGGGCAAACACTCTGATTGGTAGGTTAGTTTGCTGTTGGGATCTGGCCTATTGGGACTGAGTGAGATGGGCTAGATATGCCTTGACGCCCTCCTGTGGTCCCTCCCTGTCTGGCCAACCTTCCTCATTCCTCCCTACCCCTGATTGTGCACCAGTGGGGCCCTTGGCCTGGCCTGTGCTCTCTTGCAATGGGGACTGAGGGACCCTCCCACCCCAAGTGCATAAATTTTGTGCACCAGGCCTTTAGTCTATATAATATGGGACCTTTGAATATTAACTGATCCGTATATCCCCTGATCTGTGATCACTTAACTATTATGCATATTTCTTGAGCCAAAGCATTTCTAGCACAACATTTTAACAATTAAAAAAATACATAAACACATAACTTCTAAGAGGAAACATCTCTTTGACAGCATAATATTTTAAAAAAGGAAAACATCTGCTTGATAACACAATTTCCAAAAAAAACTTAATGCTCATACTGGCCTCTAAAGATCTAATTAATTTTTACATGAGCAGGCACTTAACATTCTAATAATCACAGATAGGTAATCAATAAATAATTTTACTGGATATTTGTATGACTTTTTTTCTTTTCTTGTGAGTTGTTCTTAGTACAGTGTGTTCTTCTGGCTTTTTCTACTGGGAACACTAGTGGATCACACTGCACTTGCAAGTTCTTGAGCCTATCTTTATGGAGATGCATGTGGTAGCATCTACCATTCAGGAAAGTCTAGAAAACTCCATATGGGATGTAAAGGCCCAACTTCCAATGCCTGACTCTCACAGTCTCTCACTTTTCTTGATGCAAATAGCAAGGAGTTTCAAGTCTGCAAGGTATTTTTTCAATAACTAATCCCTGCATCAGGGAAGTATAGTAGAGTAGTTAAAAGAATCTTGAGGAAAAATTGCCTCAATTCAAACCTAGTTCCAGGGTTTACTCTTCATACCTCTTTTCTTAACAATTTTTAGTAAAATTCTTGATAAGCAGTAAGCACTAAATAAAGGTATTTTGAGTACACAAATAAGTTAGTATTACATCTTTAGGGTTTGTGTTCACGGGGCTGACCTTTTGTTTATATACCCTATCTAATAAAGATAGAATATGCAACTTGACTATAACTCCATGACAAACATGGTGGCACCCACAACCAATAAGGAGGGAATATGCAAATTGATGTGATAAGGTGAGAGGCAGAAGGTGGCTTTGGGTCAGAGTGAAGGTGGTGCTGGCAACCAGGGGAAGGAAGGCCTATTCTTGCATGTATCTTTGTGCATTGGGCCTCTAGTATGAGTGTGTGTCTGCATAATTTTTTAAGTATGTTTTTATTGATTTCAAAGAGAAAGGGAGAGGAAGAAACATCAACTCAGGCATGTGCCCTGACCAGGAATCAAATCATGACCTCCTAGTTGATACTCAACCACTGAGTCACCCTGCCAGGGCTACTGAACTGACCTTTTAAAGCAATTTGTTCTTCCTCATCTTTTGAAAAGTTTTATGATTTAATGAAAATAAATGGATTTTGAGTTAGACATTCATGAGTTGTTTCCTACATTCCCCCAAACACACAGTTTTATAGTTTTCAGAGTCTTAAAAGTTCTTACTTATTCTTTGAAACAAAGATAATATGAAAGCCTATTGTGACAATTAAATTAGGTTATTGGTATAAAATGGTGCTTTTCCACGTTAGGCGCTCATCGACCATTAAAGGATTTAACTTTAGAGGATATTTCCCATGAACTCCCACAGCAGCTGAAGCAAGCTGAGATGGCAGGAAGTTTAGGTATTAATCTTGACTAAGCCTAGCAGGTTCAAAAATTGAAAAATGTATATGGTATCTTTCTAATTAAATTTGAAAGAGATACTTGAAATCTGAAACTTATAAACTTTAAACACTAACATTTAGTAATAACTGTTTTAACTTTTAGTACTTTATCCCTATAGAAAATCAGTAATCACATCAACAAATGAACATTTTAGATTCTACATTCAATTACCAATTTCATAAAGAAACTTAAATGGTCTTATGCTCCTCTCCCTTCCCCCCAGGTTATAAAAGTATTGAACGGTACTGAAATCAAATAGGTAATTTGTTACTATGATGGGAAAAGCTTATTTAATTAGGGGATTACTGTTGCTATTCGGGCCTTTTGAATTTCCATGTAAAGTTTTGGAGTATTTGTTCTTTTCCTAGATCCTTTGAGTGTAAAATTAAATTTTTAATTTGAGATTTTTCTTGTTCAATGAAGTAGACCTGTAGTGCTATGGACTCCCCTCTTAGAACTGCTTTCTCATAGATTTTGGGTTGTTGTGTTCTCATTTTTATTTGTTTAAAGTTATCTTTTGATGTCTTCCTTGATTCAATTGTTCCCCAATTTATTGGTTAGTTGTTTTTTTTTACTAGTAGCCTCCATGTCTTTGTATTTATTTTTCCTGTTTATTTTTTTCTTGTGATTAATTTCTAAGTGCATACCATTGTGGCCATAGAAGATGCTTGATTATGATTTGATCTTTTTAAATTCATTGAGACTTGTTTCGTGTTCTAACTTGTGGCCTATCCTACAAAATTGTTTCGTGTGCAGTTGAAAAGAGTACATATCCTGCTGATTTGGGGTGAAATGTACTGAAGATATCCATTAAATATCTAGTGTGTCACTAAAGGCTGTCATTTCCTTGTTGATTTTCTGTCTGGAAATATATCCATTGATGCCAATGGGGTCTTAAAATCCCCTATTATGACTGTATCACTGTCAATATCTCTTTATATGCCCATAAATATTTGTTTTATATATTTAAGTGCTATTCTTTATTTAAATTTTTTTATCTTTATTGTTAAAAGTATTACAGATATTTCCCCCCCTCCCCTCCATTAATGTCCACCACTGCTTTCCCATCATCTCTCTTAACAACCAATAACACTCAGGTTATAGGACTACAGATTTAGAGAAAGTAGAAAATTTACTTATAAATACAGATGCAATTAATAAAACTCAAAGAATAATTAATTCAAAGATGCCACACCACCAGTAAGTTATAAAAAGTCTGTCTTAAAATCTGATTTTACCATTTCTGGTAAAATGAATTATATATAATACGGAAATGAAATTTAAATAGGAACAAATACAAATACTTCTATCATAAAGCCGACAAGAATCAGTATCTTGAGTAAGACTGGTGAAGTAAAAATTAGTAATTCTCTGATTTTTACTTCCAGGCAAAAAAAGAAGAAGCTTGAAAACCTAAAGAGAGTAAGAGAGTACTGAGACTTAAAGAAGTACAAATCCAAATTGATCATTTAATTGTGTCATTAAGTTCTATCTGTGCACGCAGGAAACAATTTGTAAAATTATTCTGATAACTATTTCATGGTAATCTGAAACACTTTTTAACTGAAGATAAATCATGAGGGGGAAAAAGAATTGTTCTCTTGTGTATTTTCTTTTCTCTGGGAGATACAATAAAAAAATAATAAATACTTAGCAAATGAAGGAAGAGAAGAAAAACAGAAATACAGCAGGATGTTTCAGAATCTTTTCTCTCTCTCACATGCATATAAAAGCAGAGTAAAATATAAACCAAAGTCCCCATAAGAATGAGACTAGCTGTTTCCTGTCGCTCCTATGCTCCAGTTTTTCTTAAGGCCTTCATCTGACAGGTTTACAGATAAAAGGAGTGGTTATCTTAGCAGATAAAGGATGTCACTGGAGCAAAACTTAAATAAAGATTTAGAGATTGTGAAAACTGTGTGGAATAGCAAAGGGACACCTTGACAGAAGGAAATCTTATAAAAGTGGAGAAAGAGAGAGAGAGAGAGAGAGAGAGAGAGAGAGAGAGAGAGAGATCAATTGATTCTGAGATGGCTGTAAAGTCTAAGCTACAATGACATCCTTTCAGTGTCAAACCATATTTTCAGCTAAATTATAGAGCAGCCAAGCTGGTAACCAACTGAACAACAGCTATATAGGAGTATTCTAATCAAAGATTTACAGAAGCCACAAAGAGCATGGTGATTAGGGCAGAGATGCAGAGATGGCTGGACTCTTCCCCAGGGTGCCTTGATTGAGAAGCTGGAGGAATAGCTTGGCTCCAAAAGTGCCCCTTGTGGAGTGTGGAGTTTCAACCCCATGTTGTGATCCCAACCCAGAGCACCAGAGCCAGAAAGAGGAGCCTCCATAGCATCTGGCAATGAAAATCAGGAGGACTCTATTCACCTGGAAGAGGAGGGAGTCTGCTAGAAACCCAGCCACACTCTTAAAGGGCCAATGCACAACGTCTTGCCCTTGGGCACTAGTCCGGGGCTCTGGTAGAGGGAAAGCAACTCAAGGCACACAGGAGGCATAAAGAGAAGATGTGTATGGCATGGCCCAGAGGAGAGATGTGAAGAATTAACAACGTGGCCCCCGTCCTGAGTCCCTATCATGCACTGCCTCCAAGTGCCATTTTGCCAGGGTTGAGAACTCCTATTCGTACAGCACCAGTCTGGGAAGTGCACCAACCCAGACCTCCAACTAATGATGACACCACCTGCCAAGCTCAAGTCTCACAGAAAGGACTGTTGGCTGCTCCCAACAGGGATCTCTGAGGTGCTCTTCTTCTGGAGAAGTTCTAGGTAGATACCAAGACAGTCGCTAAGCTGTGTGGCTTTGGAATGGGGGCCAGTCTACCCCCTACCTGTAGGCTTATCAAGCACCATCCACAATGGGAGACTATTTTGATCGGTCTTCCCAAATCCGGATGGCCCCACCCTGCTGAACTCACTTCCTCAGGGGGAAGGGAGCTGCTTAAAGCTGTGCTCCCCCAGCCCCTCGCCCCATTTTTTTTTTTTTTTGGACAAGCAGCAACTGTTTATTGGATGATTGTAGATTTTCTCCCAACATTTGTTTGTAGATTATAGCCCAGGTAGAGGGGAATGGAGGAATAAACAAAGAAAGAGAGATATACTTAGGGAAAATGAACTGTAAACTGTTTTTGTTTAAAAAACACTTTAATATCACACTTGTAACTAAGAGTTGGATACCAAACTTGACAGATATGGATCCACACTTATATCTAACTTCTCAACTTGTATGTACAGGGTAGAGTGGCTGTCCAGTGACAGTAGTACACAGAGTCAAAACAAGGGTTGGAAGGAAAAGTATTAACAGGAAGCAAAAGAAGACAAAGCCAGGACACCAGCTGTTGGGTCAGCAGAAACTGAGGGTGTGCAGCAATGTCCAGTCACTGTTCTCCCTGAGCTCCCTCAGAGGCTCCTGCAGAGGCTCCTTTCTGTGTCTCTGGGAGTGACTATGGAGCAGGAGAGAGGCTTAGTGCTTGCTCTCCTCCTGTGGGCTCCACTGGAGTCATTTCCAACAGAAGACTGCCTTGATCTGTCCTCCCAAATCCCAGTCCCCCCCTTACCACTGAGCTTGTTCTTGATATGGAGATGGCTTATTGCAACCAACCAGAAGCTGAGGTGCACTCCTCCCGGGGGAGCTCAAGTTAGAGAGACTCAGGTAGAAATTGAGTGGGATGGCTCTAAGAGTAGGGGCCACTTTCTCCCCCACTGAGTGCCTGAACACACTGCTCCCAAGTAGGGAATCACTAGCCTGGTCCATTCTACCCCTGTTTCCCCATTCTACCAAGCTTGCTCCTTGTGAAAGGGTCTGAGGGTCTCCAATAGCCTGGGCCCATTCTACAGTCCTGCTTTGGAACACTGTGGAGGAAGTCCAGGCAATCTAAGGGATGGCAGTGTAGCCAACAGGTGGACACAGACCTCAGGGGTCCTGGGACTTTTTATTGATCTGTCCCCAGCTCAGAGCTGCATAAAGCTGACCCTTGAAAACAGCTTAGCCCCCCTTCCACACTCAAGCCCAGTAGACACAGCCACAAATAATAAATAGCATGGTATATCCAGAAAGATAGTTCAAGGACTGTTACACTCAACAGTGTGATATCTACCTACCTGCATTGGAACCCCCCCCCCCCCCAGTGTACCCAGAGCCATCACAACCAGTGCTGGGTTTCAGACCCCATCAGAACTCCACTTAACTAGCCACACAAAAGGGACACTCCAAAGGGGATTTCAACGGGCATCAGACCACGCTGAGAACAGCTCTCCCATGGGGGACGGTCCTTGCCTTGCACAATGACTTAGACACAGTGACTGAGGTCTATTCTTATAGTCAGCAAACCTGAATGATAACACCACCCACAAATGGGCCAATGGCATTCAAGACTCAACAGCAACAGGAGGGCACACTGAACTCACATAAGAAACATTCCTGGAGCACCTAGCTCAAGTGATCTGGAAGACTGTGCCACTGAGCTCTACAATACACCTAGCATTACAGGCCTACCTCAAGGAACAAGGAAAGTCGTAAATTAACAATCAAATTTGCACTTAAAGGACATAGGAAAAGATTAAATAGTCCAAACATGCATGTGGAACCACGAAAGATCCCAGATAGCAACATCAATCTTGAGAAAGAAGAACAAAGTTGAATACATCATACTACTTGATATCGAACTATACTACAAGCATGGTAGTAGAATAAGAACAGGTATATAGATCAATGAAACAAAATAGATATCCCAGAAATAAACTCATGTTTTTATGGTCACTTAATATTTAACAAAGGAGACAAGAACATAGAATGGGGTAAATACAGTCTCTTCAATAATTGGTGTTGAACCTAAACCGGTTTGGCTCAGCAGATAGAGCGTCATCCTGCGGACTGAAAGGTCCCTAGTTCGATTCCGGTCAAGGGCATGTACCTTGGTTGCAGGCACATCCCCAGTGGGGGGTGTGCAAGAGGCAGCTGGTTGATGATTCTCTCTCATCGACGTTTCTAATGTTTCTCTCTCTTCTCTCTTTCTTCTCATTGACGTTTCTCTCTCTTCCTCTCTGAAAAAAAAATCAATAAAAATATATTTTAAAAAATAATTGGTGTTGAGACAAGTGGAATAATATGTGCCCAAAAAATGAAATTAGAGCATTTGCTTACACCATACAAAAGAATTAGATCAAAATGGATTAAGGACTTACATTTTTTGAACCCACAAACATCCTTTTAAAAAGCATAGGCAGTAAACTATTTAACATATCTCTTAGTAGTATTTTTTTCTAATATATCTCCTCAGACAAGGGAAATAAACAAGCAAACAACAACAACAACAACAGCAACAAGTGGGACTACATTGAACTAAAAGGCTTTTGCACAGTAAAGGAAACCATGAAAAAAATGAAAATACAACCCACCAAATGGGAGAATATATTCACCAATGATACATCTGAAAAATTATTGATATCCAACATTTATAAAGCACTTATACAATTCAATACCAAAAAAACAAACAATCCCATTAATAAAAAGGCAAAGAACATGAATAGTTACTTCTTCAAAGAGGACTTACAGTTGGCCAACAGACATGAAAAGATGCTCAATGTCACTAATAATCAGAGAATGCAAATTAAAAGCTCAATGAGATATCACCTCAGGCTTATCAAAGTAGCTATCATCAATAAATCAAACAAGTGTTAGTGAGGATGTGGAGAAACTGGAACCCTCATGCATTACTTGTGGGAATGCAGATTGGCACAGCCACTGTGGAAAACAGTATGGAATTTCTTCAAAAAATTAAAAATAGACCTGCCTTATAACCCAGAAATTACACTTCTGGGGATATATCTAAAGAAAGAAGAAACACTGATTCAAAAGAATATGTTCATCCCTTTGTTTTTTGCAGCATTACATACAATTAGAGGGCCAGTGAGGTCCCTTGGACTGGCCTTTGGGATCGGGCAGAAACCAACTCTCTGACACCCTCCAAGGTCCTGGATTGTGAGAGAGTGCAGGACAGGACAAGGAATCCCATTGGTGCATGATTGGGGCTGGGGATGGACATGGGAAGTTGGTCAGACAGGGAGGGACTGTGGGAGGGCTCTAGTGCTTATCCAGTCCATCTTGCTCAGTCCCAGTCAGCCAAACCCTAGCAGCAAGCTAATCTACTGGTCAGAGCATGTGCCACCTGGTGGTCAGTGCACATTATAGCAAGGGGTTGAGCGGCCTTTGCATATCATTAGCATATTAAGCTTTGATTGGTTGAACAGCCAACTGGTCAACAGGAAACTTAGCATATTAGGCTTTTATTTAAAAAGATAGCCTAGATTTGGGAGCAGGCCATAAATAGATGAATGGATAAAAAAGCTGTTGTATATCTACACAATAGAATACTACTTGGTTGTAATAAAGAAGGATTTCTTATATTTTGTGATAGCATGGATGAACCTGGAGAATATTATGCTAAATGAATTAAGCCAGGAAGAGAAAGCCAAATACTGTATGATCTCACTTATATGGGAGTATAATCAATAAAATAATTTAACAAACAACACAGAAATAGAAGCATAGACACATAGAATAGACTGATGACAGCTGTCAGAGGGACTGTGGCTTTGGGACTGGGTCAAAAAGCTAAAAGGGATAAGAAGAAAAAAGAAACATAGACAGGGACAACAGTTTTTGGTTGCCAGAGGAATTGGGAGAGGTGGAAGAGGGCAAAGGGTGGGTCAATGATGGTGGTAAGATGAGCAGCACACAATGCAGTATGCAAATGTGTGTGATAGAGTTGTGCACTTGGCACCTGTACTGTTTTATTGACAAGTGCAGCCCAATAGATTCAACATTTTTTAATTACAAAAAAAAATAAGAAAAAGAAGAAAAGGCTTATAGACTATTTACTTACACAAAGCTCTAAGATTTTCTTTTCAGGAAAAAGTTTTCATACTAGGTATTGTGAAGCCTCTCACTTAACAAGCTGGTAATATGGGTATGAGTGCTTGGAAACATATGACAAATACAAAATTCAAAAATTAGCTGTGCTGTCAACATTTTCTGTAACATAATTTTATATATTTCCTGCAATGAGTTACTGTGTTTCTTTTTAAAAATTACCAGGCTGAATTAATCAAAAACTACTTATAAAGTATAAAATATTTACCTAACACTGCACTAGGCAATAAATCTACCCCTATATAAAATGCACCGATTATAACTAAAAACCAGAAGAATGAGAAAAAGAACTGCATCCACCATTAAAGATGAGCTTGTTAAATTCTAAAGAAGGCTTCCCAGAATCATACACACTATTATGCACAATTCAATATACATAATTTCTGGATTCTCCATTTTTAGAAAATAGGAGGAAAAAAATCAGGAGGTGGGATTTTCATTTTGAAGCTTTTAGCCCTTGACCCAGCAATAGCAAACCTATGAATTCATTATGAATATGTGTTTATATTTGTTTGCAATTAGGTAAGTATAAGGATATTTACTGCTCTGCCTACCATTCTTTTTTAAGTAGCCAAAAAACTGTAAACAAATCAACTTCCATTCTGAAATGTAAAATGATGGCTCAGAGCATTTGAGAACTTACTTCCCAGTAAGTCTTCAGTTTGGCTCAAATAAACTCATAAAAATTCAAAAAATAAATAAAAATGATGCCTCATCCACACACAGATTAGGACATGTCTGTTGAAAATAACTATCACCTTTTGTTACACTAAAATGGGAGGATTGAAATATATATTAAATGAAAAACACCAAGGTATTTTAAGGTTCATTGTGTAAAATAATCTTTAGCATTTGAAACCTACAAACATTTCTGCAAGTTTACAAAAGAAAAGTTTAAGTTGGTTATATTTTGAAGAATAAAAATAAGGGTCAAAAAAGGGTTGGTATGCGAAATCACCCATATTATGTATGAAGACAGTGAACCAGGGAGAAGAAACATAATGTGTCAAAGCCCTGTTGTTTGGATCCCGTGTTCAACCCCAGGAAGTCTAGCTCCAGAGTAGGTGCCCTTAATCAGGTTGTTTTGCATGAGAAGAAACGCACACCTGCATATCACATACAGGTTAAAATGCCAATTTGATGAGGGTGGCTTTTTATCCATCTGGTCACTTATTCAATTTTATTCCAGCTTTAAAACAAAATACAATTTAAAAAATAAAACAGAAGAATTAAAAATATATAAAAGCAAAAAATAGTTATTTTGTGTCAGGTGCTCATCTCTATGTTACTGTGTGTTTATATCTATATTTTACAAATTATTTCAAGGTTAGACAGTCTTTCACAGACATACTCTGCCATCTAGAATTCTGCCATGGGGTCTCCCAACGCTGGATGGTGGGAACTGTTGTGATACATGAGTAAAAGCAGGTTAGAGCTCTGCAATCAGCACTAACTACTGCAGGCTTCGGAGTAAAATTCCCACATTGATTTTAATTTAAGAAAACCCTCCTTACGGCCTGCCACAGGGCCTTATAGATGACCTCTGTCCGGGTACATCATCCCACAGCTGGGATTGGTTGTACCACTCATAAACCCCATTCTTTGATTTAAATGTTAGGGGACTGGAGGCCCATATTTCCATTAATCTTTTATGTATTTTTTTTCTTACACATTTGTCTTCAGGATAGTGTGAAGATAATTATATAGTTTTAACCCTCCTTGATTTATAATGTAAGGTATTTGGTTTATAGATAGTACTGTGTAAGAAAGGTTGGCCTTGGGCAAATTTGTGAAAGAGGTAATTTAGGCAATCTCAATTTCCTTTTTTTCACCCTCTAAGACTCCTCTCCCACTCCCTCAGGCACCTGAGGCAGCCACTGTTTTCTCCTCTTTACATTTTTATAGCCACTTACATTGCTATAAATCACAGGCAACTACTACTAGTTTTAAAAGGTCACTTCCACCCTAATGTTTAAACATTAAAAAGGATCAGCTCTTTTCAGGGAAGCTTTAAAGTTACCTTGGGCTGGGGGTGCTTCAGGGAAGGTACCCGGTTTTCAGATATTCTGCCAAGCTCAAATCAGCACCTTTGTCCTTCTCTCTCACTGGTGGAGTGAACTAAGGCAGTCATATTTATTCTACCTGTGTTGCCCGTGGCTACAGCTAATTGAGTGAGGCATGCCATTTTACACAGGTTGTTCCAATCAAATCCTTTCCGCTAAGTGTTTCCACTGGAATTTTTGGGAACATATAGGTAAAATTGTATACTTAACTAGTGCTCTAAGCTTACAATTTTACCTATATGTTCCCAAAAATTCTAGTTTAGCACTTCTTAGTTGGGATTCAGGAATCTGTATTTTAATTCTACCAGGTGATTCTCATCACGAGAGAAGTTTGGGAAACACTGCAACATTAGACTTGGGAGTAAAAGTTTCTAGTTGAGATTTAAATAGTGATGTAATATCTCAGGAGTTATAGCTCTTCATTCAGCTGCCCCTGGATTGAGGATGAGAGAAATTGAGAGTACAAAAGGAAAGCATGAAGATTTTAAGTGAGAATCAGAAACCAGACCTAGAGAGACACCAGACAGGCATGAGTGCTGGTTACATTCCTGCTAATTCAGTGACACAGGTTTATTTATTTTCTCAATTCAATTTATTGGGGTGACATTGGTAATTAAAATTATATAAGTTCCAAGTGTCTAATTCTATAATACATCATCTATATTTTGCATTATATGTTTACTACCAACAGTCAAATCTCCTCACCATATATTTGACCATCTTTATTCTTTACTTCCTCCTCCCCACAACCCCTTTCCTCACAGATATAATCACTTGTGAAAATTATCCCATTTCAATTTCGATACTTGCAAAGCAAGTTCTTTAATTGATACATAATGCCACCTGCCATCTCCTTCCCTTTTAGAATAAGATTATTCAGAATCCTATGAGGTAAATAAACTTGTTTCACCTACAAGTCCTACAGCCCATGGGCTCGGATGAAATGGCTTCCACTTCTAGCTCCAGGGATTATCTTTGGATCTAAGCTAACAAGAGCATCACATTTTCCGCAAATATGGTTGGTTTGAGAACGAACACGTGGTGCACTGGGAGCCAAAGCAATAAAGGGAAACTTGGAATTTCTGAGAGACCCTTCCATTTCCATTAGAATTTGCAACTGCAAGTCTGTAATCTAGAAACAAAATTATTTTGCTCTCAAAAAGAGACAGTTTATATAAAAATGGGCTCAATCTAAAGAAGTGACGCTTAAGAATGAACAAGATTGTATTAGCATGACTTGAACTCCAGATGCAGACCCTAGTTTATGGTGATAAACTCTCTTACAACCAAAAAGCTCCTAATACATATGAAGCCCCCATTATGCTGATGTGCCAAGTCTTCCTTTTTCATCTAATATGTGTCTTATTCTTTGAAACAAGAAAAATTTCAGATAGTAGGATCACTACATTTTAATTGATTTTTTCATATGCAAAGAAATATAGCATTTATTTGGTTTTCCACTATTTTAGATTTTAAAAAGCAATTTATTAATTGTGTGCTCTATCTATTGAAATACAATATTTCAGTGAAGGCTTGAGATTGCATAGAGTAAAAACAATGGATGGGAAATCATGAGACCTTAGTTTGACCCTAAGTTTACTCTAGTTATTTAAAGACTACAAAATCTCTCTCACTATCTTTTGCCCAGCCAATCCATAATGGTACTGTGCAGGTAAAAGTTGTATATCAAACACTCTTTGGAAATATTTACAGTTGTATACCTATGTACCTATATATTACTTGGAAATTAAAATATAATTTCTTAGATATGTAGATTTGTGATTTTTCCTATAATTAACACCTAAAATATAATATCAAGTTTCATGTAGTCTCTAATTTTCATTTCAACTACTAGGTTAAAGTAGGGCCTCTCTTAAGCTTGATTATTAGTTTTGGTAAGAAGTTAGATTATAAGTAGTATAATAAAGCCCTAGGGCCTAGGAAACAACAATACAGAATATATAAGCAAGAGATTTTCAGATGTTAGCAGGTTTTAATTGTGATGAAATTTGTTAAAGAAAATAAGGGGTTTTTGAAGAAAAGTCAAGGAAACTATTTTTTAAACCTCCCATTGATAACATATTTCCTTGAATTATAGAGACTATTTGTACTTATTTGTTAAAAATTTAACATGGCTGACTTTGGTTGTCCTGGGGTATATTTTCCGGATATTTATTATTTTAACAACTGAGTATAAATTTAGTGTACTGAAGAATCAACAATTATTTGGTTTGATTATTTGTGTCAGTTCTAGATACAAAGTAAATGAATCTGATCAATGAAAGGTAGATTATTGCCACATTATAGCCTTCCTGCGTCTGTACTTATGTGTGTACTTCTATTACACACATAATTAGAGCACTTTTTGAGTATTTTTGGTTCAATATTTTTTCTATTCTACTGTAATTTTTTCCTAGGTGGCAAAACCTATATTTTAATTATGTTGTGATCCCATTGTCTAGTGTTTATTAGACCCTAAACTATTGAGTAAATGAATGCCAAATTTCTTATGCATTGCCTTCTTGGTTATAAAAAGAACATCAAGCTAATTACTTTCTCTATCCAAATGTTAGTGCCACTAAATGTCTGCAAATCTCAGATCAACTTATATGTTAAGGAGAAAGTTGACTAGGAACTTCCTTTTAATTAAATAGAGCGAAGATAATTTAAACCCCCCTTTTACTGTTAATCGTGAAATGGAATGAGACTGGTACTTAAATTTATTTACACACTAATGTTCTTCTGAATTAAGTAGGAACACATGTTATTATATGAACTTTAGCAAACTGAGAAACTTTAAGGAATGAAATTAAATGAATCCCTTAGTAATTATTCCAGCAATAATTGATAAATTGCAATATTTTCCATGCTGTCACATGTATGCATATACATATGTAATACGATGCTTATTGATAAAACTGAATAGTCCATGTTTTCAGAAATATTTCAGTCCAATTTATTTTTGATTTTTGTGGGTTTTTTCCTCTTAGAATCCTGGTGGCTAGATTTATTTACTGACAAACATAGAGGCAGTTACCAGAGAGGCAGGGGTATTGCGATATTAATTCCTGGGAATCAGAGGCTCCCCGGCTTCACCTCAAACCCAGTGTTCCAGAAGGAGTATTTCTAGCAGAGGTAGGATTTAGAGGAAGGGTCAAATTCCAGATAGGCAGCCAAGTTGCCTGGCTTGCCCAGGAAAGCGTAAAATCCTCAAAACTGCCTTTTCCAGGGATAGAAGTGATTATAAAGCCTCAGGCCTCCAGCTGGCTTGATTTAATCCTGGTCCCACTAGTCTGGTAGAAGTGTGTTTGCTAGCACCAGGAAGAGGTTCTATAAGTCCACTGAGTTGAAAAGAGGGCTAGTCAGTATATTAGATGTCCTGCATCTGATTCCAGCTCACAACAGAGCACCTGCTCTCCTACAGAGGACAAAAGATGAGCTAGTGGCAGAGTGATCCATGGGGCAGTGTCAGTAAACACTGAATTTCTGTGGGTATTTTTGGAGATGAGAAATGTTTGAGAGGGGAAAATACTCCTGTTAAATTTTGTAAATGGAACATTAAGCTAATATAACTAGTTTGATCTCGATTCGTAAAGCTCTGTATATGGTGAGGCTTTTAATATTTTGTCTGAATACTTTTGAAAATAAATTTTCCATTTTCTTTCATTACCAGCATTATGGGATTTTACATAAGTTTTTGTTTTGGAGTATTAGTTATACCTATCATCATTTTCTCTTAAGGGAAATGCATAAACCCAAGTTTTCCCTTCCTTTTAAGTCTCTTGCTCTTTTATTATTATCAAGCTCTTTATTTAAATAAGTACCAAAAAAAGATGTTATTTCATTTATTCCACAAATATAATGGCAGCAAAGGTTTTTGTTTTATCAAATCTCTGAAGATTTACCTATTTCTGGTTACTAACCAATAAAATTAAAAGATAGAAAAGTAGTTAAGTATACAACCCCCCCCCCCCAGAAAATCTTAAAAATATTTCCCTGGTAAATCTTGATTTCTGAGTGGTTTCTTACACATTTAAGCTATTATTATATGTATATTCAAGAGTAAAATCAGGATACACTGTACTTTTTTTAATTATTAAAGAGAGTGAGGAAGAGAGAGAGAGACAGACCTCAATGTGAATGAGAAACACCTAGCCATTGATTCCCATGTGTGCCCGGCAGTCCTGCCGCCGCCGGGGGTAAAGGATTGTGCTGTAACCAACTGAGGTCAGGGTCATCTTTATCTTACCAGCCAGGACCACGCTCGCCTTATTTTTACAATGAGAATAATCATTAGGATGGCTACAAATGAAATCCCAATAAAATCCCAGGTGGTACTTAAAATGTGAGCTTAAAGAAAACAAGTAAATATTAGATTTCCTACAAAGAAATAAAAACGCATTGATTAAAGATATACAGATCAAGAAATTTATTTAAGTGAAAAAAATCACCATATTAACTATATAAAATCAAGGATATGCAAAAAGTGTATATATTGCAAGTGTTCAGCTTGATGGACTTTTATTTATTTATTTAAAATGCTTTTTATTGATTTTTTTACAGAGAGGAAGAGTGAGGGAGAGAGAGTTAGGAACATCGATGAGAGAGAATCATCGATCAGCTGCCTCTTACACACCCCCTACTGGGGATGTGCCCGCAACCAAGGTACATGCCCCTGACCGGAATCGAACCCGGGACCTTTCAGTCCGCAGGCTGAGGCTCTATCCACTGAACAAAACCGGTTTCGCTCAGTGGACTTTGATGGACTTTTACAAAGGATCAGACTATACAACCAGCACCCAGATGAAGAAGCAGGTATTTGGTTGCAGCCCAGAAGCTTCGAACCTGTCTAGCTTTTTTCATGAATTTCACCAAAGGTAGTTACTATCCTCACTTTAAATATCTCTTGCTTTTGAATGTTATGTGATAAGTAACCAACATGCATTCTTTGGTGTGTTGTGTAAAACACAATCAGCAATTATTTCTTTCTTTAAGAATATTCAGTTTATCCAGACCCACTTTTTAAACAAACAGTTCGTTGCCCTCTGTACTGCAATGTCACTAATACTGCTCACCTGCTGGTATTTATGGCCTTATGCAGTTCCCTCTAACATAGTATCAAGGTTGGTCTGAGACACCTATACCTTTCAGCAAAAGGAAGAGTGTGCCCCTTCTGATATGGAGCTATGAGGAAATGTGCCATCCATGTGGGCACACTCTTTTGCTCTCTGTCTCATGGCACTCATTGGAGGAAGCCAGCTGCTATGCAGGCCTATGGAGAGACTCATGTGATAAGGAATGGAAGGCTCTTACCAAAAGCTATCTGACTTGTTTTTGCATGTTATGTGATAAGTAGAATTATACAGCATATGGACATTTTTTTTCTGACCTCCCTGAGCATAGAAGCCCATACTTTAAGCAGCCCTTCAGCAGACAGTTTGATTGTAGCCTACGACAGACCCTGAGCCCTAAGCACCCAACTAAGCTGCTCCTGAACTCCTGACACACACAAACATTGTGAGATAATAAATGTGTGCATACAAAGCTGCTGTATTTTGAGGTAAGTTGTTAAGCAGGGTAGATGATGAATGCAATCACTGATGACTACAGGTTAGCTTATTTATGGACTGTTCTCTTTTCCTTTGGCCTATATTTCTCTCCTTGCACTGCTATTACACTGAATAATTATCATAGTTTTTAAATAAATCTTTCTATCTGGTAGTGTAAATGTTGTTTTTGTTCTTCAAGATTGCCTTCGGTGTTCTGGTCTCTAATTTTTACATAAATTTTAGAATCAGCTTTCATTTCCCATACATTCACAGACAGACACACACACACATACATACATACACACACACACATACACACAAGTATACACACACCATACCTGAATTGATTTTAATTGGAATTTAATTGAGTCTATAATCAATTGAACAGAATTGACATCTCTAAAATTGTGAATATTTCATTTCT
Organism: Vespertilio murinus; assembly: GCA_963924515.1. Taxonomy (NCBI): domain Eukaryota; kingdom Metazoa; phylum Chordata; class Mammalia; order Chiroptera; family Vespertilionidae; genus Vespertilio; species Vespertilio murinus. The sequence continues at coordinate 133,719,882 of OZ004708.1, read as the reverse complement.
TTGAACATCTCTCAATTTACTTAGGTCTGTTAAAAATATCTACACAATTGAATATAGATGCTACATTATATGTTATTAACCAATTTTATCCAGTAAATTTTATTTAAAATTTTTAGAAAAATTACTGATGGTGGAAGAAACCTATCAGTATTACTTACTGTTGCACATTGCAGAAATCTTACACATATTTTATTTAATTTGAGGTTTTTTATGTTATTAAAATAAGAATATACTGGTTGTTTTTCTCATTGTTTATTGCTGGTATATGAAAATACAAGTGTAGTCTGTTACCTTACTAATATTATTATTAATTATATTTTTTCAAAAGTTCCATTGAACTTCCTATAGTACAATAACAGTGTCTTTAAAATGTGACAATTTTATTTCTTCATATCAATTTATTTTCCCTTTCATTCTTTTTATTTTTATGGCGATTGCTAGGATCTTCTTTCAATTTGGGATAGAAGTAGTTATACAACATCAATTCACTTCCATTTCTCTACATTATATTTTCAAATGCAGAGGGGAGTTTTTCAATTCAACAATATACAGAATGTTTGATACAGTTTTTTCTTGGTAGATGTTCTTTATCAGATTAAATGCATTGCCTTTTATTATTTTTATAATAATTTGTAATAATGACTGCATGTTCAGTTTTGTCCAAAACTTTTCCAGTACCTACTAAAATGTACATATAACGTTTTCTCCTCTTTTCTTTTTTATAGATAGAGATGGATTTCAGTGGTTGATTTTTACAATTCTATATTTTTAAAAATTTTCATTAAAAAATTAAACATACAGATAACTTGAAATAATTGTACAGGAAACTCCTATGTTTCCATCACCTACATTCTATAATAGATAATATTTTATTGTAATTGCTTTATCAGATAACATTCCATTTTTCATGTATTAATTAATCATTTTAAAGATTATTATTGAATGTTAAATTAATCCTGGACTAAATTACCCTTGGTTTGATATATTTATTTTAACATCTTTGGAAATGGTCTGAACATTTTTTTCTTTTGCAATGTCCTTTTCTGGTTTGGGGACTTAAGCTATGTTAACCTCAGAAAATGAACCACAAGGGATTCCCCTTTCACTATCATTGGGAGAAGCTTATATAAAAATATACAATGGAGAAAAGAAATCCTCTTTAATAAACGATGCTGGGAAAATTGTAAAGGATATGCAAAAAGAATTAAACTAGACTGCTATGTATCATTATTCACAAAAATTAGTTTGAAATAGATCAAAGACCTAGATATGAGATCAGAAGCAATATGTTACATAGATGAAAACATAGGTACTAAACCTATAAATCTTGGCCTTAGAAGTTTATGAATTTGATCTCAAAAGCAAGGGAAGCAAAAGCAAATATAAGTAAATGGGACTATATTACACTAAAAAGCTTCTTGCACAGTAAAATAAACCATAAACAAAACAAAAATGCAACTCAATTGGAAGAAGATATTTGCAAACAACAACTCTGATACAGGCTTAATATATTGTGTTTGTGACCTTGATATTCTCTACCCCCCAAAAAAACAAAACAAAACACTAATTATTTTACATAGTTATGTGAGGATTAAATATGTCTTTCATTGCTGAGACCTCCTATTGTATTTAACTAAGCAAGAGTTTCTATAAGAGAACAACCTGGAAGTTAAGGAGACTTGACATTACATTTCAAATTTGGGCAAAGGAACATTTAAGACATGAAGACCAGAACTTAAAACTGTTGTCTTCTGGAAAAGTGTTTCCTTTTGCATGTTTATAAAATTAATTCCAAGATAGAGGAGAGAAACACTGATATATTTTTATTTTTATTTATTTATTTTGAAATATATTTTATTGATTTTTTTTACAGAGAGGAAGGGAGAGTTGGAGAGATAGAGAGTTAGAAACATCGATGAGAGAGAATCATCGATCAGCTGCCTCCTGCACACCTCCACTGGGAATGTGCCCTCAACCAAGGTACATTCCCTTGACCGGAATCGAACCCGGGACCCTTCAGTCTGCAGGCTGGTACTCTATCCATTGAGCCAAACTGGTTTTGGCAACACTGATATATATATTTTAATGTCAATATTTATTTATTTTGTGCAGAAAGCAAACTGGATATTTCTGGATCCCAGGCAGACTATTACTATCACAACAATAACTGTATTGGTTCCCCATATTCCACTCTCTCCTTTAGGGTAATGTAATGAAAGCCAGATAAGGACTTTAAAATTATTAATTTGATCTTTAAGTAGAGAATACTGTAGGGCTCCTCTCCTTTCCTGAGAATGGGAAAGGAACTTTTATCTCCGTAATGTAAGCACATATTCTCCATGAAGAGAAGTCCCTATTTTACTACTCCTTTAAATATAAATGAATCACTCCCGGTTTTATTATGTTTCAAAATGTAAAGCGATGATTCAGGGTTTGAAAACTACATCTCCCTAGAGGCCTCTATTTAACCACCCTTGAACTTCCAAATCTTGTCCTTTACCCAAGGTTTCAATGTTCCATGCTCAGAAAGCTCTAACAATATAAAAACATGACAATGTTTTCTCTACAGGTACCTAAAGAGTTACTGCTATTTTTCCATGAATAAGTGGTTATATTCAGTGAGAAGTTGCTTAAGGAGTGATAGGCGGTCTTAGGGAGCAATGCGTTCTCGGTTATTGTACTCATGCAAACATATAGCCAAGTTGACAATTAGAAGAGGTGTTAAAATGGGGACTCAAGCATCCACCAAGTCCACTGTGTATCATCAGGGCTTGGCAAGAAAAGGATGGAACACTCCAATAGGGAAATGGACAATACTTTAATAAACACATTCTTTGCAAAACCGTGGCTAAGGTAAAGAAAGTTAGCAAGAGCTTGCACATCCTCGGGGTAAATACAACAGTGAATGAACCCTTATCCACTTGGGGTTGAAGGGATAAGGAAAATGGGTGGTGTCAGATCTGAGAGATCCCTTTTATTTCTTTTGTGGGAGAGGGCCACACACAGGTTCCAAGGCCTTGGATAAAGAAAATAATCACCACAACCTCCTGTAGCCTGGCACACAGAAAGCTGGGGTAATAAATATCTTGGTTTCTCTCTTATATCCCGCTCCATGCTCCCCCTCCCCCCGAAGCCTTCTGCTGGTGCCTTCATTTGTCAAATCCAACAGGAGAAAAGAAGGCAAGCTAGGCCAGCTGACAGAGGTCACTCACCCACACTGCACAGAGACTTATAGGGAGAAGGCATCTGGTGGGTAAAGCAGCAAATATCCAGCCCAAACACTTATCCACACATGTGAACTTACCTAAACCCCGGAAGTCTCTGATGCCGTGAAGGGCTAATCCTATTAGATTCTTTCAAGAAAAGTCTCACAGTCTGAAAGAAACACTTAAAAGCATGAACGAGCACTTGTGGATAGAAATGACTATTTATAAGTCAGGAATGAAATAAAAATGAATATAACGTGATAGCAAATGTTAAATAAACATCCACTGGAGAAGGGTGAGCTTTATTTGCTCCTGGCTTCTTGGACCCATAAATTATATTCTAAAATCATCAGGTTAGAACAACAGCCAGTTTATTTTCAACTGCTTTCTGATCTCCTGCAGACACTTTAGGAGTCAGCGATCTGAACCCCCTTGGCCAGATGAAAGGGGACCCGGTACTGGGTGCCTGTAGCATACTGATGACACCACATTGTGAAACATCTCACTCTTTCCCTGTGTGGCTTTTCTGAAAAAAGACTTCACAGACAGCACCATATGTCAGCAAAAACTACAATTATCTACTCAAGGGTTTGGAGAAGCAAGTGTAAGAGCTACTAGTTTCTTGCGTTTTTTAGTTTTGAATCTTCACTCCACTAGTATATTGCGGGAGCAGCTGATACAAAAATGCTTTTATCTGTCACTTTTCATTTCCTCTAAAACCCTGACTGGCAATCAATAGCAATGCAATCCAGATCTTCAAAGCAATTTTATGCCGCCTTCTGTCATAAATTAAAATGTTCCATTAACTAAACAAATTCTCAATGGCATAAATCAGCCTACACTAAGTAAATCACAGTTAGTGAAAACCAAGCTGTAATTTCATAAAAGTGATTAAGTGCTGGCAAGATACAGTGAAATATATCATCTGTGGCGAAAAGCATGATTATTCAATATCTGCATGTTGTATTTTAGATTGGCTAATTTCCTCCATGTTAAGTATTTTCATTGAAAATATTTAAAAGATATATCACATAAAATTTTGTACGATGTTTTTGTTTTTAGAATGTTTTGTTATATAGCTTTCTCATTAGAGTATAGTTTGAAATATGGCTAATAGCGGGCTTCACAAATTTGAAAACTTATACTGGATAATATATTTATCCTAAGACAGAAATAATCTTTCTGTCAGTAGAGCCCATCATTTCTAAATTACAAATTTTGTTCTCTCTGATATGTTATTAGCACTGTAGGATTTCCTTCTGTTATTGCTTTTGGAAATTCAGTTTCCTTGCCCCGTTATCAGTTTTCCAACTAAACGAAGCGTGACAATTCTGCCAATTAATATATGGATACACTAAACTTATATTTAGTCGTTTTGAAGAATCATGTATATAATTATTATATGGATAAAAGACCCACGGGATAACTATGAAATATTTATTTGTGCAAAGCACTGGGTAACTTTAACGGTTTACTTCTGATGAGCTTGGATAAATTCTTCTCATAGGCTACTTAAATTGCCACCTAACTAGTCTTCTTGTTCCCATGTTTGACATCAACATTCTATTCTTCATAAGACAATGAAAAGCGATCCTGCTAAAAATGTAAGTTAGATCATAATATTCTCAGTAAATATCCTATAAAGTTTTCTAACGACATTAATGCAAAATCCTTACAATTGTCCAACACCTGTATCCCCCGTCACTTCTCAAGCCCTATTTCTTACACAGTTGCTCAGTGCACTTCTCATGCAATCTTCATTGTTATTTCCACTAATTAACTTGATTGTGGTCATTATATAAACCAGTATACATATATAGGGTGCCCCAAAAATGTACACATACTTAACAGCTGGCAACTCAATTGATGTTTCTTTATTTTCAGATTTTACCCATTGGAATCAATAATTAGTGAAAGTGGGTATGCTTTTTTTGGGACAACCTGTATATATTATCACGTGGTATGCTATAAATTTCACATTGTACACTCGAAATATATACAATTGTCACTTGTCAGTCACCCCCCAAAAAACTAGAAACATAATTTAAAATATAAACAAATAGCCGAAACCGGTTTGGCTCAGTGTTAGAGCATCGGTCTGCGGACTGATAGGTCCCAGGTTCGATTCTGATCAAGGGCACATCCCCGGTGGGGGGTGTGCAAGTGGCAGCTGGTCGATGTTTCTCTCTCATCGATGTTTCTAGCTCTCTATCTCTCTCCCTTCCTCTCTGTAAACTATCAATAGAATATATTTGAAAAAATATATAAACAAATAATTAAACCCACCAAAATGTCCCTCATCAACCTTCCCTAACTCAACTAATACTTTTCCCTTTTCCTAGATATTCACATTATTATCTCCCTTACGTTATTCAAGTTTCTCCTCAAATATCATCTCCTCAGAGAGGCTGTCCTTAACCATTCTGCCTGAATTATCAGCCTTTCCTACTTGTTCTCTTACCAAACTTTATTTTTACATGTTTTATAATCAGGCTGCTGTGATACATTTTGTTCCCCGATGTTCTGCTTGTATGTGAGCCTAGTAATAGATTTAGGAACAATGAGAGGTCGTACTGTGTGGTCCAAATTATCAAGTTGTGTGTTTAGAATGAAAGGGGAAAAAGTCTTGAGAGGAACAATAGAAAGTGTATATATTTTAGAAATCTATTCTTATGCCCATTTCTATAAATGTTAGTTTGTATCTTATGTTCTTTGATAACTATGTGCCTTTGTATGCTTATATGCATGACATTTAGAAGTACTTGCATATCAGACCCTGGGTGTTCTTAATACAGTGGGAATTCTTTTCACAGGTGCTAAATGATACAACATAGATATAAAAATAGGACTAGCTCACATTCTGTAATCATTAAGGGGGGGGTGTCAATGCAAGAAAAAGTACAAAGAATAGCCTTTCAAATATTACCTACTGAATAAAAGCAATCTCTCTGTGATAAATTGAAGAAGGTAATTATGGGTTGGAATAACCACTTTCTTCAGAAAATCCCTCCTTGCAAAAATGAGAATGTAGGTTGAACTCTTATGAAAGGTGTCAGCTGGAGACGATAAAATATGAAGTTATTATTCTACTTTTCCAAGTTCTAGTAAAAATATAAAATAAATAAAAACAACTCTTTTCAACTTGCTGTGGTGGCAATGCATGGGAAATTAAAAATGGAAAATACCACAACAAAATCAACTGCTTTTAGTCAATTCTCTCATAGGGAAATGGGAGTGAGGAGTAGGTAGAGGTGGGCAAAGGGGACGGGAATGGTATGGAAAGAGACTTTGCTTGGGCAAACAATACAGGGTGCAGATGACATTTTGTTGAATTGTACACTTGAAATCTGTATGGCCTCAAACCATACACCATAAAGCCATAAATCATAACCATAAACCATAAACCAGTGTCACCCAGATAAAGTCAATAAAAAAACTGTATTACAAAACTACATGCAAAATACATTTTCTTGAAAAATGTTTTGTATAGAAAATAAATCTCTTAGTATTGCCTTTTATAAAGATCTTTGCTTTTGTCTTAAGGAATTCAGCATGGAAGGAAAGCACAGGGTATGAGATACTAAAGCAAATGTCCAAAGAGCTAGAAGTAGGCAGAGGAAACAGGGAGCCGCTACATCCCTCACTGACCAATTCCTCCTTTGTGATACAGACATACATTTTATGTTTTATTATTATTTTTTGTATTTGTCTTAATACCTAGAAAGCTGAAGCTGTGATATGTGTTTAATTAATAGTTACTAAACTTCATTTGGTGTTGAGTGAATATACAGCCACTGGGATGGTTAAAACTAGAAGGTAAAGAGGTGTCGTGATCTTGCTTTTAAGACAATTCCAGTTGCTATCTGACCTTATCAGAAGTCAACATCTTTCCAAATTTGAGAAAACTCACTTTGAGGTAGATACGTAGACTAATTAAGTGAATGATTTGATTTCTGCATCTTAAGGTGGCAAAAAGCAGATAAACTGTTGGGAAATAGGGGAGCCAGTCCAGCTAGAGCATGAACTACTTCAGAAGATCACAGATGTAAAAGTCAGGGTGAGTGCAACTAGATTAAATCAGCTTAGTTTGAGACCAGTAACTATTGGCAACTGTCTCTAGGAGAAATGAGCTAAACATAATTACAACAAATTAAAATGTCTGGCAAGATATATTTGTTAGAGTCCTATATAATAAAACCCTAATATGCAAATCAACTGAACAGCAGAACAACCAGTGGAACGACCAGTTGCTATGATGCTCATGAACCACCAGCATCTGCCCCATGAGAGGGAGGGAACCGGGCTGGGCTGGCCAGTGGGCAGTGTCAGGCAACCACCAAAGCGGGTACCAGTGGGGGGCTCCCCTGATTACCCTGCTCACTGGACATCCCACAAATTGGTCCTGATTGCCAGCCAGGCTTCGGGATCCTAACCTATATATTGGGAATAGTCTCTGAGATTTAAAAATTAAAACCTGGCAAGGATACTCTAACACTGAAAAAAAACAACCAGGATGATATAGTGATGGTATGCATGGACTCTGCCTTGCACGTTATGTGGTCAGTCCTGATGCTGATGCTTTTAACTGCCTTACAAGGCCAATTACTTAACTTCTCTCTGCTTCAGTTTTTCCACCCATAAGATGGGGAAAATGGCACTACTGCCTACAAAGGATCATGTTATGTACTACTTTTTATAATCAGGGCAAAAAAAAATGTAGCAACTCATACAACAGCAAGATGCCTTTCACCTGTCTGAAAAATATGGTCACTGGTGCATGCAGCAACCTGGATAGAGAGAGGGATGTCTGACTGTCATTTTAAGCCTGTCTTCAGGTCTAAAATGGCAGTTGGACATCCCCGAGGTTGCAGGCTGGGCTGAGGGAATATTCCCCCTCCCCCCACCGCCCAGTGCACAGATTTCTTGCATCAGGTCTCTAGTCTTTCTTTAAAGTTAAATACCACTTTACCCTTTATAGTAAATAGATTTTTTCTTACATTTTTTGTATATATAAAACTAGAAGTCCAGTGCATAAAATTTGTGCATGGGCAGGGTCCCTAGTGGCTGCTGGCTGCTGGCCATGGCCTTCCTTCATTCCATGCCACCCCCCTGGTGGTCAGCGCACATCATAGTGGGCAATTGAACTCCCGGTCAGTCAAGCTCCAGGGGGGATATTTTGCATATTAGGCTTTTATATATAGATGATTTCGTGACAATAAGTCCCTGCTTATTTTTTTTAATCAGAAAAAGGCAAAAAATGTATCAAAATATTAGTAGTTATATAGTACACCATGGGCCCCACTTCTAAATTTTATTTTACTAAGGGTGCAGAATAGTCTTTCTTTAATAACACAGAATGCAACACTTCAAAAGTTCTGAGATTATTGTTGAATGAACTGTTGTGCTATAGGAAAAGTCTGTCTGAGATTGTGATCTTTAGAGAAGATAGTCAAAGCGACCAGCAATTCAATTCTAAATTCTTCCTTTAGAGTGAGCTGGGCTAGCAGAATGTTGTGTGCTTAGAAGTGGTTAATTCCACACACTCTCACTTTCTCTGAGCTCCTTTATTTAGTTATAGCCTCTGCTTTTGCCAAAGGCTGTTCTAATAAATGGCCACGTGGAAACGAATCTGTCATTCATCACAAGGCTCTTGTATGGAACATGGAGGACTTTATTTCTTATATAAGATTCCAGTGGAAAATGTATTTTGAGATTTAATCCTGCCAATAACATTTTATTCTCCCAACTAACACGTTTTCTAAAGAAAAATATCTTATGGAACTTTTCCCTAAAGACATATAGCTCAGTGGCTAAGAGAATAGATTGTAGAGACTGGTTCTATGGTCATACATCCTAGAAGTGACCTAGGTCAGGGTTTGTATTTTATTTCTTTTAAAAAAAATATCTTAAAAGGCATAGTTCCCGCTGTGCTTGCACTCTGAAGAAGAAATCTCCCCTTTTCCCACTGTGCTTACCTAATGAAGAGGAAATTTGCCTTCTGTTCTTCAGGAACATGGCTTCTGGCAGTCTCTTAACTCTCCTTATTAATTAGTCAAAATTAACACATATTGTACTTCTAAACTAAATTATTGATATTTTCTATATTATACTCCTCACCCATTTCCCTCTGCCTACAATAATATTCTTCGTCACAATTTCAGAGCTTTCTGAGAAAGTTTGCCTCAGATATTGGCAAGTCAATATGGCAGTAAGGACAATAATTCATAGCATTATATAATATTAAAACCCTTGGCTTAGAAGAAGACATAGATGTTATTAAAATACAATCACTTGGTAGAATCCTACACAGAGTACATATCATGTGGCTGCCCACCCTATGGATTTTAACATTTCCTAAGGCTGCCCAATTCACTTTGTCATAATATAACTATGTAAACCTACCACTATAGTTAAATCACTTTAGAATATATATATTTATCTATCTATCTATCTATATCTGTGTGTGTGTGTGTGTGTACTGGTATGTGTGTATAAATATAAATGACACACAGCAGTCTTGGGCAGTCTTTTAGGCATTACAAGCTAGTTATTTTTTACAAAAGGAAGCTAATGGATTAATGGACTTGGCCTTTTTTCTGCTCAGAGACAGAAATATGTGAGTATAGATATTTACTTTGGGTTTCTGTAATCCTCTCATCCCTTCAGGAAACATCTCAATAAAGATTATATCATATTTTAGTTTTGCTCAAACTTTTTATTCTTGCCCTAACCGGTTTGGCCCAGTGGATAGAGTGTTGGCCTACAGACTGAAGGGTCCCAGTTTTGATTCCAGTCAAGGGCATGTACCTTGGTTGCGGGCACGTCCTCAGTATGTGCAGGAGGCAGCTGATCAATGTTTCTCTCTCGTGGATGTTTCTAGCTCTCTATATTTCTCCCTTTCTCTCTGTGAAAAATCAACAAAAAATATATTTCAAAAAACATTTTTATTATTTTAATAATACTTAAAATTCAGAGCACCAAATTGCTATTTTATACTAATCTAATAAAGAAAACAACACAGCCCTAGCCAGTTTGTCTCAGTGGACAGAGCAATGATCTATGGACTGAAGGGTCCCAGGACATGTGCCCATTTTGCAGGCTTGATCCCCAGTAGGGGGTGTCCAGGAGGCAGCTGATCAATGATTCTCTCTCATTGATGTTTCTCTCTCTCCCTCTCCCTTCCTCTCTGAAGTCAAAATATTTTTTTTAAAAAAGAAAACAACTCATTCTATCACATTCTGTAGATTTACAAAAGCAAATGGAAATTGCTATTTCTATGAAGATACTATTTCACACTGAGAAGATGATTTTAAAGGAAACTATTGAAAAGGTAAAGCATTTTCACACTGAAATTAATCATTTAAAATATATCTAAGTGAATTATATATTTATTATTTTAATTTTGTTTTTATAGCTATATTTTTGTGTAAGATTTATATCAGAATTTACTAGAATTTAGCATGATTTTCTATGCAGGTAACATGTATGAAATATGGTAGGCATGCACCCTAGGATAGAGGAGATGAGATAAATTCTGACTTTAGAAAATTTTAAATAGTATTTTTTTAAATCTAGAAACCTAGATTTAGATTACTCTTAAATTATGACATTGCATGCATTATCATCACCACCAGTGCTTCCATCAGATAAATAATCACATTAGCTGGGAAATGAAGTTGACAGAAATACTGAGCATGATAATCAAGTAAAGGTCACAGAACAGAATAATGTTTCATTCACTCTTTTTTAAAAATATATATTTTATTGATATTTTACAGAGAAGAAGGGAGAGAGATAGAGAGCCAGAAACGTCGATGAGAAAGAAACATTTGACCAGCTGCCTCTTGCACACCCCCTTCTGGGGATGTGCCCACAACCAATGTACATGCCCTTCATCGGAATCGAACCTGGGACCTTTCAGTCAGCAGACCGACACTCTACCACTAAGCCAAACCAGTTTCGGCCTTCATTCACTCTTAGGCCTTTGTGCATACAGAAGCTGAACCCTAAGTCATGCCCAAATCCCACCTGCGGATGGGGAGTGGTTTTCTTATATAACTTCATGACTTCTTCAGTTGATCAATAATTGTTCCTAATCCTAATCTATATGAATCATCATTGAAGTCAGCGAGAGTTGAGGGTCAAGGCAATAGCCTGAGATAAGGCAGAAACTCAGAACTTAATCCAAAATTTACATTTCAAACCAAATTTCTTGTCCTGCTTCAAAATTTTTACTTTTTTGTGCCTTTTGATTCTATCACATTGGCACTCAAAATTCAGTATGTCTGACATACTGTGATGGATAATCTCAAGTGCACTTGTGGCTTTCCCACTGGCTGTCTCCATAAATGTCTGCTAATTTCCACATCAGAAATCCTCTTTCTCACTTAAAACATCATGTCCAAGAGATCCCCAAATACTGTAATGTCTGCCCTGCAAATCCAGTGTCTTTGAACTTCATACATAATTTCCTCTTTGAAATTAATATATCATTTCCCCTTCTCTCCTCCTCAGTCATTTAGTGCAAATTCTCTAGATCTTTTGTAATTTTTGTCTTACTATAATTTGACTTCAATCTTTGGCTACTTCTGTCTGCAGAGAATACCATTTTAAAATACCTATTTTCTCCATGAAATCCTATAGAGTTTTCTTATTTTATTGTTTAAAAGCCCATGTGCACAGAATGATGTGTTAATTTGTGTGACTATGGTAATTATTTCATTATGTATGTAAATCAAGATATGCTGTACACTTTTAATATACACATTTTTTATTAAAATACTGAGGCCTGGTGCATGAAATTCATGTGTGTGGGGGGCTCTCAGCCCAGCCTGCACCCTTTCCAATCGAGGACTGCTTGGGGATGTCAGACATCCCCCTCACAATCCAGTACCACTGGGTCCTTACTGCTAACCTGCCTGCCTGCCTGATTGTCCTAACCACTCTTCCTCCTGCCTGATTCCCTTAACTGCTCTCCCTTGCTGGCCTAATCACCCTAACAGCTCTCCCCTGCCAGCCTGACCACCCCAACAACCTCTGCCTCTGCCCCACAACTGTGGCTTTGTCCGGAAGGATTAGAAGAATGTCCAGTCGAATTGGCATATTACCCTTTTATTAGTATAAATGAATGCTTGATAGAGCCTTTTGTAATGGCAAAAAAGGAAAGGTAATGATACTGACAAAGAGTAAAATTAACAAAAAAAAATGTCATCAGGATAGTAATATTTTCTGGTTTAGTCCTTGTTGACGTTTCTAGCTCATTCTTCCACTGTTTTCTCTAAAAATTTTTCCCTTGATTCAGCAATGCCTATTTATATGATATTTCTAAGTACACTACCCTTTCAGATGCCTAGTTATTTTTACACATGCTATATTATCTCTGCTAGTTAAGATCTTAGTCTTAATTCTTGTTCCTTTATGAGTCCTTTAAATACTCTGGCAAGTTCCAATTAACTTATCGTTTTGGGTTTCTGCCTGACTGGCCTTCACCTTCACGAGTCCCTCTCCCCGCTACTACCCCTGACACACACAAATCAGGAGGTTAGGCAATCACCCTGCTGTGTTTATTCTTTTAGTAAAGCATTGTTGACTTTACATGCTTAAAAGTGTTCTTCACAACACTACCTTTCTTGAATGATGAGATCATGCCTTATTAATATTTGTATTCCCATGTTGAATGTAACAGGTTTTCAATTACAGTATTTTCTTCAGCTTCCTCCCAAACCCCTTGCAATCAGTTCCTGTGGAAGTATCTTCCTAACTACGGTTCTTTTCACATTATTACAGAACTTAAAAACCTTCACTAAGACTCCACCCTAATAGATACAATCTAAACTACTTACCATGACATGAGAGATCCTTCAAAATTTGGCCTCCACATCATTTCTTCTTACTCTCAGCACATCTGATATAGCACCCCAATTATACCATCTGCTCTCTAAAATTCATATTTCTATTCGTAATGCCATTTGTTTTGTTCATCTTTGTATTGTGAACATCAAAAAGTTGCTTAGAAAATGAGGACACTCAATTACTATTTCTTCAAAAATTATAAATAAATGGATGCTTTGAATATGTTAACTTGTTTCAGACTAGTAAAAATGGTATAAATGAATAGCCATAACAATATATTTTCACTCCAAAACTGACAACTCGCCACTTCAATGGAATTGAAATGTTGACAACACAGGTGATTCTACCATAGAACCCTAAAGTAAAAAGGAAAGCAGAGATAATTTAGAGACTGAGAAATGTTTCTTTCCTTTGATGCAGCTGTGAGTTTTCCAGGTGATTCCGGAGCATTTGGTGTAGTTTCAAGAGTTAAGTCACTTTTCAGTCTAAAATATATTTCTAGTCAGTGTTTTGTTTTGTTTTGTTTTTCTGATATGTTATGGGTGAAGATGGAAATTCATGTGTTGCTTATTGATACAACAAAGAAGCAAATTTTAATGTATTTTAAGTACAGAAAATGATGTTGTTATTTTTCTGTGTGGCAGCATTAACTATAATATTGGGTTGTGATTTTATTTTGTAATGCCACATTTGTAAGTCATTTGCCTAACACATAAAAGTCTGCTCTTCACAACCCTTCCATTCTCGCAAAACCTCCCTTCTCCATTCATCATGCCCTAATTCCATAAACAAGCCCATGATTTTTAAAGAAATGAGCAAATTATATTTCCCTGGTGACATGAACGGCTCAGACTTAGGCACTTTCCCTTTGACAGGATAATGAGGAAATTTCAGAGTTTTGCTACAGTACAGGGTTATTACAGCTATGTCTTGGTGATACTTATAAAATTGAATCCTAACTTCAGTTAACATATTTTTTTCTGAAATACAGTGTCAAAGAAAGAAAAGGAATAACTCACCAAATGTTTTATATGTCAGAATGCTTGTTCACATTAATATTTTCGAAGGGTTGAGATATTTATTTTATCCTAAGGATTACTAGTACTCTAAAGCTACATGTTGTTTTGCTTTTTTTTTCTAGTTACCTTCCCCCCTCATGTCCATGAATTTTGTATTTTCTTTCCTCAATCCCTCCAGCGACCCTCAGTCCCTCCTACATACACTCTCTCTCCGACAGTTCAGCTTTCAGCCTGCTATCAATCTATGAATCTGTTTCTATTTTGCATTGATATTTTAACAAACTGAAAATCACTCTGCATTTGTTTATTTAGGAGAGTCATACAGCCAGGCCCATATGGCTCAGTAGTTGAGTGTTAACCTATGAACCAGGAGGTCATGGTTTGATTCCAGGTCAGGGCACAGGCCCTGGTTGTGGACACTTTTCCAGGTGTGGGGTGTGCAGGTGATGGCCAATCAATGATGTTTATATATCTTTCTTTCCCTCTTCCTTTCAATAAAATATATATTTAAAAAATCAAACTTACAATGAAAAAGAATGGATTTTATGGTATGTGAATTGTATCTCCCAATAAAACATTTTCCCATATGATGGATACAATGTATGAAAATTACGCTTTTAAAATAAAAAGTGTCATCCAGGTTTTTGAAGATCAAATTTCTCAAATATAATAGATAATAAAAATAATATATCACTACAATTTTCCCAATGTTGGAGAAATTATGCATTATAAAGTTTAAGGAAGAGCCAATTAAGAAAATATTTAGATGGGATGATTAAGAACATTTTAAATTAGAAATGTATATAATGTTTATACATGACAAGAAAATCCATAGCATTAAAAAAAAACAACTGGCCGAAACCGGTTTGGCTCAGTGGATAGAGCATCGGCCTGCAGACTGAAAAGTCTCTGGTTCAATTCCGGTCAAGGGCATGTACCTTGGTTGCAGGCACATCCACAGTGGGGGGGTGTGCAGGAGGCAGCTGATTGATGTTTCCCTCATCTATGTTTCTGACTCTCTATCCCTCTCTCTTTCTCTCTGTGAAAAATCAATAAAATATATATTTAAAAAAAACTGAAGTCTAAGTGCTCATAGTGTTTTAGTGTGTGTGTGTGTGTGTGTGTGTGTGTGTGTGTGTGTGTTGTTTTTTAGTATCAGTTATATTTAAATCATCTCCACAGCATGTTTTATTCCTAAAACCATTGGTTTACAAGCATATGTCTTAATATATTTTTACTGACAATGTTAGATATATTAAATTACCACTTATGAATCTTAACAATACAGCCACCTTTTTCTTTCATAAATCAGTAGCACAAAACTTAAATTATCGAAGGACTCCTGCACCTTGTTTAAAACACAAATAAACTTCAACATGTATTCCCATTGAAAGAGCAGTGTAATATTGAATCATCGATTATTACCTTAACCTTGTTATTCTTTTTAATCTTGGACTTCAAATAGTTCACATCAATCTCTTCCATATTTAGATTATTTTTCTGGTTTATGACCCCCAAAGGCCAGTCTGATACCAATTCCTCAGGGTGAAGGATTTAATTTTAAATAGTTATTGCACTGTTTTCTCCTAGTCTTCAGTTTGAATCCTGTCATCAGTCAGTTAACATCCGATTGCCTTCCTAACTGTTGTTATTCCTGTTGCTGTTTCCATAATTTCTAGATCACATTTTACCCTCATCTCTTGCAACAGGTGCCTTTTGGGTATTAACCCTGACTCCTCCCAGGGCCTGGGGCCTGAAACTGCTTAGGGTTGTTATTTTTTTTCACCCCTTCTTGGGAAAAATATGCTTGAAGTACACTTGAAGTAGATCATGTAGTGTGAGTAGAAAAGAAAACTGAGACATGAACAAGGAAAGGGCATTAACATTTAAAGATTAGACAGGTGAAAAAGAATCACCAGAAAAACCTCATTAAAGTAGGTGTGAAAAACTAGCATAGGAACATATAAATTAATGTAAAAGTGAGTTTTAAAAAGTAAAAACAATTTAGAGCATGCCAGGAAATTCAGAAAGACAACATAAAGAAGAATTGAAAACTTGGGAACTTGGATTTGGGCAATCAAGAAATCCTTGGAACCTCTGAGTTTGTGCCCCTGACAGGCAGTGTACCCAGTGGTGAGTGGCAGCCTGTGGAATGTCAGTAACGGAACTGACTTTAAGTCACCTGCTCTGCCATTGACTAGTTTCATGTTCTTGGGCAAGTCACTTAAATTCCATGATGCTCAGTTTCTACATCTGAAAAATGACTATCACATGAGTGATTTTCTCATGTGGTTATGGTTTTATATGAGTTGATATATTTAAACAACTTAGAATAATGTTTGTCATTATTATCATATATAAAAAGGGAGGAATATGCTAATCATCCATTACCTCCTGAGGTGTATAGATAGACTGAGTAACTACAGGATCACAAATATACAGGAGAGTGGGACAGCAAACTACAAGCAGGTGATAGAGAGCTAAGGGAGGGTGTAGGGAAGCAAGCTATGAAGAGGGGGAAGGTGAAAGGGAGGTGAGAGGAGCTACAGGAGGCGGCGGCGACCTACTGGCTCATGGATTTGTGTGCAGGGCTACTAGTAATTATAAAAAAAGTGGTATATTTGGATATGCACTACCCAATTCCCCATCATCAATGATGAGAGAGAATCATTGATAGGTTATTCCTACACACTCCCATTGGGGACAGAGCCTGCAACCCGGGCATGTACCCTGATCTGGAATAGAACCATTGTGTCCTGGATCATAGGTCAAAGCTCAACCACTGAGCCATGCCAACAGGTTGCTTTTAAGTTTTTAGTCGCATGGATGAACAGGCAGTAGCAGTAGTAGCACTGAGAGTGTGTTATTGGTTTTTCTTTTCTCCATGCTTTATATTTAATGAAACTGTGTTATTAGAATTATATTAGTATAAGTCTTAAGTAAAATGTTGAAAATTAATTTATTTTCATATGTATAATCATTATAATGACCAGAATGTTTGTATAATAAACAAAATCTACTTATTATGATAAACTCTTAAGGGTTTTCTTAAAAGCCAATGTGTAAAAAGAAATAGCATTTAAACCTCAGAGGGAAGACAGAGGAGGGTAGGGATAAAGGGGAAGATTAACCAAAGGACTTGTATGCATGCATATAAGCCTAACCAACGGACACAGACAACAGGGGATGAGGACACGGGGGTGGGGGTAATGGGGGAATAAGGACACATATGTATTACCACAATCAATAAAGAAATTTTAAAAAAATATTTAAAACACACACACACACACACACACACACACACACACACACACACACAAATACTGCTCTTGCCTGGCCTGTGCCAATGTGACAGGCCAGAAGATTCATGTGGGATAGTTTAGTGATTATCTTCTCATCAGTTCTTCCGAGGAGGACTGAGTACCAAACTGTAAATGGCTCTCAATTACAGTGTGAATGGTTTAAGTTAACCATAAGCAAGATTCCCCTGATGGGCAATGGTTGTTACACATTGGAATAGGTTTCCAAAAAGATGTTTCTAAGAGCAGGGTAGAAAATAGACACTTTTAAATATGGTCTATATTATATTCCAAAATGTTAAACAATTATTCTGCCTGGTAAAAAATATGAATTCATGTGTGTATACGAGAGAGAGAGAGAAAGAGAGAGAGAGAGAGAGAGAGAGAGAGAGAGAGAGAGAGAGAGAGAGATATGGGGTGTACCTCAAAATTCTTCCAATCCTTATTGTATTTAAAATATGATATTCTGATATTCAGGCTATGTTTCTTAAAAAGAAACAAAACAACAAGACGATAAACATTGATTCAAAGCAGTTAATATTGGCCAGATTAAAATATCTTCATATGATATATACAATATTATTTTAAGTACACTTAATGTATTTTGTTCTAAATACCTGGAGCTAACTTTCAACTTTGCTATTATGTAAATGAAAGCAATGCTTTTCTAAATAATGACTATTCATTAAGTAATTATCTTTATTATATAGAGTTTTAAAAGATACATTCCTCTCCAAAACATCTACATTATAATGGGTTGCTGCTCTGGATATGTATTCTATTTTACTTAGAGCAGAGATGGCATGAAAGTGAGCCAATATATTAATAGTAAAAGATAATGAATTATCTGGATCAGATTTCCCTTTAACATTGAGCTCCTCTGGTTGCACTGGGCCTCTAGTTCAATAATAAATACTATCTGCTGACTTTCTAAAATGCATTAGGCAAGCACAATGTTCAGTAGGAGATGCATGGAAACTTAAAGCATCTTGAGATAAAGGAGGTTATTGAAAACACAACATAAAAAGAGGAAAAACTTCCTAATCTTTACTAAAGTAATAATTGACATCTGGTCGATGACTATCAAAAGACTAGAAAACTGTAAGCAAAACCTCCATACCCATAAGATAAGCTTTACTAAGGCATTTTAATTATTAACTCATTTATTGATATTCATTTGATGAAATTCACATCACATTTTCCTTGTTTTTCCATCCATTTTCCTTCCTTCCCACCCACCACCACACAGACAACAAATTCATCAATCTAGTAGATTGCTAGGCTAAGTATAATTTGGGTTATATGTTTATCCCGAGGACAAAATAATTAATTTTTAAAAACCAATCAATTTGAGTAAAATTGCCATTCTTATTCCTTTAAAAATGTAGTGAATGCTGTATAAGGAAAACATAATCTAGAATAAGTCTTATACCTTCCCTGTCCTCAAAGTTTCTTCTAAAATCAAGGTTTAATAGATTTTTTTTACCTGCTCACTCCTTTTCAGGGATATATTTTACTCAAAGATGATTTTTCCTAGATGGAAAAGCAGTTTTCTTTTAAACCAAGCATTATTGCTTTAGCTTTACTTTGACACCTACTTCAGCCTGACCCAATTCATCCATCCCTTTCATCAAATGTTACTGAGTACCGATGAAGTACTGATTCTATAGTTATAACTCAGGATTCTATTTCAAAGACCCGGCATCCCTGTGTGGCAGATACATCAATAGAAAAAAAATATATACAAGCAAAAGTGACTAAGGAAACAATTGGGAAAGAAACTGGAGCCAGGCCAGGGCCTGGAAAGTCTCAAAAAACAGGTAAAACCTTATCTGAATTTTGGAGGATGTGAGGAATCAGCCAGGAGACATAAGTATATTGGGTTGGAAGGAGGCAATCAGAGAGGCAAGCATCAGATCTCTCAGGTATGAAGTAAAGACTAAGCCAGAGTTTGGAATGAGCAGGATCGGAGTTCTTTTCTGGAAACCACAGTGATTAGCTATTGATGCAAAGTAGCACAAAGTTGATGGATGATGCTGGAAAGCTAACATATAGAAGGGATCTTACTTTGCACTTTATGATTTAGGAAATAGGGAATAATGGGAGGATCATACAGCCTGATTAGGAGTGTGGCAAATGATTTGGAAGGGGCAAAACCGGTGAAGAGATAACTCTACTTGTGGATTCTAAGACCTTGTTGAATTGCATAACTAGGCCAAGCCTCAGCTTTGTCATCTAAAAAAAAAAAAAAAAAAAAAAAAAAAAAAAAAAAAAAAAAAAGGTAATAGTTGGTACATTTCAAAGTAGCTCTAAAGATTAGACTATGTACATAAAGCAGCCAGTGCAGTGACTGAAATATATTGGGCACTTATTAAATAGATTCCCTTCACCAGCTCCGGGCCTCTGGCAAGTTGGTCTCCAATTCTATAAGGAAGATTTCTCTCCAGAACATAATTGCCCTCTCTCCCTGTCTCCTGACAACCCTCTCTTCAATGAGCAAAGAATGAAGAGGTAGCTCTCTTGCTTGGAATGGATTAACATGTACATTTCTGTGCTTAGAAATGGAAACATGTCATTTTTAATAGCTATATCAAAGACAGATAGCCTATTGTATGCTTTTATACAGCTTGAACTAAAACTCTGGGCACAAATAGTAATTTGGAAAAACCCTGATACTTCTATTTTGCCATACAATCACAAAGCCGGTGTGCCTGCTAGAGACATCCCAGTGAAGAACGCCTGCTGGTAATGAGGATATATAAATATATTTTTTACAGGTGCTTAGACTATTAGTTTCCAAGGCAGCTTGCCATGATGATGATATTTCAGTGTGAAGATCCACTGAGAAGTTGTTCACATTACCAGGTTCTCTTTCTTGGCTATCATACCATAGACAAAGGCAATGAACCAGATGCATGAAGATGTGAATGTGTATGTTTACAATTTTTACCCTTTCCTCCTATGCTGTTCTCCAGTTGATTTATCTTTCCTAATTTAGTGCTAAATATCACAAAGTCAGAAAAAAATGCTTCCTCATAGACACTTTTTGATTGACCTCATATTTGGCTTTGATGGAGAAAAGAGCATTTTTAAATGCTTTCAGAAAAGTAAAATTCCTACATAGAAGGTTTAATTTTTCTCCCCAAAGCAATGCCTAAGGAAATGTTCAGAAAATTAGCAACTGGACAGAATGGTTGAAATTATCTTCCTTGTGGAACACAATGTTAAGTTCAGGCAAATTTAACTTGTGATTGAGTGGCAATTAAGTGGTGTAGAGACTGCTAGTCCCGGGTTAAAATAATTTGCAAGGCTGAATTAATTGCTAGAACAACTAATAGCCCTGTCAAATTGGCAAGCAAGTCCATTGATCTTAAAATTCAGCTGAGCTCAAGAGAAAGATTGACAAAATAATTTATAAACTGTGACAGAGACAACTGGAAA
Source organism: Vespertilio murinus (assembly GCA_963924515.1). Taxonomy (NCBI): domain Eukaryota; kingdom Metazoa; phylum Chordata; class Mammalia; order Chiroptera; family Vespertilionidae; genus Vespertilio; species Vespertilio murinus. The sequence goes on along the minus strand of OZ004708.1, from coordinate 133,699,065 downwards.
TAAGTGACGTGTGTGAAGGTAGAGTAGAGGATACAACAACCAGAAAAGATAAAACAGATATTATTTTCAAAGAAATGTGCCCATACATTTCCAAAGACAAGACCTCAGGAGCCTAATATCTATCTACCTTTATCATGTACTCTACATAGAAAGATTCAATATACATTTTAAAAATATATGTTTTTGTTGCTTTGAGAGAGAGAGAAACATCAATTCACTGCTTCCTGCATTCTCCCTACTGAGTATCAAGTCTGAAACCAGGTGTGTTTCCTGACCAGGAATCAGACAAGTGACCTCTTGGCTCATGGAATGATGCTCAGCCATCTGAGGCCCATCAGCCATGGTTTAATATACTTTAAAATATATATATATATTTTATTGATATTTTACGGAGAGGAAGGGAGAGAGATAGAGAGTTAGAAACGTCGATGAGAGAGAAACATCGACCATCTGCCTCTTGCACACCCCCTACTGGGGATGTGCCCGCAACCAATGTACATGCCCTTGACCAGAATCGAACCCTGGACCTTTCAGTCCGCAGACCGATGCTCTACCACTGAGCCAAACCGGTTTCGGCTGGTTTAATATACTTTTAATGATCTCTTACTTTACAGTTTGTATGGAGCAAATGGTAAATTTTGTGTCATGTTCATTTAATCTCAAACTCTGAGAACAGAAATAGTCACACATCTGACCTGAGTATGGAGTACTAGTGAATTCTTTAATATTAACTGCCAACTTTTAAGCTTCCATGTAATCCTCTTAAGGTTGAAATGAGGCTGCTCTATTCTTCTTTTTTATATGGGTGTTTGTTTACACTTTAGTCTTGAGATGTTTTACAAACTAAAGACTTCCTGGCATGCAAAGTAGCAGGCCACCCTTCGGGGATGTTTTTTAATTGATGGATTGATGGAACTCATCTTTAATTGATGGACTGAGTGACAGAGGAAAACAATTGACACTCTCCCCACTTCTTCCAAAACTTTATGAATGAGAAACGCTAATCCTTGAATGATGTGATTGAACTGTGGTGTAGCATTTGTAATCATTTTAGCTGTTTCTATAATCAGAAGCAACCCTGATACCCAATCTGTCAGGAACATACCACATCATCCATTGAGAGGACTAAAATAATCACATTAGCCGTGCTATATTTTATAATTCTGAAAACAGCCATAGGGTATGTAAGCAGTGAGCAATGAATCTGAAAGCAATCATTTGAAAGGAGGAGCAGAATATGGGTCTTGCTGAAGTGGTTTCAGAAACAAAATCTGGATAACAGGTACTTTTTATCAGATACCTTTCAGTGCTGCATCGGTCATCTCAGCATCTGGTCTCCATGACACTGAGTATTTTCTCCTCCATCACCTCCTAGTGTGCTCAACTCTGTGTTAGTTCTTCCCTAAACCTCAAAAGCGGTCCAAAGAAAAAGTTGTGTCTCTGGCCTTTCTGAAAATTCTCATGCAAGTATGACACATTTGATACCAGTAATTGATGCTTGAAGTGACTTTTCTTCTTCCTGTGTCAATCCCTCTTGCCTTCATTTCTGCTCTCTGAAATTGCACTTCACTGTAAACTAGTACATGGTCTCTAAGCCTTTGCCTTGCATCTACTTTCCAACTATCCATAGTAAAACATCATTCTTTTTAGAAGTGATAAAAGAAAATAAATGCTTATGTACAAATGGATTAGCATGGTGCCAGTAAGATGTGCCAGGTAAAAGCTAAAATGCTATGATTTCTTTGTATTGAAACTTAGAAGTCTAAGTCTTCCAAAGCAATAATGAGGTATTTCTCATTGTTACTCATATAATTAACTGGGGGCAACATATTTGGGGAAGGATGCTGTTCATACTATTTCAAAAGAAACAATATAAGATGTATGACTTGCTGCAGTTTGTCATAGGGAAATTTCATTTGTCTGCCGTTGTGTATTGATACATCTTTTATAAATACTGTAAGTTCAAAAGCATAACTATAGTTACTAACAGACTCAATAATTGTGCCAAAAATCATATTTTAGAACTTACAGCCTATGATGTTATCTCCTCTATCCATTACTCATACTCCTCCTTCAGAGTTATCTTGCTTAAAGGACTTCTTTCCACTGGTGTGAAACCAAAGATTTTATTTCTCATATAAATTGGCAGTGTACTATTTTTTTTTAGTCATAAATATCTCTCCAGTAGAGTATTTTTAAATCTCTAAGGAAGAGTCAAAATCTAGAGAAAATTAATGAACTGGAGCTTTCCGAGTTTTTGTATAGTAGTAAATTCATATAATTTCAAATGCAAATGTAAATTAAAAAGGCAAAATCAAGAAACTAGAAAAAAATATCATACATCTAAAAACACTGGGAGGAGTGTAATTTCTTGGTTCTTGACAAAGCTTTGAAGATGTAGTTAAACCCCTTAGAGTGTAACAAATTATGATTATACACTTGAAAACATTCATCAACAATGAAATATGTCACTATACTTCATGTCATTTATTTGTTTCATTTTTAACTAGTGCCTTGGTGCACAAATTTGTGCACATTGAAAGGTAATTAATTAGAACATGGCTGGCTGGGTGGGACTGGGAAAGATGGGCTGGACACACCCTGGAGCCAACCTCCTGTGGTCCCTCCCTGGCCAGCTGTACCTGGGACAGCGCTGGCTCCTCTCTGGTTCTGGAATGTGTCACGGGAGAATCACCGCTGCCAAGTCATAGCAGCTCACAGCTCCTGTGCCGAGCATCTGTCCCCTGGTAGTCAAGCACTTCATACCTACTGGCCGGTCAGCTGGTTGCATGTTCACTTTGCCTTTTATATATATATATATATATATATATATATATATATATATATATATATATCACTGGGTTAACTTTTGGGTGTATAGGTATTTTGCTTTAAAAAGTGGAAAATGTGATGTGATGCCCTACATGCCTTGTTAATGCTTTGTTATTAAAGTTGTGTTTAATGATTTTATTATTATTTTTATCAAACAAATATGTGGAGAATTACTGTTCATAAGGTAGAAGTACTAGGATGTAAGAGTTGAGGATCAATAGAAACCCTTCTGAGAATAAATGTTTATTCTTTAACGATGGATTGGAGTTATTTGGGTATATATTGTGTGTTGAGTTTGGGCAGTGTATTACAAATAATGTTAACAGCCATGCTGGTGTTAAATGTTCTCACTGAAATCATAATCTGCAAGGCATTGTTTATGGCTAGATCAAATGTTGAGGGATCAACATGAGTTAAGACATGAATGACAGAAGTACAAGGTGGATAAACTAGTTGAATATTATTCTTAAATATTTGGAAAATATTGGCATATTGGAATCTGTTTTTTTTTTGTTTGTTTCTTTTTTTTTTGTTTTTTAATAAGGTGATGTCATTATACATTATGTGTTTGAAAGACCTCTTGGTCAACTTAGTTGGAGACACATGCCAGTTAAGCAAATATTGCTGAACTTCTCTAAGCAAAAAAAAAATGTATGTTATACCTCACAAAGCAGAAATAGAGAGCAGAAGATCAACAGGATATATATTAGAAGGGATACCTGATTGATCTGGGTGATAGGATAAAGGAAGTAATTGAGACACTGATGTTCTGTTTTAAGGATAAGTTTCTGATAAGGCAAACTGGAGGTAGGTGCTGGTGACATTTCCATTTCCAGAAAAGGAAACCAGTCTTAAGAGAATTTGGGGAAGCAAGGGGCAATTACTAGGTCACTTTTTAAATATGTGGATTTGAGACCTTTTTTTTTTTCTTCTTGGAAAATACTAATGAAACCTCTGAAAATGCAGAAAACCCATGGTTCTGAATGTTAAAAGAAAGAATTGGACCCAAGATAAGTATTTGGAAGTCATCTGCATTTAAGTAATGACTGAAAATATACAAGTGAATGAGGTTTCTAAGGAAGAGTTGAAAACATTTTAAAGTACAATAGGATCTTTCAGGAAATTTACATTTGAAGTTTCAGTTTAGGGAGGACAGCTAGTGAGGAGGATTGAAAAGGAACAAGGGCAGTAGCGATGCCATCAAAGGTGTTATGTGTTTAATGGTACTTATTACACAAAGTACCTTCATCACCCAAACTCATCCCCTAATCTTCAACTCCTCAACCCCTTATTTTCCAAAGCCTTGGCAACCATCAATCTATTTATGATCTCTTCTAGTTATCCATTACTAGGAGGTCATACATTGCAAGCATAAGTCATGCATCCTTTTCAGACTGGTTATTTTTACTTGGTGATATTACACTTAATAATCACCCCTACCTTTGCTATAGTGTATTCCTTTTTATTGCTTATAGCTTTTCACTGTATGGATATACCACAGCTTGCTTATCCAGTCAGTTATTAATGAGTAACTTCATTGTTTCTAATTTTAGAATTTATGAATAAAGCTGCTATAAATATTCATGTTCAAACTTTTGTGAAGAGATATTTTCAAATTGGTTGGGCAAACACCAAGAAGTATAATCTCTGTATTATAGAGTAGTATTACGATGTGCTTTGGATGAAACTACCAAACTGTATTTAAAAAATGGCTGCATCATTGTGGTTTCCCATCAGCCCTGAACGGATCGTTCTGATGCTCTGCATCTTCACCAGCATGGTGGATTTTCGCCCATAATTCTAAGAGGCATGCTATGCTATCTCGTTGTTCTAATTTGCATTTTCCTAACGTGAAATGATGCCAAACCTGTTTTCTTAGGCTTTTTTGTTGTCTGTATATTTTCTTTGGTAAGGAGTCTGCTCAGCTCTTTCCCCCATTTTTAAAGGTTTGTTTTTTGTTATTATGTTTTAATAAGATTAATGTATGTGTGTGTGTGTGTGTGTGTGTGTGTGCATGTGTGTATGTGTGTAATTCAAATACAAACTCTTAATCAGATGTAGGTTTTGAAAATACTTTCACTCAGACTCTACTGACCTTTGGATTTTCTTAGCAATAACTTTCTCAGAGCAGAGTTTGTTTTATTTTAATAAAGCTCATTTTTTTCTTCATTTTTCCTTTTGGTATTGATTCTAAAAATTCATCACTAAATCAAATGCCTTATAGATTTTTCTCCTTTTTTCCCTTAGAAAATGAATAGTTTTGCATTTACATTTAGGTGAGTAATGAATTTTGAGTTATTTGGGAAGAATATGTAAAGTCTATGTCTAGGTCTATTTGTGTATGTGTATAGTAATGTGTGTGTGTGTGTGTGTGTGTGTGTGTGTGTGTGTGTATGTTATGTGTAAGGATGTCCAATTGTACCAGCACAATTTGCTGAGAATACAATCCTTTCTTCTTGGAGTTGCCTCCATACCACTGTCAAAAAATAATTGACTATGTTTATGTGGGTCATTTCTGGACTTTCAATTATGTTTCATTGATCTCTGTCTCTATATTGTAACCAATAACTGCACTGTTGATTACTGTAGACTTATAATAAAACCTGAAATTGGGTAGTGTGATGCCTCTAACTTATTCTTATTATTGTGTGGGCTATACTGGGTCTTTTGCCTTTATATATAGTGAATTTTAAAATCATTTTGTTATTATCTATGAAGTAACTTACTGAATTTTTTCGTGTGTATTTATTGTGTTGAATCTATATTGAAATAGTTATCTTTTAGGTTAATAAGAAAAAGAAAAAATATTTTACTTCCATTCATTTTTCAACAATCAACTTTTCTTTCTGTAGATTCAAGTTTCTAGCCTATGTGACTTTCTTTATGACTTAAATATTTATTATATTACTATTTATGACAGGAAGGGCTACTGGTGGAAAACTCCCTCATTTTGCTTGTGGAGAAAGTATTTGTGTCTCCTTTCTATTTAGAGGATAGTTGTGATTGATGTAGAATTTGAAGTTAATAGGCTATTGTTGTTGTTGTTTTCCTCAACACTTTAAATGTTTTACTCCACTCTCTTCTTACGTGATTTATGACAAGTCCTCCGTTCCTTTATTTCTAATGTATAACCTCTGGCTTCTTTCAAGGTTTTCTCTTTGTTTATTAGCAGTTTAAAAATGATACGACTTGGTGTTGTTATTGTTATTGTTATTGTTTTTGTTGTTATTGTCTTGGTGTACTTTAAATGTTTTGGGAGTGTGACCCATTAGTTGGAATCTCTTCCTAAAAAGGGAACCAATAAATGACACGTATTAAGCTTACAATAAGTACTTTTTAATATATTATTATCATTTCTTATTCCATAATAATACTAGGACTAAGTATGTCCTATAAATATGCTGGGTATTAGAAGGCTTGACTGAAATAAATATTGAGGCATTGCATATGCCGCATTTTTCAGATACATTTCCTAAACTACACTCTTTTTAGGTGGGTGGAAAACAAATGCTGCTCAATAGCAAATGCAACTCCAGGACGACTCAAAAAATCAAACTGAAGGCGAACGCTCTTGGTAAAAAGGAAAATCACTTAGAATCATATGAAGAACTCCACTAGCCCTGTGATTTACTGTGATCAAGATGAAGTCCTTAATCACTCAACAGACATTTATAAAGCTTCTTCTAGGTAATCACCATTTAATAATGCATTTTCCTCTACTCACATACAAAAAACATACTTTGTGGATAAATCAGATAACTGTGTACTTATCATACCTATTTGTAAAAGATAAAACCAAAAGTTATAAAAATATGAATAATAAAATTCAAAGAATTTATGATGCACTTTTCAGACTAATTATATGTTTGGAGTTAATTCTGTTGTCTAGTAAGATATTTCCTAACCAGCATGTCCTTGGCACCATTCAAATGTTACAGCCCAATTTCTTAATCTTAATTATCATCATCATCATCATCATCATCATCAGTAGCTGTAATAAATTTTTCCCCAATAACACATACTGTGCAAGTTCTAAACATATCTGTAAATAAAAAGTATAAAACACCAATACTTTGGGTTATACATTCAATATTGTGACAAAAAAAATTGCACTCTCAGTTCTTTCCCTTGCTATCTGCTGACTCTAAAACTGTTTGCTTGTTTCTTATGTTTGTTTGTTTGTTTGTTTGTTTATCTAAAACAGACAAAGCTCTAAGGAAGCATTTGAGGACAGGATTGGCCTGGAAAAACGAGTATATTTTTATTGGTACAATTATGAATGCATTTGAAATACCTTCCTTAACTCCCATTTGGGGCTATACTTGGCAGGATTAAAGGGTTTAAATCCGGATTAAAGGATTAGGTAACTCAAACTAGTGTTTTATCTTAGAAAAGAAGGAAACATATTCATTTAGATTCTTTGTGTCAAGGGATGAATGACAATTTATTCTTTGCAAGTGCGCTTTATTCCATTTAAGCTAAGATAAAAATATATTTATGTATGTGTGTTTTTTAGTATTTTGCCAGGTTGATCCTCTCTCCACTCATCTTTAACACTGAATGCATAGGTTTGCCTTGCGGGCTATAAAAAGTAAACTACAATTGAGTTAAGTGTCACCACCTCTGATTATAATGCTGTCAGGAAATAATTGCTATAAATCATAAAAATTATGATAGCAAAAAACGAATAAAATTTTAATATATGTGTAAAAAGAATTCTCAAATATTTTTATTTCTAGGGTTAAATAATGGAACCCTTTTATTGTTATTTGTATTTTCAACATGGATTAAGGACTTTGCTAAGACTTAGAATTCCAAAGAATATTTCTACAAGTGATTCATCAAATAATACACTTAGAATTGTGTTCACTCAGTAATTTATCCTTGACAACTGGCAAGAATAGACTTTCTTAACTACTTGGTTGGATTAGGGCAGTGGTTGGCAAAATCATTAGTCAACAGAGCCAAATATCAACTGTACAAAGATTGAAATTTCTTTTGAGAGCCAGCCAAATTTTTTAAACTTAAACTTAAACTTCTTCTAATGCCACTTCTTCAATATAGACTCACCCAGGCCATGGTATTTTGTGGAAGAACTACACTCAAGGGGCCAAAGAGCCACATGTGGCTCACGAACTGTAGTTTGCTGACCACGGGATTAGGGTGTTGAGCTGCCAAGTATATATTTCTCTGAGTTCCTCCTTACAAAGTGGAGCTTCTTGCTCTTGCCATCATATTCATATCAGAAACTACCCCAAATACTAAACTGGTTACCTTGACAGATTTTGAGACTTTTATGGCAAAAAGCCCATGGCAGGGCTAGAAGGACTACAACCTCACACAACTACACAGTGGTTATTAAGGCGAAGTCATTCTAGACACATAAAATATTTGAAAAGCAAAACTTAATGCAATTCTAATTCTACTAATTCACTGTTGTCTTCCTTATTCTTAGAGTAGCCTCTCTTCCAAACATTGTGAAGATTTAAAGATTTATTCACCAGTTGTCCTATCTCATATATATCCAGTTGTTTCATATTCTTTCACTTCAAACTTAAACTCCAGGAGAGCACACTGGAATCTTACTTCTGGCCATTGCTTCCAAGGGACACCTCACTACTATCTCCATTTCCTTTATATATCTTCTTACTTGGAAAATATGCTTATCAAGTTTTATGATTGGACTCCCCCAAGATGTAGGACCTAAAATTGTGTGTGTGTGTGTGTGTGTGTGTGTGTTTGTATTTATTTATAGATATTTTTAATAAATTTACTCTGTGAATGGCTAGCAACTGGCAATAGGGAAAAATAGGCTCACTTTACTGCTCACTTTAAAAACATAGGCATTTACCTTCTAGCCCTAATCATTAAATATTTGGGAGGGGGGAAATGGACATGAAGCTGCTTATAGAAGTTGCTACTTTCTGAGAGAAATAAATTTGCAATTTATTACATTGAATGGGAAAAAATGTGAGCATGACTTGAAATTTTTCTACATTGTTTTCAACAAATATTCAGAAAACTAGACAGAAATAATAAGGGTATTTTTAATGAAATAAGAACATCCTCAACTCTCTCAATATCAATGATCTTAATTAATAAATGATGACATTTCTAACTCCAATTACATATAAAAATTATACTTTTTATAAAATGGTAACTGTGATTTCATTAAAAGAATTTTATATTAAGTTTCATAAATCTTTGAAACACATTATTTGATAATTTATTCAAATGTGTTAATTCAAGTTATTCTGCCATCTTTTGCCCTTCACATTTTTTTGGGTTTTCCCTATATTACTTTTGAGCAACTTGACTGACCAAAAACACAAACAAATATATATAACTGAATATTTTGATTAACATGATATGTGTATTTAATAACCCTCAAATATTTTTATTTTCTCTAAATATATCTACACTTTATATTTATTTACATTACATAATATTTTCTTTCCCTCAAAATGTAGAGACTATTAATAAAAGAGCCTTAAGACTTCAGGTACCAAATTTTAGGAAATATGTTAGATTGACATTATGGGTAAGAATAAAGCAAAATAAATGCAATGACCCAAAATTACTGACAGAAAAAAACACACAAAACTCAGCAACAATTTTCACAAATGTTTAGGAATAAAAGGTTGCATAGAGAAGTGGCATAGTAGCTGCTATTAATACTTTACTCAAATTCCCTCTTCTCTCCTTACCATTTCATGCACATTGAAGTCTTTCCCTCAAATATTCTGGACATAATAAAACAGTGCCTTCATTGCTATTCCAGTGATGGGTGGGTGGTAGATTCAAGACATTTTACAACACAAAAGCCATCAAATAATTGCTTCTCAAGCCCTCCTTTTAGCAATGTACTGGAAAATGAGCTCTAAAAAATCAAGGTGGCAAGTTAAAAATGAGAAAGTAATGGGTACAATGAAGCAGAGAAGTCTTTGCCTTCATTTTGTTTATTTTATTAGAAGACAGGGAATTAGTAAGTATAAAATACATTGAGATAAAGGTTACACAGAAAAAGAATGGAGAGTACAGAGACATAAGGGCTGGAAGGGTGCTTTGATATGGGTGCAAGAGAACTTTCTCTGGGAGCTAGATGAAGTTCAAGAACGCCTAATGAGTAGGTGGATGAAAAGAGTTCTAGGGAGAAAGTGCAGCTGTAGGCTCCTGCGAGGGAGCATGTTGGCCTTGGCCGAGAACAGCAGAGTGGCTGGAGTGCATGATGAGCCAGGACAGAGGTAGAATGACAAAGCTGAAATGATAAGAGGCAATGTCATGTGGGCAATTTGACCTTAGAGAGAATATTGGATTTTATTCCAAGTTGAGAATCTGCTGGAAGATTTTGAGCAGGGGAGTAATATAACCTGATTTATATTTTAAAACCCTGCTAAATGAGATTAGCTTGTAGAAATCATGCATAAAAGTAGAAACCCATGTATGCTACGGTATTTGTTTTTATACCTCTTTATCTCTAAGTATTTATTATGACTCTTTTGTTCTCAAAATAATATTTTATATCGGTATCATAATCTTATTATTTCCACTTATATCTGAGACATTTTGGCACATAAGTCTATAAATATGACAAAAACAACAACTAACCAAAATTCCCTAAAAATTAGTTCCCAGGTAATATAATGATTTTCTCACAGATACTATAATGATTTTTCTCATTTCTAACTATCCATTATGACTTTTGTCAACAAAAATGATATGTAAGCATAAAGTGGCTGAAGTCTATTTATAATATTTTGAATCCACTATAAAAATGGCTGAAATATTTTGATAGCACATGGCCAGCTAGGAAAAATAATAACTGATTTGTTTGCATCTTCAGAATTTTAACTCTTAAAGTAATAAACTTTAATTATAGATAGTCATCACCTGATAAAGTCACCTTCAGCACATAAAGTTCCCCTGATAGTCTAATTAAATCTATGAAGAGACTATTACCTTCTGATACTTATTTCAATTTTCTTTTGTTTTTATTTTTTTTCTGGATATGATTTTCCTTACTCATTGAGTAGAAAGAATATATTTAATTAACAGAGGCATGCTTCTTAAGTAGGAGGAATGTCAATTTTAAAGCAGCCATTACCACATTAAATTTACCCTGGGACATATGCTAAAAGTGGAAGCTGGTATCATAATGTGCTCTGGTTCTCTGAAAATCTTTTTTTTTATAACCCAACAGGCTATGGAGATCATCATAAATCCTTACAGCAGTAATCCAGAAACTGCTAATGATGGCACTCTTACATGTTAAAGAAGACATGCAGGGTCAGCAAAGAACTACTACTGAGAAGCATGAAGAAGACGGAAATCATGGCCTCCCAGCACAAGGGAATCTTTTCATGTAGAGTAGACTGTGGTTTCCAAGCTTAAAAGTTGTCAAGAAACTCCATTGCCATGTATTCCAAATGATGCACTGATTAAGAAAGGTCAGTACGTCTTTTGGAAAGTTGACAGTCTTGATATAGTAACTATGCAAAGCTGAAAGTCTCTGGAGTAGTATTTGTGTCTAATCTATATGGTCACAGAAAATATAACTGCCAAGAATGCCATATTCATCATCTTGAGTAGTTTTATCAGCACTACGTGATGTAGCACTGGAAAGAAAAATCACCAAAAATCTGCTTGGCTATTCAATCATGAATCCATTATGAAATGTGCTTGAGGCAAACTCTGTGCCTGGCAATCAGAATATAACGATGAAAATAAGGTAACGATCATGCCTTCATTGTGCTAATATATACAGAAAATATGACAGTGTAGTGTGAAATTTGCTTTTGTAGAAATAACATAAAATATTTAAAAAAGTGCTAAGTTGTCATGGAGGAGGCTCCATTAAATGTACACCTGTAACCTGTGAATAGGAGACTTTACAGCAGATATGATTAAAGATGTTTATTTATGCATTAGAAAAAATCATTAAATGTTTTTCAAATTCTCTAAAATATTTATGCGAACAAATCTTGTACTAATATCCCTCAGTTATGATTCTAACTTTATTGCTTTTCCATTAAGCTATAGTCATTAAGCTATAGCTATAAAGCAAAAGTCATTTTTTCATTAATTTATAGACCACACAAATATTTATTGTATGCCTATCATATATGGTTGTCTTTCCTAGAATCTGACATTGGCATTGTAAGCAAAACTAGACATATTTTATGATATAGCCTGTATTCTCTAAGAGTTGGCTAGTAAGCCCATTTTAGAGTTTGAGAAGCTGATTCTAATAGATATGGGGAAAGTCAACATCCTAGAATAACCAAAACAACAACCACAGAAAAAGAAAAGTGTAACACATATACTATGTGCATTCAAAACTTATTTTATATTGGTTTTATCTAGTAGTGTTAGATTCCGGTCAAGGGCTCATATCTCCATTGCAGGTTTAATCTCAGGCCCAGGTCAGTGTGCATGATGTGGGCATCCAATCAATGTGTCTCTCTCACATTGGCATTTCTCTCTCTCCATCTCTCCTTGTCCCTTCCACTCTCTCTCTCTCTCTCTAAAAAAAATCAATGGAAAAATACCCTTGGGTGAGGATTAACAATAACAACAACAACAAAACAACATACTCATTCCAAGACGCAAGTCACAACTGAACAAGTAATTAGAAGGCATATATGATACAGGTGCTAAAAAATTAAAAAGATAAATAAAAAGAAATGTTAGGTTTTTGCAATACAATGCCTGTTGATTCAAGCAAGAGACAAGGCCAGCAACAACTGTGAGGTCAGGGAGGTGTTGGTCTTAAATAGGAATAAGGGAACCTTTGGATTAGAGCCACTTATTTCATCTGAGAAAGAGGTATCTGATGTGTCCAGATCAAGGGCAAGTATAGACACCTGACTGGGGTAAAAAGTGAGGACTGAAAGGTAAAAAAAGATGGATTGTAAGAAGCCCTCTTTATTCACAGCCAAGAAGAAAAAAATGAGAATAGAGCAAAATAGCAGATGGAGATAAAATAGATTACAGTGTAACAACCAATAAGCTGAAATAATAGAGTAGACTGAGATCACTCCAGGAACCATAATCACAGAGTTCAGGGTCTGATTTAGCTTTTAGCCTAAACAGCAATAACAAAAGCAAGGACCTAGAGAGTGCATGTGCCCTTTTCTTTATCCACAGAGTTCTAAAGGCTAATGTTTCTAACTGATTAGCAACTCACTAGTTATCATCTGAATCTGGAAGCAACTGTACTTGGTTATTTGCCAGGGAATTTCCTTGCAATTAGGTCTGTTATGAAAACAATGATAATTCTTAAAGAATTTGTAGATTCTGAAATAAAGAGAAAAAATATAGTAATATGAAAAGCAGAAAGCATATATATGGAATCTTATTCTGAAGTGTAAATTCCAAAGAAGGACTATCTCATATTTTCGGATCTTGGCCCAATTATCTTTCTATAATACCTGAATATTTGTTCCCCTTGCTACAAACATTATGGGTTTTCAAAATAAAAATTCAATTGTCTGACACGGATAACATGTATCATTACCACTTAATATGGGTAAACTTAATAGGTATCATGAGAATTTCTATAAATTGATAATAATTGAATTATCGAAGTTTTAAATGCATTAAGGCAAATAATTTGAAAAGATAAATATTGAAGTGACCGGTAAAAAGGTAGTTGTAAAACTGAAGAGCAATAGAAAAAAAAATAGGAAAGTGTCAGAGAAAATTAAAATAAATTTTAATTAAACATTTTAATGTTGATATTAGTGTAGGTGGTCCCCCACTTTGTCCACTTCCATCCATCCTCACATTCCCCTGCATTGGCCTTCTCTGCCTGTATTACAGGGCCAGAAATAGGTCAAAGTAATAGATACCAAGAATAGGTTAGTTGTGGTTCCATAGTTGAGTCTCAGTAAGGATTAAATGGGCTTTACTGGATTGTTTGGAGGAACCTTAGCATCCATTATAACATTCTTATACTTCTATGTGATAAGTACGCATTATACATAAACAAATAATTTATAACTTGGAAGGTGGAGAATGGTTATATACTTCAATTATTAGTAGTGGGCCCCTATCCTTTAGGATTATAGTTATTAAATTGTAGTCTTTAACTCTCTATGTTTGTAAGCTTTTATTATTTTGAGATGAGCCTATGAAATGCCATAACTTAAATCAGAAATTGTATCCAAAAGAAGAGAAATAAAGAACATGCCACTGGTGACTTGATGTAACCCCCAAAAGAATCAATATAATAGCTTTCAGAACAATTATTATGGGCTTGCATATCATAACTGATTCATGCATTCTAGGGCATCATTGGGCCTAATTCTAATTTAAGTCTAATAATGTATAATCTATGCATCTTTGGGGTGAAAATTTGATAATCAGATTTGATATTAAGAATATAAAAACAACAGGAGGCCTGGTGCATGAAATTCGTGCAAGGGGTGGGGGTGTCCCTCAGCCCAGCCTGCACCTTCTCCAATCTGGGACCCCTTGAGGGCAGTCAGACATCCCTCTCACAATCCAGGACTGCTGGCTCACAACTGCTCACCTGCCTACCTTCCTGATTGCCCCTAACCACTTCTGCCTGCCAGCTTGATCACCCCCTAACCACTTCCCTGCCAGCCTGATTGATGTTTAACTGCTCCCCTGCCAGGTTGTTTGCCCCCAACTTCCCTCCTCTGCCAGCCTGGTCACCCCTAACTGCCCTCCCCTGCAGGGCTGATTGCCTCCAACTGCCCTCTCTTACAGGCCAGGTGCCTCCCAATGGCCGTCCTCTGATGGCCATCTTGTGGTGGCCATCTTGTGTTCACATGAGGGCAGCCATCTTGAGTGTTGGAGTGATGGTCAATCTGCATATTACTCTTTTATTAGATAGGATAGAGGCCTGGTCCATGGATGAGGGCCAGCTGGTTTTCCCTGAAGCGTGTCCCGGATCAGGGTGGGGTTTCCCTTGGAGCATGGGGTGACCTGGGTGAGGAGCCCGTAGTGCTTTGCAGGCTGGCCATGCCCCCTGGTGACCCAAGCAGAGGCCCTGGTATCTGGAAATTATTTACCTTCTACAATTGAAACTTTGTAGCCTGGAGAGGAGCCAAGCCTCCTGCTCGCTCCACTCCGTGGCCAGCAGTATCTTCTATACTTAAAACTTTGTAGCCTGGAGTGGAGGCCTGGGCAGACCAGAGTGTGTGAAAAGCTTTGCTTCTTCCATTGCCTGAGAAATCCAAGCCTCCACCCTGCTCTCTGTGGCTCTAAACATCTTGGTTGGGTTTATTTGCATATTCCCTCTGATTGGCTGGTGGGTGTGGCTGGTGGGCATGGTTCATGGAGCTGAGTGATGGTTAATTTGCATATTACTATTTTATTAGGTAGGCTTGTTGAATTACACTGATTGGCCAGATTATTATGATCTCTGAATGCATAATAATTTGGCCACTCAGTGCCTATCCTATATAATAAAAGGCTAATATAAAAATCCCCCCTTGACCAGGAGTTTGACCAGCAGGCAGGCCTGCCAACCACTCATGTCTCCCCCCACCCCCTGGATAGACTGGCTGGACTTCACCCATACACAAATTCATGCACCAGGCCTCTAATATATATATATATATATATATATATATATATATATATATATATTCAGAGATTATAATAATCTGGGCACTCAGTGTATATTTATATTTTGGTGGAGTGTTTTCAATTCTGGTGGCCATCACCTAAAATTGACAACTATATAAGTTTTAAGTTTGGAAGTTTCCTTTATGATCATAATCCCATTCTGACAATTTTGTCATGTGAAACAGCTCCCAATTATTTGCCAAGTGTTGAGAATGACACTACTTAAAACATTTCAGTGTCCTACATTTCTGAACATTTTAGTGGTTTGACATTTTATAGAGAAAGGTATGCCAAGAAATAGCATCAAGCTGTTTGCTGTTTGTGGCTAAAATTCACTTTGCAGTGAGTAGTTATGCTTTTAAAATATCTCCCAAAATGGAAATCTCCAACGTAAAACTATCAAGCTTACCATATACACATAGATAGAAGCCTTGGGAAAAGGAAAGAATATGTTGGAAGAACTCAAATTATTTGGCTGGCCGAAGTTTTATAATAAGATTTTAGGCTTTAGATTGAGATACAAGGCTTATTGTCAAAACATTAAATTACAAATTTGACTTCCTATTAAGAATGGAATTACTCATGGCATTACCCAAATCTGGCATCAGAAGTAAATTTAAAACTACTTGCTGAAAAAAATCTTGAAATTGCCATGATAGTATTGTTTAACACCTTCACCAAACTGATTAATTATTCAATAATTTACACTTCAAAATCAGACAGCTTTTATCACAGTGTGTCTATGCAAAAAGTAGGAATATGAATCAAAATGCCTTTGGGCCCATAAATTAGTGAGAGGTGGCACAATATGCCAACATTAAATTGATGAAATAGCATCAGCAGGAATCATCAATGGGGATCAATACTACTTGTTATAAGGCTCAATATTAAACTATCAGTCCTTATAGATGCTAAAGATTCTTTATTACTTTTGTTTAATCATGGAAATCTGGTAAAGCTAACATTATTTTTTATTTAATCATTATATTTATCATGGCATATTAAAATGAAAACAGACTTTATAATTATTATCAATGTTCCCCCAGAGATACCTATATTTTATAGGGGAAGAAATGCTTTGTTATTCATAGACACTTACAATATATAAAGTTACCCATTTATAGCATGCTGTAATCAGTATTAAATTATTGTCAAAACATAAACGTTTACTTATTTATAAGTATACTAGAGACCTGGTGCACAAAATTCATGCATGGGGGTGTGTGTCCCTCAGCCCAGCCTATACCCTCTCCAATCTGGGAACCCTCTCACAATCCAGGACTGCTGGCTCTTAACCACTCGCCTGCCTGATTGTCCCTAACTGCTTCTGACTGCCAGCCTGATCACCCCCTAACCACTCCGCTGACCCCTAACTGCTCCCCTGTTGGCCAAATTGCCCGTAACTGACATCATCCTCTGGTCTGGTTACCCCTAACTGTCTTCCCTTGCAGGCATAGTTGCCCCTAACTGCCCTCCCCTGCTGGCCTATTTCACCCCAACTACCTTCCCCTGCAGGCTTGGTCCCCCCCCATCCCAATTACCCTCCCCTGCAGGACTGGGTCCAGCCAACTGATCTCCCCCGCTGGCCTGGTCTCCCCCAACTGCCCTCCTCTGCTGGCCCTGTCACCCTTAACTTCCCTCCCCTGCAGGTTATCTTGTGGTGGCCATCTTGTGTCCACATGGGGGCAACCATGTTTGACTACATGAGGCAGCAATTTTGTGTTGGACTGATGGTCAATTTGCATATTATTCTTTTATTAGATAGGATAGTATACACACAACACATCTATATGTGCAACATATATGTATAATATATACACACAAATATATATGTATATATATTCATATACATATGCTTAAAACAAAAATATATATAGTCTTACTAGAACCTAAATTATGTCTAAATTCAATATCACTAAAAAACATTGACACAAATGGAAAAATTCCTTGGAAGACACTTAAAATTACAGCAAAATAATGAGAATTTTGGTATGCAAATTTAGAGAATATAAAATAAAATAATGAGGCACAACTGACTAAAACTGATATTAGTATGTTCAAGAAAACTAACATTCCATTAAAAAATAGACAAATATATGACCAAAAAAAGACTTACATTAAAAAAAAAAATAACTGACCTGTAAGGAATATGAAAAAGAGATGGCCAATTTTACACCAAATAAATGCATGTGCCAGCTTCCTCCTTTAAATCATGGTTCTTGCACATCTCAAAGAAAACATTCCATGTTCTGGTTACTTCTGAGGGAAACTTTTATGAGTGTCATCTAAGGTAGCTAAAAGTCAAAACTGTGCTCATTGTGATGACCATGTGAGGTGCATACACAAGCCTGATTTAAACATAGAGACACTGGTGCCAGAGGTGGGAGCTTAGGAACTGCCAAAGACAAAACAAAGGACAGTCAGGTTGAGTTTTTTTATGTAAATACTTAAACACTTAAATCCAAATATGCATTTTTGAACATATCTGCTTTTTCAGTTGTGTCTCCAACTCACCCAGGCTTGTCTTGTTTCACCTGTTCTAATTTTTTTTTCTATGGATACCGATACAAACTCCTTAGGTTAGAGATCAGAGAATATTGTAAATGCAACACATAATTTTACAAGATTCTGGCTAATTCTTATGTGTTATTATGTCTATATAAAAATTTAGTACTTTCATTTATTCATAAAGAATACTACTCAACGGGCTTTTTGTTAAAACTGAATGATTTTCTAGAGGGGTATAAAGGAATTGAGTGGATTAGAATCATAATTAGCATAGTGAAAATATAGAAAGATCTAGAATATTAAATAAAACCTAGTGGGGGGAAAATGAGGATACATTCCTTCTACTTTCTTATATCTGGGATCATTATGTATCTTGGAAAATCACTAGTTGACAAATGAGTCTCTGAGGAATGTACTATATCTATGAATATATATTGAGTGGACAGATTATTATGATATCTGAGCACATAATAATCTGGCTGCTCAGTGTGTATCCTATATAATTAAAGGTTAATATGCAAATTGTCTCCTTGACCAGGAACTTGACCAGCAGGCAGGCCATCCAACCACCATGTCCCCTAGCCCCTCCCCCTGGCCAGAATGGCTGGACACCACTCATGCACAAATTCACGCACTAGGCCTCCATCTCTCTCTCTCTCTCTCTCTCTCTCTCTCTCTCTCTCTCTCGGCCAGATTATTGTGCATTCAGAGATCATACATAAAATTACATGCATAAATATACACATACTAGAGGCCTGATGCAGAAAATTCATGCAAGGGGCTCGGCCCTCACAGCTGCTTTGTCCAAAAGGTCATCTGAAAGGACGACTGAAAGGTTGTCTGGTTTAATTATCATATTACCAAAGGCCCAGTGCATGAAATTTGTGCATAGGTATGGGGGTGGGGGTATCCCTAGCCTAGCCTGCACCCACTCCAATCTGGGATCCCTCTCACAATCCAAAACTGCTGGATCCCAACTGCTCACCTGCCTGCCTTTCTGATTGCCCCTAACCCAGCCATGGGTAAACTATGGCCCGAGGGCCAGATCTGGCTCATTCGGCTGTTCTATCCAGCCCACAGAGCTGAAAGAGCGGAGGGTTCTCTTGCTTTCCCCTCTGCTCCTTCACCAGCACCCCAAGATGAGAGTGCCAGCATGGTCAGGTTGCTTTTTTTCTGGCCCTCCGGTCCAGTTTAAGAACCCATTGTGACCCTCGAGTCAAAAAGTTTGCCTACCCCTGCCCTAACCGCTTCTGTCTACCAGCCTGATCACCCCCTAACCACTTCTCTGACAGGATGATTGATGTCTAACTGCTCCCTGCCAGCCTGTTTATCCCCAACTGCCCTCCTCTGCTAGCCTGGTCACCCTTAACTGCCTCCCCTGCAGGGTTGATTGCCTCCAACTGCCCTCCCTTGCAGGCCTGGTCCCTCCCAACTGCCCTCTCCTGCTGGTCATCTTGTGGTGGCTATCTTGTGTCCACATGGGGGCAGCCATCTGTGTTTGAGTGATGATCAATCTGCATATTACTTTTTTATTAGATAGGATAGAGGCCTGGTGCATGGGTGGGTGAGGGCCAGCTAGTTTGCTCTGAAGGGTGTCCTGGATCAGGGTGGGGGTTCCCTTGAGGTGTTGGGCAGACTGAGCGAGGGGCCTGTGGTTGTTTGCAGGCCAGCCATGCACCTTGGCAACCCAAGCAGAGGCCCTGGTATCTGGAAATTATTTACCTTCTATAATTTAAACTTTGTAGCCTGGATCAGAGCCCAGCCTCTTGCTTGCTCCATGGCCGGCAGCCACTTCTGTTTGTTATTCGTTTACCTTCTATAGTTGAAACTTTGTAGCCCTGAGTGGAGGCCTAGACCAGCAAGGACAGGGGGAAGCTTGGCTTCCTCCATTGCCTGGAAAACTCAAGCCTCCCTCCTGCTCTCTGTGGTTGTAGCCATTTTGGTTGTGTTTATTTGCATACTCGCTCTGATTGGCTGGTGGGCATGGCTTGCAGGTGCAGTGAAGTGATGACTAATTTGCATATTACTCTTTTATTAGGTAGGATGCTTTTATTATTATAGATGTGGTGATATATAAGAGGGGGGGGAGAGAGAGAACAAAAGAGGAGAGGAAAAGAGAGGAGAGGAGAGGAGAGGAGAGGAGAGGAGAGGAGAGGAGAGGAGAGGAGAGGAGAGGAGAGGAGAGGAGAGGAGAGGAGAGGAGAAGAGAGGAGAGGAGAAGAAAAGCGAAAGACTTCTTTCATCTGATGGGGAATCTGTATTCAGCAGAATACTATCTATCTTCAGTAGGTTGCTTCACCTGACTCTCTCTGGACAGATAAATTATATCATAAAAAAGAAGCATACATACCTTATGTGTCTCATAAGTTGGAGACACATGTAAACACTCTAACAAAATTTACCCAACTTGTGTTTGTTATAATAGAAAATTAGCTCGGGGCGGGGGGTGGGGGCAGCACAAAAACAGTCCATGTAAAAATATATTTTAGGGAACAAAGGTAAATGTATTCTTCACTCAAGGACTCTTCAGAGCACATTTGGGTATAAAACTTAGGTCTCCTGCTTTTAGAATCATTGCCTTTCACATCAACAAAATGCTCCTCTATGTAGTTCACAGGCCCAAGCCCAATGAAACAATTATCTTTGAGAAATGATAATCTCCCATCCTTACCATCACAAATTCAGTGGAGATAACCAGGGAAGGGGTACAAGCATGATGTATAAGAATAGAGAGAAGAGCCAAAACCGGTTTGGCTCAGTGGATAGAGCATCGGTTTGTGGACTTTAAGGTCCCCGGTTCGATTCTGGTTAAGGGCATGTACATTGGTTGTGGGCACAACCCCAATAGGGGGTGTGCAGGAGGCAGCTGGTCGATGTTTCTCTCTCATCGATGTTTCTAGCTCTCTAACCCTCTCCCTTCCTCTCTGTAAAAAATCAATAATGTATATATATATATATATATATATATATATATATATATATATATATATTTTAAAGAATAGAGAGAAGATACAGGAGTTGAGAATTATCTCTCCAGTCAGAAAGTCCTGGATTCTCTTCCTGTGTCATGAACACTAGCTATGTGAACCTGGATCAGTAAGTTCTTTAAGGACCAGTTACTCATCTTTCACATATGGTTGCTTAAAGAATTAAACATTTGAGGTTTTTAAAATATGGTTACTAGTTTTCAAATTTTTGTTAAGAGTCTAATAATCCATCACTTTTTCAATGAGTTTATCTGTGTTATTTCCAATTATGAATAGTAGCTTGTTCACTGGTTACCATAAAATGTTACCAAAACGAAACAAAACAGACCTGCCTTAGAAGAAATTGAGAGGCATTTTAGCCAAAGACACTGTATTAAAACAGGTCCAAAGTAGTTATTGCTACTTATTTTAGTTAAAATATACAAATCTCTCTGTTTCTTTCTCTATCACACTCAAACACACACATATCCTTCTTTTGCTGCCTCTTATTTTCTGTGAAAGGACCTTTAACTGACCCGGCATCATATTAATGATTGATTTTCAGATAGTGATCGATTTTCACACTGACTTTAAGTATGGCTTTCTCTCCTAAAATGCTCTATACCCTGGAGAACAACGCTGATGCCAATCTCTTCTCAGAATCTGAATTAATGAGCAAAATCTTATTCCTCTGTCAACCTGATCAGTTAATGCGTTGTCAAGTTAATTACTTTAAAAAGCTTATATTTTTCTCCCTGAAGGATTGATTCTTTAAAATCACAATGCAATTGTCTATTTCCTAAACTTACTTATATTAAAAACAATGGTCCAAAAATAATAAGAAAAGTTAAGCCTAAGAGCTCCTCAACATCCATAGGCAAATGAAAACACCCTTGAAAACTACAGTTAAATACACTTAAAAAAAAAAAAAAAAAAGCTCTGGGGTGGAAAAAAATTAATTGAAACTAAAATTAAAATTAGCTTCCCTTATGGTGATGAAACAATGAGTATGTTACCGCTATCACACAATAGAGAAATGATCCATTTGATCTCACTTAAAGTTGTTTCTATCCTAATTAAGCTTTGGAATCATCTGGGGAGCTTTTCCAAGGTGGCAATGCATGGGTTGCACATAAAACTATAAAATAAGTTTGTGGAGCTAATATTTTTATGAGCTTTCTAGGTGGTGTTGTGATGTGCAAAATTATATTCAAACCACTGTTCTTGTTAAGATAACAAGAAGGACAATTAGACTGAGGGGGTTCTAATACCTTAGTAGCCCATACACAAACCAAAATCTAAGCCCAAAAGGTTAAGAAATCAAAATGGAAGGATAACCAATCACATACAGCCAAGTAGGCTTTTCTAAGTAAGGCAAACATATAAGCCACAGCCAATCAAATGATGCCCTTACTTTGTTTACACTTTTTTTTTCTTTATAAAACTTTTTTTCCTAGGCGGGGCATTTCTAACTACTTTTGGTTTGGCCCTGCCCAATTCCAATTAATGTTTGCTCAAATAAACTCTTAAATTTTTATATGCCTGTTTACATTATAACCATCTAAAACATTGCTCCCTATAAATCAACTAGAGGCCAGGTGCACAAAATTAATACATGGGTGGAGGGGTGGCCCCCCAGCATGTTCTGCACCCACTTGCAATCTAGGACCCCTCAGGGGATGTTGGCTTGTGGGATCCAGCCTAAACCAGCAGTTGGCCATCCCTCTCACAATCTGGGACCACTGGCTCCTAACCACTTGCCTGCCTCCCTGATTGCCTCTAATGGCTCTGCATACCTGCTGATCGCCACTAACTGCCTCTGCCTTGGCCTTCACACCCGGGACCCAGGGTTCCCTCCTCTGACAAGCTAAAGGCATCCAGGACCAGGGATTCCCTTCCTCTGGCTGGCAGCAGGAACCTGGGACCTGGGCTTCCCTCTGGCCAGCTGCAGGCACCCGGGACCCTGAGCAGCTTCCCCCAAGCCAGGCCTGGCTTTGTCAGAAAGGACATCTGGAATGACATCTGGTCTATCCAGTCTAAATAGCATATTACCTTTTTATTAGCATTTTTGGCTTTATTATAAACTTCCATTTATTTATCATGGAAGTTTCTGAATATTAGCAAAACCATTGGTTTTCTCTCCCTTGAAAAAATGAACCCAAGTATATTCACATTTACCCATACATCCAAATACCCACTCAGTTGCCTAGATACATTCTCACACACACACACATGATTTTTCATAAAATTTAAAGTCAGGGACAAAATTCCTAAAGCCCATGTTAAGAAACAGTGACAGTTAAGCTCAATTGGTGTTGCTCAATGGTGGAGTGTTTACTTATTAACCTGGAGGTCAGAGTTCAATTCCTGGTTAGGGCACATGCCTGGGTTCCATGCTCCATCCCCAATGGGGGTGTGCAGAAGGCAGGTGATCAATGATTCTCTTCATCACTGATGTTTCTCTCTCTCCCTTTCCCACCTCCCTGAAACCAATAAAAATATATAACAACAACAAAAAAAGAAATAAACAAACTCATGAGGAATACAAGTTGTTGCCTTTTCAATTTCAAATAGCTGTATTCTTAAAAATCTTGTTTTAATGACATTCCTTTGTAGCTTTATCTTGAACCCATTTCACCTACTCACATTCTCAGGGTAAATGTAAATCAGAACAATGTGCGATAGTTCGTTGGAATCATAATTAATTTAATTTTCCTCTCCAAATCTCAGTTTTCCTGAATGATAAATAAATAAATAAATTGATAGAGCATAGCATATTGATTCAATGAAACATTACATTGGCATTTAAAACAATCAATGTATATTAGCTGTTATTATTATTACTGTTTTTATTATATTCTATTCAAGATTGTTATATATGCCCAGTCTTAAATAAAATATCTCATTTAGTATTTTAATTTCTAGAAATTACACAGGAAAGCAAGTAAAACAAAACAATGCTAAATAAACAAAACAATGTTGACGATGGCCATTGCTGTCTCCTTTCACTTTGATTTCATCATGTTCACTCTGGCCAACTTTATAAGTTTTTATATATTGGCATGATTTTTAGTTCCAGCTGAAGATTATGTGTAAACAACATAAATAATATCTGTGGATAATAAATCAATGGAAATAATCAAATCAAAGCTGAAAATTTTGCTCTAAATCATGTGATTCGATTATTTCCATTAAGCAAATTAATGATAATCACTGGATTTTTAAAATACCCTTATCATATTAAACATGTCCTCATGAAATTTGCACCTCAGTGATTTTATTAACCCACAAAATTTTGTGACATAACTGGAATGAGGCATACAGATATTTAAAAATAAAGATTTTAAATCCCACTTAAATGGCTCGAGATTAACACTCCTTTAAAGCAGCTTGCTTAAAAATAGACAATCCATTAGAGAAATCAAGAAATTATATAGTTTAACAAATTTTATTTTATAGTTATTGGAAATTTCTTGAATCGTCCCCCCCCCCCGTTATTTTCCTCTTTCTTACTGGATATTTTAATTGCCAGCTGCTGTTACACTAGCCTGTTAATGCTACCTTGGCTATGCTACTTGTTATTCTTTGCAGACTAAGCTTAGGATGGGCATATTAAAAGACCATATTTAAAGGCGTATTCTGGATAATTCAAATGTAAATATCGCATTTTAATACTTACAGAGGAATAACACAGCTCCCGGACTAACTAGTGTATTGATTTTTGTACTAAATTTAAAAAAAACCATGTGAGATCCAAGCTGTAAAAACTTGGCCCAGTTTGGTTCAGATTTCTTTCCTGTATGACTCATGTCCTATAGATTTGAAAGGGAATGACTACCCAGGGAGAAAGAGTATTGGAAAAGTGCCAGATGAGGAATCTCTGTGGAGTTTTAAGGAATGATGACAGCAGCAGGCTGGTAGAGGACATTCTTATTTGTCTAGAACTTCACTGTACAGGATGGTGGTTAAGAGCTCTGGTGTCGGACTTTCTGGGTGTGAATACTGACTGTATCATTTATTAGATGTGTAACAACAGGAAAGTTAATTACCTTCTCCATGATTCAGTTTCTTTGCTGGAAGAATTGGGATAATAGTAACACCTGCGTCATAAATTTGTTGTGCGAGTTTAATGGTCTAATAGAGGGGTTAGAATTATCCCTGGAACATGTCAACTGCATAATAAATGTGTGGTTACATTTTATAAGTCATCTTTATACAATTCAGAAGAGTAAAACATTAGCTACTGCCAATCTGTGTAACATTAGAAATCATTTGTAGTTGGAATTCTATTTCTAGCCTAGGGATATACTACTTCCTCCACTAACATTTAAATGTGAGCATTTAAAAAAATGTTCATTGAATTTATTGAGGTGACATTGGTCAATAAAAATATATAGGTTTCAGGGGTACAGTTCTATAATACTTCATCTGTATATTATATTCTGTGTTCACTATCTCAAATCAAGTTGCCATTTATGCCCCCTTTAACTTTTCCTACCACCCTACCCCCCTTTCCCTCTGGTAATCACCATGCTGCTGTCTGTCTATATATTAAACATGTGAGCATAGACATTTCTTTCTCTATTTATTGCTGTATCCTCCGGGCCTAGATTAGTGTCTGGGCATTACATACTCTGATGATAGTGAACATTTATTGAAGGAATGAATCATTAGTCAACTTTCAGTTTTTCCATGCTAGAAAAATCCTCCACAATACATGGTAACAGACAAAATGTTTATTTAAAATATCCAACATGAATATACTCTAACCCAAGCTAACATTCAATCTTTTCTTTCCTTTTTCTTTAACCTGCTTCAAATTCTCTAATCTGTTTCTAGTTCTCTAATAGATGCCTTGGGTTTCAGAAAAATTCTAAAAATCTCTTTGATACCCTACTTGGTACCTTCCGATATAGACAATCCCTTATAAAGCAAAATAATCAATCTATACCAAACTATCAAAATGTCCATTCCTGGGAAATATGAAAATAGTAATAGTAGGTGAAATTTATTTGATGCTTGCTATATATGTGGCACTGATATAACTTTTTTCTTGTTTAATCTTCATAAATTTTAATGATGGAGATACTAGAAACCTTTTATAGAGGAGAAAATTTAGATATGTAAAAGGTAAGAACTCATTGTTAAGTCACAAATTATGAAGGACAAAACTGATTTTTCACCAGTCTAATATTAATATCATTGTTCTTAAGAACCAAATAACTTCTTCTTCCTCCTAGGTAGTAATTATTAAATCTATCGGGAAATATGATGATTTTATACACACAAAGGTATTAAAATAGACAATACATCAATTATCAGTTGAAAGTTTATCCTGGTGAATATGTTTTCATGCTAAAAAATGTTACCTTGAACAAAATATACAGAACTGAATGGAAGAAATTCTAATGCTGAATTTCAGACCCGATGACAAGTAAATGCAATAAGTAATTTGGGACTGGAGACTGTCCATAGTTAACAAAAGGAATATAACCTCATTCCAAGTTTCATTTTCAAATTAATCTATATACTTACCCTTTAATCCCTATAAATAAATCTATATTCTCCACATTAAATATTTAATTGTTCCATTCATAATGGTTTTGAAATGTTTACTATGTGCCAGACACTGTATTTGATTTGGAAAATTTACAACTTTAGAAAATGTAGAACTTAATATAAGACAAAGCACTTGATTATATAGTTATAGTATAATAAGATAACTATTATAAGAAAGTGACATACTACGAAGATGGGGGCTAACAGTACATATACCTATTTGAGGAAGGACAATGAGAAAACTTTTACCGGAACAATAACATTTAAACTGGAGTGGTATGCTGGGAGAGGGAGTACAGCGTAGTGAAAAAAAAATTGTTCATCAGATCTAATAGTTTGGTGTGGAATTCTAAGCAGAGCAAATGGCATATTCAAAGGCATAACTTGAAAGAATGCAAATTGTTGGGTAAATTAAGATTAATTGGCTATAAAATTTCCCTGATGACTTCAATCACAACACTCACTATTGGTTCTTCCTCTTCTGGATTTGGCTTAAATGTTGAGGCTACTCATTAGACTGTCCTCCCATCCCTCTCAGGCTTCAATGAGTTATCTCAATTACTTCAGGGTTCTAATTAGCAGATGTTGGTTGTAGGTCTTTTTAAAATATATATATATATATATATATATATATATATATATATATATATATATTATTGATATTTCACAGAGAGGGAGAGAGATAGAGAGCTAGAAATGTCTATGAGAGAGAAACATCGACCATCCGCCTCTTGCACACCCCCTACCAGGGATGTGCCCGCAACCAATGTACATGCCCCTGACCAGAATCGAACCCTGGAGCTTTCAGTCTGCAGACCGATGCTCTACCACTGAGCCAAACCGGTTTCAGTTGGTTGTAGGTCTTTGGGAGTTCCCAGCATACTGTTAGATGAGCCAGCCTCATTTTAAGAAAAAGATTCAGAGACATGGGATAAAATTAGGAAAGGTGAAAGGAATAAAAATTAGGGGGTCGGAGAAATTTAAAAGTAGCTATTTTCAGTGAGGGCGTATGTTTACTTTAATATTCTTTTAGATGGCTACATTGATAACTAGATGATAGATAATTAGAAGATAGATAGGAGTTAATATGAAAACATATATTTATTTTCCCCATGAAGTAAGAGAACCTAAAAAAAAATGACACCTCAAGTATAATTCACACACCTACAAATTATATCTTGGTTTTGAATAATATTATTTATACCAATTAAATAAATTAGAGTTCCTTAGAGAAATGTGTTGAATCTAGAACTAGGGGAGAAAATGAGTCTAGAGAATCTTTCTATGCCAAAAAAAAGAAGTGCTAAAAGAAAAACAAACACATTTATTGTGATTTATCAAAAAGCACATGAGATAACAGAAAGTGTTTCCAGTGGCCAAAGCTGGAATAATTGTAGAACAAAAAAAGTAGTAGTGGATTACAATGCAAAGTGTAAAATAAGTATCCAAGTCCATGGTGATATAAATAAATAATTTAGTGAATTAAGAATGGGGGAGAAGTAGTCAATCTTCCATACAGAAGAACTTCTTTATATTCTCCATCCTAAATGAAGGGAAAGGTAACTTCCCACTCACAAAGAGCGGGCTATGGATATATATTTATTTCAAAAGAGAAAAGCATAGAAATGGAGAGAAAAGAGTAACTTCATAGTGGGGAAAATAGCAAATATTTCAGGGAGAGAGAAATTGAGGTCAACATCAACAGTCATAAGTCATGTTGATGCAATGTATTCTTGATATGATATGAAAATTACACTTAATCTCTGTGATCTTCCTCTCTAAAACTTAAAGCCCAAGTATAATGGAAGAAAAACATTGGACAAGTCTCACTAGAGGAACATCCTACAATATACCTGACCAGTACTACTCAAGAACTCTCAGTGTCATAAAAAATAAAATAAGTTTGAGAAACTGTCATGGCCAGGAGGGGCCTAAGGGGCCATGACAGCTAAATGAACACGGTATCCTGCCTGGAATCTTGGAACTGAAAAAGGACATTCGGGAAGTAGAAATTAAATCTTCTTCTAATATCTATTTCTTACTGATTTAAGTTTCAAAGTGACCTTGATAAAATGTGGTGTCAAATGATATCGGATGAATGTGTTTTAAGGAGGTGCTGACCAACAGTTTCTGAGAAGTGGGCTGCCATCAACTGGGGATCAGTAAATTGTGTTTTTTTGGATCTGTCACTTGCTTTTTGATGTTGGAGAAGTCATTCTCACTTGTCTGGATCTCAATTTCTTGTGTCAGCTTGAAACTTAGTGTCGCTTACCATAGGATTCGTGTATACAGGAGTTCCACTGAAAGCACTGAGGACCACCTCCAAATGTGAATTATTCTATGAAACCACCTGGGAAACATCTCATCACCAGGAAAAATAGAATGTAGACACACTGGACCCCAAAACTATGTCTCCGGATTTATTTTTATTTTTTTAAATGTATATTTCATTGATTTTTTTTTCACAGAGAGAGAGTGGGGTAGAGAGTTAGAAACATCAACCAGCTGCTTCCTGCAATCTACCCACCAAGGATGTACCCACAACCAAGGTGCATGTTCTTGACCGGAATCAAACCTGGGACCTTTCAGTCTGCAGGCCGATGCTCTCTCCACTGAGCCAAACTGGTTTTGGCTGTCTCAGGGTTTAATGGGTAAGAAGTAAGTTGGGGTCATTGGACAGCCCAGTGTTAATTTCACATAATTTCTAGCCTTAATCTTCACCAAACATGATTAAATCTGAGGAGAGAGAATTGGTAGAAAGTATTGATTTCACTAAAATCTCTGAAAGTCCAAGCACTGGCTAGGGAGTCCTGGATTAGCGTAGTTAGAAAAGTGAGATTGCTTTCCCACCTGGGAAGGGACATTGAGCTTCTTTCTGCATAAGTGCTCAGAGACCTCAGCTTTCTTTGCAGACTCCAACAGCTGTGGGATACTGACACATCAGCATGGTTTCTATCCAATGAGGCATGGTGTGGTAGTAACTCCATGTGATTTTAGCAGTTACCAGAGATGGCTGTGCAGGGGCTCCACAGACCAGAAGGTTTGGTGTTTTGAATTCTTTTGTGTATAGCGCTATAGACAGGTTTGGAAAAGGGTAGGGCCTTTTCATGCTTTTGAGACAAATATGGAATTAATTAAATGGATTCTGATGTCTTGCATTATAAATAAAACTAGACTTAGAGAGATACATTTATCATCATGCTTGGACAATAAAAGTTGAGAAATATAAAATAGGAGTTTCTAAGTGCTAATCAATAAAATTGATACTTCATAAAAATGGAAGTGGAGCTCCAATATTTGATAAGTTGAAATTACTCTCATAGAAAAGTGATAAGCTTTCTGATTTTAAGTTCTCAATTTTGGCCTCTCCCTCATCTCTTGAGAAGATTCAATAATATTCTCAATGGAACATAAGGACACTTCAGAACCCACACTGAAACATTCCCAAATGATGGCTAAGGTTATGCCTACCTGTAAATATTTATTCTTTCTAAGCCAGTAGGAGATTAACTATAGAAATATTGTGGCTAACTCCTGCTATTGTGAGAAAATGAGAAACAAATATCTTTAGAAGCAACTGAAATTATAGTGTGGTTATTTGAAGGTCACACTGTTTTTCCATCCTCAAACTGGTAGAGATCTCTCTCGATATATAAAGGCTGAATATGCAAAGCGTCCCCTTGAGAGTTCAGCTGCTCGGGAGTTGGATCACTCGCTATGACATTGCGTGCTATGACGTGCAATGACCACCAGAGGTGGCACGGAATGAAGGATGACCCAGGCCAGCAGCTGGCAGCTGTGGAAGGGAGGCCCCACCTGGAAGCCACTGGGGACCTTACCTGTACACGAATTTTGTGCACTGGCCCTCTAGTATATTAATATTCTGAACCTTGGGCCCCCTTCCAAGTCTCCATCCAATTTTCTTAAATTAACTATTTATGCAAAAGTGACACACTCAAAACTTGCTTGTCTGAAATGTTTGATCACATAATCAAGACTAAAAGGAATTATAAGAGAAACAGGGAAAACTGGCTGTTACTTCTTCAGGAAGGTACTTTATTACTCACATCACTAAAAGTGCCAGGAAAATAAAAATAACAGCATTGATATAGTTCATTTTGGGATAAGTTAAAAAAATGTCCAGAGAAAAAGAGTATTTTATAACTGAATTGCAGCAAGTCCAGAGAAAGGAGAGATAAGATATCCAAGACTCCCAGGGCACTTCAAATGAAAGACTAATAAAAGGAAAACATATACGGAAATAAGTGATAAGACCTGAGTGTTTTAAAGGTGGACTGACTGCATACTACTTGTCAATCAGTGGGTGCCATAGGCCAATCAGATGGAAAAGAAGTGCATTGGAGTGGAGAAAAAATTATTGTATTAAGTTATGGCCTTTGCAATATAAATAGAATGAAAAACTTACTAGGCTTTTCATTTACATCTGTTGAGAAGATTCTGAAATCAAATGGTTTATCTCTTAATATATTTGGTAAAGGTATTTATTGAGATTCAACTCCCTGTGTCCATCCACTTGTGTGACATTTCCTGAACATGGCCATATAGAAAAGAAATTTGGGAAATAAATTGATAGGTTATAGTCTCCAAACATTTACATTTGGCATCTTTCTAGTTTGAAATTGTGAAGTAACAAAACACACTTTCACAATTCAATTGGTAATATGATACCATAAGGAGGGGTGGTAGAAATAGTTTTAATCATCTAAGTACTAGGGTAGGAGACTATTTGTGAAAGTTTCCTCAAGAAATACTTTTTTTGGCCTCACCTTTGAGATATATATATATATAATATCACCTTTGAGATATATATATATATATAATTATATATATATATATAATATTATATATATATATATATAATATATATATATAAATATGTCAGCATATCACCCAAGTGACTCTTAAAGGTAATAAAACGCACCATGTTCATGTAAATTTTACTTTTTTTTTACTTTTTCAGAAAGTTTAAAGAAGCATATAAATAATCATCTAGAGAGTATTCTCACATCTTGCAAAGTATAATGATTATATTTCCCCTTTCCATAATTCAACTGTGTTCTACATTAGAAAGTTAAGAATATACTTTTAACAATGAGAAAACTTAATTTGAGGAATAAATATGTCATTGAAAATCCAAAATAAGATATTGAGACTTTGTTTTCACAGGTGAGAAAAACACATATTTTTCATTTGTACCTCTAAAGGCTTCAGTAAGATATTTTCCTTAAAGGCAATCAGCTAACCAAGATAATTGCTTCATCTGCCATGTATACGGAATTATTGATTTGTCTAGTCCATAATTTTGAATTGTGCTCAATTTAAAAAATGAACCTATGTCCAGCACCTCTGGAGTCAATGAATGAAAATCATCTTCAGTGTTCTGGCATGGTTCCTCTTATAGTATTTGTTTATTGACAGGATTTTCTAGAGATCGGGCTTAAATACAGAATTAAAATAAAATCCCATGTCAGAAAATCCATTAACTAAATATATGTAACTAAATAATTTTATGTACAATGAATATTCTTCATTGTATCTTCTTAAAATATATGATATATGTCCACATTCTTAGTTATTTTTTATTCTGACCCTGAAATATGTTCTCTTTTGAAAAATCATTATTAGAGTAAACACTGAAATGTGAGATCTGAAACCTTAGAAGTCCTAGAAAAAAGTCATAGAGAAAACATTCCTTGATATTACACTAGCAATATTTTTTGGATATGACACCAAAAGCACTGGCAATAAAAAACAAAAATAATCAAATGGGACCACATCAAATTTAAAGGCTTCTGCACAGCAAAGGAAGCCATCAACTACATAGAAAGGCAACCTGTGGAATGTGAGGAATATTTTCAAATCATACATAATCTAAGGGATTAATATCTAAAATATTTTTTTAAAAAACATACAACTCAGAAAAAAATCAATGCAAACAGAAGCAAAAAAATGAATAAACATATTTCGAAATAACATATGCAAATGGCCAACAAGTACATGAGAAGTGTTCAACATCACTAACCAGAGAAATGAAAATAAAAACCAGATACTCACACTTGTTTGAATTGCTATTATTAAAAAGAAAAGATAACGTATTGGCAAGAATGTAAAAAAAAAAAAGAAAGAAAGAAACCCTGGAGCTCTATTGGTGCAGGTGTATATTGGTAATGCCACCAGGGAAAAAATATGGATGTTCCTCAAAAAAATGAAAATTTAAGGTATGAGCCAGTAATTCTACTTTGGGCTGTTTATTCAAAGAAAATAAAATTACTATCTCAAAAAAGATATCTGAATCCTCTTATTCATCAGAGTATCTGTAATAATAAAAGCATAGTATGCTATTTAGACAAGACATCCTTCCTGTCGTCCTTCCTGATATCCTTCCTTCCTGACAAAGCCACAGCAGCTAGGGGCCATGACAGAGGCAGCAGAGGGATGGTGGTAATGGGCAGGGGCCGGGGCCAAGCCCTTACATGAATTTCATGCGTCAGGCCTCCAGTTATTTATAATAGACAAGACATGGAGGCTGAATGGATAAAGAAAATATCCAAGACTTCCCTTGGGAATTTGACTGCTCGCTATGGCATGCGCTGACCACCAGGGGGTGGCACAAAACAAAGGAAGGCCCCAGCTGGCCCTGATCCTGGCCAGGCCTAGGGACCATAACTATGCACACATTTTGTGCACTGGGCCTCTAGTATATTAATAACTTGATTGTGCTAATCATTTCTCATTGTATATGAATATCAAACAGATTCCATACCTTAAATATGTACATTTTTATCTGTCAATTACAACTCAATAAATTGAGAAAAATAAAATAAAAATAACATTAAAAGAATATTATGTACACTCTCTGGACTGAAGGTTTTGAGTATTTGTAAAATATTTTAGATAATTTAGATTTATGTTTTTATATACATATTTATTTGTATATTTATTTATTTATAATGTTTTTATTGATTTCAGACAGAGGAAAGGAGAATAATAGATATAAACATCAATGATAAGAGAAACACTGATTGGCTTCCTCCTGTACATCCCATACTAGGGATCAGCCCACAACCAAGGCAAGTGCCCTGACCAGGAATAGAACCAGGACCTCCTGGTTCATAGGTTGAGAAACACCAGCTGGGCTGTACAGATTTGTTTACTATAAAAAATTTTAGATTCATATGAAGTTTCCTCAAAAAACTGAAAATAGAACTCCCATTTGACCTAGTAATTCCACTCCTAGGAATATATCCTAAGAAACTAACACCAATCAAAAAGGATATATGCACCCCTATGTTCATAGCAGCACAATCTACAATAGCTAGGATTTGGAAACAGCCAAGGTGCCCGTCAGCAGAAGATTGGATCAAAAAGCTATGGTACATCTACACAATGGAATACTATGCTGCCATAAAAAGAAGGGCTTCTTATCATTTGCAGCGACCTGAATGGAAACGGAGAATATTTGCTGAGTGAAATAAACCAGTCAATGAAAGAAAAACACCACATAATCTCACTCATTAATGGATAATAAGGAACATTATAAACTGATAAAAAAAAAAGATAGATACAGATACAGTGAAAAAAATAGACTGTCAAATTACAGCGGGGAGGGTAGGGAGATATGGGGGAGATAAGAGATCAATTGAAGGACTTGTATGCATGCATATAAGCATAACCAATGGACAAAAGACTCTGGGAGGGAGAGCATGTATGGAAGTGGGGGGGGATTGGTAAGGCATGTACACTTATAATACTTTAATAAAAAATTAGATTTGAAGGATATTGATTGCAAAGTAAATTTATGTTAACCGGTCTTTTTTCCAACTAAAACACAAAAGTTAAAGATTGTCTGTGTATACCTTTTAGAAATGTTTAAGTAGCAAAAAAATTGACTGATTAAGAACTCATTCTTTTTTGTTATCTGGCTCTACTGTCAGTTTTTCCCACGGCTCAATCTGGACAAGATCCTAGCTGGTCATCACTCTCTTGGCATCCCTATCAGGGGCTTTTAGACTCCATTCAAGAAAAAAGAAAAAAGACATGCATATAGACATATCTGGTTTTTTTTTTGTTGTTGTTGTTGTTGTTGTTGTTGTTAATATTTAGGTGAGGATATTTTCTACTAATTGAGAGAGTAGAGGGGAAGAGGAGAGACACACAGAGAGAAACATAGATGTGAGAAATACATCAGTTTGTTGCCTCCAGCACTAACCCCAGGGATTGAACATGCAACCTAAGAACATTCTCTTGACTATAGTTGAACCCATGACCCTTCAGTCTAGGGATTGGTACTCTATCTATTGAGCCAAATCAGCAAGGGTGATAGATCTATTTCTTTTTATAATAAATCAGAATCTTTCCTAGAAGTCTTGCCCTTCCAGTGAACATGCCCCATCATGCCATTAACAATTACTATATCATGCAGTGATCCATAAGTTCAGGAGAGTCTTGCAGTAGAGTATATAGTTTCTTCAGTTTCTGTGGAAGAGGTTGTCATGGGGAAAAAGGAATGCAAACATATGATAGTTGTTGTACCAATAGTATTTGTATTACTGCACTTCTTAAACTCTATTTTATGGAAACAGCTGATGTGGCAGAAATAGAGATCTGTATCATATAATTATTATCTTGCTTCCCATCTCAGTATATATTTACATGACATTTCCCAATTGGACTAAATGGTGGCTAATGGAGTTTGGGTGGAAATGATGCATACTAATTCATGGTGTGGCTCTAAAATCCTTTCACAATGATTATGGAGACCATCAAAGACTGTGGGCTTTCCAAGATAAAATAAGCCTAGATTCTCAATTAGCTACTTGGTGAACACAAAGAAAATCATTATACCAGGATTATACACTAGATTTTGCTTCAACATGATAAAACTTTCACTCTGATAATCTTCTCACATGATTTCAAAACTACTTTTAATTATCATTTCCACATATCAAACCTATTATAACTTGTTTTGTTTGTTTCAACTTTAATATTACTTACTATCTGATGTCCCTTACCAGTAGGTTAGGTGTCCTTAGGCATATCCATATTAAACTCCTATGATATTTGTCCCATTGTTCTAAAAACAATATTTTTACTAAAAAAACATATGAGGACAGACTTTTCATTTTACTTTACTGTTTTAGTAAAGGATGTAGTTTAATAACATAAAAGTAAATATTTGTTTACTAAATAAATCCTGAGATTCTGAAACTATATGTTCATGAAGTATTGAACTATTTCCAATTATTGAAAGAAGAGGGGGAGGAACTAGAATAAGTTAAGTCTTAGGAGAGCAGTAGGATAAGAATAAATATGCAATAGAAATTAAATCCATGAAGAAGAAAGTGAGGTGTGGGAAGACTAAATAAATAAATACTTGAAGAATTAAATGTTAGCTCTCAAAAAAGATTAGTAACAGTTTCATTTTCTATTTATTAATAAATAATGTGTTTTTGGAGACTGCAGGTCAAGAAACTAACATTATTGCTGTTGATAGTGAACTGGGGTAACATTATTGCTGTTGATAGTGAACTGGGGTGAGGACTAACAAAATCACTGCAATTTCTTTTCAGTCATAAGTTTAACTTGTCAGAAATTTCTGGTCACCTTCAGCGTAACTAACATCTTGAGCTATCTAGTTCTTTTTAGTCAAGATTTGCAAAAGTTCAGGTAGCCTTGGTTTGAGAGTCTAAAACCAAGTTAAATCTCTGAGATACCATTTCACTGATTAAGAATATGAGTCTTTTTTTTTTTTACTGGAGTATATTTTGACTCAGGTCTAAATTTCTACTTAAACTTGAGTCATATAAACTGTCTGAAACACAGCTCAGCAACAATATATATACCAACTAGAGGCCCGGTGTACAAATTCATGCATTAGTGGGGTCCCTTGGCTTGGCCTGTAGGATCAGGAAGAAACTGGCTCACTGACATCCTTTGATGGGTCCCAGATTGCAAGAGGTTGTATGCCAGGCCAAGGGACCCCATGGGTGCACAATTGGGGCCAGGGATGGGCATGGGAAGGGTCATCAGGGAAGGGATTGCAAAAGGGCTCCAGGGTGTGTCCAGCCCATCTTTCTCAGTCCCAATCACCAAAACCCAGCAACAAGCTAACCTACGAGTTGGAGCATCTTCCCTCTGGTGGTCAATGCACATCATATTGAGAGGTCCAGCAGCCTTAGCATATTATGCTTTGATTGGTTCAATGTCCGACCCATCAACCAGAAACTTAGCATATTAGGCTTTTAGTGAATAGGATGATATGACCTGGAAATAATTAATTCATTCAGTGCCTGCATGATACTTTTACTGTGATGGATATTTGCTAGATTTTTTTCTGAAAATGGGATAGTATAGAACTCATACAACTTAACAAAAGGAAGGTAAACAATCCAATAATAAAATGGGCAATGGGCCTAAATATATACTTTTCAAAAGAAGACATAAGGAAGGCCAAGAGACATATGAAAACATGCTCAAAGTCACTAATCATCTGAGAGATGAAAATCAAAACGACAATGATACTATCTAACACCTATCTAAGAAGCCATCATCAACAAATCAACAAAGACAAGTGCTAGCCAGGATGCAGAGAAAAAGGAACCTTCATGCACTGCTGGGGGAATGCAGTCTGGTGCAGCCACTGTGGAGAACAGTGTGAAGTTTCCTCAAGAAGTTAAAAATGGAACTTCCATTTGACCCAGTGATCCCACTTCTAAGAATATATCCCAAGAAACTAGAAACACCAATCAGAAAGGATATATGCACCCCTATATTCATAGCAGCACAATTCACCATAGCTAAGATTTGGAAACAGCTTAAGTGCCCATTAGCAGATGAGTGGATTAAACAAATATGGTACATTTACAGAATGGAATACTACATTGCTATAAAAAAGAAAGAATTCTTAGCATTTGCAACAGCCTGGATGGAACTGAAGAACATTATGTTAAGTGAAATAAGCCAGTCAGAGAAAGATAAATATCTCATGATCTCTCTCATTTATGGAATATAATGAACAACATAAATTGATGAACAAAAACAGATCCAAAGGCAGAGAAGCATCGATCAGACCATCAAACTTCAAAGAGAAGGTAGGGGAGTGGGAGGGTAAGGAGGATAGATCAACCAAAGGATTTGTATGCATGCATATAAGCTAACCAATGGACAAAGATACTAGGCAAATGAGGGCATGAGTGGGAGGGTGGGGGTGGAACAATAAGGAGATAAGGACACATATGTAATACCTTAATCAATAAATGAAATGGGGTAGTACAAAGAATAAGATGCAGCACTTTTCAAAGATTAAGAAAATCGCAGTATGTAAAATAGTGGCATATATATATATATATATATATATATATATATCCAACATTATCAATAATTTGTTTTATTTTTAACTCATTAATTAATATGAAAACTTGTAGGGCAGTCAAAAAAGATTTCTAAACCCCACACATTTAGAGTAAAGAAATAAATTATGAAATGAATTTATAGGTGAATAACAAAACTGGCTAATATTCACAGGATAATAATCAAATTGTAACGGTTATAATTTATATTACATTAGCATTCTACAAGTTATTTTCTATTTATATAGCTGAAATCAGCCTAGTTGTTGACAAAGGCAGAGATAACTCAGAAGGTGGAGCTGGTCATGACACTCATTAAATTTCAAAATCTCTCACAATTTTTCCTTCCATCTACAAGGAAATC
The DNA here is from genome assembly GCA_963924515.1 of Vespertilio murinus. Lineage (NCBI taxonomy): Eukaryota > Metazoa > Chordata > Mammalia > Chiroptera > Vespertilionidae > Vespertilio > Vespertilio murinus. The sequence goes on along the minus strand of OZ004708.1, from coordinate 133,660,870 downwards.
ATGGTTTACCATCTAGTCTGGAGGAGAGAGTAATTAGTCAGTCATCGACGCATGGTCTTCATTTGGATATGTGAGAAGAGTGGTGAAAACAGTATTTAAGCTAAAGCTGAAAAATAAATGCTTGGCTTAAATGGAGAGGAGAGGTGTTCTTAGAATTAAGTAAAGAGGACAAGACAGAATTAATCCTCTTGTTTACTTTATAAGCCACAGGCATTGACCATTCTGTTGATATCTGTTTGCTCAGGGGAAATTAAAGTACAGAAAATATCTATGTATTAATGCTTGGATCTGCCTTCATTGGCAGGTACTTCCCATGCAGTGCTACTTGACTTTCATGAAACGCAAAATGAACTGAAGCCATCATACATTTTCAAGGATTCAAATCTGTTGAGTCTAATCATTTAGACCATCCATTTCTTCCATGGAAAACTAAGATAAAATACTCAGTGTAATCATTTGCAAAACTAAATCTCATTGAAGACAGAGTTAGGTATTCATTAGTACAGGTATGTCAGAGAAATTTATAGCTTAAAATTCCCACTCTTTTAATAAACTTGTCCCTTTGTCAGTGCAGGCATGTTACTTATCTCCTTAGTGTCTCGGGTTTCTTGGCTGTAAACTGAACACCAATAAGATAATATAATTTCAAATATTTTGGTGATCTGTATGATTTTAAGTGAGGATTTGCCAAGATCCAAAAATGTGCTGCCTCTTTTTCTCTCCCTTCTGAAAATTCCATATACATAGTTTTACTCGTATTTACTGTTAAAGTACTCATCTAATTCACAAAATATTTTTCCTATATGATGTGTTTCCAAACCCAGATGTCACAGAAAGCAAATATAAATTGTCTATGTGTTATTTTTAAAAACCCCAATATAAGGGACTAGAGCTAAAATTTTTTAGCACAGGAAAAAACCTGATTTAGCGTCATGAACTGATTTTTATTTCACAATTATATATTATTTGAATTTATATTAGCTAATAGTATGATATATTTTCTAGTTTCTGAATATTTGGTTGTCACCAGTGGAAACAAAAGTGCTTTATAAAAACACTCTGTCTAAACATCTTAATGATCCTTAACAGAATTTGTTCAGAAGCTAGGAGACTTATCATTTATTTATTTATTTATTTATTTTTGCTGGAGAATTATATCACATATAACAAGAGATTTAATATTGGAACAAATATATTTGTTCTGGGAGGATTTTCCTCATCTTTATATCATTGTAGGTACATTTCTCATTCAATTTTCTGTTATGCCCTTCCCTGTAATGATGCTGAGTTAGATAAAATACTTAAAAGTATACAAATTTCCCATTTTTAAAGATTAAAAATCTATTGATAAAACATCAGAATTGGTGTCAGTTTCTGAGAAAATAATAAATGTGGATGTGTGTTTTATATATGTTTCTCCTTTTAATGTCTGTTGTTACAGAGCTACATCACATCAATCAATAAAATACCATTGACTTTAACAGCATTTGACCTTCTTACAATGGAGCAGCATGCTTGCCAAAGGAGAGTACATTTTTCAGATATGTCCCCTGATAAGAATAACTGATTCACATAAATTCTCACTGCTTCTGCACAACTGGTAAAAATTAAAAGTCATATTTTTATTATGTAAATTAAAATATCATCCGTCTAGAATATCCTGATATAGAGTTACCACCGTGCAACAATTATGCTTTTAAAAACATAAAAAGGGTAAAAAACAAATAGTTCTGAAACCAAAGATATGCAGTCTTTTTTTCAAAGTACAAGAGACATTCTATGGGATATTAGTGTAATGCAACTAAATTGAGGGGGTAAAAACTCACAGGTCTAATAATACTGTATTTCATGAAATAAGGAATCCCACACTTGAGGAAGGTGACAAGAAGCTTTTATGTCCCCCTCAATTTCTATACCTCATAGGTCAGAGCATGGTTTTCCAAACTTTCCTATGTAAGGCATTAGCTCTCTCAGTTTACAGAGTGTGACTAATTCTTTTAAAAAAAATGTATGTGACGTGCCTTCCATAGAAGTCTGGTCCATCTTAGGGCCTCAATAAATAGTTCATCTGTAACTATGATTTGTTCAACAAACCCCCAAGTATTAGCTGAGAACATCCTATGTATGCTTCCTATGCTTACCTGCTCTGTATGAAGCCCAGATCTTAGGGCCCTTCTTTGGTTCCATAAATATTTTCTCATGACAAATATAATAGGGGAATTGAGTGACTTTTTAAAGATTTGTGTGTAAGCACACGGGTCAGTGTATGCACCATTTACTCTAATCCATTGTTCAAAGGCAATACCCATCAGAACAGTGACTTCCTGCTTACAAGTTAGAGAAATATAATTAATATACAAAGAATATACATGATAGCCTTCAAAATATTAAGTGTAGAATAATCAAAATAATTCTAGCTATTTTAATGGAATATTATGCTAAGATTTAAAATTACATTTCAAAGGAAGTTTAATAATATGTGAATTGCTCCCCATAATTTAATATTGAGAGACCAAATCATAGGAACTTGTGAGCTAAGGTTTGTCGAAGATTAGGCATAAAAATTGGAAGTGAATTTTTATTCTTTTTCTGTATATTCTAAAATTTAAAAAGTAGCAGGCCTTTCGATATTTGAAAAAAGTACATGTGATAAATAAATTGAGGCTGTGGATAAATAATCAATAAAACAGTACTAATAAATTTCTTTGGCTCACTTTGTTTTAGAGTAGAAAATATTGTCCAAAATCTTTATATGCTAGTTGGAACTATAGATTTGTATACCTCTTTAAAAATTGCGGAAACTCTAATGTTGATTGTAAACTATAACTTAAAACTATATTAAAAGTAGCAAACACTAGTTAAGATTTTAAAATAATTTACAACTTATAGTATGCAAGATATGTAGGTACACACACACACACACACACACACACACACATACACACAGTTAATTGTGTTTTGTTTAAACGTTTAAAAAAACCTCCCAATTGACATGACTCAGAAATTGAACATCAATCTATGAACCAGGAGGTCATGGTTCTATCCCTGCTCAGGACACAAGCCTGGGTGGCTGGAGGTAGCTGATCATTGAATCTCTCTCTACATTGATGTTTCTGTTTCTCTCTCCCTCTCTATTCCTCTCTGTAGTCAATAAAAAATATATTTTAAATTTAAAAAAATATCCTATAAATATCCTTAAAAACCATTTTCCCTCCCATTTCCCTATGTGTTATAGTTTACTTCCTCAAAAAATTATTCATCTTACTCTTTTCTTTTATATTTTGTGATTCAGTGGATGATACAGATGGTATTACTGATTTCGTAGACTTGCATTCCAAATTTGCTTCTTTGGGGTTTATATTTCTATCCATCTGCATTAGTGAGTTGTATCTAGACTTCTAAAACTGCTAATGGCTTATATTCATTACAGTTTCTCATTAAGAAATAGAACATCTATCTGAATTAAGTCAATCCTATTTTTCATGAAATTGAATATATATAATTTACAGATATTATAAATGTTTAATTCTTAAAATCAATGTAAAAAATAAGCCAAATTATTTTGTTTCTCCTTCTTTCTCTTCATGGTTAAGTATATGACAAATATTCCCTCTCGTATGATAATATTTTTTTCTAATTGTCAACTATGCTTTTCAAAAGTGTTTTTCAAAGCAGTTAATGAGATCTATAGTAATCTGGGGAATAAGTATGAAAACATGAGTTCTATTAGCATAGATAATAACTACCAAGCAAAACCATTCACAGTTTCCCTATTCATGGATTGAGGAAGAGTAACAGAGCAATAACACCAAAAATTCCTTCACTGTAATAATTGTGAGAAGAATAATATAGCATATAAAGAGAGAACACAGTGATATTTAATTTTAGTATATTTAGTAGATGGATTTTGATCAGCCAGAAACATGATTTAAAAAGTTTTAAAAACAAATTAAGAAAAAACAACTTAAGTTAAAAATATCTGTCCTATAAAAATCATATTCCTTTTTATTTTATTCTTTTTATTCCTTATAGCCATCACTATACGCTTTCATAATAAGATCATTGAGAAGGAACAGTTTTGGGGTATTCAATAAATTCAAAGGATTTTGAAATTGTCTTGTACTTATGATACTGGGAGAGACTTACCCAGGAATTAAGAGCTAGTTCTTCAATCAGTTCATGTTTGGTTAACAACTAATCTCATAAGGTCATCTCATGCTTTTGACTTTCTTCACCTTATACATTTAACATCAGCAAATTTTAGATTTAAGGCTCTTGGGAAACAAAGGTTATATTTTGGTAGAATTAACTCTTAATTATAAATGTAGAGGCCCAAACTTGTTCTGATCTACCATTAAATTGTTACATTTATACCTTTATTTATTACTTTTTTGGTGAAATAATTATGGAGGAATAAATGGGATGATGGCAAATTTTCTCTCAACTTCAACATTCTCTAGGAAGCTAGGATCCATCCTAAACATCTGAACCCTCCCATAGTCTCTTCATTTTTGAGGACTAACCAATTTACTTCATTGGAGAATCTTGAGTTAGAAATAGATTATACAGAAAGGACATTATTTAGGATATACCCACATGGTACAACCACAAACTTCTAAAGACATTTAGGCACTTTTATTGCTCCCAGATGGATGTTAGACCATGAGTACTTGTCCTTGTCCTAATTATGCATTATAAACTTCTCTATTATCTTGATTTCTGCAGCATACTGCTGGTCAAATAGTAGATGATATAGATGAAGTTATATATATATATATATATATATATATATATATATATATATATATATATATATACACATGAATTGAACTTTCCCTTTCCCCAGTTAACCCAGCATTGAGCAAATGGCTTCTATGTTAGGGAGCTTTTGAGGGAGTGAGACTGGTTAATTGTTGTACTACTGCTTATCATGAACTCAATAGGCATTCAGTAGCTCTATTGTGATGGTGGGTGTTTCCTAGTTTTATACAAGACATGGCTTTATATAGCTCTTTGTCATAGATTTTGATAATACCTCTTTTGCATAACATTTTTTTTGGACTTAAGAGGCCAGGATTTTTATTTGATTGTCCCCTTTAGTGGATGGACCTGTTCTAGAACATTGCTAGCACCTTTGCACTTCCACAGTCTGGCCATCCAAATATAAGCATTATGTACAGCCACAGTAAAATGTCAAAAACCAATATAGAAGTGAATGTCAATAATTTTCTCAAATAAGACATCACCTTTTTCTCAAATTTACCACATAGCAATGAATTTTGGATGTTGTCTTCACAGCCCAAAGTTAAAGGTTACAGAGAGCTGGATACATAATTGATGGCCTATAGGTAGTAAATGGAATGTGGAGTTTTAGAGCACTTATATAAAAGTATGTCAACACACTTAAAAAATCTAATGACTTAAATACTAGCAACAATGCAGTGATTTTTGTGTATTAATGAAGCAGTCATTTATTTAAACATATATATATATATATATATATATATATATATATATTTGCAAATAATCTATCTGTATTAAGCACTAAGATTGTTAGTAGCTTTTAGCTTTAGGTTCTAAAATATCTGCAATGACTTTACTTATCTTTTTGATGTTCCCATTTTTTATCTTAAATTTAACATGCTATATAGCTTGCTAGGAATGTTGAATATCAAGCACAAGATAAGTAAAATGAGCTAAATAACTAAATAGCTACATTCATTCTATAGTTGAGTCTAATCACCTAGGGTACTGACATAATTTTACTTATTTACATGTTTATTTATTTCTTATAGTCATTAGTTTATATGTCTATGAGTGACAGAAACCTAATGTAGATCAACAAGATATTGTTAACTAATAAGTTAATCAATTGACACACTGACAATGATTCCTAATCTGTAATAAAATAATAATCAGCCTGCTTTCACATTGGACCCCTTACTGTATCAAAACATTCTGATGTGTCAATTTACATAATGCATATAATTTTTAAAAATATATTTTATTATTATTATTTTTTTACAGAGAGGAAGGGAGTGGGATAGAGAGTTAGAAACATCGATGAGAGAGAAAATCAATCAGCTGCCTCCTGCACACCCACTGTTTGGGATATGCCTGCAACCAAGGTACATGCCCTTGATCAGAATCGAACCAGGGACCTTTCAATCCATAGGCCAAAGCTTTATCCACTGAGCCAAACCTGTAAGGGCTAAGTAATGCATATCTTATGTTTATTCAGAGATAATAATTTTAAAATACATTTTTATATGCTATAAACTTTTTAAATAGATAGACTATATTAGTATATATAAATGCATTATTATCTTAGGGCCAAATTATTACCTGATAATTTATTAATTTTTGATAAATATTAGGTTGAAAGGAATATTAATAAGGACACATACATGTGCACTTATGAATGAACTAACCCTCTAGAAATAATATAAATTCAGTGTATGACCATCACTATGATTCTCCAATATTATTAGATTTTATTCAACAATTATAAATACATAACACTTAATTTTAAATTATACACTAATTCAAAAATACATATGCATTCTTATGTTCACTGAGCATTATTTGTAACAATCAAGATATGGAAACACAAGATGTTTGCAATATGAAGGGAAACCATAGTTTCTAAAGATGTGCTACATAAATATAATGGAATATTACATGGCCATAAAAAGAATGAAATCCTTATAGTTTACCATAATGTGGTTGGACTTAGAGGGTATTATGTTGAGTGAATAAGTCAGACAGAGAATGACAAATACTATGATTTCACTTATATGGGGACTCAAAAGAACAATATAATTGAACAAAGAAAACAGAAACAGACTCATAGATGCAGAAAACAGAATGTTGACCATGATCAGGGGGCTTAAGGGGCTGTGTAACAAAAGGTGAAATAATTAATAAGTACAAATTGATGCAAAATAGTTATAGGGATGTAAAGTATAGCATAGGAAATATAGTCAAGAATATTGTAATAACTATGTATAGCCCAAAGAAATACTAGAATTATCAGGGAATCTATATATTATATAATTGTCTAGCCACTATGCTATACACCTGAAATTAATATAAAATAATATAGGGTGTTGCCATGGTCCGGTGGCTCATTTGGTTGGAGCATGCCCTATATAACAAAAGGTTGAGGTTCAATTCCTGTTCAAGGCACAAACCTAGGTACTGGGTTCAAAAACTGGTCAGGGTGCATAAGAGAGTCAACAATTTCTCTCTCCTATCATTTCTCTCAAAAAACATCAATAAACATATCCTTGGATGAGGATCAAAATAAATAACATTGGATGTCAATTGTAATTGAAAATAAAATAAATGCAAAACAATCTGCTAAATACGTGGTTTATAACCTATTTACAACCTACATTTACATTTATATATATTGATTTCCAGGATTGCAAATATATTATACTATAGACCCGGTGCATTGACTCTTGTACTGATGGGGTCCCTTGGTCTGGCCTGCTGGGACCTGGTTAAACTGGCTCTCCTAAGTCCCCCGAGAGGGTGGTTCTCAAGTGATGCATCCATCCGGGAATCAGGCTCCCTCCTCTCTAGCTCCTGGTGTGTCACTGGAGAACTGCAGCTGCCAAGTCACTGCAGCTCAGCAGCTCCTGTGTTGAGTGTCTGCCTCCTGGTGGTCAGTGCACGTCATAGCTACTGTTGGACAGTAGGACAGTCAGGCATATATATAGTTAAAGGTTTAAAAAATTATGCAACTTACTTTTTCTACTTCTGTATTCTACTATTTTAATCAACAACTGAAATAAGCATAGATAATCACTAACCACAATCAAGAATACAAACACTAAGATCAGAAACTCTTAACAGGGGACAGAGAATGGTAAGACCAAATGAGGCTCACATTCTCCCTTTGCTCTATTTTTTTTTTTCCAGCCATCGTTGGGGTTATCACTGTAAAACACTAGAATCTCAGTCAGTCATTTGGTAGGAAGAGATAAGTGGATAACGAGTTAGTTTTATATTCTTGTTGCAATAATACTAAGCTCTGACAACGAATTCACAAAAATCATAAAATCCCCAAATTACTGGTCAATTCCACGCTTGGTAAACTTTCTGTGTCTGAGTTATCATTACATCTTATTAAGCTAATTGCACATGTATACCATTTTGTAGGCATACTCTAGAGATAGTGGGCATATCTGGGAATCACAAAGGTATGGTCTCAGTCTTCTGGGATTCTACAATCAAGTAGAAATAGAGACTTAAACCAGTAATTCCAAAACCAATGACAATGCCAAAAGAGAAACATCTCCTCTTTAGATAATTGTCAAAAGCCTTTGCTGAAGGACTTTGTTAAAGTTTACAGAAGAGACAATAACTCAAGAGCTGCTTGAATGATTGCAAGCTCAAATGTATCTATTCGTGTTTGATTTATATTAGGGAATTCCACAGATCTGAAAACACTAAAAAGAAACAAAGGTGTCAGTGCAGTAAATTGAAAAATGGGAGAACCAATGGTTTTTCCTATAGTTCTAAGGTAGATGCTAAAATATAAATCTTTTCAGGGTAAAAGTGAATAGGACAGTTTAAAAATATATGTGTCTACTATGTGAATTTCAAATCATAGAGCTGGTTAAGATAATCTTGAGTATTTCTATAAATAATTGAAAACATAATTAAATTGATAGAACAGATGTTTGATTTTATGGATTTTTGTTATTAGAAAGTTATACTGTTTTACACCTGGGTGTTCACTTTTTAGAAATAAATATGTTCATTGATAATTACAAAAATATAATTATTATATTGATTTTTCTCTTATAATTCAGGATGTTCCTTACAGAGTTAGATTTATCACCACTTCAAATTAATCAGCATTGAAAATTTTCTACATGGTACAGTGAAAGATTAAATATATTTGAGGATATGACTGTATTCAAAATATCTGCCTCTTAACATTTATTTCAGGCCAGTATACTTTTTGGAATGAAACTCTGTTGCCCAGCTGATGGTAAAATATTTATATATGTTTTGTTTTGTTTTTGTTTTTGTTTTTGTTTTCTCTCTCTCTCTCTCTCTCTCTCTCTCTCTCTCTCTCTCTCTTTGTTAATCCTCACTGGATGATATTTTCCACTGATTTTTAGAGAGAGTGAAAGAGAGACAGAGAAAGCCAGAAAGGAACATCAATGTGAGAGTAAAATGTTGATTGGTTGCCTCCTGCACACATCCTGAGGAAAGCCAGGATCTAGCAGGAACCTGTAACCATGGTACCTGCCCTTGCTGGGAAGGGAACCTGGGACCCTTTGGTCTGCAGGCCTATGCTCTCTCCACTGAGCAAATCTGGCTAGGGTTGTTTTGCTATTGTTATTACTTAGGAGAGAATTCAGTTTGAGAAAAAAAGTAGCCATATTACTTGTATAAAATATAACTGGAATGCCTTAAAATATTTTAGAGATTAACTCTAAAGAGTAGTTGTACATAACATATTGCAATGATACATGTTCAGACTTATTTGTATTTAAAAGATTTTCCATTTCTTCCTTTCTGTTTTTCACAATTTCTGTTTTATATTCTGTTTCTAATCCACATGCAGGACAAATGCCAGCAACAAATTAGGACAGATTAATGATAATCATAGTCTTAATTAAGGGAAAACTGCTATTGTTTGCATGCTATTAAAAAACAAACAAACAAATACCAAAAAACAAAATGTATTATGTGGGAGAAGAAACTAGAGTAAAAGTGACATTTCATATTACAGACTTATAATGTGATCATAATGTAGAAAAGGCCATCATGCAGCTGAGTTGGGTGTAACAGGAAAAATATTACTGTAGATGCATTAATTTAAATATAGAACTAAACTTATAAATTGGAAAGAAAAAATAAAGTATAAAATAGAAATCTTGGCTGCACTCAAATAGGGATTACAGGGCAATTTCAGATAAGAGGGTTTCCTGTTCTATTCAACATGGGTTTATTTTATATACTGTGTGTTGCTTTTTTTTCTTGCTTTGCTTCAGTATTTACTCAGGCAAGGTCAACAGTCTATCTGGAGTGTACTGCAGCCGCCCATTTATTTTAAATATATCCAACCTTCTGTAGTGTTAAAATCCTTCCTATGCCATTTGTGGGATATTATCTTGCCTTTTTCTTGTTGTGTGTGTGCATCCAAATGACAGATGGTCTATTTCCTCCAACCCTTCTGAGAGTCAGCAGACTGTGATCAGTCAATAAATATAGTATTATTTCTGACTTTCAAATATATGCCTAATAGTATTATTAACTGGATGACTCACAATGAAAAATGTTTCCTGATCTAGGTTCAAATAAATTAATGTATTATATATGTAGTACAAAATATGATAATTTGCTATTGCTAGTATTTTTTCACTAAGAAGTAAATCATGGCAAAAAAATAAAAAAAAGTTCCTATCGGAATTTAGCATTTTCAAGTTTAATTAAAGAGAAGGGACTAGCTAAATTGACCTTTGAAGAGTAGTACAGGTGAAGAAAATTAAAATTTTGCATTTTACATATAAAGTATAAAGAATAAAATTAAAGTCTCGTTAAAAATATAGCCCAAAATTAAGTAAGATGCTCAATATATAGCACCATGTGCTTATTAGATATTAATTATTAGTGTTGTATAAGTATTTATTCTTCTAAGGAAGATCTTTGCAGATGCTTTGACACCACCTCTCCCTTGATTCTTAGCATTTTGAGGTCAATAATGTAGCTCATGTCCCTCTATGTCCTTTACAGTGATTACACTATGTAGTTGCTAGAAAATATAAATTTATTGACAAGAAGTTGTCTTCTGAGGTATTCTGTAGAACACATATGTCAGGTTTCAAGGGCATGCAGTGATTAGAGGATTTCCTCCCCAATAAAGTGTATTTCCTCTGGATCTGTAGGAGCCAGAAAGCTACCTAATTGTATATTTTCAGGGTATACTATATTATAAAACCAAACCCTGATTGCTTTTCTATCACATAGTTTTATGATAGTCAAGGGAGGACATGTTTGGAGCAACATGTGTTTTCAAGATGTAATTTCTAGACACATATTTACTGAATAAACCAAAGAACAAACAAATGTGTTTACTAACCAGCTTATCCTTATTCTTAATTAATTAACGTACCCATGGAGTGCTTTTTCAAAAAACACAACTCTTATCATTCATTTCTCTATTTAAACTCTCTGATGACAAACTGTTTTCTTCAAGGTAAAGTTCCAGTTTACAAAAGGAAGTATTGATATATTTGAGGTTTTATCCTTAACCATTTTTTTTCTCTGCTGCTCTTTTTTTTTTTTTTTTTAAATCTGCACTAGTATGTCTGCTTTCATGACCTTGGTTAGCATGCATACAGATCTCCTATATACACTTAGATTTTGAGGACCCAATTCATAAAACTGGAAATGCTAATATAGTCAGGTAATATGTAATCTCCACTATTTCTAATTTAATTTATTTCATCATCACTTGAGTATTATCAAGGCTATGGTATAGTAGAAAATAATACTTCCTCATCCCCTGTACCCCACCCCCAACCCAAATCGCAGCACCTTAAAAAGTACAATAATTTGTTTCATAATCTTATTGGTCTATGCAGATTGGCTAAGCTGTTTGTTTTGCATTGATCTTACTCAAACCTAGTCTGTTGGAGCAGGCAGTACTACACTACTGGGTATTAAGGCAAAGACAGAGTGTGTGAAAAAAATCATCCTCTGGTTTGTAAAGCTTCCTCATCAAAGCAGACATGTGACCATACTTTTCCACAAATGGCAGATTCATGTTCTAAGAGAAAAAGCATAACTCTTTTGATATAAAAGCACAGAAGTTTATTATATCCACCATCTTGCCTGAGCTATAACGTTGCTAATCTTTGTACTTCTTCACTATTACTTGCTGCCCTTAGCCTATCATCAAATTGTATTAATTTCTGCCCCTAAATATCTCTCATATCTGTTACCTCATGTCCAACTCAACTTCTTATTTACTGTTCCTCAGATCTGATCATCATTCCAATAGATCAGTGGTCGACAAACTCATTGGTCAACAGAGCCAAATATCTACAACAATTGAAATTTGTTTTGAGAGCCAAATTTTTAAAACGTATATGTCTTCTAACACCACTTCTTCAAAACAGACTCACCCAGGCTGTGGTATTTTGTGGAAGGGCCACACTCAAGGGGCCAAAGAGCCACATGTGGCTCTCAAGCCTCAGTTTGCAGACCACGGCCCTAGACTGTGGCATCAGCTTTATTACTCTCCGTCTAAATACTTCCCATGCCCTACCAGGGGTGGGAGGCATCTGGTCCTTGGGCCAGCCTTATAAGGCCCATGAAATTATTTGGTCTGGCCCTGCCAAGGCATTAGGGGTGAGTTAATTAAATGTTTGACCAAATATAGCAGGCTAATTTTTAAGTTAATAATTTTATACAGCCTGGGAATGATGTTATAGATACCAAAAGGCCCCTTACAGAAAAAAAAAAAAAAAGGTTCCCCATTCTTGCATCCATTCTCCACACTATAAGGAGAAAATGCCCTAAAATGCGGTTCTAATCCTAGCTGTTCTATTCTTAAATTCCTTCAATACTATGGATTTCAATTTCATCCACAGTTTTATTTCTAAGCTTTCTAGCTTGGAATGCAAGGTGCTTTACTGTCAGATCCTGTTCTATGTTTCTGTTCTTAGCTTACACCTCTCTTCTCTGACACTTCTTTTTTAGGCCCCTAAAGTCATGCACTACTTGTTACTCTCCCCAAGAAAATCACCTTTTCTCATATCATTAAACATTGCACATTTTCTCTCCTTTCCAAAATGCTCTTGTTCTTAAACCTCTATTATCTTTTAAGATTAATTTCAAACATAAGCCCCTTATCATGACTTCCTTGGCTTTTCCTTTCAAATGGCAGAATTTTCTGAGCTTCTGCTTTCATATACAAAAGCACTTAATGCACAGATCTATTAATTCATTCCTAAATCTGTTTTAAACTATGCATATACTTGTGAGTTCTTTCAGGGCCCGGACTGCAGCTTGTTCAGACCTATGGTATGGGGTAGGGACTCATTAAGCATTTACAAAATTTAAAATAAATATATGTTTAATTTTCAATTTTCTACTCTTTTGAAGACATTTTAATAAGTATTACTTTATAAAGTTCTATATAATTTCCCTTAGATTAAAAATATTGGTGATTGGGCAAATCTTAAAAAGCCACATTTTAAAACAATTTTATTTAAACTATTAGAGGCCCGGTACACGAATTCATGCAACAGTGGGGTCCTTCAGCCTGGCATAAGGGATTGGGCTGAAACTGGCCCTCTGTCATCCCCCAAAAGGGTCCCAAATTGTGAGAGGGCACAAGCTCGGCCGAGGGACTCCACCAGTGCATGACTGGGGCTGGGGAGGGACACGAAAAGTTGGCCAGCCAGGGAGGCACTGCAAGAGGGCTTCAGGGTGTGTCCAGCCCATCTCGCTCAGTCCTTATTGGCCAGATCCCAGCAGCAAGATAAGCTACCAGTCAGAGTGTCTGCCCCCTGGTGGTTAGTGCACATCATTGTGACTGGTTGAACCATCGACTGTCTGCCCCCTGGTGGTCAGCACACATCATAGTGAGCAGTTGAGTGGCCTTAGCATATCAGTAGCATATTATACTTTAATTGGTTGAGTGGATGACCAGATGACCAGGCACTTAGGATATTAGGCTTTTATTATATAGGATTATCCAAATTACACTATAAAACTGTTCCAAAAATAATATTTGAAAGCAAAATTTATAAATTTCACATAAAAACTTCCCATTTCTAAAACTAATTGGCCTAGTAATGTGGCTTAAAATATAAACTTTAATGTCTTACCTGCTAATTTGAATTTGACTTATAAGACTTTTGAAAAAATAATGACCATCTGGTTTTTCAGTTGGTGATCTACTGCTATCTGAAATAGTAGGTCCATCTTATTTATTTTTTTAATGGTTCATTATACCACCAAGAAATTACCACAATCATTGTTGCTTTACATATTTTACAGCAAAGAAGTAGATGTCAACAGTTGTAGTAGAAATAAGGTTTCATAATAAAGTTGATGCCCAATTGTTGGAAAACTTTAGCACCTATACCATATGCAGTGACCAATGGGTGCTTGATTTGAAATCATCAACATTCTGAGTAATTGAATCATCACACTTTACTGATTGGCTGAGATATTCTTGGAAAGAGTTTTTGCTAAGATAATAAATGACAAAAAGACATTGTTTGAACCATGCCAGGTCCTCAGGTAATCAAGGTCGGTGGGAGCACAGAGGCCTTGTTATAAATACACCAGAATGACCAAAGGCCACTCGTGTGCCTAAATGGAATGTATAAGGACTCTGAGCCTGGGAATCCTAATCAGGCCAAAACTATATGAGCAGGTACAAGGATACATGGTGCACTGGTAGCCTTTCAGTAGCCAATACGATTGATGTAACTATTGCGACGGAGCCTTTTTTGTCTAAATGGTATAAAAGTGAGTTACTGGCCAGCTTGAAGGCTGGAGTAGGCTGGAGTGAGAAGAAGTCTTCTGGAGGATGCAGAGAGAGCAGCTGGGCAGAAAAGACAGGAGAAGCTACTGAGCCTGAGAGCTTAGGTACAGCTATAATGTGAGGTGGTGAGTCTAGGAGACAAAATGTGGCTGCTAAGATAATAGCTATGGGTATAGACACTGATGCTGCTTTATGAAAAATGATATGTATTCACCAGCTGGTGTATGACTGACAGCCTGTATAAACTTCTCCCTGAGGACTGTTCTTGTCTGATGGCTTTATGACCACTGGTTCCAGAAATAAAGCCTCATCCTTATACATTCACAGCCACTCATGGCTTCTCCATCTATGATTCAGTGTCCTAGGAGGTCCAGCATCAGGCAGAGGGCCTCAGACCCAACACCTGTTACTAGTAAGCAGAGGATAAAGGAGGGACTTGGGCTAAGTTCCCAACAGTTAGTTAAAATGGGAAGGGTTCAAGCAGAACCAGCCGGGAGTAGTCAGATAGGAGATTTTAGAAGAATACATGGACTCACAGCCAGTCAGTCCAGCAGAGTTACTGTAGAGCTCTTGCTGCATGCTCTGACGCACATAATGCTTGTCCCAAAAACATTTAGTCTAGTAAGAGAGATAAAAATGCATATAAATGATTTCCACTGAGTAGAATAAAGGCAAGTACAGAAACAAATAGCCTTTATTATAAGCTCTGCATGAAGAGTCTTAATACTTTCAATAGCCATAGGAATCCAATGTTATTCCATTTTACAGGTGAGAAAAAAATGAAGAGAAATAGTAATATGCCTGCTATTGTACAGCTAGTCATTAAAGATTGTAATCTAGGTCTCCATGCTCAATACTGTCCTAGATTTCCATCAGAACCAATGTGTCATCAACAGTAACAATGACCATGATACGAGCCCCTATTACTTGCATATTTCATGCTTCCTTTATTTAGGCAACTTACATTTTTAATGAGCATACCTTATTTAAATACTTCAACAACCACAAATGCTACATTGATTCATATTCCATGCCTTTTTTTATACTTTTATTTGGGGGAGGTGGTAGAACTGCATTGTTATAAATTTGGTTAAGTTGCTTGGCAAGGAATACTCTATTTGTTGGTTGATTCAGTCACCAGGTCATTGACTATGTGACCCAACTCAAAGAGCAGCCCTGCCCAAATACTAAATGTGCCAGAAATTCCAACATTTACTAGTTCTTAAAAGTAATTAATTTCAAGTAACTCATTGGCCCTGTAGCAGTGAGCACCAATATATACAGATGATGTACCTTATCTTTTCCTAATCTTGACTCACTGTGTTTAATTGAAAGCACATTATACTTAAGCATTTATAATCATTAACAATTTTCCTTACATATATGTCACCAAATTACAATATTGGTACATGTGGTATCATAGTTACATTTTTAATAAAAGGTCTAATGTGAAAACTTGAACATGACTGAGGAAAGGACTTCTCAGCAGGTCTTCAATGATCTATATACTGGAGGCCTGGTGCACAAAAATTTGTGCATTCTGGGGGGTCCCACAGCCTGGCCTGTGCTCTGTCTCACAGTCCAGATTCCTTGGGGGATGTCCACCTGCTGGCTTAGGCCCACTCCCTGGGGGGATCAGACCTAAGCTGGCAGTCAGACATCCTTCTGGCAGCCCAGGAGCCCTTGGGGGATGTCCACCAGGTGGCTTATGCCCACTCTCCAGGGTATTAGGCCTAAGCTGGCAGTCAGACATCCCTCTAGCAGCCTAGGAGCCCTCAGGGGATGTCTGACTGATGGGTTAGGCCTGCTCCCTAAGCCATGGGCAGACATCCTTAGCGCTACTGAGGAGGTTGGAGAGGCTCCCACCTCTACCGCTGCACTCGAAGACCTCAGCCCAGCTTGTGGCTGAGTGGAGTGCCCCCTGTGACCACTTCTGCATTGAGTGTTTGTCCCCTGGTGGTCAGTGCACATCATAGTGACTGGTCATTCTGTTGTTAGGGTCAATTTGCATATTATACTTTTAATATATAGGCTTGTGTTCTTTCATTTTATCATTTGGATGTCACTGAAAATAAGGGAATGAACACAAATTTAACCATTCTCTTTTAAATTTTACACATACATTTTAGTTTTCTCTAGGTTGAAGGGTGTCATTCTTCTTAATTCTTAGGAAGAAATTTATAGCTGAGAATGAAAAATACATTAAAACTAAACTCAATGGCCATATTTTGAAATTATAGTGACTATCATATTCATGGCTTTAAATTGCACAAGAAATATTTTATATTGTTATTATATTAATTGAAAACTAAATAAATATAATACCAGAAACATAATTTTAGTCCATATTTTATTCAAATTTTAACATGTACTTAAATTAAAAATAAAATTGTGCTGTTCTTAGAAAATCTGATAGGTTTTTATAGGTTTAACATATTATGTGGTTATATTTAAATATTTCCAATAAAAGTTTACTTTAGATAGAAGTAAATAAAGTAAATGTATTTCTGAATATAATATTTTTAAACTTTAGAAAAATATTTTTAAAATATATTTTATTGATTTTATACAGAGATGAAGAAAGAGGGATAGAGAGTTAGAAACATTGATCAACTTCCTCCTGCACACCCCCTACCTGGGATGTGCCCACAACCAAGGCACATGCCCCTGACCGGAATCGAACCTGGGACTCCCTCAGCCAGCAGGCCGACACTCCATCCACTGAGCCAAACCGGCCTCAGCTAGAAAAATATTTTTATTCTTGTATTTTAAAGAGAGATATGAGCCCTGGCTGGTGTGGTTCAGTTGGTTGGGTGCTGTTCAACCAACTGAACCATGCACCAAAAGATCACCAGTTCTATTCCAACTCAGGGCACATGCTCAAGTTGCAGATTTGGTTACCATATTAAAGGCTACTAATACCTCTCTTTCTCTCTCTCTTTCTGTCTTTCTTTGTACCTCTGTCTCCCTTCCTCTCTCTAAAATCAATAAAAACATATTTTTAAAAATGCGAACCATGAATATATGAGTTATTTAACAGCTTTATTTTTAGGTGCAAAAATGAATGTAAGTATAAGATAAAGAAAATAGATTACTTTAGGAAATTTGTCCTTCCTTAAAAAATTACATTATTAGAACTAATTCACAAAATAAATAATTTTATGAGAGTTGAATTTATAAAGATGATGAAACTTAGAGAAATTATACATGCAGGATTGCATTTAATTTTTTATGTTTGTTATTTTTGGCATGATCCTCCTATTTATAGAGAACCATAGTAACCACAATTTCAGGAATAATAGTTACGTAATGGAGGAATTTAAAATATTGATGAAAAAATACTTTGTTACTATTTAAGTTTCTTCTACTGGTTCTAACAGACTACACTGCAAATGTTCTAATTTTATCCTATTTACAATAATTTAAGGCCTTATAAAGGTATCTAAGATCAGTATACTAATTCTCTTTTCTATGATGGATGAGATCATTTCCATGAGAATATATATGAAATACCAGTATTGTACTTATTTTATGACCTATGATTAATTAATTAAGTCTTATTCTGTCACTTTGTGACATTGAGAAAGAAGAAAAGTTTTTAGAAAATAGGAACATGATGAACAAAATTAACCACAAATAGAATAGTTCCAGAGACATGGAATTACAAAAGGGAAGGTGGTGGGGGAAGCAGAAAGAGATTAATCAAATAAGTTATATGTATATACGTATAACCCATGGACACAGACAATAGTGAAGGGAAGGCCTGTGGGGTCAAGGACAGGGTTAAGGAGGTAAATGGAGGTGAAAAAAGATAACATTTGTAATATTTTCAACAATAGAGATATATTAAAATAAACAAACATATAAGGTAGTAAAACAAATTTACTAAAAATTTGCCTCCAAAGGATTTATATTTTCTCAGAGAAACACAATTGTCCTTTGCAATTTTCAAGGAATTTCACATTCATTATATTATTAGATCTTCAATAAATTTCAGTGGAATAGATATTGCTATTATTATACCAGTTTTGCAATGAGAAAATCAAACCTTGGACTACATACCTTTTTGAATATATGGGTTTAGACATTCATCCTTGCAACAGGACTTCATTGAAAAATCATAATATGCTGAGCATGTTCTAAGCATGTAGACATAAACAGATAAAAGTCCCTGAGGTAATGGAGTTTGCATTTTAATAGAAAAGACAAATAGAAATCAAGTACAACATATAGGTGCAACATATATGGTTACTAGAGGCCCAGTGCACAAAATTTGTTAATGGGTAGGGCCCTAGCAGCTGCTGGCTGCTGGCAAGGACTTCCCTTCCCTGGTTACAGGCCGGGCCTTCCTTCATTCCATGCTGACCCTGGTGGTCAGTGCACATCATAGGGAGCAATCAAATTCCCAGTAGGTCAAAATCCTAGGGGACACTTTGCATATTAGGCTTTTTTTCAGGTAGACTTTATATATATATTGGTGTTGTATTAACTGTTGGTAAAGACGGTGAAGAAAAAGTGTTCTGGGGAAGAGAAGAGTGTATGGTGTGAGGGACAGTATTATTTTAGATGGGATGGGTAGGAAAAAAAAGATGTTTTTGCTCAAATGCCACTTTCTCATTGAGAAAGTGGCATTTGAGCAAAAACATCTATAGAGTGATGCAGTAACACAGGTGAACATTTTGGAGAAAAATAATCAAGCAAAGGGAAATTAAGAGCAAAGGTCTTGAATTTGGAGTATGTTTAATGTATTGTAGGTAGATCATGAAGGTCTTATAGGCTATAAGAATGTTCTAGCTTTTATTCTGAGAGATATGAAAAGAAGCCATTAGAGAAATTTTAGTAGTAATGTTTATCATGATGTTTACATGATGCTTACATTTTTAAAAGTTCACTCTGGTTGATTGGAGCCAAAATCTAAATGATATATATTCACTGGCCAACCATAATGGTCAACATCCATAAACACCATGGCATTTTCATACTGGTAAGTAAATAAATGAATATCAATCAAATTGTCCAGAGAGAGGAAAAAGTAGGTCATCCTAAATTCTGACTGAAAAACTGATAAGAATTAATAGACATTTAACTAAAAGTTAATGCTACTATTGCTTCTCAGACTTTTGGCTAAGATCAAGTGTAAAAGTTAATGCTATTAATTCTGGTGTTTTTTGTTTGTTTGTTTGTTTTCAGTATCCAATGCTTCCTCGGTTATTAAAGAAAATGTACTAGTCACTGCACAATAATTTTAAAACTTTTTATATACTAATATTAGTTAATAAAATAATTCAAAATCTGATTTGATAAGTTATTTGCTTACAAAAAGGTTGTGATTATTTACCAAAGTAAACATTTTAAAGATAATGTTGATTATTTCAGAAAAAAAAAAACACAAAAAAACAATTGATGACAGAGAGGTTTCTCTCAGCTTAAAAGCAGGGAGATAATTTAATTTTTAAAGTTTTTTTGAAACTAAATTACAAATATGTTTTAAGATGTCTTAATTATCTTTATGCTTTTTTATTTTTATTATTTTTTTAAATATATTTTATTGATATTTCACAGAGAGGAAGGGAGAGAGATAGAGAGCTAGAAACATCGATGAGAGAGAAACATCAACCAGCTGCCTCTTGCACACCCCCTACCGGGGATGTGCCCGCAACCAATGTACATGCCCTTGACCAGAATCGAACCCGGGACCCTTCAGTCTGCAGACCAATGCTCTATTCACTGAGCCAAACCGGCATCGGCTATCTTTATGCTTTTAATCCTTTACTCTTTTAATAATTTTTAGCAACTCCAATGAAATAATGAGATGGAACATAAAAAAGTAAACATAATGATTTTTAACTCCACTCTACTAAAAGTAGTAAGAAAAAAAAGAAAAATATAAAGAAAAAAACACATTAAACTGAATAAAATGAAGTATATTATGGCCAGAGGATGGCCTGATATCTAGTCATTAATACTCATGGTTTCACTAAATATTTAATGTCATGGTACAAGGTTTAGAATATATTTAATTGCAATTATGTCAAAATAGTTTATGAGATAACATGCAAAACAGTTTTAGAGCATGTTCCTGAGGACATAGAGGAAGAGGGCTAGGTGGAGAGGGACAGGACCACAGGGGCTGGGAAGTGGAGCATTGCAGATACTGGCAGAATGCAGCTTGCTGGCTACACTACAGAGACAAACAAAATAACGTAGGACAAGACCCACCTGGGAGGGGAAGACTAGGCCCGGTGAGGTGTAATTGCTAAGGCAACCTTGCTGGGCAGGGAAAGGGTAGTAGCTGGAGATATAAACTTTAAAATGCATGGATATTTCTAAGACAGGCAGCTTGTAGATAACCAATCACAAAACAGTGAGGCATATAACCAATCCCAAGGATGTTAAGACATAATTCTTTGAAAGAACCAATCAGAAGTGTTCTCTCTCTCTCTCTCTCTCTCTCTCTCTCTCTCTCTCTCTCTCTTTCTCTCTCTCTCTCTCCTCTCTCTCTCTCTCTCTCTCTCTCTCTCTCTCTCTCTCTCTCTCCTCTCCCTCTCTCTCTCTCTCTCTCTCTCTCTCTCTCTCTCTCTCTCTCTCTCTCTCTTTCTCTCTCTCTCTCTCATGCTCCTCTGTACCCACAATGTGTGACTTATGGCCATGTGGGACTCCACACATGACTAATACATATTAATTGCCTTGGATACTGACTTAGATATTGAACTACTCCCAGCTACTGCAACATGGAACAGAACTACTCCCAGCTACTGCAACATGGAACAGAAGCTTTGGATGCTGGCATGTTTTTTACTGCCCTGGAACCCCAGCTGCACTTTCTCCAGGACTGGCTTCTCTCAATAACTCTTGCTTCCACTAACCATTTTTTTGTCCGCAAATCCATTTTTCAGTTTTGTGAGACAACAAATTCAGACCCCAACTACCACATTTTGATTTCATTCCCATACATTGATTGTGATTATGAAACTATCAAACAGTAATTGGCTATCAAAGATAGAAATAAAATTCATTTTTAATTTATTTTTATAAATGTCTTCTACTTTACATATTTTCTATACTGCATATGTATTCATTTTTATTATTAGAATAAGAAAAAATAAAATTGGAAACATACATGGTTTATATGTAAATACTAGAGGTGAAGCGCACACGAAATCATGCACCAGTAGCTTGCTTTTGCTCGCCTCAGCTAGCCACCCTGCTCATTGATGCTCATAGCTCTCTGCTGCTAGAGCTCGTGCCCTGCGAGCCACATTTGGCTCTTTGGCCCCTTGATTGTGGCTCTTCCACAAAATACCACAGCCTGGGCAAATCTATTTTGGAGAAGTGGTGTTAAAAGAAGTTTAAGTTTTAAAAATTTGTCCCTCAAAAGAAATTTCAACTGTTGTACTGTTGATATTTTGGCTCTGTTGACTAATGAGTTTGCTGACCACTGATATAGATGTAGGTATATACAGACATCATCCCTCTCACAATCCAGGACTGCTGACACCCAACCACTCCCCTGATTGCCCCTAATCACTTCTGCCTACCAGCCTGATCACCCCAACTTCCCTCCCTTGCCAGCCTGGTCACCCATAACTGCCCTCACCTGCCAGCTTGATCTCGCCTGCTGGCCATCTTGTGACAACCATCTTGTGTCCAAATAGGGGCAGCCATGTTGAGTGTTGGAGTGATGGTCAATTTGCCTATCACCTCTTTATTAGATAGGATATATATATTATCAATTCACATATCATATACATACATATCAATTCTCATTGTATTGACTACTGTATCCCCCATCACCACCACCATCACTTAGTTGCTAATACTTACTTAATGTGTACAAACACAAATGCATTTTTAAAAAATGAGTAAAATATCTAAAAAGATAGCTTTCACTATTGCTCAAATACTTCATATACCTTCTCTCAAAATGTTGTCCCTAATTTTTTGTTTTCTTTTTCTAAATTTAGTTTTAAATTATAGTTAATATTTAATATGGTTTTGTATTAGTTTCAGGTGTACAGCATAACAGTTCAACAATCATGTAATTCACAAAGCATTTCCCCCATATATTGAGTACCACCTGGCACCATAAATAATTGCTGCAATATTATTGACTAGATCCCCTACGTTGTACTTTATAGCCCTGTGTCTATTTTTTTATCTACAAATTTGTACTTCTTGATCTCCTTCCTGTTTTTTTAAAGTATATTCTTCAGGAGTAGAAGTTGACTACAGGAAAATTAGAACATATGCCAAATAGCAAGTTCATACCTGCAACTTGTAGTATCAGTAAAGTTTGACAGTACAGATTATAGACTAAAGGAATTAAATATTATTTTTAAAAATTTTACACTAATTCTGAAAGGAACTTTTCAGGCAAGTTACTAGGAAAAGAAATAGTTAGTAAATATTAAGAATTTATTTCTTAGTTTTAATTGTTTAGAAGCATTTCTTTAATAAACATCACTAATTTTAATTTTAGATGGAAATCATGCCTAAGTTTACACTTAATTTCACACAATGCTTTTTCCATGAATTAAGGTTTCTATTATTTAGTTAAAATTGAAGTACACTTTTGATTTATACATCTGAAATGCATTAGTGTCCTTTTCAGCTTAAAAATGATAGTCCTAGGTTTTATATGTTATTTACAACATACATTTTAAATATTAACCTACCCATGCTTTGCATAAAATAATTTTTCTCTTTAAAGTCATGTATTTAGAGTTGGCCATTTGACATTTTAACATTGTAATTAATTTAAAATAAGGGAATAGCTGATCTTTGTATATAAATAAAAACAAATAAAAATAAAATATAGATTTAATGTTTTTCTTAAACCTAAAATTCATAGGCATATCCTATGTATGTTACTATGTAATTTTAAAATAAATTGATAACTGAATGTGTTATTGCTTTTATAAGTCAATATAACTCTTTAATATTTATTTCTGATAATTAAATTCTTTCAAATTTCTGATGCCATGAAACACAGGCCATCATAAAATATTCAAATATCCTACCAGAAAATATATAATTCTATGCAGAATTAATAAAATGGGCTGATTTTGAGGTTAGTATAGCCTTTAAGATATTTTGGAAAAAAATTTTTTCTAAAGAGTAAGTTAGTTCAGAATCAATTATCACTTTTAAATATGTGTATCTACCTAATTTTTAATTAATTAAAAATGTAAATAATTTGATAGCCCCTAAAATTTTGCATTATACATTTATTCTAAAACCCAAAATATTTAGACATTTCCCTAACATGGGAGCTTATTCCTTGTTTAAATCTAAAGATTGAAGAAATTCTGTCTGTATGAGATTTGGCAGGGAAATTATGTTAAGAAAGCCCAATATAGATATATCTTAATAATTTTATTTGAATAAATTTGCCACTTTTAGTTAATCCTTATCAAGTGAAACTGTAAGAAAATATAATTTTACATTTACTAACACTAATGTGAAAAGGTTTTCTTATAGAAACATGGAGGCAGATTGAATACTAGAGAACAATTAGATGACAGACCAGTATAGCATCAAGTTCTTTAGTAAGAGCAAGGAAAAAGTAGAATTGAGAAAGACAGGAAATCCTGGAAAATATATTAACTTATCTTCATCTCACTTCTCCCTTGAGGAATCAGGAAAGGTTTGTCAACTTTGAACGTCAGTTTTAACAGCAGCCCATGAGCGGCCTTGGCTGTGACAGGGGCCAGGGAGTCTTTGAAGGCAGTCAAGTGTCAAAGATTATTTGGCAGTAGTTTCATGGAATAGACCTAACGTATCTATTGTTGCTTCAGCCTGGCGCATATATTCCTGTCCACAACCCAACTTCCAGTTATGGAATCCTCCTTGCCTATGAGCTGTCATGAGACAAGGTGTGAGTCCATCATGGTCACAATGATTGTGTACCTGAGCCAAGTAGGGCCACTCTAAGTCCTGTCCCCGGAGCTTTCCACATGGAGTTGTTTGGTGAATTTTCTTTCGTTAATTTATACTGAAAAGTGTTGAGAGCTGCCTTTGCCTTTCTCTCCCCTCAATAATAACCTATTCAGTAAGAGAAAAGGAGGTGGATTGTGGAAAAACAGAAATATAAGTTTTAAAGAGAGAGAAACACTGATAATGAACAAGTGTTAGGAGCCAAGAAGTAAATATTCATATTTTTGACAATTACAAGGAGGTTTAAAAAAGATTGAGTATTTTGGTATTATAAAATCTAATAGGTAAAAGCAGTTGATATTAACTAGTGAGAAGGGACATATTAAAATGATCAAGAATCATACTACTTGCTTTGTTCCTGATGTCTCACAATGCATTTATTATCTAACTATTCAATTTTAATATTGCCAAGTCAGTATATATAAACTGATGTTTAATATTCTATGTATATTCTACATGATTATATTTACAGTATTTATCATCTTTTACAAAAATATATTGTGTAGTGGTCATGACTCTGCTTAGAATATTTCCTACTTAGAATATAAAGTAGCTTTTCTTTATAGACCTATGTAAAGTCTAAAAACATCCCTCTACAATTTGATTAGCAAAACCAGGAGACAAGAAGTACAAATTACTGCCAAGAACCACTGGGAAAGATTCAGCAAAGAGATTGTCAATAGCCACTATGGGAGAACAGATGACTTCACAAGGAAACCAATGAGTGCATATCTATGGGTTATAATGCCTAGGTGAGCAGTTTCTAGTGCTTATATCCCTGTGAGAAAGACAATTAAAGTGATCCATTGCTAACTTGTATCTGGTGCAACGAGGATATGTAAAAGCCTGAAAAAAATGGCTTAAAATATTTTAAATTCTGCAAGTTTTTAGTGTATTTTGCAAGATCTGCTATGTTATTACTACACAGTTTGATTTACCTCATAAAAGCAGATGCAATATCCTTATTAGCAGAAGCACACAAGAAAGAAATGCAATACTTTCCATACAAGTTAGAGAAACTATAAAAAAAATCACTAAACAGTAATAAATAAAATTGGCTCAATAAAGAAGGTATCATTGCAGAAAAATCCCCAGCATATTGTCCATTAGTTTCCCTTTTCACACTAATCTACAGTTCTTCCGGCTACAGTGCTTGAAGCCATTTACCCTCTACAGTTGTTCTAATTATATCTATCAAAAGTGATGAATATTTAATTGGATTTTAATAGGAATGTAGCTCCTTGTTTAGCAGGCAGTTTAACAGGAGAGCAATTTATTGCTGGTAAGGTATAGGGCCTTCAGTTTCTCCTACTGAATAAAGAATTAGGAATGTGTTTGAAAACCAATGTCTTGGGTGAAGCTGTTTCTCTGAAAGCAAATCCCTCTCACTCAAAGTGGGTGATTACGTTGCCCATGTTCTGAATGGGCTAGAAGAGATATTAACATGTTTCAAAGCCCTGCCTATAAAAAAATGTTGCTTAAAAAAGTGCTGCCTAAAATTTTCTTCAAGTTAATTGAATGCTGGGTGCAAATTTTCATTGTAATATGTATAACAACAGGTATAGTTCCTGCTTGAAGGAAGTATAAACCAATAACAATAACAAATTAATTCTCGGAAAACATGAATAAGCCAGCTGACCAAAAGTTGTAGTATGAATCAAGAGAAATAACTGTGACACGTAAAGAAGGTGTAGAATTTTTAAACAGTAGTTTCAAGGCAATTGAATGCATTACCATATTAAGTCCCTTTTTCTATTATGTTCTATTAGGTTCTTAGTGATTATTTTTGATAGGAATACATTTGACTATATCAATGCAGCATGGTGCTTTATTCGGCTGAAAATCATAATCCCTGCTCACATACTTATCTCAAGTGAGTTGGTTTCCATTTTAATAGTGATGACAGAGCAATGAGTGGGTGTTAATTGTTTCATTGTCAGAGCAGTCCTTTGAATGTTTGAATAGTAATTTGAGGCATTTTGGAAAGGAGACACTACAGGAAGGAAGGGGGAATATGGCTTCAATAATGTGCCTTTATTATTAATTCACACATATGCCTTCCTTAACAGGTAGTAAGCTGGCATTATTCTTTTCACCATTTCAAATCTCAGAGTAGTAGAGAGTGACTCAAATCAAGGCACATTTAAATGAGTTGGTGAAAGAAACTTTTAAAATTTCAATTAAAGCAAAAGACCATTACAGGTGCCCTTTGTTACTAACATAGTGTTTATCTTACTATTTATTTGACAAAACATATAAATCTACTTTGTCAATATCTCATTAATACTTATCAACCTTCTGTGCTTCATTGTCTGAAGGAGAGAAGCAACTGCAAAAATCCATCATGTGAGGTACAGGTGCAGACAAACTAAGAAAAAATAAGATACTCCTTAAAAAAGGGCAATTAGGATATTGAAGACAATACTTTCTAAAGCACCAGACTAACACAGCATCAGAATCAGTATATCTCAGTTCAGTTGTATTTTGATTAAAAGCATGAAAATATGTTTTATATATACATATATATATATATATATATATATATATATATATATATATATATTGCCTACATCACTTGCTCCTTGAGTTCTGCCATGTTTTCGAGGTCAGCAAATGATAAGTGCCTGACATTCATTTTGTCTCCTGGCTTCTCTACGTAGGGCATGGCATGAATTCATTTCTGTAACCTCCTGTAGTGAGAGTGTAAATCAAGGAGCTACATGGTAGGAAGCAAAGGGTAACACATGACCCCTGCCCTTAATTAGGCCAGGTATTTCTTGCAGAGAAGGAATATATACATAAAACATAACTCTATAAGGGAGCGCATGAAAATGTCAGTTGAATTTAGATCTAATTTTAAGTTTTGTGTGAAGTATCTTTCTAGCCAACTTCTATATTATTAACTTTTATACCAAACCATTTTTACTGTGTTCCCATTCACTTTAAGGTGTTTTATGAATTTCTTACACTCCCAATATTTCCAGCAAAACCTATCTTTTCCATTGAATCAAACCATCCAGAAACTCATATCTTCTATAGAAGTGCACTCAACAGTGTACACATAAAGATGGCCTTTAAAGTCAGGATCTCTGAGTTTCTGGCTCTGGCTCTGCCTGTGATTAGTTGTGTGATTTTGAATACATTACTCACCATCTATAGCACTTTCCACCTACAACTGTAAAATGTGGGATTTAATGGTGCACACTTCAATGCTATTGTATTAATTGAAGTAAGACATTCAAGTGTACTAAATTACTTTGCTTGGCTCATAGTAAGTGGCTAGGTGTTATTTGACTGTTGCTGTTGGTGGTGATCATATACCGTATTTGCCGGCGTATAAGACGACCTTTTGGCCCTGAAAAATATGCCTCCAAGTGGGGGGTAGTCTTATACGGTGAGTATATAACAAACTCTGTATTTTTAGTGGAAATGTTAGGTGGTCGTCTTATACGCCGGCAAATACGGTAGTCATTCATCTACAACCTTTTAAGTTGTATCTGGGGTCAGTACACACCTGCATGGTAGCTATGGGCTTTCTTGGGCAGTCCTACTATTTCCCAGTTGTTGGTTGCACTTTAAGGCTGTCATGACTTGATAAGAGCTGGTATTCAATGCTTTTCTTATTGGTAATTATGGTTAACAGAGAGTTGAAAGGTTACCAATTAAGAAATGTTTCTATTTTATGGTTTATATTAATTTATGTTAATATAAGTTCAATGTATTCTATGTCCCAATAATATCATTTAGTGGATTTTTTAAAATTATAAACAAGTAAGAGGGATATTAGCCTATTATTTATTTATTTTACTAATTGGCATGTAAAATTTGTATGAAATACAGCAAGATTTAACATAATTTAAAAAAATGGGCAAATGACTTGCATAGGAATTTTTCTGAATGCTGAAAAGGTATATGAGAAAGTACTAATTGTTAGGAATCATGCCCAACCAACTTAGACACACTGGTCAAGCCTCAATTTTTAAGATTTTAGAAACCACCCTATTGTCTTCCACAGTGGCTATATCACGGTAAAATGCTTCTGCTCAGTAAAAGAAACCACTAACCACTAACAAAACAAAAAGGCAGCCAACCAAATGAGAGGGCATTTGCAAACAACAGCTTCAAAAAAGGGCTAATATCCAAATATATATAAGAAACACATACAATTCACAACAATAAAAAAATCACAAATAATCCAATTAAAAATTGGCAGAGACCTGAACAGACACTTTTTCCCCAGAATAGTTACAAATGGCCAACAAATATATGAAAATATGCTCAACCTCACTACCTGTTAGAAAAATGCATATCAAAACTACAATGAGATATCACCTCATACTTTTAAAGTAGCTATTATCAACAATACAAATAATAAATATTGGAGAGGTTGGGAAGAAAAAGGAATCTTTATTCTTTAAAATTGTATTTTTTTCCTTTTTATCTTGTCAATAATTGTATCATCATTTTAATTAAACTATTTTTTGCTTTAAATTTTTTTATTATAATTTATATTCAATATACCGTGTTTCCCCGAAAATAAGACAGCCTCCGAAAATAAGACCTACTTACAGGTTTCCTTCTGAGTGAAATATAAGGCATCCCCCACCCGAAAATAAGGCCCCCAGGCTCTGTCTCAGAATGAAAATTAATTTACAAATAAACTGGTCGCTAGGGCCGCCCTGACTGGTGTCTAGCAACCAGTGACTTTACATGGAGTCCTGACGTCACTGCTGTGTGAATGGAGAGAAATCAGCGTGGAAACTTTGGGAAACCTAAACTGCAACAAGTTGTGACTTGGGTGAAGAATTCATGGGAGAAAATCACTGACAGTTGCATTGCAAATGCACTGCAAGCAGGCTACCTTGACAAGAAGTACTCATTTAAAGATTGCTAAACATGAGAGATTTGGTCTACTGATTCTGAAAGAAATGGAGTCACAAGAAATTCACCAGGAAATTCAGGAACTAGATTGTCATGATGTAGTTCCAAAAGATGATGACATGATTGTCATTGAATAAATGAGTAAATTCTTGATATGTAGGATTCACAGTTTGTCTGGTTTGTATTGACAACAACCATACTACCATACCGTATACAGGTAATAAATTCCCTTTTATTTTCATTTAACAATAAATGTGTACCTTATTCTTCTTCAAGGAAAAAATAAGATATCCCCTGAAAATAAGACCTAGCGCATCTTTGGGAGCAAAAATTAATATAAGACACTGTCTTATTTGGGGGGAAACAGGGTGCTATGTATTAGTTTCAGATGTATGCATTGTGGTTAGAAAATAATGTAATTTACAGAGTAGTCTCCCTAAGTTTTAACAAACCACCTAGCCTCTTACATAGTTATTACTATACTACAGGCTCATGTCTTCTATGGAAGTGCACTCAACAGTGTACACATAAAGCTATAGGAGGTGTGAAGGAGCCAGCTGATCGATGTTTCTCTCTCATCGATATTTCTAACTCTCTATCCCTCTACCTTTCTCTCTGTAAAAAAATCAATAAAATATATTTTTAAAATATTACTTTCTCAGTGAACTCTTCCTTGACAGGTATACCTAAAATAGGCCATTCAGTCCTGCCCTGCCAAGGGATGAGTGGTGACTTAATGAAATGTTTTACCAAATATAGGAGGTTAACTTTTAAGTTGGTAATTTTGTGTGGTTGGTAATTTTGTTGGTAATTTTAAGGGCAAAATTTGTGCATGGTGGGGAGGGTCCCCTCAGCCTAACCTTGACCCTCTCCAATCCGGGACCCCTCGGGGAATGTCTGACTGTTGATTTAGGCTCAATCCCAGGCCTAAACCAGCAGTTGGTCATTCCTCTCTAATCCAGAACTGCTGGCTCCTAACTGATCATATGCCTGCCTGCCTGATCAAACCTTACTACCCCTCCCTTCCATCCTGATCACTCTAACCACCTACCTGCCAGCCAGATTGCCCCAAACTGCCTTCCCCAGCTGGCCTGGTCGCCCCCCCAACTACCCCTCCTGCTGGCATGGTCGCCCCACACAGCCTGCCATTCCATTCAATCATTTGGTTGTTCCTCACTAACCCCTCTGCTGGCCTTGTCACCCCATGCAGCCTGCTATTTAGTCGTTACTGTTACTGTGATGTTGTCCCAGACAATTTGCATATTCCTCTATTATTAGTATAGATTATTGACTCTATTCCCTATGCTGTACTTTACATGTCAGTGACTATTCTGAAACTACCAAAATGTAGTTCTTAATCTTTTACCTTTTTCACCCACCCACCCCCAAACCTCTCTCCTTTGTTAACTATCAGTTTGCTCTCTGTATCTATGAGTCTATTTTGTTCATTAGATTTCACATATAAGTGAAATCATATGGTAACTGCTTTTTTTCTCTCTGACTTTTCTCAGTGAAATTATTCTTGTCAGCATCACTAACAGTTGGCTTCATGTGAAATCCAATAGCCAATATTCTTACTCACTTCACTTCTTGATTTCATATGACACAATTTCTCATGCCCACTTTCTTGAGACACTTTGTTTTGTATCTAGCACATTACTCTCACCTAATTGTATTCATACACCACAGTTTTACTTCTGAATCTCCATTTATAGTTCTTCCTCCTGTGCCTGGCCTCTAAAGATTGAAGTAACCGTAATAATTTTCCTTAACTCACATAAGTTTATTTGTATTATATGCACTGTGATCCCATGGCTTCACATTCTATCTGTAGACTAAAAATTCCTAAGTTTATATCTCAAGGTTTGACCTCTCCACTGAATACCAGAATCATATACATAGCTCATTTTGGATATTTCCACTTGCATATCTAATAGCTATTTATAACCTAATAGGGCCAAGTCAGAACTATTTATCCAACTCCTACCAATGCAAAACTAGTCTTGCTCTTCTTAATCTTACACCTAAATTAGCAGTAGTTTAAGATTTTTTTTCCTTGAATCAAAATGTCAAAGGTTTTCTTATCTGGTGTCATTTCTGCAAATCAAGCTTTTTATTGCTTTAGGGACTTTGTATGTAGTGTTTTAATTTCTAGAACACTGTTTGAAACAAACTCCTTGAGTCTCAGTATTTCTCAATCTACAAGTCTCTATAAATATTACTTTCGCCCTAACCAGTTTGACTCAGTGAATAGAGCATTGGCCTGTGGACTGAAAGGTCCCAGGTTCGATTCCAGTCAAGGACATGTACCTTAACATCCCCAATAGGAGGTGTGAAGGAGGCAGCTAATCGATGTTTCTCTCTCATTGATATTTCTAACTCTCTATCCCTCTACCTTTCTCTCTGTAAAAAAAAATCAATAAAATATATTTTTAAAATATTATACTTTCTCAGTGAACTCTTCCTTGACAGGTATACCTAAAAATAGGCCGTTCATTCTGGCCCTGCCAAGGCATGAGGGGTGACTTAATGAAATGTTTTACCAAATATAGGAGGTTAACTTTTAAGTTGGTAATTTTGTGTGGCTGGCGAATGATGTTATAAATATCCAAATGGGTCCTTGGCAGAAAAAGGTTCCCCACCCCTGCTTAAGCAACTTTATGTTTTTTTTTCATAATATTTTTCATCAATTGAAGTTAAATTACTTCAGATTTAGTCATTTATTTTCTACAGCCACAATTTAAATATTAAACATTGTGCTGGTGAGGGATTTGTTAGAGTACTGCAGCCCTCATTGCCTGGATAAGTAAGTATTGATTAGGGGTTACACAAAACCACCATGATAAACAGAGGCTGCGTGTGTAAAGACAGATGGAAAGTAACAAGGACAGGAAAGATGTGAGTATGTGTCATGGTTAAGGACAAAAAAACAGGAGAGAGCCCAAACCAGTTTGGCTCAATGGATAGAGCGTCGGCCTGTGGAATGAAAGGTCCTGGTTTCGATTCCAGTCAAGGGCATGTACATTGGTTGCGGGCACATCCCCAGTAGGGGGTGCGCAAGAGGCAGCTGATTGATGATTCTCTCTCATCGATGTTTCTAATTCTCTATCCCTCTCTCTTCCTCTCTGTAAAAAATCAATAAAATATATTTTTTAAAAAAAGAAATCAGGAGAGAGAAAATGCAATTAGGTACGTAGGAGGGAATGATTCCTGTTATGTATAAAACTACTCACTGAAGCTGCAGGTAACCCCTGTGTGATTGGTGGGCATGGATGTCCCACATAAACATAAACAGGCCTGCTAGAAATTACATTTTATTTGGTATATTTGGCACTAAATAATGCACTTGTTCTGATGTAAGATCTTTAGAGTCTGGATCTTATAGAACATTAAAGGCTCAATTTTGTTTTGTAAGCAACCTTATATGTTCTTGTTAATGTCAAAGAAGGTCTGGAAGCAATATGTTGTGGAAAATAATGTATGGAGTTTAGAGTCACAAGTCTTAGTAGTAAATATGGGTCCTAGCTTCCCTGATACAGGCGGTGTTACAATAAGCTCTGGCTTATTCATTAACCTCCCTCATTCAAAATTTCATAACTTAATAAGTGGGGGAAATGATGTCAAGGTTGATTCTGGGGTTGATTGAGATATTAGGTACACATATTAATCCCCCCACCCTCCTTACCAATGCTATAGAATGCATTATTCCTTAGGGCAGTGTTTCCCAAACTTTTGACATATGTGTATCCCTTCTATAATTTTCATAATGCTGAGTACCCCTTGTTAAAAAAAATGGATGTATTTTAATAACAAGCTAAATATGTTTATTTTTTTTATTTTTTGGTACATACACAAAATAATAATAAATGAAAAATAAAATTATTCATAATAAAATATAAATAAAAGTTATATTATAAATAACATTTATTTGCACACCAGGCCATCTCCCGCCACAAAATAATAATAAATGAAAAATAAAATTATTCATAATAAAATATAAATAAAAGTCATATTATAAATAACATTTATTTGCACAGTGGACCATTTCACGCCTCACAAAACTGTCTTGACTTGACTCATGAGAATGTAGAATTAGGCGCAACTATGCACTGTGCAGTGCACATCCCCACCCCAAACTCCAGTGCAACGTGTACCCCCACCAAACTCTTCCCGTACTCCTGGGGGTACATGTACCACACTTTGGGAAACACTGCCTTAGGGTATAGCAATAGGCTCTAAATAACAACAACATTAAAATGACTCCCTGTTTATAAAATGATAGCATCAGAAAATAATTTTAAAGAATTTTTGAGTTTATGCATGCCTTTGATCGTGCAAAATCTTTTGAGTAACAAGCTAGATGCTATTTTTAAAAGGTGCTTTCATCTCAATATAACAGTGATTATTGTTTGTTCTTGGTCAAGTATTGTCATGTCAAGTGTATAGCATTTACACTTATCCATTGATAAGTTATCCATAGATAACATTGGATAAGCTGTCAAGTATGCTTGCTCTCTTATTCAAAACTCCTTTTTTTGTGCAGAATTCTACATAAAGCAGATAGCATCAGCAAACCCTATTTGTCATGCAGATAGTTAGCAACATTAATGTTGAATGGTTCTTTCAAATGTATTTGTATTTCTAATAATAAAATAACTCATTTAAAATGTGCATCACACTGTAAGATACCATTTTAATTATTCAAAAATGATGGTAAGTGGTATCTCCGGATATTTCTCATGGCTTTCTGACTCAAAGGAGAGAGAAATTAAATGAGGGCTTTTGAACTTTGTATTTTAATATATATCAACAAACAGTAAAGCATCTAGGTCACTTGTGGTCCAATTCAAGTTTACTACACCAGGTTCACCAATTAGTGCCTTGTGACTTTGGACAGGTTGTATTTTTCATGATTTAAGAAAGGGAGGGAGAGGAAAAGAGAGATAGAAACATCAGTGATGAAAGTGAATCATTGATTGGCTGCCGGATACATGCCCCATACTGGGGATCGAGCCCACAACCCAGGCATGTGCTCTGACTAGGACTCAAACTGTGACCTCCTGGTCAATGCTCAACCACTGAGCCATGCCAGCTGGGCAGCTTTCCCCATTTTTAAAATTCATATGAGTATAATTATAACACTAAGCCTACTTATATTATGTGAGAATAAAAGAACATAGTATATATAAATTATAGGACAGTTAATGTTTATTATTACACAATAAAAGTTTTTATTATTATAATTATAATTTTAGTAAAAACCCAGAATTACTTCTCCATGAAATATTTATAAACACCAACTCTCTTTTACCAGGCAGGTATATACACTTCCTTAGAAGGGTCATTGCACTTTACAACTTTTTCATTCTATATACCTAGCTAACTCATTCACTAGTCTTAAAGTTTCTTAAAGTCTACAAATTTATCTCATATTGGTATTTCCAGTGCCTGGCATATCACTTGGTACACTATGGTCCTCAATTCCTTATATTTGAAATAAATAGGATGGCTCATATTTATATAACACTAGTGGCCCGGTGCACAGAATTCATGCACAGGTGATGGGAGTTGTTCCTCAGCCACACCTGCACACTCTCCAATCTGGGACCCTTTGAAAGATGCCCTACTGCTGGTTTACAGGGATCAGGCCTAAACCAGCAGTCGGACATCCCTCTCACAATCTGGGACTGCTGGCTCCAGCTGCTCACCTGCCTGCCTACCTGCTTCATTACCCCTAACCACTCTGTCTGCCGGCCTGCTCTTACCCAACTGCACCCCCACCACCAGCCTGTTCGCTCCCAAGTGCCCCCCAACCAGCCAGATCACTGCCAACTGTATCCTGTGCCAGCCTGCCCGCTGCCCCCCCCGCCCCCGCTGGCCTGCTCACCCCCCTTCCCTCCCCACTGGCCTGCTCACCTTCCACTGCCCCCCTACTTGCCTGTGCACTCCAAACTGCTCTCTCCCCCCCCCCCCCGCTGTCCTGATCACCTCCAACTGACCCTCACTGATGGCCTGCTCATCCCCAACTGGCCCCTTGCTGGTCTGCTTACTCCCAACAGGCCCTGCCATCCCATCCTGGCCTGATCGCTCCCCAGTGACCCAAGGTCCCAGCTCTTCCTTTTATTCTTTTCCTTTTTTCCCCCCAGCACCTCCTTGAGTGGAGGCCACGGCTGGCTAGAAGCAAGTATCTAGAATTTACTTCTCTTCTATAGTTGAAACTTTGCAGCTTTTAGTATAGGCCAGGGCTGGCCAGGGCGGAAAGCTTGGCTTCCACCTTCACTGGGGGCAACCCAAGCTTCCTGCTTGTTCCAACTCTGTGGACAGCCACCATCTTGGTTGGGTTAATTTGTGTACTCCCTCCTGATTGGCTACTGGGTGTGGCTTGTGGGTGTAGCAAAGTGATGGTTAATTTGCATGTTTCACTTTTATTAGTGTAGACTTTAGGCCTGGTGCACAAAATTCGTGCATGTGGTGGGGATGTGTCCCTCAGGCCAGACTGCACCCTCTCCCATCCAGGACTGCTGGCTCCCAAATGTTCACTTGCCTTCCTGATTGCCCCTAACTACTTCTACCTGCCAGCCTGATCAACTCTAACTACTCCCCCACCAGCCTGATTGAGGCCTAACTGCTCCCCTGCCAGCCCAATTGCCCCTAACTGCCCTCCCCTGCCAGCCTGGTCACCCCTAACTGTCCTCCCTTGCAG
Source organism: Vespertilio murinus (assembly GCA_963924515.1). NCBI lineage: Eukaryota > Metazoa > Chordata > Mammalia > Chiroptera > Vespertilionidae > Vespertilio > Vespertilio murinus. The sequence goes on along the minus strand of OZ004708.1, from coordinate 133,624,820 downwards.
GCTTGGTTGCCTACAACTGCCCTCTTCTGCAGGCTTGGTCCCCACAACAGCCCTCCCCTGCAGGCCTGGTCCTCCTCAACTGCCCTCCCCTGCAGTCCTGTTCCCCCCTAAGTGTCTTCCCCTGCTGGCCTGATTTCCCACAATTTCCCTCCCCTGCTGGCCATGGTGTGTTGTCCATCTTGTGTCCACATGGGTGTGGCCATCTTTGACCATATGGGGGCAGCTATCTTATGTGTTGGACTGATGGCAATTTGCATGTTGCCTCTTTATTATACAGATTAACATTACTGGAGAAAACTTATTTAAAAACTCTTTGACAAAACTTACTTAGGAAGCAATTTAAATCATTTTCTAATTAGTAAGGAAACGTATTTTCATAAACTATACCTCTGTGATAAATTCCTTATTGTTTATACTGTTTTTGAAAGTTGGTGAATGCTGGAGCAACTGAAATTAATTCCATGACATAATTGGTATATTGCAGATATTAAATGACATTCTCATAACATATATCAATTGACTCTTTGTAATCTCCCATCAAGTCCCTGAAAAGATATGAGACCCTTGAAAATGCATCAATGTGACTAGATCATGCAGAAACTAAATACATTTTTAGCACTTTATAAAACTGAGCTTATCTCTTGTAGCAAAAACATAGTATACTATTCTATTCCTCACTGATTTTTTTTCCTACATGATGTATGGTTAATTTCATTTTGAAAATTGATTAGACTACCTGATTGATTGCAATGATTGCTTTTCTTGTCTTGAGCAAGGAGATAGCATTTATAATTCTTATTAAAAGTTGATTAGTATTTAATATTGTTTATCTTGTTGAATGTTGCATAATAAATTTTAAAACCGAAACTTGCATGGCCAATTACTAAATATAAATACAAAGTAAATGACATCTTCAACTGGTATAAAAAATTTAAAGGCATAATCTTCAATGTTTAAACAGACCTGAAAAATATCTCATTAAGGACAGTAACTCTGTGGTCTTAAAGAAGCTTTTGTTGTCATCTCTGTGAATATGTTTGTGACTTTTGCCTGAACATGAACAGCCTGCTTTGTCCCTAATGCATTTAGAATTTGCATAACATAAAACTGTACAGCTATCCAACTGGTTTCATTTTCCCAAGGATTGTATCTGTGATTAAAGTACACTAGGAATTTAAATGTGAATTTCAGCAGGATATAGAACTGTATGTGCAATAAAAATAAAAAAGAAATGTATAGGTCATCTATGTGCAGATCTGTTCCTCATACTCATACTCTTTTGATACTTTGACAGACATACTTAACTGTATTTTAAAATGGGTTTTCTTGACACGGATTATACAAAATTATATCACTGAAAATATTCCTATTTCCTCCACCTGTTGAAGAGTTCTTAGTGGGAAGACAACCTCATGTTGCTGCTGAATGAAAGGACTTTTGGAGCGTGTGCAAGGAAAAGAAAGCTGTGACCTGTAGGTGTGTTTGTTTTGTGGCTCTCCACATTGTGGTATCAGCTGTTTTCAGAGAGATCAGGACATTATTTCCTCCTGCCCGCTTAAGGTGCATTGCTTCTGACCACTGGGGACTATGCATATTGCTTACCTTTAACTTGAATACAGAGGAATTAAAAACTCCCAAGTGATGGCAGACTACATGGGATCTGGGAGTAGGCCCAGGTTAAGCATTATGCATCACATGGCACATTGTGCAAAGAGAGTATCACCTTGTTGACAGCAGGCGATGGAGATCAGTGGAAGTGACAGGCACGTGTGGAGGAGTGCAGAGTCGGCAGAAAAAATATGAGCAAAAGGGAAATGAAGTGACCTCCTAGATGCCCATGAACATGACTCAATCAGCAATGGAAATCAATGAGCTGGAAGGAACTGGCAGGGACAATCAATGAGGGAATAATGCACTGACCAATGAACTTTGTCCCCTTTTGAATTCTTGTCTGGTGTAGCAATCTAAATATCCAAGTATCTCTCTTGCAGATCATTCTAGCCTTTCCGTTTGTATTTAAATTCTCAGTCACCTCCATGCTACTAAACGCCAAGCACTGTGCACAATTTACAGCATCCAGAGGTGATGCAATTATTGTTCCTCTCCCTCCCCAGGGGAGAGCAGCCAGGGATTAAACTTCACCTGAGAACCTGGCTATCGAAAATATGGTAGCGTGGAGATCAGCAAAAATCTTTCGACTGTTTTCTTCAGGTCCTGCAAGTAAGCTTTATCTTTGCCATTAAATTGCACCCCTGTGTTATTTCCTAAAACCTGTAACCTTAATTATATAGATACTAGAGGCCTGATGCACAAAATTCTTGCAGGGGACTCAGGCCTCGCAGCCCCGGCTTCCTCCTGAAGGTTGCTCTGCTGTCAGGACTAATTAGCATATTAGCTCTTTACTATATAGGATTATGTGTAAACCTCTTAAACAACTACAGCATGTCAAATAATATGTTAGAAATATCTTATGTCTCCCAGGATCCTGTGGTTTCCAAGTTATACAATATTAGTAGTGAATTAAGCAAATGTTATCATTGAAGAGGGGGCATTCTTTTGTTTCAAGGGCAAGTAAGGCTGGCAAAGTCAATGGGACATTAAAAACAAGGTTTTTGGGTTTATGATTGTAAACCTGGAGTTCTAATGAGGGACTCCGGGGAAGGAGGAAGGCCACACATTCACTGAGACTGGTGCCTGGGTATTTGGAGTTTAATGTTCTGCCTTGTAGTGCAGGCTCTTTCACAACCACAATCACTCTGTGTGCTTCTGCTCCCTAGTCTAAATCATAGTGGCGTGCTGTTTCCACAGATCCCTTTGAGATTCCAGTAAGAATAATTCCATAAAGAGTTTAAAATAAAATATCAGAAACTATGATTGGGGGAAAAGCAACAACATATTCACATAGACAGAGTTAACCCGGAGAACAAGTGGAGCCATTTATTTTAGCCTAAATATAAAATAAACAAATGTGTGAGCAGACCAGCTACTCTGTCACAGTTTGTGATTCTAGCTGAGTTGTTTTTCTCTCATTTATCAGCAGGGAGTGATCTTTTGTTCCTGATTGATAATGCTGTGCTCATTGATTAAATACTGTCGCCCATTATCATTTCTGATTGGTTCCATTATGTCTCTAGGCTGTTTCTTGGTTCTTTTCCTAAGTAAGCGGCATAAACCTGGGTGCCCTGGTGGTGATGCAGGCTTCTCTGTGCCTCCCGCCAAACTTAGCAAAGTGCCTCATCCTACACTGAGTGGCCAGATTATTATGATCTCTGAACGCAAAATAATCTGGCCTTTCAGTGTGTGTATGTGTATGAATTCGTGTATGGGTGGGGTCCGGCCAGCCTGGCCAGGGGGAGGGGACATGGGCAATTGGCTAGCCTGCCTGCTGGTTGAACTCCTGGTTGAGGAGATAATTTACATATTAGCCTTTTGTTATATAGGATATACACTGAGTGGACAGATTATTATGCGTTCAGATATCATAATAATCTGACTACTCAGTGTATATAATAAAAAGGTAATATGCAAATTGACCCTCATGCCGCCACAAGATGACTGCCTATGACCAGGCCAGCAGGGGGTTAGTGAGGGAAGATCAAATTACTGAACAGCAGGCTGTGTGGGGTGACCAGGCCAGCAGGGAGGTTAGTGAGGGATGTCCAAACAACTGAACAGCAGGCTGCATGGGGTGACCAGACTGGTTGGGGGACTGTAGGTGGCAACCAGGCTGGCAGGGGGACAGTCGGGGGTGACCAGGTCAGCCGGGGGGGGGTCAATTGAGGGTGACCAGGCTGGCGAGAGGGGGAAGTTAAGGGCAACCAGGCCAGCAGGGGGTGAGTACAGGGTAACCAGGCCAGTGGGGGGTGGGCAGTTAAGAGATACCAGGCCTGCAGGGAGGGGCCAGTTGGGGGCTATCAGGCTGGCATGCAGAGACAGTGAGGGGTGATCAGGACCACAGGAGAGGATCATTAGGGGCAACCAAGAAGGCAGGAAGGTGAGCGATTAGTAGCCAGCGGTCCAGGATTGTGAGAAAGACAACTGTGGTTGGAATGAGATGAATAAGACATGTTAGAGCAGGTGCAAAAGAAATATGAATATAAGGCTTCCAGGTAAATGAGCACCTGAGAGTATTCTGGTCAGGACTCAAACACCAAATTAACTTGGAGCTCAGGAAATAGCACCATGCAAGCAAAGGAATATAAGACTATGGATTATATGTAGGATGGCACCTTGGGAATTAGTTATTAGCACAAAAGTGTTCAAGATGTTATTATGTGTCTTAGTCTTAAAGGGACACGTGTAAATAATGAAGAGGGCACCTGCCAGACAGAACTATAAGGGCTGTTTAAGAAGAAGACCCTGAAAATAGGACGATTACTGATCTCAGGCTGTTGATCAGAGACAGAGAAAGGCATTGAATAAAAGAACATCCCTGAGATAAAACATAATCTTCGTGATGGAGCACAAGTCTTTTTTTTTTTTAATATAATTTATTGATTTTTTACAGAGAGGAAGGGGGAGGGATAGAGAGCTAGAAACATCGATGAGAGAGAATCATTGATCAGATGCCTTTTGCACACGCCCTACTGGGGATGTGCCCGCAATCAAGGTACATGCCCTTGACCTTAATTGAACCCGGGACCCCTCAGTCCGCAGGCAGTCTATCCACTGAGCCAAACTGGTTTCGGCTGGAGCACAAGTCTTGACTGGAAATAGAGTTTTGGGAAATGAGGCTCAATTAGATTATGGTCACATGTATTCAATTTTGAATACTTTTTAAAATGAAGACAATTCAATATCTACTATATAATGCAATCCAGCTTGTAACATAATTGTAATGTTGGTTGCCCAAGTCAATGAAAACAACAAACTATCTTTCTTATCTCTCTTTTGCATAGAATATGAATATTATCACTTAAAAAATAACATTGTGTAAAATGTTTAAAATAGAAGAAATAAATGGATTATCCTCTAAGACAGAATATTATCTTAAAATTTATGAGCAGTTTGAAATTATCTATACACACACACACATATATATGAAACATGCTTCCAAATAAGGTAATCTGAAAAAATCAGCTATGATTTATTATATCCTCTTCTTTCTTTAAATTTGGTTAGGAATATATATATATATATATATATATATATATATATATATATATATATTAGCAGTAGTTGTCTCTCAATGGTACCTATATATGTACTCACATATATGCATATAAATTTTCCTTTTCTTTGTTAACCATCTATAATTTTATACTTTATCAACAATTGGAAGCTAACACTTTTATTAACTTTAAAAGAAGTAATTATTATAACAGAAAACTATTAAAATCATATTAGTACATTTAGTTTTCTCGGAGAAAGTAAAAACTTTTAGAAATCAGATACTATTTCATTTAAATTGATTTTCTTACTAATATTTAATTATGTAACTAATTCAGTCAAAGCTAGACACAATTCTATCACAAATTCAAATTTTAAATGAATTCAAAGAAGCAAAGACATTTGTGGGGATAGCATTAAAATTTTGTATACCTAGCTTATTCAATGTGAAAATGTTTTCAAATATCTCCCAATTTTTAAAAATATTTGTTGAGGCATTTGACAAAATTTAACATGTGGGATATATCTGCACAGGTAATTAGCTCTTCACTCATTCCTGTGTTGTGTTAATGATCTCTGTGTGAGTAGAGGCCAACATTTCCTATCCACTGTAGGATATCAACCTTAGCAATTGAACATCTGCTATACAAAACATATGGGTCTCTGTGAGAAGAGTGGCATTCAGGTTTTTGCAGGTAAGTTTAGCCTTAACTTTTTGCTATCACACCTCTGCCAAAAATCTACCAAAGAAACATGCCTCTAAATAAGGTAAACTGAAAAATCAGCTATGATTTATTATATACCCTCCTTTGTATAGATTTGACTACCAAGATTTGGCTTAGTTTCCTTTTGATCTTTATTAACTTGGTTTACAATAAGAATATGTCCATTAGGTTAAAGTATAATGCTTGTGAAAGACAGCATTTTGACCTCCATATTTTTTGTCCCTTGATGTCATGCCATAGATATATTTGCTTACGTAGCAAAAGGGACTATGTAGATGGAATTAAGGTTATAGACGTTAAGATGGGGAAATAACCAAGGATTATTTTCAGTGGGCTCAATGTAATTAATAGAGCTCATGAAAGCAGAGAAATGTCTCTAGTTTGGCCAATCAGAGAGATGTGGCAGAAAAAGAGGCAAAGGAGATATGTCAAAAGGAGAGGTCAGAAAGATTCAAAGCACAGAGGAAGGGCTGGTCTCTTGTTGAAAATCATTTTAGCCAGCAGGGAGGTCAGTGAGGGTATTGAAGATGGGATACTAGTTGTTGGTATTGAAGATGTAGAAAGGGCCCAGGAGCTAGGGAATGAGGGTGACCTCTATAGACTGAGAACGACTCCGGGCCAAGTGCCAGCCAGAAAAAGGGGCCTCTTTCTATAATGACAAGGAACGACTTCTGTCAACAACCTGAATGAGCCTGAAAATGGATTCTCTCCAAAATATCCAGAAGGAAATCCAGTCCTGCCAACACATTGATTTTTGCCTTAAACATTCTTTGCAGATAAACTAGCTTGGCCAGACTGTACTTAAATTTTGACCTACAGAACTCTAAGATAATATATCTGCATTGTTTCATACCACTGAGTTTGTGGGGATTGCTTTTATGGATACAATAGAAAAACAATAATGTTGTACCTCTTTCTTTAATTTATGATGTCAGAACAATGATGGTCAAATGAAAAATGGTTACCCAAATTTTAAAAGTATAAGATCTTTACCCCTATAATTAAAGAAAATATATAAGGTCCTATTACATTTGACAATAGCAAAAACATTACCATTAACAAAATGAAAAGGCAACTTAAGCAGTGGGAAAAAGTATTTACCATTTACATATCCAATAAACATTCAATATGCAAGAAAATCATATAAGTAGCACTTCCAAATAACCCAATTTTAAAATGGGCAATAAACCTGAATAGATTATTTTTTTCCAAAGAAAACATAAAAAAGGGCCAGCAGGATCATAAAAATGTGCTCATTTTCATTTCAAATGGAGAAATGTAAATTAAACCAAATTAAGATATCACCTCAGACCTGTTAGAATGGCTATGATAAAAGAAGGAAGGAAGAAAGGAAGGAAGGAAGGAAGGAAGGAAGGAAGGAAGGAAGGAAGGAAGGAAGGGCATTGTTGGTGGGAATATAAATGGTGACATTACTATGGATTAAAAAGAAAATTAGCATATGATCCAGAATTCTACTTGCAGTTACTTATATAAAGAAAATAAAAAATAAAATATTAACCTTCTGAAAAGTTATATGCATCTATGTGTTCACTGCAGCATTATATACTAGATAGAGGCAAATAATTTAATTATAGTTGTTTTTTTTTTCCTAGACATGTTTAAGAAAATATAACTTAGGAATAGTAAAATGTATCCATATTAAGGATAATAGCAGCAAACATTGACTACATGGGATTTCTGTAATCTAATAAGAAGAATGTACAAAAAGTTAACAGAAAAATACTTAATAATAAGCAATTTAAGCCTTGAAGTTGAAAAAAGATAAAGAGGTTCACTCTCACCATAGATATCAACATCTTACTAAAATACCAAGATAGAAAAATAAAGCAGCACAAACAATACATATATTTTAAAGGTATAAAATAGCCCAGAAATATATAAAAAGAGTTGGAGAAAGCATCACTCCCTTTTACAACCAGAAATCAATTAGGGCACACTACAAATTAATGATACTTTTTGAACCCATCAAAGAATTGCGGGCACAGAGCAAACAACTAACTCTCATTCAGAACAGAACAGATACCGTTACAAACATAATGTTTATTTAGGGAAGGTACTAATGTGTGGCACGTAATCTGAACAAAATATTAAGCTAGGATTTTGTTTCAATGAAGCCCACTCCAAATTAAAAACATGGGTTAAAAAGGAAAGGATGTAAAAAGGTTTACCATATAAATACTAATAAAAAAGAACTGGACTGCTTATATTGATTTCGGGAAAAGTAAATTTTAAGGGAAAAATAAAGATATTCTGGTTAAGACCTCCAAGAGCAAAGGCCTACCGAGGTGAGGATGCCCCTACCCTACTGTCACCTGTAGAGGGGCAGCACTGAGCTGGCCAATATTTGTGGTGGTGCTGCTTGTCCTGGCTCAGGGGAAGCGTTCCACTAAGTCTGAAACACTAAGACATCGCAGGGACTCTCCGCCGCTGCCCACGACCGGCTCGGCCCTGCCTTAGTGCGCACCAGCGGGACTCTCCACCACCGCCCTGACTTTGCGCCACACCCTTGGATCCCGCGGCCTCCACCTCTGCCACCGCCAGCGGCCTGCTCTGCCAGGCCTTTGCGCGCGCTGTGCTGGCGCTGCGCCTTCCGTTGGCAGACCCAGAGAATCCTCTCTCCGCTGCCGCATAGCCAGGTCAAAGCATCAGACACTACCACCATGCGGATTTTAAAACTACAGGGGAAATTGACCCACAGGAGCTACCATCGCTGCCGCCCCCGCCTCCGCCCCCAAGAATGGGAATCCACCAAAATCAGAGCTTACTATGCCGCAGGCTCACAGAGAGTGTGGCTTCACAAATTAGCCTCTGCATCCACAGCAGCTCCACATCCGCACCAAAGAGGACACCATTGAGGGCGGACTCTCCCCATGCAGCCATCACAGCCCTCCCACAATCTTCCCAGCATACCCACCATGCTGGGAGGGAGATGGAGCATGCTGGTGAGGAAATGGCAAGGCGCCTTCCATTAGCCGCCCAGGCGAGCCCTTCCTCCGATGCCACATGGCCAAGCCGAAGCTCTTGACACCACCGCCATGTGAACTTTAAAACTACAGTGGTAATTGAACCACAGGAGCGACCATCACTGTTGCACCTGGCACCGCCACCCGCCACTGCCGCCGAGAATAAAGGAAATCCACCAAGAACAGAGCTCACCACGCCTTGGGCTCAGGGAGTGGGCTACCTCAGAACTTAGCCTCCATGTCTGCGGCTGCTCCGCTCCCACACCGAACGAGACACCTTTGAAGGTGGTCCCCTGCCTGCAACCATCTCAGCCCAACTGCAGCTGTCCCAGCCTGCCCGCCATGCTAGCAAGGAGCTAGCGCAGCGCCTCCAATATGCAACCCCAACACCCTAGAGGGGCCGTGTGCCCCAGGTGAGCTGAGTGTCCCAGGGGGCCAAGTGCCCCGGGTGAGCCGTAACCCCCCAAAGGGGAAGGGTGTCCCGGGTGAGCCGTGTGTCCCAGGGGGCCATGTGCCTCAGGTGAGCCGAGTGTCCCAGGGGGCCATGTGCCCCAGGTGAGCCGTATCCCCCAAAGGGGACGGGTGTCCCGGGTGAGCCGTGTGTCCCAGGGGGCCGAGTGCCCCGGGTGAGCCGAGTGTCCCAGGGGGCCGAGTGCCCCAGGTGAGCCCAGTGTCCCAGGGGGCCGAGTGCCCCTGGTGAGCCGAGTGTCCCGGGGGCCGAGTGCCCCGGGTGAGCCGAGTGTCCCAGGGGGCCATGTGCCCCGGGTGAGCTGTATCCCCCAAAGGGGACGGGTGTCCCGGGGTGAGCCGTGTGTCCCAGGGGGCCGAGTGCCCTGGGTGAGCCATAACCCCTCAAAGGGGAAGGGTGTCCCGGGTGAGCCGAGTGTCCCAGGGGGCCGAGTGCCCTGGGTGAGCCGAGTGTCCCGGGGGCCGAGTGCCCCGGGTGAGCCGAGTGTCCCAGGGGGCCGTGTGCCCCGGGTGAGCCGTATCCCCCAAAGGGGACGGGTGTCCCGGGTGAGCCGAGTGTCCCAGGGGGCCGAGTGCCCTGGGTGAGCCAAGTGTCCCGGGGGCCGAGTGCCCCGGGTGAGCCGAGTGTCCCAGGGGGCCGTGTGCCCTGGGTGAGCCGTATCCCCCAAAGGGGACGGGTGTCCCGGGTGAGCCGTGTGTCCCAGGGGGCCGAGTGCCCCGGGGGAAGCAGTGTGACCCAGGGGAAGGGGCGGTGAAAACCAGAGGTGGAGGGGACTCTAATCATATGGTCCTGAGATAGTCACCATAAAACAAGCAGACTGCCAAATGAGGAGCGGATTCTATTCATGGGGTCCTGAGATGGTCACCATAAAACAAGCAGATTGTCAAATGACAGCGGGGAGGGGGAGACCTGGGGTGAGATAAGAGAACAACCGAGGGACTGGTATGCAAGAACATAAGTACAACTAATGAACACAGAACTCTGGGGAGGGAGGGCATAAATGGGAGGGGGGGGGCAATGGTAAGCTATGTACACAGATAATACCTTAATAAAATTAAAAAAAAAGAAAAAAGAAAAATAAAGAAAAATAAATATATTATCAGGAATAAAGAGATACACTCATAAAAGGGCCAATTCTTAAAGACAACAATCCTAATCACATATTGTATCTAACAATAGATTTTTAAAATACATGACAAAAATGATAGATCTAAAAGGAGAAAAAAATATATATCCACAAATTATAGTTGGAAACTGTAACACTTCCTTATCAGTGATTGATAAAACAAGTAGGCAGAAAATCAGAAAGGATATAAATGACCTGAATAGCACTATCAACTAAGGAACTAATTCCTATCTTTAGAACCTGCCACTCAATAACTGAATGCACATTAGTTTTAGCTGCTCAAGGACACACACAAAATATTCTACAAAAACTATGATCTGCTCCACAAATGAGTCAAATGAAGCACATTTCCCCAAGGACATGATGTATTGTACAAAATAATTTTCAACAAACTAATGTACTCACAACAACTCTACCAGATACATTGACAAATATTTTAAAAGTAAAAATGGGCAAAAGAGATTGCAAGAAGTGATGTGATGTGCAATAAAGGCTATTGATAGAGATTGCCAATTTCACTGAGATATGTGTTTTAAAAATTAAGCCTCTACTGAGATCAGATTAACCAAAAAAAGAATATGAAATAGATTTTGATCAAGTTAGAGATGAAGGAAATCAAATATTAGGAATCCAGAAAAGAAGTTACATTAATTATAAAAGTGTTCTCCATTTACACATATAAGTCCCCAGTTAATCATTCCCTTACAACCCCTAGCACCCAACCCCTCCCTCTGACATTTGTTAGTTTGTTCCATGCTTCTATGTCTCTTGATCTGTGATATCCATCAGATTATGTTATTCATTAGATTCCACATGAGTGATGTCATGTGATACTTATCTTCCTGTGACTGCCTTATTTAATTTAGCATAATACACTCCAGGTCCATCCATACTGTTACAAATGTTAAGAGTTCTTTTTTTTTCTTTTTTTTTTTTTACAACTGAATAGTGTAAATGTACCACAGTATTTTTATTCACTCATCTTTCAATGGGCATTTGGGCTTTTTCCAAATTTTAGTTATTGTAAATTGATCTGCAGTGAACATAGGGGTGCATATATTCTTTCTCATGAGTGTTTCAGGTTTCTTAGGTTATATTCCTAGAAGTGGGGTCACTGGGTCAAATGTGAGTTCCACTTTTAATTTTTTCAGGAAACTCTGTACTGTTTTCCACAATGGCTGCACAGTCTATACACCCGCCAGTGGTGTACTAGGTTTCCCTTTTCTCCACTTCCTGGCCAACACTTGCTATTTGTTGATTTGTTGATGATAGCCATTCTGACAGCTGTGAGGTGGTACTTCATTGTCATTTTAATTTGCATCTCTCTGATGATCACTGACTTTGAGCATTTTTTTACATATGCCTTTAGACCTTCTCTATGTCCACTTTGGAGAAAAGTGTGTATTGAGGTCCTTTGCCCATTTTTTAAATTGTATTATTTGAATTCATTTTGTTAAGTTGTAAGAGTTCCTTAAATATTTTGGAAATTAACCCTTATCGAATGTATCTTTGGCAAACATGTTCTTCCATTCAGTGGGATCTCTTATTATTTTGTTGAGGTTTATTTTATTTATTTATTTTATTTTGATGTAGTCCCATTTTTGCTACCTATGGTTTCTTTTAAGATTTTTTAAATGCTTTTACAACTTATACTTAAGTCATTTATTCATTTTGAGTTTATTCTTGTGTATGGTGTAAGTTGGTGGTCTAGTTTCTTTCTTTTCTCTCTTTCTCTCTCTCTCTCTCTCTCTCTCTCTCTCTCTCTTTCTTCTCTCTTTCTCTCTTTCTTTCTTTCTTTCTTTCTTTCTTTCTTTCTTTCTTGCTTGCTTGCTTGCTTGCTTGCTTGCTTTCTTGCTTTCTTGCTTTCTTGCTTTCTTGCTTTCTTCCTTTCTTTCTACCCGTACAATTTTTTCAGCATCATTTATTAAAGAGACTGTCTTTATTCCATTGTATGCCCTTGCCTTCATTGTCAAACAATAGAGTGGTGAAGGCCTCAGAGGGTTGGATTGGGAGTGGCGGGGGTCAATAGGGAAGACAAACAAACAAATGCTTGCAATAATGAAGGTAATTTTTTTAAAAAACGGCTTCTGCCTTTGATTTTTTTTTTTTTTTGGATTGTAAAGCCTCCCAATTCAATGAAAGCAGACCAAAAAAAAAGTATATAATAAGGAAGCAGGCATGATAAATCAAGAGTAAATAGAGTCATATATATGATAATTATAAAGCAAATAAATCCACAAAATAATGGAGATTTTAGTGAAGACAGAGGAAGGTTTTAGAAAAAAGTGAAGAAGTTCAGTACTTGTGTCAACTACTCACATCACCTGAGCTAGAAGTATTGTCTATAAATCTTATAAGAACAGATGTTTTCACTTTCTTTGCAAGTCTAAAATTAAATCTCAAAATATGTGTTGTTGAAAAATAAGTCACAGAGAAAACAAAACTTTTATCTAGATTCAAGGTTTATTCAGTTTACATCTAGTCTTCTCTGTCTCGGTCTTAATCCACTCCTTGTGGTTATATATGTTAATGGTAGAATGATGGCTTTCCTAATGGAAAACCTGAGGATATGTGTAGTAGTATTTTTTTCTAAAATAATATATACATAATTATATCCATATATATACATATATGTGTAATTTACACTAATGAAAGAGAAACATGCAAATTGACCACACCTCTGCTACACCCACAAGCCATGCCCACCAGCCAATCAGGAGAAAGTATGCGAATTAACCAAACCAAGATGGCAGTTGATTTGCATATTTAGGCACAGAAGACTGATGACAGCGTACAAGGAAGCCAAGCACTACAGAAGTGAGCAAAGCTGTGGAGAAGCAAGTGGGGTGGCTGAGATGGGAAGGAAGCAGGCGGGGCAGTGGAGATGGCCACAGGGAGCCCTACTCTTCCAGGAATCTTCCTGCAATGGGCCTCGAGTTTATATATAAAATTGATTATGTGAATGAGTTTCCAGTGTTTTTGCATCTCATAAAGGCAACCAAACTTTGCTTTATATTTATAGAGGGTCTTGCAGAAATTTGCTTCTCAGTGGAATAATACTTATATATAGTAGCAGTATAGTTTCTTGAGTCTAGATTGTTACTTATATCTCTTTTTAAAAAATCTTTATTGTTCAGATTATTATAAATATTCCTCCCCCCCCCCGTAGCTCCACTCCACCCAGTTCGCACCCCACTCCAGACCTCTCCCCCACCCCCCGTAACCTAGTCCACAGGTGTAAGTTCTTTGTACACAGTCTCTTCCCAGAACCCTTTCCCCCCAAGAATTGTCAGTCTTTTCCTTTTCCATGCCTCTGATTCTATTACATTCAACAGTTTGTTCTGTTCATCAGGTTTTTTATTCATTTGATTTTTAGATTCACTTGTTGATAGATATGTATTTGTTGTCACTTTGTTGTTCATAATTTTTTATCTTTACCTTTTTCTTCTTGTTCCTCTACTTAGATAATACCCTTCAGAATTTCATATAATACTGATTTGGTGGTGATGATCTCCTTTAGCTTTTTCTTATCTGTAAAGCTCTTTATTTGACCTTCATTTCTGAATGATAGCTTTAGTGGTTAGAGTTATCTTGGTTGTAGGTCCTTGATATTCGTCAGTTTGAATATTTCTTTCTACTCCCTTTAGGCCTGCAAAGTTTCTATTGAGAAATCAGCTGACACTTGTACAGGTACTCTCTTGAATGTAACTGTTTTTTCTCTTGATACTTTTAATATTCTCTCTTTGTCTTTTGCCCTTGGCATTTTAATTATAATGTATTTTGGTGAGGTCTTCTTTGGATTCCTCTTGTTTGGGCTTCTTTGCACTTCCTGGACTCATAAGTTTATTTCTTTCACCAGGTAGGAGAAGTTTTCGGTCATTATTTTTCAAATAGGTTTTCAATATCTTGCTCTAGCTCCTCTTCTGGCACCCCCATAATTTGGATGTTGGTATATTTGAAGTTGTCCCAGGGGCTCCTTACAATATCTTCATATTTTTGGATTCTTTATTTCTTTTTGGTTTTCTGGTTGGGCATTTTTTGCTTCTTTGTATTTCAGATCTTTGACTTGATTCTTGGGATCCTCTAGTCTGCCGTTGGATCTCTGTATATTGTTCTTTATTTCAATCAGTGTATGCTTAATTTCTGATTGGTCCTTTCCCATATCCTTAAAGGTCTCATTACACTTCTCAGAGGTTTCTAGAAGATTCTTTAATAGTGGTTTTGAACTCTATATCCAGTATTTTGTTTTCACCCATTTCTTTCATTTGTGGCTCCTTTGTCTCCACATTTTGGCTGCTTCCCTGTGTTTGTTTCTATGTACTGGGTAGCTGCTAAGTCTCCTTGAGTTGATAGAGTGGCCTTGTGTGGTAGGTGTCCTATAGGGACACCTATAGTGTCCTCCCCTGTCACCTGAGGTAGATGTTCTTGGTGCACCCCTTTGTGGGCTGTGTGCACAGTCTTGTTGAGTTAACCCTTGATTACTGTTGGTATAATTTAGAGGAATTGACTTCCAGGCCAATTGGCTGTAATGATCGACTTTGTCTACAATAAAAGATCTGTTGCAAAAGAGACACACTTATGGGACAAGGCTTGCTTCAATGGGGTTTTGCTGCTCACTGAGTCTGCCCCTTCAGTGTGTCTCTTATGGATGTGAAGAGTTATAATCTGGTATGGTCTCACACTGACCACTGGGTACACTGGCTCTTGGATCTCCAAGGAGGTGCAAGGTGAACCACTGTATGGGGCCAACCAGCAGGAGCTATAGAGACATCTACAGATTCCTCCTTTTTGTATGGCATTTGGAAGTGCCCAGACAAGGCCCAGCTCTGAAGAGAAGCAGGCTGCTGCTACCAGGCCTTGGACATTCTATTGAAAGCTCTGGGACTCTCTGAACCAGCTATAGTTTGACATGTTTTAGGTGGAGAAAGGACCATTCATATGCAAAAGCTGATGCGCACAACTTGGGTGGGTTGGGGTCTCTGGGAATCACCAGAGTGGAGCAGACAGCAATAGCTTCCAGTCAGCCCTGCCCCGGAGAGGTCCCTGGATTTCCATGTACCGCACCCCCATGCAGGAACAATGATGGTGGCAAGCACCTCTGAGAGAAAGCTGCCCTCGCGTTCCTATCCTGATGCCAAACAGTACAGTTTCTTCCCATATGTGTCTTGGTCCTCCAGAGTCTTGCCCAGAACTGGAGTTCAGAGAAAGTGGAAGCTTGTGTCTCCCTCTCAATTAAAAGAGCATCACATCCAGGTGCCAGCACTTTCCGTACATCTGCAGTTCTTACCAGACTCAGTGCACTTTCTTCACCTCTCTAGTTGCAGAACTTCCACTCAGCCAGCTTTCCCATGGTTCTGGGTGGTAGTTGTTCTGCCATTTAGTTGTGGTTTTGATGTGGTTGTGAAAGGCAGCAAGTATAGGTGTTTACCTATGCCGCCTTCTTGGTTCTTCTCCTTGGAGAGGACTTTGATATTTCTACTCTTCATGTGGACACACTTTTTTTGGGGGGGCCTTTACCCAATGAACAGCTATGCTATCTCTCCCTCTGTGAGTTAAGGGCATTATAAGAGAAGAGTCCAGGGAAACTATAAGAATCAAATGGAAATCCCCAGGGTACAAAACCTGGAAGCAGCAGTAGACTTGAAATGACCTTTGGCTTCTCCATTAGGGTATCATGGTTGTTGAACTTCTGTCCTGATGGCTCAAAGGGAGAGTGTCCCATGAGCCCTGCTATCAAGTTTCAGGAATTCCTATTATCTGGTCTCCATTCCATCCTACATATCTAACAAGTCATTAAATTCATGCCAAATTCTAAGAGAGGGGAACTATATTCCCATTTGCTACTCCAATGGGAAGAGTAACAAAGATATTTCAGTTATGTCTAATCTCTCATTATATTTACTCCATCCCTTCATACACATTCATTAAAATCCACCAAGTGCATTCATATCAATTTTAAAATATTCAAGTGTAAGTAACTTCATAGGGAAAGTACATGTAAACTTTATAAGGTTGAAGAGAAAGGAAAAGCAAGTAGGAGGAAATAGCTTTCTTATTGTCCCTTAGTTCTAATTTATACTCTAGTGGAAGATAACATACCAAGCCAAAAAATTGTTTAACTATTATTGAACTAAAAATTTTAACTTACTTTATTTTATTTTTAAATATTTTTATTTATTTCAAAGAGGAAGAGAGAGAGGGAGAGATAGAAACATCAATGATGAAAGAGAACCATTAATTGGGTCTCTAGCCAGAATTGAACCAAGACCACAGAGCTACACCAGCCAAGATAACTTACTATATAACATTTAACTCCAAGTTATTTACTTCATGTCACAATTCTTTGACAACTTTATTATTAAAAAAAGAGATATTAAACTTAAAAACATGTTTTACTGTTTTATTTTATCCAAGGATTTCTACATTTAATTTTATATCTCATCTCAGTTATGCTATAACAAAAGGTAAAATAAAAACAAATTTAAACCACAAGTTATTTCATTTATTTTGTGACAAAACTTAATCTAAATGATTATATTACCTCTGGATTTAAGGAATTATCTAAATAGGTTGCTATTATAGGGTGTTCTTAAAATGAAACATTTAGAGAAATGTTTAATTTGTAGTCATTTGAAACACTTATATTAGAATCATCCAGAATAAGACTATAGTACTCCATGCTCTTATATTTAAGTTCTCTTACTTATATTTTCAATAAAACAGAAATGTTGAGAAGACAGAGTGTAAGCCCATAAGCCAAATGTTGACAAGAATTACATTTTTACTCAGATTTTATTTTTATTACTTAAAAGGTTCCTCCCAAAGCTATGAAAACCATTGCGATTTATATTTATGACAGAAATGAAAAAAAAAATTCAATATTGTGCATATTTAGAAGTGAAACTTTTTTTTAATATTTTCAAGTGTAATTTATAAAATATTTAGTTTGTTGCCCTAACATGTATTCTAATTTGACTAAGAATGTAAAATATAACCCAGAGAATTAATATGATCACTTTGAATATTTTAATCATAAATGCCAAATGAAGTGGTAATATTTATTTTTCAACTTAATATTAAACTAAAAACTTTATATATTATTTAAATTATAATTGTGAGAAATAATTATTTCCTACAACTTTAATTGTATACCTTTAATTATAAACAGAGGCCCAGTGCATGAATTATACATGACTGGTGTCTGGTCTGCAGCCCGGTGGGCCGTTTAGAGCCAGCTGGCTGTGGGGAGAGGATGCTGGAGGTTGGCGGGCTGGCCCCACCCCTGAACAGGGTCAGGGAGAGCCAACTGGGGCCAGGCTGGCTGGGGCAAGGGGCCATGGGAGGTTGGCAAGTCACAGTGTGCAGCACAGCGACCAGTCATTCTGGTCACTTGGTTTTTATGTATATAGATATTGTGTATGGTTACTTAGAAAAATAACTACCCTGTTTCCCCGAAAATAAGACAAAGTCTTATATTAATTTTTGCTCCCAAAGATGCGCTAGGTCTTATTTTCAGGGGGTGTCTTATTTTTCCATGAAGAAGAATACAATACACATTTATTGTTAAATGAAAATAAAGGAAATTTATTAGCTGTATACTGTATGGTAGTACAGTAGTTGTCAACACAAACCAGACAAACTGTGTATCCTACAGTATCAAGAATTTACTCATTTATTCAATGACAATCATGTCATCTTTTGGAACTTCATCATAACAATCTAGTTCCTGAATTTCCTGGTGAATTTCTTGTGACTCCATTTCTTTTAGAATCAGTGGACCAAATCTCTCATGTTTAGCAATAGCACTGTCTTTAATGAGTGCTTCTTGTCAAGGTAGCCTGCTCGCAGTGCATTTGCAATGCAGCTGTCAGTGATTTTCTCCCATGAATTCTTCACCCAAGTCACAACTTGTTGCAGTTTAGGTTTCACAAAGTTTCCACACTGATTTCTCTCCATTCACACAGTAGTGACTTCAGGACTCCGCGAAAAGGTCACTGGTTGCTAGACGCTAGTCAGGGCGGCCCTAGCGACCAGTTTATGGTAAATTAATTTTCATTCTGAGACAGAGCCTGGGGCCTTATTTTCAGGGGGATGCCTTATATTTCACTCAGAAGGAAACCTGTAAGTAGGTCTTATTTTTGGAGGATATCTTATTTTTGGGGACAGACGGTATTTGTCTTCATTTATTAAGCAAATATACTCAATTGTCAGATGAGTAAATTTTGGTTCATATTGATGTGAAATACTAAACTTCTGGTTAGCCATTCATATGCTAAAAAAACACATCACGATGACATTTAGAAACACCTCAGCACCATTTTTAGTGATGGGATATAGTGGTGGCCTACAATTTTTATTGTGGTTTTACTTTCTAAAATGCGTCAAGACACTTTGATCAATAAACTATCTTCTGAAGTGTTTAACACTGTTTCCAGGTCTTTGTACTTGAAACATGCTCTGACCCTGTCCACGTTTATACATATTTGTTGGTCATTGTTTATAGTTTTCAACCTAATTTACCATACTTCAGAGTTTTGTACAACAGTTTTTAGAAAAGAATCGAAAGAATATTTTTGTCAGAAAAAATCTTTCATCCTCAGAAAATTATAAATATGTCAAATGTTTAAAGAAAAGTTTAATGTGAACAAATGAATAAGTATATCCTGTGACTTCAGTTTAAATGATGGTATGTGCAGTCTATGTTAGTGTATTTTTATATTTAAACCAAACTGCTTACTTCACATACAAAATCAGAAATATTCATTACTAACACATTTAAGAGAAATAAAATGTAATTATTTCTTGCCCTACTGCACAAAGATTTGTTAAATCAAGGCCCTATTAATTTAAAAGCTATTACAAGTTATGATTAATCTTTATAGTTATAATACTTATTGAGAATAAATTGCTTAAATCTTTAATTAAAAGTTATATAATCATTAAAACTATGTAATTTAGAAAGGAAAGTTCAAACACTTTTCTAATTTAATACTAAATCTAGTTAAAATTTAGTTACATGCAATAAATTTCAGAATACTGGTTTTGAACTAACAGTTTGAGAGATGCTCACATAATAAATATGCTTTCCTCAAATTTTATACTAAAACACAGATCATGGAAAACTATTTTTATCTAATGTGTAATATCATTGATATTTGTGAACTTTGTTCCTTTAAAACAGCAATTGCCAAACAATAACCCCATTGGATCTAAACATATATTGCCTATTCTTTCTATTTCTTTCTTTCTATTTCTTTCTTCCTTTCTTTCTTTCTTTCTTTCTTTCTTTCTTTCTTTCTTTCTTTTTTTTTTTTAATAGATTTCATTGAATTTTCACAGGGAGGAAGGGAGAGGGATAGAAATATCAATGACATGTAGTCCCATTTGTTTATTTTCTCTTTAGCTTCCATTGCCTTAGGGTTAGTATCAGTGAAGAAGTTCTTTAGGCATATGTCAGAGATTTTGCTGCCTGTAGATGCCTCTAGTATTTTTATGGTTTCCCGTCTTATGTTTAAGTCCTGTATCCATTTTGAGTTTATTTTTGTTATGGTGTAAGTTGGCGATCTAGTTTCATTCTTTTGCATGTACCGTATTTGCCGGCGTATAAGACGATTTTTTGGCCCTGAAAAATATGCCTCCAAGTGGGGGGTAGTCTTATACAGCGAGTATATAACAAACTCTGTATTTTGAGTGGAAATGTTAGGGGGTCGTCTTATACGCCCAGTCTCTTATACGCCAGCAAATACGGTATTTTTCAGGGCCAAAAAATCGTCTTATACGCCGGCAAATACGGTATCTGTCCAATTTTCCCAACACCATTTATTGAAGAGACTGTCTTAACTCCATTGTATGCTGGTGCCTCCTTTGTCAAATATTAATTGAGCATATTGATTTGGGTTGATATCTGGATTCTCTATTCTATTCCATTGATCTATATGTCTGTTCTTGTGCCAGTACCAGGCTGTTTTGAGAACAGAGGCTTTGTAATACAGCTTGAAATCTGGTATTGTGATCCCTCCTACTTTACTCTTCTTTCACAGGATTGCTGTGGCTATTTGGGGTCTTTTATTATTCCAAATGAATTTTTGGAGAGTTCTTTCTAGGTCTGTGACGTATGTTGTTGTTATTTTAATGGGGAGTGCATTGAACATATAAATTGCTTTGGGAAGTATGGACATTTTGATAATGTTGATTCTACCAATCCAAGAACATGGTATGTTCTTCCATCTGTTTACATCTTCCTCTATCTCTTTTTTCAGTGTGGTATAGTTTTCTGCATATAGGTATTTTACTTCCTTAGTTAAGTTTATTCCTAGGTATCTTAATTTTTTTTGGTGAAATGGGATTGGTTTTTTAGTCTGTGTTTCTGTAAGTTCATTATTGGTGTATAGAAATGCCATAGATTTTTTGGCATTGATTTTGTATCCTGCTACATTGCCAAATTCGTTTATTAAGTCTATTAGTTTTTTGATGGAGTCTTTTGGGTTTTTTATGTACAATATCATGCCATCTGCAAATAAGGATAACTTTACTTCTTCTTTTCCAATTTGGATGCCTTTTATTTCCTCTTCTTATCTAATTGCAATGGGGAGTACTTCCAGTACTATGTTGAACATGGGTGGTGAGAGTGGGCATCCCTGTTTTGTTCCTGTTCTTAGAGGGAATGGTTTTAGTTTTTTCCCATTGAGTATGATATTTGCTGTGGGTTTATCATATATAGCTTTTATTATGTTGAGGTTTACAGCAAAAGAAACCATCAACAAAACAACAAGAAAGCCCACTGTATGGAAGAACATATTTGCAAATGATATCACTGATAAAGGTTTAATCTCCAACATCTACAGACAACTTATACAACTTAATTAAAGGATGATAAATGAGCCAATTGAAAAATGGGCAATGGACCTAAATAGAACCTTCTCAAAAGAAAGCAGAAGGTAGGCCAAGAGGCACATGAAAACATGCTCAAAGTCACTAATTATCCTAGAGATGCAAATCAAAACAACAATGCGGTACCATCTCACACCTGTCAGAATGGCCAACATCAACAAATCAACCAACGACAAGTGTTGGCGAGATTGCAGAAATAAAGGAACCCTCATGTACTGCTGGTGTGATTGCAGGTTGGTGCAACCACTGTGGGGAACAGTATGGAGCTTCCTCAAAAACTGAAAATGGAACTCCCATTTGACCCAGTAGTCCCACTACTTGGAATATATCCCAAGAAACTAGAAACACCAATCAGAAAGGATATATGCACCCCTACGTTCATAGCAGCAAAATTTACAATAGCTAGGATTTGGAAATGCCTGTCAGCAGATGATTGGATCAAAAAACTACAGTACATCTATACAATGGACTACTATGCTGCCATAAAAAGAAGGAATTCTTATCATTTTCAGCAACCTGGATGGAATTGGAGAATATCATGCTGAGTGAAATAAACCAGTCAATGAAAGAGAAATACCACATGACCTCACTTATTTATGGATAATAAAGAACATTATAAACTGATGAACCAAAATATAGATATAGAGACAGTAAAGTAACAAGCAGACTGTCAAATTACAGCGGAGAGGATAGGGAGATCTTGGGGAGAGAAGAGATCAACCGAAGGACTTGTATGCATGCATATCAATACAACCATGGACACAAAACTCTGGGGAGGGAGGACATGTTTTGGAGGTGGGGGGTAATGATAAGATATGTACACAAATAATAACTGAACAAATAGAAACATCAGTGAGAGAGAAACATTGATCAGCTACCTCCTACACACCCCCCATGGGAGACGTGCCTGCAAACAAGGTACATGCTCTTGACCAGAATCAAACCTGAGACTCATCAGTCCTCAAGCCAATGCTCTATCCACTGAGTCAAACCGGTTTAGGCATATATTGCCTATTCTTTATGGATTCTCAGTATGCCTGAGTATGCTGTCTTTGGACAGATTGCAAGTGGAGAAGAAACAATCATACATTAAAAAAAAATCCATGAAAAAACAGTAGCAATTATTACATAGTATCATATTAAAAATGAATGAAGTGTCAATGAGAACTTGAAAGCAAACACACCTAACTAGTGCTCTGTGTATTTATGTGTGTATGCAAGCAGAATGTACATTTATAAGAATAGCACAGAAAACACAAAACTAATTGCAGAAAATATGTGGTCCCTTGGTTTTACCTTTTACAACAATGGAAATATTATCCAGCCACATTGTCCACTTTGAAGAGATATGTGTCCTTCATAAGGAAACAGTGCCTTAGCAATTACTGCACACACACACACACACACACACACACACACACGTACACACACATGCAGACACATTTCCTTATTCTCCATTCTCAAGTTAATTGTAGCAGTTGCCTCACAAGAAATAAAAAGGAAGTGAAAGTATATATTTGGGCATTGGTATATATTTGGCCTCCCTGAGAAGGCCTTTTACTGAGAGGTTGTATACAACTATTTCAGAAAAGGAGGAGGAGTGTAGTTGGAATGTGTAGGTTCAGATGCCTACAATAGTCAAGGTAAACAGCCACTCAAGTACCCACCTGTGACTGTCTTTTCTACAGAACTGTGTTTCAGCCAATAGGAATATTTACATGATCCAATAACTACCACCTCTTAGATGCAGAACTAAAAGCACAGTTCAATGTAATTGTTAAATTAAATTAAGCATATTTAAGCCACTAAGTGAGAACTAGGCCCCATATATTCACAGAACCTTCCATATCTTGGTTTCAGATGGCTGTTTTCTTTTATGTGTCACCGGAATGATAATTTGATATTTTATTCACAATTTGTTCTTAACCTCTGAAAATTCTTTCTTTGAGAATTTATATAATTAAATGTTTAGCCATTTTTAAAATTGATTTTTAGAGAGAGAGGAAGTGAAAGTGAGAGAGAAAGAGAAACATCAATGTGTGAGTGTAACATTGATTGGCTGCCTCCTTCATGTCCCCTACAGGAGATACATCCCACAACCCAGGCATGGGCCCAGACTAGGAATCCAACCTGCAATCCTCAGTGCACTAGATGATGCCCAAACCACTGAGCTACACCTGTCAGGGCAGGCAAGTCATAGAATTCCTATTTTAGATTATCTGTATATACATTTTTCAGTGTAGTAAAGCTTTCAGGGAGAAAGATAAAACTAGTAAATAAAATGCTGGCATATTCCAAACTTAAAAACTTGAACAGCCATTTAAAATATTATTTGCAACTAATTGCATTAGACTTTGGATTGAAGATTTCTATTGATACAATTTTAAGTGATAATTATATTACACATTCAATCATAAGGGTTATTTTAACTCCCAATGTGATGGAAAGAATTACACTTATTCCCTGACTGAGTTTAGTTCTCAGTCATAACCCATGTTGGTTTGGGGTCCTATGAGGAAGGCAGTTAGTGAAACAAAAATAAATAAAGTAGGCAGTACACAGGGATCAGATTAGGGGGCTTCCTTGAGAATTGGGAACAAAGGTGAATCTAGAAGCAGAAGTATGAGGATAAAGAAAACAGGGGTCCCACAGCTGCAGAGGAACATATTGCTATCCAGTAATCAGTAACTTCTGAATGTGAGTGCATAATCAACTGAAAGTTCCTTTAAGTTAACCTGTTGCTAAGAGAAACCAATGAACAGATTATAACATAGAAGAATAGGAACTTCCTGAGAGACAATATAAGAGAGAACTTTGAATTTTCAGGAATAAAGAACAAACCAGAGAGGAGGGAAAATGGTGGAAGAATAGGTAGGCAAGTTCTGGCCGGGGTCCCGAAGAGGAAGCAAAGAGCACTCGAGGGTTACGCTGGGAGTGCCGGTCAACAAGCCAAGAGAAAGGCGAACACCTAGGGAAATTGGGGGGCACCTGATCAGGGTGTCCCTGACAATTAAGCACCCATAGCCCGATCCTTTCCTAGAGCGACCTAAGGGCGAAGACGGGAAAATCTCGCCATCTTAATGGGAAAAGATTTGGATTAGAGGAAGACCACCAGTTAGCTGTTCGCCCCTATACGCTGACCACAATCAGCGCGAACGCTTGGATTCAAAGGAGAGCTCCACCCCAGGGTGAAAAATCAGATTTTTCGGAGATTGGGTGAGTTCCCACTGAGGCACTTCCAGCACAGAGCGCGCATCCCCCGCGCAGCACCTCGAGCACATCAGCCCTTGCGCACCACCCCGCACGCACCAGGTGCACAGAGGGGTCTGTGTTTATAAGAAACCAGAGCTGGGCTGGAGGCACCCCTGACTGTGGTCAGGGCTCCTAAGTGGGGGGATATCTAAGGAGCAGTATGTCTGGATCTGACCCAGAGAGAGTTATAGGCGAGTGTGGTCAGCTCCTCCTGCCCAACCCCCACCCCTCCATAGATCAGGGACACAGAGAGGGAAAAAAGCTAGAAAGGCCTCAGAACCCTGGCTCTCTGCCACCAATAAACACCGCCACCTAGAGGCTACAGTACATATGGACTCTAGAAATGCTTTAAAAATCAAGACCCGATTACAACACAGAAGAAACACTGGGAATTGCAATAAACGCCCAGACTGGGAACTGGTGAGCTAGACAGAACAACAGAGGAAATGTTGTTTCCTCTGAAACCTTCATTACTGCAAATTTTATTTAATTTTTGATTTTGATTTTCTAATTGTTTAATTTTTTTTCTGTTTTTGTTTTGTTTTTTAACTTACATTAGTTGCAAAGTTTACTTAAGAATATTTTTTTTCATCTTTCCTCACTTGATTTTACCATTTTAATTAATTCACTTTTATATGTAATCAATATTATTACTACTACTATTTTGCCCTTTTTATCTTTTTTATCTTATTTTCTTTTGTTTATTTTTATCATTATCTTTTAAGTGTCATATTATATACTCTATTTTTCTTTTCTTTTTTCTTTTCTTTTTTTTCCCCTGTGGGATTACTATTCAACAGACTATTTATACCTTTCCTTCTCCAACGCTCTATTCTAACTCAACCCTACCTTTATGCCATCTTTCTCTTCCTAACCCTTTCCCTTTGGTGTCCTGCTTAACTTAACTCTTTACTGCTCTAGATTTTCCCTATTTTTTCTATTTACCCCCTCCTAAAATTTCACCCTTCCTGTGTATATCTTACTCCCAACCCCCTACTCCAAGCCCATTCACACCTACCTTGTCACTGTCCTAAAAAAAAAATCCTTCTCTCTACCCCTTTGTAGTTGTATGCTAAATGCTAAATATATAAAAGTTTTATGCTTTTTTGTAAGATTGGTTTCCTTATTCTTTTTATTTGCTTGTGTGATTTTGTTAGCTGGGTTCTAGTCACCTTCATTGGAAGATATTAATATTGCAAACGCTTTTCTGTTCAGTGCCTTGTGTGTTGTACCTGGTTGTGTTGTATTTTGTACCTTTAAAACTAAGCAGGAGAGAGAGAACTACATAAACAGGCATCCTAAAAATATCATGGGGAGGATAAGAAACAACCTGCCTATGAAAGAAAACCAGCCATCACCAGAAAAGGAAGTAAATGATTTAGAGGCAAGCAACCTACCAGAGCAAGAATTCAGAGCAATGATCATGGGATGGCTAAAAAAATGGAAGACAAATTTAACAATATGAGTAAGACCCAAGAGGAAATGAAGAAGAACCAAGAGGATCTGAAGAAGAACCAAGAGGAAATGAAGGTGACCCAAGAAGAAATGAAAAATGACATCACTTCTATGAAGAACTCAATAGAAAGCATCAAGAGTAGACTAGAAGAAGAAGAGGACCGTATCAGTGAGCTAGAACACAAGATGGAAAAAAAATACCCAATTAGAGCAGCTGCTAGAAAAAAAAAAAAAAAAGAAAAAAAAAAAGGAGGAGAGCCTACGGGAGCTTTGGGACAATACAAAACAAAACAATATTAGAATAATAGGGCTCCCAGAAGGAAAGGAAACTGAGCAAGATATGGAAAAAGTATTTCAAGAAATAATGACAGAAAACATTCCTGAGATAGAGAAGAAAAAACCGACACAAATCCAAGATGCTCGAAGAGTCCCCAACAAAATGAACCCCCAAAGATCAACACCCAGACACATTATAATTAAACTGGTAAAAAAACATTGAAAAAACCAGTATCTTAAAAGCAGCCAGAGAGAGACAAAAAGTTACATATAAAGGAACCCCCATCAGACTAGCAACTGATTTCTCAACAGAAACTCATCAGGCAAGAAGGGAATGGGATGACATGTACAAAGTCATGCAAAGGAAGGGTCTGAACCCAAGAATACTGTACCCTGCAAGGCTGTCAATCAAAATTGAAGGTGTAATCAGGAGCTTCACTGACAAAAACAGACTAAAGAAATTTATCTCCAACAAACCAGCAATGCAAGAAATGCTAAAGGGTCTACTGTAAAAATAAAAAAAAAATAGGAAGCGAAGAAGGAACACAGGGGGATAGAATAAAAATGGCATCAAATACCTACCTATCAATAATTACTTTAAATGTAAATGGTTTAAATGCTCCAATCAAAAGAGATAGGGTAACAGATTGGATAAGAAAGCAAAACCCATACATCTGCTGTATACAAGAAACCCACCTCAGAAAAAAAGACGCCCACAGACTGAAGGTGAAAGGATGGAAAAAGGTTTTCCAGGCAAACGGAAATGAAAAAAAGCTGGGGTAGCAATACTTATATCTGACAAAGTAGATCTCCAAGTGAAGGACATAACAAGAGACAATGAAGGCCACTTCATAATACTAAGGGGAGCAATACAACAAGAAGAAATAACCCTGGTAAACATATATGCACCCAATACAGGAGCACCCAAATACATAAAACCTGCTGGAAGACATTAAGGGAGAGATTAATAGCAATACAATCATAGTAGGAGTTTTTAATACCACACTTTCACCTTTGGACAAATCATCTAAACAAAAAATCAGCAAAGAAACATCAACGCTAAATGACACACTTGACCAGATGGAATTAATAGACATCTTCAGAACATTTCACCCCAAAGCCACAGAATACACATTCTTCTCAAGTGCACATGGGTCATTCTCAAAGATAGACCACATGTTGGGACATATGCAAAGTCTCTTCAAATTCAAGAAGATAGAAATCATATCAAGCATCTTCTCAGATCATAGTGGCATAAAATTGGAAATCAACTACAATAAAAATAATCCAATGAAATCAAACACATGGAAACTGAATAGCATGCTATTGAGCAAGGACTGGGTTACCAGGGAAATCAAGGAAGAAATTAAAAACATCATGGCAACAAATGACAATGAAAACACAACAATCCAAAATCTATGGGACACAGCAAAAGCAACCTTGAGAGGGAAGTTCATATCTCTGCAAGCCTATTGTAAAAGACTAGATAAAACGGTAACAAGTTATCTAACTCTACAACTCAAACAGTTAGAAAAAGAGCAACAAGAAAAGCCCAGTGTAAGCAGAAGGAAGGAAATAACAAAAATCAGAGTGGAGATAAATGACATAGAGTCCAAAGAAACAATAGATAAAATCAACAAAACCAAGAGCTGGTTCTTTGAAAGAATAAACAAGATTGATGAACCTCTAGCCAGGCTAACCAAGAAACAAAGAGAGAGGACCCAAATAAACAAAATCAGAAATGAAAGAGGTGAAATAACAACAGACCCCGCCAAAATACAAAGGATTGTTACAAAATACTACGAACAACTCTATTCCAACAAACTGGACAACCTGGAGGAAATGGACATATTCCTAGATAAATATAACCTGCCAAAACTCAATCAGGAAGAATCTAAAAATCTCAATAGACCAGTTACTTGGGAAGAAATTGAAACAGTCATCAAATAGCTTCCAGCAAACAAAAGCCCAGGGCCAGATGGCTTTACAGGAGAATTTTACCAAACATTCAAGGAAGAACTAAAACCTATCCTCCTCAGACTATTCCAAAAAATTCAAGAGGGAGGAACACTTCCGAACTCCTTCTATGAAGCCAGCATCATCCTAATACCAAAACCAGATAAAGATAACACAATGAAAGAGAATTACAGGCCAATATCCCTCATGAACATAGATGCCAAAATCCTCAACAAAATTCTAGCAAATTGGCTCCAACAGAACATCAGAAAGATCATACACCATGACCAAGTAGGATTTATTCCCGGAACGCAAGGATGGTACAATATCCGCAAATCAATAAACGTGATACATCACATAAACAAACTGAAAGTTAAAAATCATATAGTCATATCAATTGATGCAGGAAAAGCATTTGACAAAATCCAACATCCTTTCCTGATAAAAACTCTCAACAAGATGGGAGTACACGGATCATACCTCAACATAATAAAAGCTATATATGATAAACCCACAGCAAACATCATACTCAATGGGCAAAAACTAAAACCATTCCCCCTAAGAACAGGAACAAGACAGGGGTGCCCACTCTCACCACTTCTGTTTGATATAGTACTGGAAGTACTAGCCATTGCAATTAGAGAAGAAGAGGAAATAAAAGGCATCAAAATTGGAAAAGAAGAAGTGAAGTTGTCCCTATTTTCAGATGACATGATATTGTACATAAAAAACCCAAAAGACTCCATCAAAAAAACTAATAGACTTAATAAACGAATTTGGCAATGTAGCAGGATACAAAATCAACGCCAAGAAATCTATAGCATTTCTATATACCAATAGTGACCTCATAGAAACAGAGACTAAAAAAGCAATCGCATTTCCCATCGCACCAAAAAAATTGAGATACCTAGGAATAAACTTAACTAAGGAGGTAAAAGACCTATTTGCTGAAAACTACACGACACTGACAAAAGAGATAGAGGAAGATGTAAACACATGGAAGAACATACCATGTTCATAGATTGGTAGAATCAACATCATCAAAATGTCCATAAGTCCCAAAGAAATTTATAAGTTCAATGCGCTCCCTATTAAAATACCAACAACATACTTCACAGACCTAGAAAGGACTCTCCAAAAGTTCATTTGGAACAATAAAAGACCCCGAATAGCCGCAGCCATTCTGAGAAAGAAGAGTAAAGTAGGAGGTAACTCAATACCAGATCTCAAGCTGTACTACAAAGCCACTGTTCTCAAAACAGCCTGGTACTGGCACAAGAACAGACATATAGATCAATGGAATAGATTAGAGAATCCAGATATCAATCCAAATCAATATGCTCAATTAATATTTGCCAAAGGAGGCACGAGCATACAATGGAGTCAAGACAGTCTCTTCAGTAAATGGTGTTGGGAAAATTGGACAGATACATGCAAAAGAATGAAACTAGAGCACCAACTTACTCCATATACAAAAGTAAATTCGAAATGGTTACAGGACTTAAACATAAGACAGAAAACCATAAAAATACTAGAGGCATCCACAGGCAGCAAAATCTCAGATATATGCCAAAAGAACTTCTTCACTGATACTGCCTCTAGGACAATGGAAGCTAAAGTGAGAATGAACAAATGGGACTACATCAAAATAAAAAGCTTTATTACAGCAAAAGAAACCATCAACAAAACAACAAGAAGTCCCATGGTATGGGAGAACATATTTGCAAATGATATCACTGATAAAGGTTTAATCTCCAACATCTACAGACAGCTTATACAACTCAATAAAAGGAAAATAAATGATCCAATTAAAAAATGGGAAACGGACCTGAATAGAATCCTCTCAAAAGACAACAGAAGGAAGGCCAAGAGGCACAGGAAAACATGCTCAAAGTTATTAATCATCCGAGAGATGCAA
The DNA here is from genome assembly GCA_963924515.1 of Vespertilio murinus. NCBI lineage: Eukaryota > Metazoa > Chordata > Mammalia > Chiroptera > Vespertilionidae > Vespertilio > Vespertilio murinus. The sequence continues at coordinate 133,594,660 of OZ004708.1, read as the reverse complement.
ATCAAAACAACAATGCGATACCATCTCACACCTGTCAGAATGGCCAACATTAACAAAACAACAAACGACAAATGTTGGAGAGGTTGCGGAGAAAAAGGAACCCTCGTGTACTGCTGGTGAGATTGCAGGTTGGTGCAACCACTGTGGAGATCAGTATGGAGCTTCCTCAAAAAACTGAAAATGGAACTCCCATTTGACCCAGTAATCCCACTACTAGGAATATACCCTAAGAAACCAGAAACACCAATCAGAAAGGATATATGCACCCCTATGTTCATAGCAGCACAATTTACAATAGCTAGGATTTGGAAAAAGCCTAGGTGCCCGTCAGCAGATGAATGGATGAGAAAACTATGGTACATCTACACCATGGAATACTATGCGGCCATAAAAAGGAGGGAATTCTCATCATTTGCAGTCACCTGGATGGAATTGGAGAACCTGGATGGAATTTCTGAGTAAAATAAGCCAGTCAATGAAAGAGAAACACCACATGACTTCACTCATTTATGGATATTAAAGAACATTATATACTAATGAATAGAAAGATAGATATAGAGACAGTAAAACAACAAGCAGACTGTCAAATGACAGCGGGGGACGGGGGTAGGGAGATCTAGGGAGATAAGAGATCAACCGAAGGACTGGTATGCATGCATAAAAGTACAACCAATGGACACAAAACTCTGGGGAGGGAGGGCATATATGGGAGGGAGCAGGCAATGGTAAGCTATGTACACATATAATACCTTAATAAATTTTTAAAAAAATCTGAAGGAAAAAAATAGATTTGGAATACTACTACCAAATTAGTAGTACAAATTATAAAGAGGGGGTGGGGGGAGTAGGGGAAGACAGACCAATAATCGAGCAAATCTGAACGTCTACGTGGGAATTCTAAAGTCCTAAGCTGAGTTCCTAAGTGAGGTCACCCCTGGGTCCCTTACCCAAGCATGTCCTCAGACATGAACCATGAACTCACTTCCTGATGATGGAGCACAATGGAACCCGGCAACCAGGCAGCTACATTCTATAACTGCCCCTTCCTGCCTCACTCGGATAGAGGCACTGGAGAGGTCACCATGTTTTCTTGTTGTCTCCCCGTGTCCCGAGGTCAAGGCCAAGGACGAGGCCTCAAGAGAGGCAGCAATGAGAGTACATTCCGACGTGCCCGCCACTGGATCCAGACTCAGTCCAGACGACGCCTGTGGCCATTTGCACAGCGGAACCAGGAGGTAACACAGAGAGGCTTAGGGCAGTTTTGTTCAGGCCAGGCCACCACTCTGATCCCACCTCAGCAGCCCTATGTCCCCTCCTTGTGTGTGGGTGTGTGTGTGTGTGTGTGTGTGTGTGTGTGTGTGGCAGAAGCAGAAGAGACTAGAGCTGGGCTTGAGTCTTCCTGACCAGCTGCCATCACTGTCATTGCAGAGTTCAACCCAGGTCAAGGAGGAGCACCAGATGGAGGAGGAAAAGCACCACCCTATGTTCTATATTGGGGAGGAGCCCGTGAGCCACACCAACGAGGCCCAGGAAAGGCCTGAAGTGAGTGTGGCCACCTGGGGCTCTGGGGACCCAGGGCCCGTGGATGGACAGCCAGGGACACCACTACGGAAGCAGCCCAGGTTGCCTAGGACTGTACCCCCAAAGAAGCTCAGATTCAACGAGCAGCTCAAAGTGTTCACCAGTGATGTGGACTACACTGACCATGTCAACCAGACTGGCCCGGAGCACCCTGAGCCCAAAGAGGCAGTGTTCAAGGGTGAGAAGCTGGGGAAGTGAGGGGGATGGAGGTGGAGCTGCATGGGAGCTTATGGGGAGGGATTGTTGCCAGGCAAACAGGGAGCACCCAGAGGCTGGACAGGAGCAAAGATCGGCCTCAGACCACCCATCTGTTGTACTGCAGTGGGGAGGAAGTCCTGTGGTGGGTCCTGGGCTCTCTAGCTGTGTTCTGTCTTAGGGGCACAGATGGACATGCAGGCACCTGGGTGACCTTTTCTCCTCTCCTAACTCCAGCACCAGCCCAGGAGGCAGAGGCGGCACCTCCTGTCACATCTGAAGTTCAACTGGAGGAGCAGGATTCGGAGCTGGAGGCATCTCCACCTGCAGAGCTTTCACCATCTCCAGCGGCCCCTCCAGCTGCAGCTGTGGAGCCAGGGCCGGCCCCAGAGGAAACTGAGGCCACACCACCACTGGATGCAGAGCCCTCCCTGGAGCCCATGCTGGCTCCTGCCTTAGAGGAGGAGCTGTCAGTGGAGGATCCAGCTCAAGGGCCCAAGGGTGAGAATGTGGGGAGGTGCATGGATGGGAAGTTTTGGGGAGGCTCATGTGAGCTTATGGGGAGAGCCTGTTGCCAGACACATCAGAACACCCCTTGAGCCTGGCCAGGAGCAAAGATCGAGTAAACCCATCTTCTGGACTGCCAGTGGGGAGCACATCCTGTGGTGGGTCCCGGGTTCTGGCTGTGTTCTCACTTTGGGGGACAGATGGACATGCAGGCACCTGGGTGACCTTTTCTCCTCTCCTAACTCTAGCACCAGCCCAGGAGGCAGAGGCGGCACCTCCTGTCACATCTGAAGTCCAACTGGAGGAGCAGGATGTGGAGCTGGAGGCATCTCCACCTCCAGAGCTTTCACCACCTCCAGCGGCCCCTCCAGCTTCAGCTGTGGAGCCAGGGCAGGCCCCAGAGGAAACTGAGGCCCCACCACCTCTGGATGAAGAGCCCTCCCTGGAGCCCATGCTGGCTCCTGCCTTAGAGGAGGAGCTGCCAGTGGAGGATCCAGCTCAAGGGCCCAAGGGTGAGAATGTGGGGAGGTGCATGGGTGGGAAGGTTTGGGGAGGTTCATGTGAGCTTATGGGGAGAGGCTGTTGCCAGACACATCAGAACACCCCTTGAGCCTGGCCAGGAGCAAAGATCGAGTAAACCCATCTTCTGGACTGCCAGTGGGGAGCACATCCTGTGGTGGGTCCTGGGTTCTGGCTGTGTTCTCACTATGCGGGACAGATGGACATGCAGGCACCTGGGTGACCTTTTCTCCTCTCCCAACTCCAGCACCAGCCCACATTGGGGAGGAGCAGGTGAGCCACACAAACGAGGCCCAGGAAAGGCCTGAAGTGAGTGTGACCACCTGGGGCTCTGGGGACCCAGGGCCCGTGGATGGACAGCCAGGGACACCTCTACGGAAGCAGCCCAGGTTGCCTAGGACTGTACCCCCAAAGAAGCTCAGATTCAACGAGCAGCTCAAAGTGTTCACCAGTGATGTGGACTACACTGACCATGTCAACCAGACTGGCCCGGAGCACCCTGAGCCCAAAGAGGCAGTGTTCAAGGGTGAGAAGCTGGGGAAGTGAGGGGGATGGAGGTGGAGCTGCATGGGAGCTTATGGGGAGGGATTGTTGCCAGGCAAACAGGGAGCACCCAGAGGCTGGACAGGAGCAAAGATCGGCCTCAGACCACCCATCTGTTGTACTGCAGTGGGGAGGAAGTCCTGTGGTGGGTCCTGGGCTCTCTAGCTGTGTTCTGTCTTAGGGGCACAGATGGACATGCAGGCACCTGGGTGACCTTTTCTCCTCTCCTAACTCCAGCACCAGCCCAGGAGGCAGAGGCGGCTCCTCCTGTCACATCTGAAGTCCAACTGGAGGAGCAGGATGCGGAGCTGGAGGCATCTCCACCTGCAGAGCTTCCACCACCTCCAGCGGCCTCTCCAGCTGCAGCTGTGGAGCCAGGGCCGGCCCCAGAGGAAACTGAGGCCCCACCACCGCTGGATGCAGAGCCCTCCCTGGAGCCCATGCTGGCTCCTGCCTTAGAGGAGGAGCTGCCAGTGGAGGATCCAGCTCAAGGGCCCAAGGGTGAGGATGTGGGGAGGTGCATGTGTGGGAAGGTTTGGGGAGGCTCATGTGAGCTTATGGGGAGAGGCTGTTGCCAGACACATCAGAACACCCCTTGAGCCTGGCCAGGAGCAAAGATCGAGTAAACCCATCTGTTGTACTGCAGGTGGGGAGCACATCCTGTGGTGGGTCCCGGGTTCTGGCTGTGTTCTCACTTTGGGGGACAGGTGGACATGCAGGCACCTGGGTGACCTTTTCTCCTCTCCTAACTCCAGCACCAGCCCAGGAGGCAGAGGTGGCACCTCCTGTCACATCTGAAGTCCAACTGGAGGAGCAGGATGCGGAGCTGGAGGGATCTCCACCTCCAGAGCTTTCACCACCTCTAGAGGCCCCTCCAGTTGCAGCTGTGGAGCCAGGGCCGGCCCCAGAGGAAACTGAGGCCCCACCACCGCTGGATGACGAGCCCTCCCTGGAGGCCATGCTGGCTCCTGTCTCGGAGGAGGGGCTGCCTGTGGAGGGCCCAGCTCAAGGGCCAGTTGATGTATGTGCTCCCCCTGACCCAAGGGACAGCCTTGTTTCACTCTCACTCCTTGACATTTTCCTTTACTTTTCTCTTCCTTTTTTTTGTCTCACTTTTCCATGGCATCATCTAATTTGTTTTCTTTTAATTGTTCTTCTTTGTGGATGTTGGGGGATTTTTGCTTTCATTATTTTCTTTATTCTGTATTCAAGCCTTAATTTTTCCATTGAATAATCTATTTTAAGTAATAAATAAACATATTTTAAATGGTTATTGTTATTATTTTAAATGTTATTGTTCATATTTTAAATTATCTAGTATGAAGCACATTCATGATGCTGAGTAAGCATCACCACTGTCTAGTTGCGGGATGTCCCATCATCCCAAAATGAGACCCTGCACCAATGGTGCTAACTACCCATGCCCCTGCCCCTGATCTGGTTCCTGTCTCTGCCCTTAGCTGTTCTGGATGTTCCCTGGAAATGGAATCTCACAATATGTACTTTTTTTGTGTTTGCGCATATGTTTTTCTGTTTTTATCTGAAATGGCATTTTTGCTGTTGGAAAGGGAATTTGTAGCTGGATTAGAGATTAGATGGGGGAGAGGGAGAGGGAGGGAAAGGCCTTTCAGTAAGCATGCACATAATCTCAGGGTAGAGATCACTGAGCTAATTGTGATCCCAGCGCCAGAAGCCAGTCAGGCAATGGCTGTCTCTTCCTGTGCCTGAAACAACTAGAAAAATACAGAAATCTGGGAAGACAAACCACAAGCTGGAAAGCATTCCACATAACCTAAGGCCAAGGTGCATCATCTCTGTGGTGCCGCCAACTGTCCAAAACCGGTGTTTTCTGAAGGGACAAAGGGCAAACACATGTACTTCCAACATGAGAGGCAGTGCACAGGCCTGTACATGTCAGAGATGCCCCTCCACCCGGATCAGACTTCTGGTCTGGTGGGGACCAGCCCTGGTGACAAAGTGAGGCAGCAGGGGGCCCCAGCACACCCCCTGGGCAGAAGGGGAAAGGCCCCTCCTCTGGGGAACAGTGTGCAGGACATCTCCAAGTCCTTAATATACAGGTGACTTTTTGAATTTACCATAATACTGTATTTGCCGGCGTATAAGATGACCCCCTAACATTTCCACTCAAAATACAGAGTTTGTTATATACTCACTGTATAAGACTATCCCCTCTTCCGCACATCTTCCACACATCAAATAAAAGGTAAAACAATATCAGATTTGATTTCAACATTTTAATTTATATTCAAATGCTTATGACATGCAGGAAAACTGTCACAAGGCTGTATGTAATCAAACATATACATAAAACCGTGCAAGTTTATTACCGGTAAACATACTGGTAATTCACTAAAGAAAACACACTCTATAGACTGGTGCTGTAGATGCTTCTCAGGAACATAGGCAAGCAGCCCATAACCTAGAGGAACTGTCAATGATAGAAGTAAGATAACAAATAGAGGGAGAGAGCAAGTGCCGGGCAAATCCCTAGCAAGTTTGCTGGCTTGACAGATTCCCCTTAAAAGCCTTCAAACTCCTCTTCATCATCTGATATTAAAAGTTCATCAACGACATCTTGGGATACAGTTGCAAGGCAGTCATCGTATGGATCTATCAACAAATTAAAGAGTAACTAATTTTTGTGTTCTAAATAATATTGTAAAGAAAAAAAATAGTTATGAATGACAATCCTCTTTAGTACACTTTATTTATTTTAAATACTGTAGTCAGAAGAGAGGAATTTATTTTAAAATACAATAGTGTACCTCAAAAACAATATAGAAAATGTATAAGGATGATGCAATATTAGAACAGAATGGGTACATGTGAACATTTATGCACATCATAAACTGTCAAAAGGATGGCTAGATTAGTAATATTCAAGTTTAAATAATGTACAGAACAGATTTCGCAGGATTCATCCGGCCTAATAAAATCAAGTATTATCTATAAAGACCTTGTAAGAAAAAAATGTACCCCAAAGTTTAATCCAATCACTTAAGTGATGACATATAAGGCAGTTAGAGTCATAACCAGCACACACTGGCTAAATAAAAATAATTTGTCTTAGAAAAGTTGTTCCAACTAATGAACTAATGAATACTTGGGCTCTCTGAAGTCAGAGCGCCTGACTGCAATCGGTTAAAAATATGAAATCAGATGTGAACACACTAAGATAGATCATGTCAAGTCTCAATCTCAGGATTTTCTGGCCCCAAACCAGTGATGAATTAATGGTGTTTACCCATGCCCTATTAAGAGTCAAGAACATGCTTCCTATTTTAAACTAGAAATCTTTTCAAAATACAGATGAAGTCTCTAGCACAAGTTGTTTCTTATACTACCACCTATAGTAGGAAAATTTGGAAATAGCCCAAAGAGCAAATAATGGAAGACTGTCAGACAGTGTCATCCCTGGAGTGGTGTCAGACACCCAGGCTTGGACCTGCACGAGGACTTTCCTTAGATATATTCCTCAACATTACCGTGTCCCACACTGAGCACTCATGTGGGTCAGGGAAGTTTGGTGTGAGACACCAGCCATATGGGGAAAGGCAGTGTTGCAGTGTCTCCATGCCAGTCAGGAAGGATTGGGAGCCAACAAACAGCCCCATAAGCGCTTCAGAGAGCACCTCATGCCTGGCAGAGACTCCACTCTAACTAGCATCAACACAGCTCACCATTCCATGGGGCACCCTGGGTGAACTTGGGACACACTGCCCTTTCTGGGGATATGCCTTCTCAGCTCCTGCACTGTGTAGCCAAATACTCAAGTTCTCTATCTGTTGTTAATATAGAATCTCTGTCTGTCTGAAGTCTGTCACCTGACAAAGTAACATAATATTCAATAATCATTCCTTAATATAAAGTAGAAAATGCAAATATTAATGTACCCTATTTGAAAAGGAATAATTAATCTTACAAATAATAATAATAAAAAAAACAGAAAGCCCTACTAGGTTTGTAGGGTTAGAAGGTCTTCCCAATACACCAAGGTTTCAGGTTGGAACTCTGGTCATAGCACATATTATAAGTAACCAATGAATAAATAAATAGCTGGAACAACAAATCTCTCCCTTCCTATCTCTCTACAATCATTTAAATAAATACAATAAATTTAAAGAGACTTAAAAATACTTCCATATGCAAACAGACAATGTAAAATAAGGTCCTATTCTCTTCCTCTTATTTAACATCTTTGATGAGCATAGATAATTTTAAATAGAAATATAAAATTTATTTGTAATAACTTGCTATAATTATCTCCCCTTTTTAAAAGATTCTGTAAAATTTAAAGATATATTTTGGTTCATCTGTGCAAATAATTAGGACTCGTATTAAACACTCAAGGACTTAATGCAGAGATTGAGGGTGAACATAAAAACATAGCTAGTTCTCATTTGTTTTGTTTATTATTACCTGTAACCTCTTAATATCTTTGTCCAATCCACATGCTCAAGATCTTCTTTATTTCCGATGTTGTCATTGCAAGAGAAAACTTATAGGAGGCTTGTGAATTATAGAATCCAATAAAGCTTGAGCTTTAATCATGGATCATTGCTCATGGATTATGGATCACTAGGTGTGTCAAAAATGAATTCTAGGTTCTTTACATAGTCTCACATAGGTTAACTGCCTGAAGGTATGAAAAAGAGCTGAGATCTATATGAATGACATAAAAGATGTATTATTCCAACTGGAAGGTGTTATCCTAAGGATTTATACCAAATAAAAATATTAAGGGATGTGTATTTATACTTTTAACATAATCAAATTTGAATTGATTCTTTATGTGAATTCAAATATGGACTGACAATGTAAATAAATATGAAATCAAGTATTGCTATCCAGAATATTAGACAGAAATCTGAAAAGTGAATAATAGATAAACAACTATAAAAATTATGCAGACAAGGAATGGTTTACTTAAGAAATATCACATAAATTTATAAAAAATTAATATTATTTGCAATTATTTAAAGGTAAATTGAAAGTAAAATGTGTTTAAATTAAATATAAAAGTAAAGTAAAACTTAAAATTTAAAAATACCTTTATAAGAACAAGTGCTGAAAAACTGAGGTAGGGGGGTGAGGACTCGATAAGGGCTGGCAGCAGATCCAGCTGGCAGAGGGCAGTGCTTTCTTCAACCAGAAGAGAGACAAGCGCCCAATCTCTCTGAAATCAAGTTTCTGGGGAGAGGCTAGACTGTCTGCCATTGGGCCAGGAAGTGGGGCTGGCTTGCTTGCAGAGCTGAGGTTGTTGGAGAGGTGATGTACAGCAGCCATTACCATGCCCCAGCCTAGTGATGCCCTGAGACTCCACCCTGAAACTCCACCCCTCACATTCAAGCTCCAAGTAACAGACTTTGCATATGAATGGCCCTCTCTGTTGCAGTTTAGCAAAATTACAACCTGGGGCAAACAGATCCAAGGAGGACAGGATTGTGGTTCACACTGTAGCTTCTGCAACTGTACTGGCCTCAGACTGTAGCTAAATTGCACTTCATTGAGACCCAGAAACCAGAGTTCTAGTGCTCAGTTTCAATCCCTCACAACTATAAGTGACACATTCGGGAGATGGTCTCAGTGAGCACCAAAGCCTCACTGAAACAAGGTGTGTCTCCAGCACAGCAGTTCTTCCTTTATAGACACAGCAGGTCCTTACAGACAATTGGCCTGGAGATCAATTCCTCCCAGTGTACCAACAGCAATCAAGGCTTTATTAAACCAAGACTTTGCACTAAGCCCACAAAGAGATATAGCAAAAGCAACCACCTCAGGTGATTGGGCAAGCTGAGCTACTAACCCGTATAGGTCACTGATTACACAAAGCCACTCCATAAACACAGGGAGGCAGCCAAAATGAGGAAACACAGGAGCATGTCACAAATGGGAGAGATGGAGGAGAGTAAACTATTGGACGTGTCAAACGCAGTTCAGAATCACATTTATAAGATTACTCAAGAATATTCTAAAAACCTTTGAGAAACTTGATGAGACCTCCAAGATGTTTGGTGAGACCTTCAAGGACCTTAAAGAGAATATAAAAAAAATGGGAAAGGACCAGCCAGAAATTAAACATACAAAGTCTGAAATAAAGAATATACAGAAATTCAACTATAGATTCACATACCCCAATAATCAAATCAAAAATATGGAATATAAGAAAGCAAAAATCAACCAACCAGAGAGGCAAAATGAAAGAAGAATCCAAAAGTGTGAGGATAGTGTAAGGAGCCTCCAGGAGGTTTAAAATGCACCAACATCCGGATTTTTGGGGTGCCAGAAGAAGAGAGCAAGCGGAATATATTGAGGGCTTAATGGAAGAAATAATGACAGAAAACTTTCCCTACCTGGTGAAAGAAATAGACCTACAAGTTCAGGAAGCGCACAGGACCCCAAAGAGAAGGAATCCAAAGAGGAACACACCAAGACACATCATAATTAAAATGCCAAGAGCAAAAGACAAAGAGAAAATCTTACAAGCAGCAAGAGAAAAACAACTAGTTACCTACAAGGGAGTACCCATACACCTGCCAGCTGATTTCTCAACTGAAACTATGCAGGCCAGAAGGGAGTGGCAAGAAATATTCAAAATGATGTCAAACAAGAACCTATAACCAAGATTACTCTACCCAGCAAAGCTATCATTCAGAATTGAAGGTCAGATAAAGAGCTTCACAGACAAGAAAAAGCTAAAGGAGTTCATCAACACCAAACCAGGATTACATGAAATGTTGAAGGGTATTCTTTAAAAAGAGGAAGAAGAAGAAAAAGGTAAAAAATTATGAACAACAAAATGGCATTAAATACATACCTACAAACAAGCAAATCTAAAAATCAAGAGAATTAAAAAAAAAAATCTGAAGAACACAATGGTCTGGTGAATATATTAGAATTAGGGACATAGAAAGGGATTGGACTAACAATTCACAGGGGAAAAGGAGTCTGAGGGGTGTGGGAAGAGATTGGACAAAAATCTTACACCTGTGGGTGAAGACAGTGGCAGGGGTAAGGGCATGGGGTGGGGTTGGGAATCAGGTGAAGGAGGGCTAAGGATGGGGGCGAGAGAAAGAGGAACACCTGTAATAATCTGAACAGTAAAGATTTTTTTAAAATAAAAAAATAAATATACCTTTATAAAAACGTGGCAATAACACATAATCTTATACCCAAATTTTAACAAGGAAATCTGAGAATGACTTTGTAATTCTGGATTGTTAATTAGAGCCATTCAAAAAAAAGTAATGTCATGCAACTATGTAAATTAATAACATGTGCATATATTTATATAAAAGAAATAAAGTATATATAATATGCTCCTACTACTTTTAAAATATTGCACATAAATTCATACCATGTGCATGGATAGAATATATCTAAAATAGAGGGATTCACTTCTGCAGGAAGGACTGGGATAGAGATTCCAGCATCCAGCTGGCTGGGAGAATGGCTGCTTCATTTGGTCATGTCACCAACTGCTTTTTCTGGTCACGTTTCATTCAAACCCTCTTTCTGACTCTTCTAGAGATACTGCAAATTCATTGATATTTTCATAAACCATTTTACTTTAAACTATTACTTAGCTGCAACTAAGTACCACAAACAATAGACTAACAAATTATGTCATTATAATACTCATTTTCCCACAAATAAAATACATTATTTTCAGTGCACTGTATTACCCAATCTAGAGAGATAAAGTAATTGAAAATTGTTGTCCTTATTCTACTTAAGCTTTCAACCTAAAACAATAGACATACTACAAATTTAAAAGACAAATACTGAGCTATGTACAGCAAAGGATCAGCCAGACATAGGAAAGCCAAGAACAGGTGAATATAGAATGACCAAAGACACAATATTCAGAAGTCCTTAAAATAAATGAATATTTTTATTACTACTCATGTGAAATTAAGTATTTATTGTATACTCCACTTATAGTTAGCTTTATTAAGCAACTAACTAGAAAATATTTTCCACTTCAAAAATAGTTGGTCTTATTAATGAATTCTTAAATTATAGAATCTTTCAAAGTATATGCTACTTTAATATTACTGACTTAGAATAAACTTATTCAGGTTGTTTCTACCTTTTGAGTATTATAAATACTGTTATGAACATTTGTTTACAAGTTTTTCCTGGACATGAGTTTTCATTTCTCATGAGTGTATTCTTAGAGGTGGAATTTAGAAGTATCCTTTGAGGTTGGGAACGATCATATTGTAACTCACTTTTTGAAAATTTAAGGGCCAGACCATTTTTTCAAAGTGGCTGTGCCATTTTTCATCCCCACAGGCTATGTATGATGGTTCCACTTTCTCTGAATTCTCAGCAACACTTACCTGACATGTTTTATTCTAGCCATTCTGTATATCTGTTGCTATCTCACATTGTTTGTGATTTGATTTATTTCTAATGACTAATGTTGTTAAAAATCTTTTCACCTAGTATTTTATTTATTTATTTAGTTAGTTAGTTAGTTAGTTAGTTAGTTAGTTAATTTTCTTTTCTTTTATTGTAGTAGTACATATGACTCATTCCCCCATGCCACTGACCTCCCCTGGCCTCCTCTACCCCTGGCACTTGTCCTTGTCCCCGTGCCCGCAGTGTTTTGCTTGTTGGTTTTGCTTATATGCTTGCATAAAAGTCCTTCAGTTGACCTCTTAACCCCTAACCCTCCCCTATCTTTCCACTGTAGTTTGACAGTCTGTTTGATGCTTCTTTGCATGGATGGATCTGGGGAGCATTATGGTAAGTGAAATAAGCCTGTCCATGAAAGATAAATACCACATGAATTCACTCATTTATGGATAATAAAGAACATTGCAAGATATTTAAAAAAAAATATAGGCAAAGGGTGTGTCCCAGGGGGGGGGGGGCGTGTGTTCCTTGAGCACAGTGTGCCCCGGGGAAGCAGTGGGACCCTGGTGGGGGGAAGGGCAGTGTGAATCAGAGGAGGACTGTATTCTATTTGTGTGGTCCTGAGATAGTCACCATAAAATAAGCAGACTGTCAAATGACAGCAGGGAGGGGAAGGAGACCTGGGGGGAGATAAGAGATCAACCAAAGGACTAGTATGCATGCATATAAGTACAACCAATGAACACAGAACTCTGGGGTCGGTGGGCATATATTGGAGCGGGGGGGGGGCAATGGTAAGCTATGTACATATATAATACCTTAATAATTTTTTAAATGAAAAAATATATAGGCAAAGGACCATCAAACAGACTAATATTTTACTTGTAATATCATTTTTGGGAAAAAAGAAAAGCAAGTGAGTCTTATCTACTATGTTTAACTCATTGTTATGGGTAAAATATTTTTTCTTCTAAATATTTGAAAACACACATAGCAAAGCCAATTCTTTAGTTTTCTACTTCTAGACATTTAGCATGTTAGTATAGTTATCGTGTGATTAAAGAACAGCAATACTGTTTTTATTGGAAATGGGAGGCTGTAGAGAGCCAAATGGGAAGATACCTGGACATTGTTTAGACTGTTGCTGACTGGGCCCAGGATATTGGCAGAATCATGTCAGTTACACTCCTGCCCTGGAAGTGCCGAGGTGTTCTTAGTTCCTGGCTTGTGTTTGTTAGGCAGGAAGGAGTGGGTGGGATCTGGCCCCTCCCAGGCTTCTTGTTTTTTCCTGTGAAAACCCCACCTTTTGTGGATTTGAGAATAAATAGATGTGCTGTGTGGCTCAGGAGTCGTCAGTCTGCCTCTCCAGCAGAGGAGGGCAGCGGCCCTCCCAGCTCCCAGCTTAAAATCTTTCTCTGTGTCTTCTCTCTTTATTTCTAATATTTCTCAATCCCTGGTCGCCTCCCCATAGAACCGGTTCGTTCATCTCTCTTTCCGTGCGGGACACGGAGAAGGGAGATCCCGCCACAGCCACATCAGGCCCCCACAGGAGGCTGGGTTATTGGCTGTTTGCACTGGATTTACTTCTTGTATGGAATTGAGAGAATTCACTCAAATGACTCCTCAAGATTGACTAAAAGGCAGATCAGAACTCATTGCCAAAGCCTCTAAAGGTCCATGATATTTGCCTATGTGGTGCATAAGTGTGTTCCACATGTGATAAATATCAAAGAAAGTGGAGAGCTTGAACATAGGCGCATAGCATATGTCTAAGAGATAGATGACAAGATGTTTCAATGGTCTTTTTCATTTTATTTAAAAATGGGATGTATTTCACATGCCAAGTGATAATTATGTAAGTTGGGTGAAATTACATGGGAAGATATATTTTTCTTCATGCTCTTGTGCATGAATAAACATTTCTGTGTTAAAAAAATTTAAAAAACAAAAGCTCTTTATGGGTAGCTCATAAAGGGAGAGAGGTAACAAAAGGATGACAGCCAAGAGTTCATCAGTCCATCAAGATTGCAATATATCTACTCTCAATAAAGGAGTGTCATTCATTCCTTTGAGGTTGGGAAGGAAACTTCTTTCCATAGAACACAGGAAGGAAAAAGGAAAGGAAGAATATGAAAATGTTTTTTTCAGTGTTTTCTTTGTAAATTCCATTCTCATGGCTTCTAACTTCTCTGTGAACAGTGATCCAGCTTACCTATTGAGTAAGTAAGGCCTTAGTTTGAGGAAAGTGAGATTTTTAATGGATATTTGTAGAGAAAACAGGCTAAAGAAAACAGGTAACTTAAGCTCCATTTGTTTTGTTCACATGTTAGTAAGCATGGGAGCATTATTTGTGGAATGAATGATTTCCAGGTAGTTCCTTGGCACCATTATAATCCATTGTGAGATCTAATCCAATAGTGATGTTACTTATAGGAAGACATTTCTGGAAAAACACAGGGTTGAAATTTCACCAGACAGGAAGGATTAAAGGTGACTGGAAGGGGCCCATTGTAATGGAGCTTTTTAAATGTTAAGTCACTAGATAGACCAGCAAGTTTACCATAGTAAGGGAGGAAGCCAAGAGTTTCATGGACTGACATCGAGTAAGTGGATAAATAATGGCTTTGAGTTGAAAATGAACAGTGGGCATTGATGCTGGAAGGATAGGGGATATGCCAAAGGATAAAAGGTCAGACTATATTATTCCTGAGGGCAGAGATGTTCCAAGTGATAAGGTCTGCAGTGTGTGAGTAACTGCACTGGAGTGGAAGTAAAGGACATTAAGATGAGGTGATGTAGGAAATGGGAGGCTGGGTTATTGGCTGTTTGTCATATGGATGTTAGTGCTCTCCACTGCATGCTCACCTCTTCACGTTCCCTGCCTTTGGCCTCATTAAACTTATCTCTACTAGGACTTACACAATATTTACATTTTTCTGTGATCTCTAGCTTCAGACATTGTAAGGCCAACGACATAATTGTGGACAAGAAGTCTCTAGTGTGGTAGTGAGAGGGGGCTTTGGTGGACACTGGTTCTGGGTTGATCATTGTTCTTCTCTCTCCACTCAGGATTGAGGAGGCTTGGTTGAAGAGCTCGTGAAGTGCTCATGAGGACACATTCCATTTTTGTGTTTCAGTCTGTACAAGTGGATTTGCCTTCCCGTCCAGACCACTATAACGATGGTGGGAATGTACATAGATTTCCTCTCCCAAAAAAGCATTTCATGGAGGTCCATGATAGTCCGCAAATAACTAACACTTGTGCATACTCTAGAACTCTCCTCTGATTCCTGAGCTATAGGTGTTCTGGGGAGATTCATTATAGCTCCACCAAGCCATATCAAAGGTGGCATGACCATCCTGATAAGGAGCTGTACATACTAAGGGCAAGACCCTCTCTATTTCCATCAAGCATGGATGGAAGGAAGGCACCAAGATCACCTTTCCCAACCACAGGGATGTCATGCCTGACATCATCCCTGTAAATACTACTGTAGTGCTCAGGGAAAAGCCCATGCCTTTTGGTGCAAGGCATCAGTGTGCTGTGTGGTGCTCTGACCAAAATTGTCAGGTGGAGCTTAGGTCACTTAGAGGAAAAGCAGGGAGCAAGGGAGTTTCCAGTGTGGGGCTGATGAGGCATAAACCTTTGTTCCATCAACAAGGTTATTTGTTCCCCTCTTCATTTGTTCTTACTTTCTCACTCACACTTAGGCATATTTTCATTACTTTCACTTTTATTTGGCTTGAGAGGTATGTAGCTGCATGATTAACAATTTTATCACTGATAGTCAAGTGATATTGTTAATATATATATATATATATATATATATATATATATATATATATATATTCCATCCAACTGAAAAAAAAAAAAAAAAAAAAAAACACCTCAAAATGGGAACCACTTCCTCAGGTGACTTTCCAGAGGGCATACTTCAGTTTCAAGGATAAGGTATGCTTGTCTAACATGTTAACGTGACCTACTTGAAACAACTGTAAATGGTGTCTATGCTGTTCCTAGACACTGCCTAGCATCCCAAGATCCATGCGATAATATCTCTCCAAACACTCCCATTTAGGATTCACCCACCTGTGGGATCCTCTGATCATTCATTGACTTTTAAATAATGATTAAGCCACTGTCTCTTCTTCACTGACACTTTCTGAAAAAAATATACCCAACGTTTATCTTCTTCAGATGTGGAAGGCCTGTGTCCCCAATTGCCTTAAAGGGCATAAAGAATTCCCGGAAGGGGAAGGCGTGGGCTGCTATCCATGTCCATTAAGGTGAAGCTATGAGGTGGGAGACAGAGCCCCTCTCCTCAGACCTCATCAGGGAGGAAGTGGGCCTTGGGGGAGGGCACATGATATCTGTTTCTCAACCAAAGCTCCAGGGAATGGTCACTTTTGGGAGCCAAAGGAAGCCATCAGTAGAAGCTGAACTTCCTTCTTTCTTTCCTTAAGCACAACCCTTGAGAACCCCTAAAACCATGCCCCCAACTCAGGACACAGAGAAGACATCACTATTATTATAGAAACATTTATTAGGCAAGTCAATCTTCCCCTTGAGGGAGGAAGGAATTATTTGGGGGCAGGGGGTGTTTCCCCCTGGAAATTATAGAGAAGCATCGTGTGTCTAAATGGTTGAGATCGATTTTTGAAAGCAGTGCCTCCAGCAGTGGTGGGAACAGCAGGATGCCCCATGGCAGCTTGAGGCCTGCAGGTGGGGCTTGGATGGGGCAGAGTCCCCTTGAGGGACACAGATTGGGGATCCTTCTGGCATACTTGCTGGTCCTTAAATGTCACTGCTTTTGAGTGGGATCTGTCCTCCTTCCTGATAGGTCTAATACTTGTGGATCTCTGGTCATCAGAGATAGCTGCTTGGAGGCCAGACTTCATATTTGTCACGTTGGAAAAGGGAGCCCTGTGGTTTAAATCACAGCCTTGCATGGACTTTACCCTGGCCTGCACTGCTCCCTTCTGCAGAGCTTTTCCAGACTGCACTGCAGAGGGAAGGGGCTCTTGAGGGCAGGTGGTAGCTCCTGCATGGCTATGCCCCTGTTTCTCTTCTGGGCACTCCCCAGTGTCTGACATGACACTGGGGACTTGCATGGTCCCAGTAAAGTCAGCTCTGCTCTTAACCGGGCCTCTGCTCTGTGCAGATGATATGTGCCCTGCCATTTCCTGGGTGGTTTCTTGCATTGTCCATGTGATGGAAGGGCGAAGCCTTTGAAAAAAGGTCTTCATTTTGTTTATGAAAAGGCTATCCGGAGGAGCCTGTCCCTTCTGTGACAGGCTATGCAAAGACTTGCTCCTATACATGTCCTCCACAGCTGTGTCCTGAGGAGGAAATCTCTTCCTCCTAGGTTGGCAAATTATCACTCGTGCATCTCCTCCACCAAGCTCTTCATATTTGGGGCCTGTAGTCTTTGGAGGAGGGCACGCATTATCTTTCTTTACCCCTGGTGGGAAATTCTGATCCTGGGAGGACCTTAACACATGCCTTGGAAGCCAAGATTCCTGCTGCTTCTCCATAGGGACTGCGCTGTCCTCAGAATGGACATGCAGCACCTGGTGAACTTCCTTGTTCACACTGGAGACACACTTGGCGGGAGTCAAGGAGGCTTTGTCAGTCAAGCTGTCTGAGTCACTGGACATGTCCTTGGGATGGCCTTGGGCCTGG
This sequence comes from Vespertilio murinus, assembly GCA_963924515.1. Lineage (NCBI taxonomy): Eukaryota > Metazoa > Chordata > Mammalia > Chiroptera > Vespertilionidae > Vespertilio > Vespertilio murinus. Next base: position 133,577,247 of record OZ004708.1, on the reverse strand, counting down.
CTATGCTTCCTGCTCTCCAACTTCAAGTTCAATTCATCAATTAATTGCTTTCTGAGTTCTGATAAGTTAGGAGCTGGATCTGATATTTTAGAAGGTAGCTTTTCAGTAGTCACTGTGGCGTGTCTGTTTTTCTTTTGGTAGATCCCTGGCTTGCTGGTTGTCACAGACTGAACAGCATAGAGCTCCTCAGCACTGGCTATCTCTCTTGTCATAATGGACATGGGAGCAGGTTTTGCTTCCTCACTATTTGTGGCCTCTATCATTTGCGTTCTGTGAATAGAATTCACACTCTTATAATTTGGTGCACATTCTCTATTCGCTTGCCTTGCAGGCAGCTCTGAAGGTTGAATGTTTCCTGTCAGAGGAGGATTCTGACTAATTTCTCTATGGATGGTGTTTGTGACTGGCAGAGGAGGTGGTTCGCCTCCTGGAATTGTGTGAAAATCCTCCGAAAGTCTATGTTGAATCCCCTGTCCCTCCTTATTTACAAGTGAGATGGCAGAAAACAGAGGATTCAAGACAGGGGCTAAATTTTCTATTCTGACTAGATCACTGTGAAGCGATTCAGAGCTTCCTTTCAGAAGTGTGAAGTTTCCAGATTCAGTGCTCACCTCAGAAATCACTTCGGTTGAGGAGGAAGAGTGAGCACTGGTTAGGGAATGGGAGATAGAGCCATTTGATTTGAAATCCTCTGTGGACTCAATGATTTTAGCAGGGAGGCCTCCTAATGTCTTCATAGGAAAGTTAATGTTGTGGTTTTCCAGTGTCTCCAGGGCACTTGCCTCAAGGAAGGAAGGCTCCTGGCACTTGTTCAGACAATAGTCCCCACCCACTGATGGTGGCAGACTTCTCTGTCTAATTTCCCCATTAGGTTCATCAGAAAGTGTATTCTGGATACAGTGCAGAGGAATCTCTACAGTACCAGGTAGGTGACTCTCAGTGATTTCCTCAAAATTTTTGTTCACATGTACTTTCTGAATATTGACCAGTTGTCTCTGACTTACACTCTGCCTTGTCACACTCTTCATATCACATTCATCTCCTAGGTCCTGATCTGAAGCCCTGTCTGTGTCACTCAACATTCCTTTTGGATAACTGTCTAAGCTGTCTGTCATCATGTCCTCAGACAACTGAAACATTTCTGGGCCCTTCTTATAGATCTCTTCTGATGGGGTCACTCTATTCGGAATTGTACTACCATTGGCCTTATACGTAGAGATCCATGAGAGGCCATTGCAGCACGTGGACTTAGGTATTTTTGAGCATTCGCACCTAGGCTTCATGAGGGACAGAGACTCGTGGATCCTGAGGGGCAGGCCCCACCGGTGTTGGATGAGCCTCTTTCTAAGGTGATGTTCAAATTTCTTTCTAAACTCAACGCTGAGAGGATACTCAAAATGATCTATGGAGGTGGAAGTAAGGGCCTTTGAGGGCCTACCATAAGGAGAGGTGGGAGTTAAAGGATAGCAGGCTTCCCAAAAACTTTGATCCAAAGAGGGTAAACTCAACAAACTTTCTTTTTCTTTCTTTAACACATTCGATTCCAGTTCTTCAATATCGGATGAGGTGAGACATTCTGATTCATTCAGGGGTGTATGGCAATGGACTCCACAGGACTTAGTCTGGTTTATGAGACCAGCTGGCAGCATTGGGAGTGGGGATTGAAGGTGGACCCTCGGTTGGAGCTGAGTGAGAGGTAAGTAATGGCATAGAGGCAGAGGTTGAGGCAGAAGTTGAGGTTGGACCTTAGGCAAGGATGAAGGTAGGAAATAAGGAAGCTCTGAGGATCCTTGGCTTATAAAGACATTTGAGATGCTATTAAAGGTTGAATGGTAGCCAGAGACATGGGCAGCAGAAAGCAAAGACTCACTGTGCAGAGATGGAAGACCCCAGAAAAACTGGAAAACTTCTTGCTTTAAATTGTACTCCAAGGTCTTAGGATATGAGTCCTGCACTACTGAGTCATGCTTATCAGGACTGAGAAAGGAGATTTTTGTTGGATCTCTAAGTTTGGGTGCAGAATCTTCCACAGAGGAGATCTTTGTAGAATGGATGTCAGACAACTTTTGATGGAAATCAGAGTGTGTCAAGTTTGAAGAGTACAAGTCATCAGTTTGAATTGGGGAATTCTGTACTGGAAATTCGGATTCTGAGAGAGAGGAAGGCTCTGTAGGCAGAGTTTGACATGCTGGTGAGGATGAACGCGAATTAGCTGAGGTGGTCAATGAGTTTAAGGGGAGAACTGAAGGTGGTGAGGGGGAAGGTTGAGTCAGAGGGACTTCTGGGAAAGCAGAAGACTGATGGAATGAAGGCTCTGTCACAGGAGCTGTGGAAACTGCAGGGGACACTGATGGAGTAGACCCTTCCAGAGCCTTTGAGAAAATCCGATTGATTTCAGCAGTTGCATTGTTACATGCGTCACAGGAGGGGTCTGGACATAAAAGTTGACGAAATTGAGTGGAATTATGATTCCGTCCCAGGGGGCTGCAAGAGACAGGAGGTGAAATGTTGCAGCCAAGACCACAACAAGGAAAGGAGGACCTACTGGCTGTGTTAGGGTGGGGCCACCTGAAGCCTGCTGCCCCTACACATGGTCCATATCCATGACTTCACAATGCACTCATCCCAAGGCATCCACTCTCATTCCTTTTCCTATGCCGACCTCTCCCATGACTAGGCTCAACTGAATCCCTAGAATAGCACAGAGTTTGTGGAGTTTACTATTCCCTAGAATAGCACAGAACAGGCTAAAGTGAGATCAGGAAGAATGATAGGTGTCACCTTTTCAGGAAATCAATCAGCTTCCTTTCCTCCTCTTCGTCGCTTTGGTAATATGCAGAACCTGGGAAACCAGGAGAGTGAGTTTCATGTAATGAAGGTACACTATAGGGAATGTACAGGAGTTCTTTAATGGGAGAACATTGGGATATTAGACTGTGAAAGCCCCAAGAATAAGTCAATGAAGTCAAATGGGCAATGATATATTAATAAGGTCCCCGTGTGTGTTTCTTATTTAATAATGTACTTTCATGCACATTATCTCATTTGATGCTCAAAACCACTCTGTGAAGCAGAGAGGCCAGTGATCACAACAAAGAAGATTCTGATCATCCTGAACCCAAACTACTTTCTCAAAGTCAGGAGTCAGAACCTCTGACTCTCAACATCTACTGTGCAACATCCATGGCCTGGGTCCTTCATTGCTTCTAACTCAGGGACAGCAGAGCAAGGAATCTGAGAAGTGTCTCAGGTTCTGTATTTCCATGAGCCTTTCCTCTGAAGGCTGTGATTCATGAGAGGGGCTATCTACCAAGTGACATAGAGATCAGGGAAAGGAGAGAGGAAGTGTCGCCCTTGGGGAGCTCAGATAGAATAGGTCGAACCTTACCTCCCCGTGTCCCACCTTTTCTTCTCCTCTTGACTCTGCTCTCGTGCTGAGAATAAAAAGGATTTTCATTTCATTCCTATCTCCCTAGAACCTTAACATTTGCTATCTAAGAATAATGGCTCTCTGAGGAGAAGACATTTTAACTAATGGGACTTTGTGTTCATTTTACCATTTTTTAAAGCTTTAACATACTTTAATTTTTTTCTTTAAAAAACTTATAGAACAATTTTGTCTTTGAGGTTCATACTTGGTATCCCCAGAAGTCTGCTGCTCAAAGAGGGCATATAATCTGAGGCCTACAATTGCTTCTCTGCCCCCACACATAGGACCCAGTAACCAGACATGGTGCTAGGAGGCTCTCAGAGGCTTAGTACTGATCAGCCCAACACAAAGACTTAGCCAACTGATGACTCAGGATGAAGGTGCTAGTTAACTCTGGTGTCCTACAGAGATCCCCAACTCTCTAAATAACTGCATCCAGAACTAGGGAATCACTATGTTGGGAGCCAGAAACCTGTCACCACACCCAGATGGTCTGTGAGCTTCATATGGAAGCCTGAGTCCTCCCTGAACCCCTAGCCCTGTCTAGTCTCTTCCCCTAGAAGAGTGATGTTCTGTTCTCCCCTCATATGTTCCATGTTAAGTCTTTTTTGTCTCAACAAAACTCATTTAGTAATGTGGGAATCAAAATGGAAAGAAGAAAGCACTCTGTTTGGGCTCACTAACTCAGGATTCCTTACCTTATCCTGTATGCATTCATTTTTCCGTAAGGTTGGGATTGATGGAATCCTCATGAAGAAAATCAGGAAGATGAATATCAACCACAACACAAAGATAAAAATTATGTTGAAGTCACTATATAAACATTCTGTGCATAAGCTCAGATAAAACTCTAATCGGCCAATCAGAAATAGAATGAGTCCCATTTTCTGAATAGCAAAGCTACTTGAAGCAACTGAGCTCTGAGAGCTCAGACTCCTGACTTTATAGCCAGGCCTGCATCAGGAGCATTGTGGAGTCACAAAGGATTTCTGAGAGTGAGGGCAGGTGTAGCTTTACAAGAGTGAGTCCACAGTCCCTCCCTACCACCAGGTACATGCCCTTGACAGGACTCGAATCTGGGACCTTTCAGTTCACAGGCTGACGTTCTATCCACTGAGCCAAACCGGTTTCGGCTGATTCTTAATAAATGTATCTTAGACCTGGGGTTGGTGAGTGAAGTTCAAGGGAACAATGGAGCATGTGAGTGAGCAGAAGGAGTGCACATAATGTGATTATCTACCCTTCCCTTCACAAACAGCCTTTGGGGACCCCTATATCCCAGATTTCCCATGGACCCATGATAGTGAATGTTCAGTGAGACTCAAATGAGTATAATGTAAGCATGCTCTGTCTAAAACTAAGTAGATGGGGATGCTGACTACCCTGAGAGGCTGTGTCATTTTGTTTGAACCAACTTCCTTTTGGGGAGCCTGGAAACAGCTTTAGCATGTGGCTAAGCAAGGGGATAGCAAATGGTTGGGAGTGACGGAGAACTAAGGATTGTCCCTAGGAAACTGAAAATATTGAAAGTCCGAAACTAATGACTTACAGCCAGTGAGCTTCCTCAAATAGTATCACATTATTCTAGTGGAGATTCTGTGAAACACTCCTCCTTATAGAGAATATAATCAAGTGCAGTCTGAAATCTGAGTCTGGACTTCTGCATGGGGATGTACCTCAACTGAGAGGTGGTTGTGGGGTTATATGGGGACCACACTGACAGCCACCCCCTCAGTCACCTCCACATCTTCCTGGAATGTCTTAGGGATAGAGTTATAACAAACCTTAGGGTTAGATATATGTAAAATATATATAAGTTGTATCCTTAGGTGGGATGATATTTTAAACTGATAGTATTTATGACTATTGGGGGAAAAACCCACAAAATTTTCTATTTAACATTCACAAAATTAAGGAAGTCTAAAAGACCATTAAGTCCTTTATCTACAATTGTTTAAACTGAATTTGAGGGCATATATGATCCTCATTGTAAATGACTGGGCATAAGAAAAATTTCCAAGGAGAATTTCAGACTTGTAAGGTGGTGGACATGGTGACACCAAAGTCTAAGTCTCCAACATTAAAGGGGGCTCAGGGAATATCTGGGTTACAGATGAAACAAGCAGAGCATTCATTAAGGTAAACATATGTTAAAAGAGGAATTGGAAAACAGAAGGTGTAGGACAGAAGGACCTAGAGGCCTAAGAGAGGTGGAGGGCACATCCCCAATGGGGGGTGTGCAGGAGGCAGCTGATTGATGTATTTCTCATTGATGTTTCTAACTCTCTATCTCTCTCCCTTCCTCTCTGTAAAAAATCAATTAAAAATAATATATATATATTTTTTAAATGAATCACAAAATGGTGACAGCAGAGCATTAAATCCATCACTGAATGCTCTCAAGAGTGTCCCCTGAGAGACAGCACAAGTTGTATTCCTATGACCTGCTTAGTAGCTTCCTTCCTCACATTGGTTCACACTCTGGTCTTACATTTGACTGTGTCCACTTGAGGTTCCTCTTGGAACTTCAGCTTTCGCATTGGTTAGATAGGAATGCACAGATTGCTTATTTTCAGCTTAGTTATCTGTGTCTATTGTAGAATAGGCCAACAGAAATTGGCCAACAGAGTCAAGAAAGCCAGTCCTATATTTACTTTAATTAGTTACCAGTCACCTTTGTAGAGCTCATTATGATTTTTTTCCTAGGTCTTTGCTCAAAAGTAACCAACATCCTGTCTCCACAAGCTGGTGTACAGGGCAGGCCCGGTCGTGTAGCACACCTGCTGCCCTGGCAGGGTAAAAGGGGACTGGGCACCTCCATCTTGTGGCTCAGGATGCTGCCATCTTTGAGGATGTGACAGTCAATTAGCATATTATTCTTTTTTAGGTAGGGCGAGGGCATGTTCAGGCATTGCTTATCGACTCCTTCACCTGTATTCTCAATTCTTTGCACACAGAACACAAATTTCAGTAATTACTTTCATTTAAAAAGAATAAAAATAGAACATGTCATTCTGGAAGTCCTTAATATAGAGGTGACTTTTTGAATTTACCATAATACAGTATTTGCTAGCGTATAAGACAACTGGGCATATAAGACGACCCCCTAACACTGCCACTCAAAATACAGAGTTTGTTATATACTCGCTGTATAAGACTACCCCCTCTTCCGCACACCTTCCACACAACAAATAAAAGGTAAAACAATATCAGATTTGATTTCAACATTTTAATTTATATTCAAATGCTTATGACATGCAGGAAAACTGTCACAAGGCTGTATGTAATCAAACATATACATAAAACCGTGCAAGTTTATTACCGGTAAACATACCTGTAATTCACTAAAGAAAACACACTCTATAGACTGGTGCTGTAGATGCTTCTCAGGAACATAGGCAAGCAGCCAACAACCTAGAGGGACTGTCAATGATAGAAGTAAGATAACAAATAGAGGGAGAGAGCAAGTGCCGGGCAAGTCCCTAGCAAGTTTGCTGGCTTGACAGATTCCCCTTAAAAGCCTTCAAACTCCTCTTCATCATCTGATATTAAAAGTTCATCAACGACATCTTGGGATACAGTTGCAAGGCAGTCATCGTATGGATCTACCAACAAATTAAAGAGTAACTAATTTTTGTGTTTTAAATAATATTGTAAAGAAAAAAATAGTTATGAATGACAATCCTCTTTAGTACACTTTATTTATTTTAAATACTGTAGTCAGAAGAGAGGAATTTATTTTAAAATACAATAGTGTACCTCAAAAACAATATAGAAAATGTATAAGGATGATGCAATATTAGAACAGAATGGGTACATGTGAACATTTATGCACATCATAAACTGTCAAAAGGATGGCTAGATTAGTAATATTCAAGTTTAAATAATGTACAGAACAGATTTCGCAGGATTCATCCGGCCTAATAAAATCAAGTATTATCTATAAAGACCTTGTAAGAAAAAAATGTACCCCAAAGTTTAATCCAATCACTTAAGTGATGACATATAAGGCAGTTAGAGTCATAACCAGCACACACTGGCTAAATAAAAATAATTTGTCTTAGAAAAGTTGTTCCAACTAATGAACTAATGAATACTTGGGCCCTCTGAAGTCAGAGCGCCTGACTGCAATCGGTTAAAAATATGAAATCAGATGTGAACACATTAAGATCGATCATGTCAAGTCTCAATCTCAGGATTTTCTGGCCCCAAACCAGTGATGAATTAATGGTGTTTACCCATGCCCTATTAAGAGTCAAGAACATGCTTCCTATTTTAAACTAGAAATCTTTTCAAAATACAGATGAAGTCTCTAGCACAAGTTGTTTCTTATACTACCACCTATAGTAGGAAAATTTGGAAATAGCCCAAAGAGCAAATAATGGAAGACTGTCAGACAGTGTCATCCCTGGAGTGGTGTCAGACACCCAGGCTTGGACCTGCACGAGGACTTTCCTTAGATATATTCCTCAACATTACCGTGTCCCACACTGAGCACTCATGTGGGTCAGGGAAGTTTGGTGTGAGACACCAGCCATATGGGGAAAGGCAGTGTTGCAGTCTCCATGCCAGTCAGGAAGGATTGGGAGCCAACAAACAGCCCCATAAGTGCTTCAGAGAGCACCTCATGCCTGGCAGAGACTCCACTCTAACTAGCATCAACACAGCTCACCATTCCATGGGGCACCCTGGGTGAACTTGGGACACACTGCCCTTTCTGGGGATATGCCTTCTCAGCTCCTGCACTGTGTAGCCAAATACTCAAGTTCTCTATCTGTTGTTAATATAGAATCTCTGTCTGTCTGGAGTCTGTCACCTGACAAAGTAACATAATATTCAATAATCATTCCTTAATGTAAAGTAGAAAATGCAAATATTAATGTACCCTATTTGAAAAGGAATAATTAATCTTACAAATAAAAAAAGACAGAAAGCCCTACTAGGTTTGTAGGGTTAGAAGGTCTTCCCAATACACCAAGGTTTCAGGTTGGAACTCTGGTCATAGCACATATTATAAGTAACCAATGAATAAATAAATAGCTGGAACAACAAATCTCTCCCTTCCTATCGCTCTACAATCATTTAAATAAATACAATAAATTTAAAGAGACTTAAAAATACTTCCATATGCAAACAGACAATGTAAAATAAGGTCCTATTCTCTTCCTCTTATTTAATATCTTTGATGAGCATAGATAATTTTAAATAGAAATATAAAATTTATTTGTAATAACTTGCTATAATTATCTCCCCTTTTTAAAAGATTCTGTAAAATTTAAAGATATATTTTGGTTCATCTGTGCAAATAATTAGGACTCGTATTAAACACTCAAGGACTTAATGCAGAGATTGAGGGTGAACATAAAAACATAGCTAGTTCTCATTTGTTTTGTTTATTATTACCTGTAACCTCTTAATATCTTTGTCCAATCCACATGCTCAAGATCTTCTTTATTTCCGATGTTGTCATTGCAAGAGAAAACTTATAGGAGGCTTGTGAATTATAGAATCCAATAAAGCTTGAGCTTTAATCATGGATCATTGCTCATGGATTATGGATCACTAGGTGTGTCAAAAATGAATTCTAGGTTCTTTACATAGTCTCACATAGGGAGCGGGCAATGGTAAGCTATGTACACATATAATACCTTAATAAATTAAAAAAAAATCTGAAGGAAAAAAAATAGATTTGTACTACCAAATTAGTAGTACAAATTATAAAGCAGGGGTGGGGGGAGTAGGCGAAGACAGACCAATAATCGAGAAAATCTGAACATCTACCTGGGAATTCTAAAGTCCTAAGCTGAGTTCCTAAGTGAGGTCACTCCTGGGTCCCTTACCTGAGCATGTCCTCAGACATGAGCCATGAACTCACTTCCTGTTGATGGAGCACAATGGAACCCGGCAACCAGGCAACTACATTCTATAACTGCCCCTTCCTGCCTCACTCGGATAGAGGCACTGGAGAGGACACCATGTTTTCTTGTTGTCTCCCCGTGTCCCGAGGTCAAGGCCAAGGACGAGGCCTCAAGAGAGGCAGCAATGAGAGTACATTCCGACGTGCCCGCCACTGGATCCAGACTCAGTCCAGACGACGCCTGTGGCCATTTGCACGGGGGAACCAGGAGGTAACACAGAGAGGCTTAGGGCAGTTTTGTTCAGGCCAGGCCACCACTCTGATCCCACCTCAGCAGCCCTATGTCCCCTCCTTGTGTGTGTGTGTGTGTGTGTGTGTGTGGCAGAAGCAGCAGAGACTAGAGCTGGGCTTGAGTCTTCCTGACCAGCTGCCATCACTGTCATTGCAGAGTTCAACCCAGGTCAAGGTGGAGTACCAGATGGAGGAGGAAAAGCACCGCCCTATGTTCTACATTGGGGAGGAGCCGGTGAGCCACACCACCAAGGGCCAGGAAAGGCCTGAAGTGAGTGTGGCCACCTGGGGCTCTGGGGACCCAGGGCCCGTGGATGGACAGCCAGGGACACCTCAACGGAAGCAGCCCAGGTTCCCTAGGACTGTACCCCCAAAGAAGCTCAGATTCAACCAGCAGCTCGAAGTGTTCACCAGTGATGTGGACTACACTGACCATGTCAACCAGACTGGCCCGGAGCACCCTGAGCCCAAAGAGGCAGTGTTCAAGGGTGAGAAGCTGGGGAAGTGAGGGGGGTGGGGGTGGAGCTGCATGGGAGCTTATGGGGAGAGATTGTTGCCAGGCAAACAGGGAGCACCCAGAGGCTGGACAGGAGCAAAGATCGGCCTCAGACCACCCATCTGTTGTACTGCAGGTGGGGAGGAAGGCCTGTGGTGGGTGCTGGGCTCTCTAGCTGTCTTCTGTCTTAGGGGCACAGATGGACATGCAGGCACCTGGGTGAACTTTTCTCCTCTCCTAACTCCAGCACCAGCCCAGGAGGCAGAGGCGGCACCTCCTGTCACATCTGAAGTTCAACTGGAGGAGCAGGATGCGGAGCTGGAGGCATCTCCACCTGCAGAGCTTTCACCACCCCCAGCGGCCCCTCCAGCTGCAGCTGTGGAGCCAGGGCCGGCCCCAGAGGAAACTGAGGCCCCACCACTGCTGGATAAAGAGCCCTCCCTGGAGCCCATGCTGGCTCCTGCCTTAGAGGAGGAGCTGCCATTGCAGGATCCAGCTCAAGGGCCCAAGGGTGAGAATATGGGGAGGTGCATGGGTGGGAAGGTTTGGGGAGGCTCATGTGTGCTTATGGGGAAAGGCTGTTGTCAGACACATCAGAAAACCCCTTGAGCCTGGCCAGGAGGAAAGATCGAGTAAAGCCATCTGTTGTACTGCAGGTGGGTAGCACATCCTGTGGTGGGTCCTGGGCTCTCTAGCAGTGTTCTCACTTTGGGGAACAGATGGACATGCAGGCACCTGGATGACCTTTTCTCCTCTCCTAACTCCAGCACCAGCCCAGGAGGCAGAAGTGGCACCTCCTGTCACATCTGAAGTCCAACTGGAGGAACAGGACGTGGAGCTGGAGGCATCTCCATCTCCAGAGATTTCACCACCTCATGCGGCCCCTCCAGCTGCAGCTGTGGAGCCAGGGCCGGCCCCAGAGGAAACTGAGGCCCCACCACCGCTGGATGAAAAGCCCTCCCTGGAGCCCATGCTGGCTCCTGCCTTAGAGGAGGAGCTGCCAGTGGAGGATCCAGCTCAAGGGCCCAAGGGTGAGAATGTGGGGAGGTGCAGGGGTGGGAAGGATTGGGGATTGTCATGTGAGCTTATAGGGAGAGGCTGTTGCCAGACACAACAGAACAACCCTTGAGCCTGGCCAGGAGCAAAGATTGAGTAAACTCATCTTCTGGACTGCTAGTGGGGAGCACATCCTGTGGTGGTTCCTGGGTTCTGGCTGTGTTCTCACTTTGGGGGACAGATGGACATGCAGGCACCTGGGTGACCTTTTCTTCTCTCCCAACTCCAGCACCAGCCAACATTGGGGAGGAGCTGGTGAGCCACACCACCGAAGTCCAGGAAAGGCCTGAAGTGAGTGTGGCCACCTTGGGCTCTGGGGACCCAGGGCCCGTGGATGGACAGCCAGGGACACCTCTAAGGACGCGGCCCAGGTTCCCTAGGACTGTACCCCCAGGAAAGCTCAGAGTCAACCAGCAGCTCAAAGTGTTCACCAGTGATGTGGACTACACTGACCATGTCAACCAGACTGGCCGGGAGCACCCTGAGCCCAAAGGGGCAGTGTTCAAGGGTGAGAAGCTGGGGAAGTGAGGGGATGGGGGTGGAGCTGCATGGGAGCTTATGGGGAGGGATTGTTTCCAGGCAAACAGGGAGCACCCAGAGGCTGGACAGGAGCAAAGATCGGCCTCAGAACACCCATCTGTTGTACTGCAGGTGGGGAGGAAGTCCTGTGGTGGGTCCTGGGCTCTCTAGCTGTGTTCTGTCTTAGGGGCACAGATGGACATGCAGGCACCTGGGTGATCTTTTCTCCTCTCCTAACTCCAGCACCAGCCCAGGAGGCAGAGGCGGCTCCTCCTGTCACATCTGAAGTCCAACTGGAGGAGCAGGATGCGGAGCTGGAGGCATCTCCACCTGCAGAGCTTCCACCACCTCCAGCGGCCCCTCCAGCTGCAGCTGTGGAGCCAGGTCCGGCCCCAGAGGAAACTGAGGCGGCACCACCGCTGGATGAAGAGCCCTCCCTGGAGCCCATGCTGGCTCCTGCCTTAGAGGAGGAGCTGCCAGTGGAGGATCCAGCCCAAGGGCCCAAGGGTGAGAATGTGGGGAGGTGCATGGGTGGGAAGGTTTGGGGAGGCTCATGGGAGCTTATGGGGAAAGGCTGTTGCCAGACACATCAGAACACCCCTTGAGCGTGTCCAGGAGTAAAGATCCAGTAAACCCATCTTCTGGACTGCCAGTGGGGAGCACATCCTGTGGTGGGTCCCGGGTTTCGGCTGTGTTCTCACTTTGGGGGACAGATGGACATGCAGGGTCCTGGGTGATCTTTTCTCCTCTCCTAACTCCAGCACCAGCCCAGGAGGCAAAGGCGGCACCTCCTGTCACATCTGATGTCCAACTGGAGGAGCAGGATGCGGAGCTGGAGGCATCTCCACCTGCAGAGCTTCCACCACCTCCAGCGGCCTCTCCAGCTGCAGCTGTGGAGCCAGGGCCGGCCCCAGAGGAAACTGAGGCCCCACCACCGCTGGATAAAGAGCCCTCCCTGGAGCCCATGCTGGCTCCTGCCTTAGAGGAAGAGCTGCCAGTGCAGGATCCAGCTCAAGGGCCCAAGGGTGAGAATATGGGAAGGTGCATGGGTGGGAAAGTTTGGGGAGGCTCATGTATGCTTATGGGGAAAGGCTGTTGCCAGACACATCAGAACACCCCTTGAGCCTGGCCAGGAGCAAAGATCGAGTAAAGCCATCTGTTGTACTGCAGGTGGGTAGCACATCCTGTGGTGGGTCCTGGGCTCTCTAGCTGTGTTCTCACTTTGGGGGACAGATGGACATGCACGCACCTGGGTGACCTTTTCTCCTCTCCTAACTCCAGCACCAGCCCAGGAGGCAGAGGCGGCACCTCCTGTCACATCTGAAGTCCAACTGGAGGAGCAGGATGCGGAGCTGGAGGCATCTCCACCTCCAGAGCTTTCACCACCTCCAGCGGCCCCTCCAGCTGCAGCTGTGGAGCCAGGGCCGGCCCCAGAGGAAACTGAGGCTCCACCACCGCTGGATGACGAGCCCTCCCTGGAGGCCATGCTGGCTCCTGCCTCGGAGGAGGCGCTGCCTGTGGAGGGCCCAGCTCAAGGGCCAGTTGATGTATGTGCTCCCCCTGACCCAAGGGACAGCCTTGTTTCACTCTCACTCCTTGACATTTTCCTTTACTTTTCTCTTCCTTTTTTTTGTCTAAGTTTTCCATGGCATCATCTAATTTGTTTTCTTTTAATTGTTCTTCTTGGTGGATGTTGGGCGATTTTTGCTTTCATTATTTTATTTATTCTGTATTCAAGCCTTAATTTTTCCATTGAATAATCTATTGTAAGTAATAAATAAACATATTTTAAATGGTTATTGTTATTATTTTAAATGTTATTGTTCATATTTTAAATTCCTGAGTATGAAGCACATTCATGATGCTGAGTAAGCATCACCACTGTCTAGTTGCGGGATGTCCCGTCATCCCAAAATGAGACCCTGCACCCACGGTGCTAACTACCCATGCCCCTGCCCCTGATCTGGTTCCTGTCTCTGCCCTTAGCTGTTCTGGATGTTCCCTGGAATTGGAATCTCACAATATGTACTTTTTTTGTGTTTGCTCACATGTTTTTCTGTTTTTATCTGAAATGGCATTTTTGCTGTTGGAAAGGGAATTTGTAGCTGGATTAGAGATTAGATGGGGGAGAGGGAGAGGGAGGGAAAGGCCTTTCAGTAAGCATGCACATAATCTCAGGGTAGAGATCACTGAGCTAATTGTGACCCCAGCGCCAGAAGCCAGTCAGGCAATGGCTGTCTCTTCCTGTGCCTGAAACAACTAGAAAAATACAGAAATCTGGGAAGACAAACCACAAGCTGGAAAGCATTCCACATAACCTAAGGCCAAGGTGCATCATCCCTGTGGTGCCGCCAACTGTCAAGAGCCGGTGTTTTCTGAAGGGACAAAGGGCAAGCACATGTACTTCCACCATGAGAGGCAGTGCACAGGCCTGTACATGTCAGAGATGCCCCTCCACCCGGATCAGACTTCTGGTCTGGTGGGGACCAGCCCTGGTGACAAAGTGAGGCAGCAGGGGGCCCCAGCACAGCCCCTGGGCAGAAGGGGAAAGGCCCCTCCTCTGGGGAACAGTGTGCAGGACCTGCCCAGTCCCACAGATGCAAACAGGCACGTGGCAGGGCTCACCCAGGAGGTTCCCCCACAGAGACTCGTGCACAATTGTTCAGAGCTGGATTTTGAGACTGCCCATCAGAACCCTAATGAAACAGGTGGGAATTAGAAAAAGCACTGAGGTCTATAGAGAGGGCTTGGAGCCACCAATTTTTGTCCACATGGACAAGGGAAGCGGATCAGGTGCTCAGTTCGGTCCAGGGGTCTCCACATGTCAATAGATGGAGACTGAAGGGATCCTGCGACATGAGACACATGGAACAAACATCTGCAGTGAGGATCCCACCCACTAAACCACTTACATCTGATTTCACGGGAAATCATGCTATGTGAATATGAGTCTGCCTGTGACAGAGACAGACAGACAGAATGAGACAGGCAGAACTGAGAGATACCCACTAGTCACAAGTGATGGTAAAATCACCTCTCGGGTGGGACTCGAAAATCTTTCTTGAGTTGATTTTTTGTGTGTGTATAATTCATGTATGACTTTGATAGTTGCAATAATATTAAAGTCTTAAGTTCAATGTTATCCATGTATCACTCATGTATAAATTATGTGATTTAGTTTTTTTTTTTTTAAAAATTAAAGTCTCTGATGATTTGTGGAATAATAGAAAGTTCAGAGGAGGACGTTTTCAAGTATATCAGCCTTCTCACAGATTTGCATATGAGCCACAGATTCAGGGAAAGTGTTTTCAAGACAGGATATGGAAGAGAAGCAGTATCCCAATATAAAAATTAAAAACAAACTCTTAATCCTCAACAATTAGGTAATAAATAACCCAATTTTAAAATGGGCATAAGATATGGATGGTCGGTCACCTTACCACAGGAGCTGCACAGATGACAGGGGATGCATGTCATTACCATTGCCATCTACGCATTTCTTTACATCCAATTCTGTTTGCATTCATCCAGAACATTTTCTTCTGCTTCCCCCTTATGTCTTCTATCCTTTTCTTCCCTCCCCTTTTTCGTCTACATCAGTAACTTTTAACATGAGGTCCATGCACCCCATAAGCTTGGATGAGCTTCAGGAGATTCATAAGCACTCTGAAAGTTCATGTATTTTACCTGTGTTGAATTGTGATTCCCTGCCCCCTCCACCCCAGGAAAGGACCTTTAGTATCTTAAATATATAAATAAAAATCAGAACATTATTAACATAACTTCTAAAATTTCTCCCATTTCCCCTTATGTCCCCTTCTAGTGTCTATACACTTTACTCTCATGATAAACTAGTGAAACGCTACAATCTTTCCTCTTATTTTTATCTTTCTACTTTCATTTATTAAAAAGATGACATATTTCCCATTAAGGAACTTCATTGTAGTGGTAGGAGAGAAATAGCTCCTGGCAGTGGCAGTGTTTTATGGGAGGGGGAAAATATAATCTACAAACCCAAAGCTCAAATACTTTGCACAAGCCAGTTCCCAGGAAATGGAATTAGAAGATGCTTCACTTCTAAACATTCCTGGCTGCATGCAGGCAATAAGGATAAAAACCCTTCCACTGTTGCTCAGTTGAGTTAGAAGACAACACAGAAGTGTTACAATCTGTAACCTACAACGCCAAAATATCTAAGAGAAGGCCAGCCATTCTTCCACAATTCTGACATAGACTATTATTATGGATTTCTCATCTCATTCCTCATAATATTAGAGTCAACTAATTATTTTTCATAAGATCTATTATCTGAATTGGCTGATATAGATCCATTTGAAAATAAGTGTTTCTTATATTGTGTGCCAGATCATGGTAAGAGGTATACTAGAAGAAACACACATTACATTACATTAAAAACTTCTGATAATCCTTCAGTAAAGAAATTCATTTAACTTAATTTAGCATTTCCATAGGCATTAACTTTCAGGACACCTACTATGTCTTAATTCAGAAGATAAATATTTCATAGAAATTATTAAACTATTTAGGAAAATCATGGACTATATAATAAATGTTCTATTTCATTTGAACTAGAAAGACAGCATAATTATAAACATTATACTGAATTATCGTTCATTCCAACATCCACACTTTTTTAACAATGCAAAATGCCAACAAGTCAGCTACAGAAAAAAATTCAAAACTAAAAATCTACAAAATTCCACATATAACCCACACTTACAGAATAAAACATATGAAGGTTTTAGGAATATTATTTACTAGTAGAGGCCTGGTGCATGAAAATTCATGCACTGCAGAGGGGGTCCTTCAGCCCAGCCTGCCCCCTCTCACAGCCCGGGAGCCCTCAGGGGCTGGAGGCAACTCAGAGATCATGGGAAGGTGATGTCCCATCACACCTCTGTTGCTGCCACTGCTGGCAGTTCTAGCCTCAGTAGTTATCTGAGTCTCAGGCAGCCCTGAGCAGCTGGGCAGCCACCACCTGAGACTTGCCTGCACCTTGGGCTGGCCCTGGGTCACTGGGGGGCTTAGGAGACTAGGAGACTCTGGAGGCAGACCCTGGCAGGGCTGAGAGGACTGGATGCTGCCATTTTGTGGCTGAGGCACAGTCATCTTTGAGGGTGGGCAGTCAATTAGCATATTCCCTGCTTCTTGGCTGTGGTCACAGCCATCTTTGGGACAGCATGAAGGTCAATTAGCATATTCCCTTTTTAGTAGATAGAATTATTTATATTTAAAGTGGAAAGTAGAGGGAAATCATTTTTTTTTTAATTTAAACTTTTTATCTTACCTCTAAATTGCTTAGTCGGAATGGTCAACATACAAAGAATAAAAGTAAATTAGAATAAGAGTGATACTCCATGATATTTGGGGAAAATAAAATGTCCTTGAAAATAACATTGGACTGAATATGATACCATGGCATACTAAAAGAAAAGGGGGAAAAAGGGGATCTGTTTAGGGTTGTGGAACAATTACAGAGAAATTCCACTGAAATCCACATTTCGCTGTGAGGGAAGTATAACACTTCACTGTGATATTTGAATTAGTTTTGTTAGCTGACAAAAAGCAAAATGCATAGATGATTTTTATTTGTGATGGAGCCAAAGTGGAAAATAAATATATCACAAAATCACATAAAGAATGAAAAAGAGCTATACTTACATTGTCCATCAGACTTATTTCATTTTTTGCTTTCACGCTGCTTTTGCGATTTGACCTTATAAGAGAGATTCTGTCTGCTTTCTGTTGCTAGCTATGGGCAAACTGCTGGCAAGGCGCTATCAACATTCCTTCTGAAAAATCAGCAATGACAGACAGTCTTTCCTCAGCTCGTTATCTATGTCTCCAAAAGTAAACCACTTAAAACAAATAAAATGTCTTCTCATGTTTAGACCTTTAGAAAATATACATTAGTCATAGACAAGAAATCATCCCCACAGAAGATGTGTTTGCTTGCTGTATAGATATTTGCTTGCAAAAAAATTAAGATCTAATAGGTGGTTCTGGTTTCTGTGAAATTTGAGAATGGGTCTTGCATTGATATCTCTTTAGAATGCAATTTATTTAAAAAAAAATAGAGGCTCTGGCGTCAGTCTTTGTTCATTACAAGCTAGCAATGTTAGAAAATTATTAAATATCTTTAAAATAAAATAACCTGCCTCATTTGAAAAATCAAGCTCATGATAGCTATCACAGAGTACTTCTTTAAGTTGTATGCATGTAAAGTATAGTACATACTGTGAAACTGAGCCTTAGTGGTTAAAAATAAGTTTCCATTTTCTTCTTTTTAAAAATCATTATCAATGCAATATCCCTTTTTTGTGAGGAAGTTATTTGCTCTGGTCCCCATAAATCAACTAGTCTATATCCACAGTCATTCTTAAAATATTCAATAGAAAGTTAATCAAGGGCATGCACACACATACATATACATACACATCCAATATATGCACTCACACATATTCACATATGAATCAGGCAATATGAAGTTGTTAATTTTGTCCTCAGTAGTGTTAGAAGTGGTTAGCAATGTGGATATTATAGACAGGAATAAAAAAGGGTATGTTTTCTCTCATACCATTATCCAGGATCTTGGAAAATGCTCTGCTACCATTATAATCACACTCCTGACCAGTCAAGCCAAAGAGGATGATGTTCAGCCTAGAAATCACTAGTAAAGATCAGTGTGACCAGGAGGTAAGCAGTCTCTAGGAACTTAACACATTGAACCATCTAATTCAATGTAAACAAAATAGGATTGCTTATTAAGACCCTGGCTCACTCTGTTGTCAGATGCTTCTAAAAGAATAAGTGTTCTTTATTGAAATCTAAAGATACGAGTATATTTTCATTCCTTCCCTTTACCCTATGTAAAGTGACCTGTGTAGAATATAGAAATTGAAAGGATTAATACAATCACAATGGAAGTAATGATTTCTAAAAATGAGTTTTGTCTTAGAGTAATAATACCAAGATAAGTTAAGGTCCTGAATTATTTTTATGTTTTTTATTTGAACTTATGACAATATACTCAAGAAGCCACATTTACTTAGGTATTGCTTGGAAACTATTCAAAGTGGAAAAGTGGAAGAAAGACAATAGCAAAATTTTCTCATTTGTTCTGATGAAATATTAAGTGTATGTGACATGGAGATATTGTTTTATGGCTATAAAAATTAATTAAATTTCCTCTATTTCTAGCTAGAGATGCCAAAACAGATGGGGATTATATAAAGATTTTTATAAATGATACAGTAAACGTACAACTGCTTATATTGCTCATGAGTGGTAATGACCCACAGGTTGAGAACCACTGCTGTAGAGCCTAAGACCATTGGAAAACACAGATATCTACATTATGATTCATTAACAATAGCAAAATTACAGTTGTGAATTAGCAACGAAAATAATTTTATGATTGAGGGTCACCACAAATTGAGGAACTGTATTAGAAAGATTGAGAACCATTGCCCTACATGGTGAAAGAAAGAGTTTTACACGTCTAGAAAGTGCAGAGTCCCAAACAAGAGGAACTCAAATATGCCCACACCAAGACACATTATAATTAAAAATGTCAAAGTTTAAGACAAAAAGAATCTTAAAAGCAGCAAGAGAATAGCAGTTAGTTACCTACAACACCCAGCTATCAGCTGACTGTCAGCAGATTTCTCAACAGAAACTTTGCAGGCCTAAAGGGAGTAGAAAGAAAAAATCAAAGTGATGAATAGCAAGGACCCACAACCAATATTTCTCTACCCAGCAAAGCAATCATTTAGAAATGATGATCAGATAATGAGCTTCAAAGACAATTAAAAGCTAAATGAGTTCTTCACCACCAAACCAGTATTACATGAAATGTTGAAGGGTATTATTTAGGAAGAAGAAGAAGAAAATAAAAGATAAAAAATATGAATAATAACGCTATTAACAACTGAATATAAAAATAAAAATAAACAAAGAATCTAATGAACAAAATAAATAATGGATAAACTAAAACCAGAGGCTTGGAAATATGCAACAAACTAAGAATCTCACAGCTAAGGTGGGAGTGAGGGTGGAAAGAGATTAATCCACGTTGTTATATATATATATATATATATATATATATATGTATTACTATGGACACAAACAATAGGGTGGTGAAGGCCTGGGAGTGGCATGGGAACCAGGTGAAGAGGAACAAAAGGAGGGGGGAGGGGGCATCTGTAATACTATCAACTTTAAATAAGGAAATACAAATAAAAAAGAAAACAAAAATAAACAAGGAAAGCATATGGTGCCAAACAGTGCAATAGCTGAATACAGTGGCCAAATAATAGATTTCCCAGCAACCCAGTGACTTTAGTTAAGAGGTCAAGTCACCCATCTAAATGTACAGTGTCAGCTCAAAGTGTGTACTAAAAAAAAATGCTAAAACATTTCCAGATGAATTGCTTTAGCACTTTCATGTGTTACCTATCACCCAGGTAGCATATACTTCCAAGTGTATCCTTTATTGAATTTAACCAAAAGAATGTGTAAAATCATATTTATTATTATGACATGTTCAGAGGAGGAGCACATTTCAATTCTAAGTATGGTGCAAAACCCACCATATTCATTGGTGGTTGCCAAATACTTAGGTCAAAGCATTTCAAAGAAAAACACACATACAAATGAAATGTAAAGTAATTATTATTGTTAATGGATCTTCCTAACAAATCTAAATCAATAAATGAAAAATAAATCCTTAGGGAAAATTATAGTGAAAATTGGGAAGATGGTCAGGGACATGATGACAGTGATCCTGTGTGTGTGTGTGTGTGTGTGTGTGTGTGTGTGTGTGAGAGAGAGAGAGAGAGAGAGAGAGAGAGAGAGAGAGAGAGAATATTCTGCTTGTCTGTGCAAGCGAGACAGAGCATCCTGCTTTTTTAAAGTTTAGAATTAAAATCATTTATTATAAATGCAGATTTTTATAATTACAATAAAAAGAAATCCTTCTTTGTACTCTGACCAAGCTCTCAAATAGAAGGCCAGAATTCTAAGGAGAATAGATATAAAAGAATAACTGTGGATTCTGAAAGAATATTTCAGAGTTGTTGACCTGAATTTTTCGTCCATCCTCTAGCCTTATTCAATAACTGTTTTGTTAACACTGTCTGGTGAGTTCTGATGACTCTGGGTAACTGAAATGTGTTAACTGAACTGTTGGAAGTACTAGTGTTTTCAACTAATGAATTCTCAGAGCTGCACAGTATGAAACAGTGGGTACAAAGTAAAAGCAATAATAAAAAATTGAACAGACATTAAGTGCTATGATTATGACTGCAGGCCAGTTTTTAGTATCCCTTTTGAGAGTCTACTTCTTAAATGTCCTGCATCTAATAATAATGATAGCAATATTAGCCTTATATTTTCTCCCTTAGTGATGGGAACTACATAACATATTTTTTTAAAAGGCAAGTAATATTTGAAAGGAACTATTCCCAGCGAGAATAGACTATTAATGTTAAGATTGTCACTATTATGAGATAAAAATGAAAAATATATTTGCTTCCATTGAAAATGCCATTTTCCTAAATAGTTTTGGAGGTAACTATCCATTTTTTTAAAATCAAGATATTTTAAAAAATCTGTTTGGGAAAATATTTGGTACTATTTTCTCTGTTATTCGTTTTTCTACTTTCTTTTCTTTTTTTTTTCTTGGTCTTAACATATAATCTATCTATCTATCTATCTATCTATCTATCTATCTATCTAAAAACCCTAGTATGCAAATAGACAAAATGGCAAATGGCAAATGGCAAAACAACTGAGTAACTGGTGGCTATGATGTGTGCTGACCATCAGAAGGCAAATGCGGAACATGGTGAGTGTTGGCAGCAGAGGACAGAAATGGCTGGCATTGGCCACAGCGGGATGGTGCAGCAGGTGAGCAGGGGTGCCAGACCAAGGCAGGGTACCCTATTGCTGTCATCAGGGTGAGCCTCTGGTGGCTACTGAAATCTCTTTGCTCTTGTGCTCTCCGGTTTTGCCAGGTGCTTGCACCTGCTGCTGGTGCCAACCCCAGTTGCACCCACTGCTGTCAGCACAGGAGCTGCCACTTACACCCATTGCTGGTCCCGATTGCTTGGTGCCATCAGTGGGTGTGAGCGGGGCTGGTGCCATCAGTATATGGGAACAGTAGTGGCAGGGGTGGGGCTGCCCGCAGATAGAGGACCACGGAGGAAAGGGACAGGCACAGGCACAAAGGATGGGCCAAGACCCACCTCTGTGCCCACCACAGCCTCGAGGCCTACAGTTCCTTTCAAGGTGCACAGATTCATACACTGGGCCCCTAGTAAGAAATAATGAAAGTATGTTTATCACCTATTATATTCAGAGTATAGACTTTGTTTACTTAGGTTTTATTTAGAAGCTTTAGTCATATTTATCATTAAAAAAAATCTACTAATGAAATTACCTAAAGGAGATTATTATATGAGAAGATTCCCTCTAATAATCCAATCATTTACTAGTAAAATTCAACATAGTATTAGCCAAAATTCTTAACAAATTCTCCTATTGAACTTGTACCCATTGAGCATTTTTGCATCCTTATCACACACAAAAAAACTGACAAAAGCTTTATTTAGGGGTAGAAACTCTGAGTGGCATAATACTTTACAGTGATGATTAGAAAGTATAAGGATGGTAGCCAAAACCGGTTTGGCTCATTGGATAGAGCGTTGGCCTGTGGACTGAAGTGTCCCAGGGTTTGATTCCAGTCAAGGGCATGTACCTTGGTTGCGGGCACATCCCCAGTAGGGGGTGTGCAGGAGGCAGCTGATCGATGTTTCTCTCTCATCAATGTTTCTAACTCTCTATCCCTCTCTCTTCCTCTCTGTAAAAGAAAATCAATAAAATATATTTTTAAAAAGTATAATAATGATAATCTAATTCTATTAGTTATATAAGATTGTTTTGAGATTAGAATAAGTTTATCTGCATCTCTACCTGTATGGGTATAGATATGTATTCAGATGCGGAGACAGAGACAGACATACACAGAGATACTGTATGCCCCCTGGAAACAAGGTATAAAGGCAGATTTATTTGAATCAAATTATTCCAAGTAAATAACATGTTTTAATTAATTACATAAAATATTTTCACATATTAATGTAAAACTTTTGTCTCCTTTGGTAATATACAAGAGATGAAAGCTTTAAAACCTACTAGGAAATATCAATCCTATATGTATTTAATATTTTTTTTACAAAAGAATGTCCATACAGCCGAAGCCGGTTTGGCTCAGTGGTAGAGCGTCGGTCTGCGGACTACAAGATTCCCGGGTTCGATTCTGGTCAAGAGCATGTGCATTGGTTGCAGGCATATCCCCGGTAGGGGGTGTGCAAGAGGCAGCTGGCCGATGTTTCTCTCTCATTGATGTTTCTAGCTCTCTATCTTTCTCCCTTTCTCTCTGTAAAATATCAATAAAAATATATATTAAAAAAAGAATGTCCATACAGATATACATTCATATTACTGTACAAATTACTACATACACCTTCTTTCCCTATATCCTGTATTTGACCCATCAGGACATTTTGTCTGCTGCAACTTTAAAACATATTCATTCAGAAGTAAATCACTTCTCAACGCTCTAATACTATTACTCTGGTCAACATTACCATGCAACAGCCTCCTACGATGATCTCTTACTTGAATTATTGCCACAGCCTCCTAACTGATTATTGCTTTTGTATATTGGTTTAACAGACCATCCACCATTAGATCTTGTCAAGTTTTGGCCCCCAAACATTCCAGTGGTTCCCCTCTGACTCAAAGTGAAGGCTGTCTTTGCAGTGCACTACAAGACACTACCCCGATCTCATTCCTTACTACACTTTCTTTCAATCACTGTGTTTCGTGCACACCCACATACACATCCATATGCCGGTCACATTCCTACCTCAAGGCTTTCATACCTGTCATTCATTCTGTCTGGAGTGTTCTCCGCTTGATAATAGTTTTTCCAGATTTTTGTAGGTTGTTTGTTACATATTATTAGCTACTAAGTGTAACTTCCTCTGCCCACTCCTTAAAATTTTCTTCTTTACTTTTTTTTCATCTTAGCACTAATCAGTGATACCATATTGTTTGTCACTTACATTCCCATATAGAATGTAATCAATGCATTTTTGCATGTTTTGCTTGTTGCTTTATTCTAGTGTCTACTATAGTGTGTAACATAGTTGCTCAGTAAATATTCATTTGATATTTATCCTAGATATGGAAGATAATTTTTTTGTGAATCATAGAGTTTTAGAAACACAGAAATCTTAGATGTTCCATCTTTCAACATTCTTATTTTATGGAGAGAATACTGACAAAAAGTGTTAAATCGTCTTTTCCAAAATTGATGCTTAGTTAAAGTCAGAACTGGGAGTGAAAATTAGGATTTTATCTATTTTTCAAGGGATTATATTTCTTCTGTATTGCTAAAACCAAGATATGAATTAAAAATTTTAAAGGTAAGCGTGTATTATAAATCTTAAATAACAAAATTAGTTCAACAAAAAAGCATGTAATGTAACACATAAGAGATTGTGAAATCTCAGATATTGATACATTAAAATGATCAGTAATTATAATAAAAATGACCTAGAGATCATAGGATATCACAAGTCAAATATGAATTGCAACCACTAACATGGGAATGAAAACTGTACAGTAAAAGCACACAAGTCCTGGCAATACTATAATTGAAAAATGATCATCCCATTATACTCAACACTGGTCAAACAGTTATTAGAATAATATGTTCAAATCTGAGCTCAGGAGCAAAATAGGGATGTGGTAAAATTGAACTGTGCTCAGTTGAGAGCCACAAAGATAATTAACTACTGGAAAGTGTGGCCTCTATGGATAGGTTAGACTAACTTGGATTACTGGAACTGAATCAAAGGTGGCTGAGGGAATATTGGATAACAGTTACCAAATAAGAAAGTAGTCACATGCTACAGACAGGGAGCCATCTGCCAGTGCCTCCATTGGGGATTAAGAAAGGGGTCAATGATGTTTCTCTGCAGCATACCGCTGTTAGGCTAACTGTGATGAAACTTTTCTTTGAGTAGGAGAATTATTAAACAGGAAGCTGTTACTGAGAAAAGTATTTTCATCTGGCAGCCTAAAATTGCCTATGACTCTTCAATGTTCAGTGTAGATTAAATCTGTCCTTTGATGTGGATATGGATAAAGTGACAAAACAAATTCTCTCTCGGTAATTTCATGTCAGGTTCTGTTTCTCATTAAATGTTCCAATTCTTCTTGAACTTCTGCTTGATAATAATTTAATTGTAATTTCGTTTTGCACATATATCTTGGTCACATTTTACAGTAATCAAATTTAGTATCATTGAGTGATGTTGGGGTTAACATGTTATGAGATTCTCATAATCACTATGACATGAAAGCTATTTATCAATAGCTAGACTCTTGCAATGTCTTCTTAACATGTCTTTGCTTCCCACCCCAGGGGAAGTCCCCTATTTTAAACTACCTCCCACATCCTGGCAGAAGAATTAACTCCTTCTTCTGGTAGAGGATAAAAAATTATCAAGTCACATTAACTATTTGTATATCTCTGTGGTTAGGGGTTAGACAGACTCCACTTCTCTCCTACACTTCAATATTGGCATAATATATCACTCTATATTGAATACTATTTCCTTTGATTAAAGTGCCCCTTAGTTATAAGGTTCTGCTTCTTTTCATAAAATTCTGAGGCTGCATTTTGAAAGGGCATAACTTAATCCACCTCATCACCGATCATTTCCTACTTGCTGTGTTCTCAGCCGCCGGGTCCACATCATAGGGATGAGTATGCCCTCACAGGGACAGGTGTGACTCTGATCTGAATGGTCACCAGTCCTCCAGGAACCAGTGTGATGGACAGTAACCTCTAATTCTCTGCTCTCTCTGTTGCCTTAAATGTAGCAATTGCCTAGGCACCCTGTGACCTGGAGTCGGAAAGAAATAGCTCATCAATAACCAGTAAGAATAATGTCTTCCCAGCAACAACAGATTGTTTTTCTTTAAAGACTCCTCCAATTTTCCCTTTTTCAAATATATTACATTTTGTTTCATGACTTCCTAACAAGGGATGCTGTATCTAAGAGAATTTCATTTTCAGTACCAAGGTATTTAAAATTCTTTTTTTCGTTATTTAAGGTAGATATTGCTACTAACAATACACAAGTAAAGTATTTTCATTATATTAAACTAGAGCCGGTACATGACATGTGTGTACTGGGGGGGGGGGGGAGATTAGGGGAGGATCCTCAGCCTGGCATGAGCCCTCTCAAAGTCCAGGACCCCTCAAGGGATGTGCAACTGCTAGCTTAGGAGCTGGCCTGAGCCGGCTCTGGGACATTTCCCAAGGGGTCCTTAGCGCTGCCACGGAGGCAGGAGAGGCTCCAGCCGCTGCTGCCACACTAACTAGCAATGAGGCCGGCTTCTGGCGGAGGGGCGCTCCCACCGTGGGAGTGCACTGACCACCAGGGGGCAGCTCCCGCGTTGACTGCCTGCCTGCCTGCTGGTGGTCAGTGTGCATCATAGCATCCTGTAGTTCTGCTGTCTGGTCAATTTGCATATTAGGTTTTTATTATATAGGAAGAGAAAATAACATGGCTTAAAAATGATTCACGCATAAACATAAGTACAACCAACGGACACAGAACTCTAGGGAGGAAGGGCATAAATGGGAGGTGTGTGGGGGGGCAATGGTAAGCTATGTACACAGATAATACCTTAATAAAATATAATAAAATAAAAAAAAATAAAAAAATAAAAATGATTCACACTTTTACTACTCAGAGGTAAGTAAAACTATGAGATTTATCTTTTGAGAGAGGCTAATTATATAATATTGATGCACTTTAAAAAGAAATAGTTATTATAAGTTTATTTTAACCAAAATGAAATTATTCTAATGATCTTTTATAATCCATTGTCTCCCGTATTTAATATACTAAACATCTCTCCACAATGTGAAGTCCCATTAAGTCTGATTTAACATCTGCATGGTATTCAGTCATTTCGGTGTGTGATTGTGCAGGTTTCCATTGATCCAGGGTCTTTGACCGAGCATACACGGAGGTCTGAAATTCAGCCCACACGGCACTCACCCAATTCCGTAACCACTTGCGTCTGCCAAGAGTACATTTGAGTTAACGTTCTAAATTTCTAGCAGCGATTCTGTAGTTTTATATCAATAGATTTACTAGAGCATAGTTTTACATATCAAATAACGCATCAGGCTTACGACCAAATGTAGCAGCAGTGATCGCGCTGTAATTAACCTGGTTATAAATAACAGGAAAGGAGCAAAGGGAAGGCCAGGTGTAGGCATGCCTTTGAGCATCTTTGCTAGAAAGCTGCAGGTTAGCACTCCCCGGGAGGCCTCTGGTCTGTCCCCTGCAGACTGCTGGGGGAAGGGACTGGCAGCGGGGAGATAGAAGCATGCCGGTTACAGTCTGGGTGAAACGGGGAAAGCACTTGTCTGTCAGTCACACCTGCGAGCAGGTCATATTTTATCTCCTAAGCAAAGGCCGCTCTCCAGTCTCTTGGCATGTTGCCCTTGACTCCCAGCCTGCAGAGCTCTCCCCGTCTGCCCTCTTGCAGTCACCCCCCTGGCCCACTAATGAACTGCAGGCAGCCTAATGCTAACCCAGACCCCTTTCCAACGTGGAGTGGAGACTCTGATTTATGGTTTTAATTTTAATAGGTCATGCATTATAGTGGGTCATCGAAAACAAGTAAACTTTTGAGGGGTTGGGGGCCTATAAATAGAACAACAATGAAGCTAACCCTTTCTTAAAACTTCCTGGATGCCAGAGACTGCTCTTTGCATTTTATACTATTTACGCATTTAGTCCTTAAGGCATCCCTGTAAGAAAGCTGGTCTGTATTTCCAGGGACAAAGGTAAATGTAAGAAATGTAAATGTAAACTCCAAGTCATGGAGACAGTTGTTAGATGAACATAAAAATGCCTAAGATTGGGCTTCTGAGCCCATGACTTGACCCCTACATTAAACAACCGCCCAATACTACCACTCTAACAGCACACAAGATGAACAAATGATAGAATTCTAACTTCTTTTCTTCTGTTATCTAGGGTCCCTTTATAGTTTTCACTGTTATCCCTTTCAGTTGTTTGGATGTTGGATATTTTATGTGAATCATCCAGTTTATTTTTTCCCTCTCATTAGCACCAGAACAGAAGACATCCTAATTTTCCATTTATATTTTCCATTTATATTCTGGTAGGTTTTGCTAACTTCATTTTTTTTCATGCTTTAATTGTGAACTTTTCTTAAGATATCCTCATTTTAAAACATTTCCTCTCTCATAAAAATATGCATTTTATTGGTTTTTTTTTAAAGAGAGGAAGGGAGAGGGAGATAGAGATCTAGAAACATCAATCATCTGCCTCATGCACAGCTCTCCCTTCCCTCCCCCCCCCCCCAAATAGGGATGTGCCCTCAACCAAGGTGTCTGCCCTTGACTGGAATCGAACCCAGGACCTTTCAGTCCACAGGCAGAGGCTCTACCCACTGAGCCAAACTGGTTTCAGACCTTTTCTCATTTTTATGTAAATTGACTGTCAGGCTTCTTGGTATAGTGATCAGGCTGAAGTTGTTCTTGGGGGAACTACAACTATCAAAGTCTCTTCATCCCTCAGTTTCCCCGAGAGAAGTTATTTAGTATTCTGCCTGTAGGCTACACGCCCAGCAGCCCTGTTCTCCGAGCTGAGTGGGAGAAGTGGTTTCACTAATCTCTACATGGGCTTTCACAGATCCCTGGCTTCCCTCCGAGTGTCTCCACCATCAGCTATGCTGGTGCCCGCATGCATGCCCAGAGACAGGTCTCAACCTTGGCTCCACCTCTTCACACAACTGGCTTTCCATTAAATGCAGGTGATGGTTCTTTAGACAGATTTACAAACAATTCTCCTTTTCACCCCCCTGATAAGCACCCTCCTCTCAGAGGTGCCTCCAACCTTTGTGGTTCTGTGAGTGATACACGCTTTTCACTGAGCTTCCCCCGCCGCCGCCCCCTCCCACCCCCCCCCCCCATGTATTAGGATGTCTTCTGTTCTGGTGCTAATGAGTTATCTTATGGTCTGCTGTCTCCCATTTTTCACTATTTATTACTGTGTCCTGTCCTTTTCCATGTTTGAACTTAAGAATGCATACATTAACTCTTACCATTTTCTGACATTTTAGTGTGATTTGGGGAGCCAACAGAATTTGCCAAAATGACCAGAAGTTGGTCTTCACTCATAAAATGAAGCCTCAAACCTCTGAGCTATCACTGGAAGGAGAACATCCCCATGAGGAGAGGCACATGGACCATGTGCCCTAACGTTCTTCCCCTGAAATTTGCGTTTCTCCTGTTGTTAACATGCCACTGCCAGTACCATTCCGACCTGTTCCACCTTATTAATAAGACCCTGACTGTCTTATTAATAGTTATCAAACTGTAAATATTTCCTTCTTTAGCATCATGAAACAAATTGATTTTTCCATAAGTACGTTGATTAGACTGAAAAGAAGAAAAAAATAATTTTAAAACTAATAGATTCTCCCTTCCTCCAACTGATGGATGGAGAATGACGTAAACTCCACCTTCAGCGAGAAGTTCCTAGGTCCCTAATCATACGACTTACATGAAACCACCAATCAGCTTGTGCTGAGTGCCCTAAGCTCCATTCCCTCTCTTTCCCTACTAAAAGGTGCCTGTACCCAGGCCTTCACTCTCTTTACTCTCTCTCTCTCTGGAAACAGCCTACAGTAGCACTCTCATTCAATAAGGCTATGTCCTGGTCCCTGTGGTGTCTCTGGCTTCCTCTTTGTTTCATCTTTCAAAAACTGAAAGTAATGTATATATATAAAATTTTGCTAGTCCTGTCTCATCCACATGGGCACAAGCTTAAAGGAGAAAAAGACATAAAGAACTTACTGACATTTTACTTTATGCCCACCCTTCCCCAGTTCACACATGCTTTGAGAACACTGTGAACCACAGAGGTCCCCTTTAATGTGTGCCCATGCATTGTTTGTTTATATGAGGTAGTTCACTTTAAATACTTTAAAATCCTTCTGACTCTCTTTGCCCTTACAATGTTTGTTCTTCCTTTATTCATATAACTGCAGTAATGTTGCTTTTCCCTGATCATAATGCGGGTCCCCTTTCTTTAAGAATTTACCTCTGTGCCGAAACTGGTTTGGTTCAGTGGATAGAGCGGTGGTCAGCGGACTAAAGAGTCCCGGGTTAGATTCTGGTCAAGGGCATGTACATTGGTTTGTGGGCACATCCCCAGTGGGGGGTGTACAGGAGGCAGCTGGTTGATATTTCTCTCTCATCGATGTTTCTAGCTCTCTATCCCTCTCTCTTCTTCTTTAAAAAATAAATAAAAATATTTTTAAAAAAAGAATTTACCTCTGAGCTTCTGATATCTGTGTAACTCTAACCTCTGAAATTCTAAGGTGCAAACAATTCCTTCTTCCTTCAATAGCAGGTTTTCTAGTAGCATGCATAATGTATATTGCATACCACTAAGGTAGAGACTAACCAATAAAATCATTTTCTGCATTTTTTTTTGTATACAATATTGTGAGGTGATAATCTGGTGATGCAGAAAATGTTAAGACAACAGGTACTGTGTCATAATTTTGGTCCTCCCAAAAGCTGACTTGAGATTAGGATTCAAATGAGCAGTTGTTGTGGGACATCCAAATTACACCAATACAGACGAGGACAGGAAATACAATGCAGGGAAGATATAAGAGCTGATAAAACGTGTGTTATTAGACAGTGGCCAGCTGGAGCCTAATCCCATAGGGAAACCATGACATTTGACAGCATAAATTCTTCAATATTATCCTAGTAACAAGAAAAGTGAACAGAAGTTTTTATATACTAACTCCAGAGAGTCCTTGGCAAAGACTGCTGCCAAGGGCTGTTGATCTCTCACCACTTTCAGCCTGCTTGGGGAGGGTCGCTGGCCCCTGCAGTGGCACAGGTGGTCTTCAGCACAGATGCAGAGGGCAGGGGGAAGTCACAGAGAGCACCTAGTAATAATGTCTCATCATCACGGACCAGGCACTGGCAGCGGCCACCATAGATTGGGTCTGTATATTTTATACCTTTCTCAGTAGTGCTTGGAATATAGTAGGCAATAAATATTTTCAAATAGATAACTAGTAAGTGAATGGAAGATGAAAGACACAGCTAGTAAGTAAGTGATTCACATCTATATATATATAAAAGCCTAAGTAACTGGACGACCGGGCACCAGATGACTAGGCAGGTAGTTGAGTGCAGCTGCAGCGGCACACGCCTCTCCATGGACACTCCCCCTGTGCCCTGAGCGGTGGCAGTGGCAGGTGCAGTGGGGCCAAGATGAGCAGAAGTGGTGCAGTGCCCAGTCTGGGTTTGGGATCCTCTGTGGCCACCTGACGCTTCCCACACTGCTTCATGCTGTGCGGAATCCATGAGGCTAGATCCCTATGAGCTGGTGGGTAAGGCCAGGCTGCAGTGACACAGAGGTCCACTGATCCCTGCAGGCCAGGCCGAAGGACCCCACTGGTGCACAGATCTGTGCACTGGGCCTCTAGTTATGTTAATACAATGGGATGAGTGATTAAGACAAAAGCTAACTTCTAATAACTGTGGAACTCGTGGGAGTGACATTTAAAGAATTTACCTCTTATGTGTTTTACCATCACAATCTTTCCTGTTCTGTACAGGTACCTCCTCCTATCACCCATCCCCCTTAGAAAATCCCTTCAGGGACATTTCCCCTAGAATTACTCATAAAAGGAAGATGCAGCAGGATTTAATGGAAAGCTTCATGTTATAACACAAATGATGGTTCCTAGCAAATTCCCTTCTGATTAAATATTAATCTATTTTGTCTGTTTTGTTTTTTATCTGATTTTGTTATTTAATATCCACATATCCATTTTATTTTAAGTTATCACAAAAGCAAATAGGGGAGTAGATATGGATATTTTAGTCTTAGTAACAACACAGGTAATCTGTATCTAATTGGCAAACACGTGCTCCAAAAACATCTTGTCAATACCGATATGCTCACACTTTATTGTGAGCACACACACACACACATTTATATCCCTAATTAAGAGTCATGCCATCAAGTTCCTTAAAAGTTTTGATCCAGATAGAAAATGTGATGGCTTTTCAGATTCTCTGCCTTATTTATGGGTCTCATATTTCCCATTGTATCTAACCGAATCAAATAAAAAAATTTGGAGGCTAAACAAATTAAATATCCCAAATAGCTATCTCACATCTTACTTGGAATTGGAGGGGGAGAGGAATGTATAGTAAGAAAGTGATCAAGTGGTCCTTAGATAGAAGGCTCCCATAATACCGAATATATTCAGTTCCATATTTGTAATGCTTTATTAATTAAATATAAGGATTGGAACTCAAATGCTTGAAAATGAGTCAAAGGTAATATAGAAGTGTCAATTAGTCTAGCCACGAATTGGTTCATTGAAAAGAGAGAAAGGAAAAGTAAACGTTGGGATCTGGACAGTGTATGTCTTGCTCGACCTCACTGGCATAAAATAAAATGCTCTTTCATGCACAAGTGCATATACACACACATACACATACCCACATACACATCTTGTGCAGGCCAAATAACACTGCTATCACCAAGTTTCAACCTCAACTTTGTGTAAAGTGGTCTCTTCCTAAAACAATGCACTCACAGAGTTTTAATTTGATACTATGTCCTAAAATTGTTGTCAGTCAGTCATTAAGAATTTTCTGTTAATTTTCCATTCTATTATATAGTTAACAATCTTATAAGGATAAGATTTTTAACCACTTTCCAGAAAGCTTTAAGAAGTGTTCGTTCATTTGAGCAAAATCTGGAGCTGAAGTTGCTTATGTACATTACTGGCAGCCTACATATTCCACAGTGAGATAGAAAGCATCATAGGACCTATGGTCCAGACCTAGGATAAAGAAAGTTATCAGTGTACTAGAGACCCGGTGCACAAAATTCATGTACTGGTAAGGTTCCTAGTGGCTGCCAGCTGCTGGCCAGGGCCTCCCTTTGTTCCCCTGGTCAGCCTGCCCCCTAGTCAAACTCCCAGACAACTCCCAGTCAAGGGGACAATTTGCACTCTACACTTTTATTATATAGTATTCTCTGCTTATAGTCAGGGTTATTTGGAATGTAACATACATGAGAGTGGGTAATAAGGACACTATCTAGACATCTGTTTAAATAATTATTATGGATTTAATCAAATCTTTAACACATTTTTCTTAGCTACATGACCTTTACTAGTTCATTTAACTACTTTGCACAGCTATTGTGATCATCAGTGAGCATTTTTTTAAAAAAATAGTACAATGCATGTTACATCATAATTGCTCATAAACATTGATTTCTGTTGTTTCAGCATTAACAATCTTATTATGCCTGCCCTGAACTAGTGGAACCAAACATAAGGACAACATTCAGAGAGTACCTAGCAAAAGACAAAAAAAAAGTTGACATTTTTTCAAGGAATAAAATGTTCCAAGAGCTGTACAAAGTGCATGAACTCATTTAATCCTCTCATCAATCCTATTCCATTTCAGAGGAAGAATCTGAGCCTCTGAGAGATGAGGCATCCTGCTCAAGGTCACACAGGTGGTAATGACAGGGCTGGCATCAAAAACCAAGAGTCTAGTGTCAGAGGCAGGCCCTTAACCAATATCCTATATTCTCTCTTGATAACAAAGATAACCATCTAAATAGAACCAAGTGGATTAAAATGCCTTGTAGAGCAAATAGAAAAGAAATGGAAAAATACTGGTGAAAAAATAAACAATAAACATATATTTCCCTTAGCCACATTTGGCTCATGGCTTTCACATACAAAAATAAAAGAGACATTAGAAATTAAATACTAGAATTTTTCTATATCAGAGGTACATTAATGAGGGTGTGTCTAATTCATGATAAATAATCTGTACAGTAAGATGTATAGCATTTTCATACTATGGGGTGTATTCTGTCACTAAGTTAAACTTTCTTTGTTTTATTTGCTTTACTATAAACATCAATAAGATATAAACAATAAATACTATATATTACACTAGAGGCCTATTGCACGATATTCGCCCAAGAATAGGCCTTCCTTCCCTGGCAGGTTTGGCTCAGTGGATAGAGCATCAGCCTGCGGACTGAATGGTCCAGGTTTGATTCGGGTCAAGGGCATGTACCCTGGTTGCCAGCACATCCCCAGTTGGAGGTGTGCAGGAGGCAGCTGATCGATGTTTCTCTCTCATCAATGTTTCTAGCTCTCTATTCCTCTCCCTTTCTCTCTGTGAAAAAATCAATAAAATATATTTTTAAAAAAGAATAGGCCTTCCTTTCCCTGGCTTCACTCCTAACTGCCCGGGAGCTGGCACATCCCTGCTCCCCTGCTACCCAGGAGCTGGCAAGCCCTTGCTTCTGACTGCTTCTGTGGCTCCCTCTGCTGCCCCCCTTGCCCTCATAGCAGGCATCATGCCCCTTCCCACAGCTCTGTGCCTGCATATGCAAATTAACCTCCATCTTTGTTGTGTTAATTTGCATACTCACTCTGCTTGGCTGTGGGTGTAGTGGAGTGATGGTTAACTTGTATGTTTCTCTTTTATTAGGTAAGATGTTATGTATGTACAATATAATATATAATAAACATAATGCCTTAAGTAAAAAATTCTTTCTCCGGTATTAATTTAATAATCAACTACATCGCACAATACCTGACAATCACAATCATTATTCTGATTCCCACTAGAGGAATAGTGTATCCATTCCTTATTTGTAAAGTGCCACATTATCTCCTTCACTATAGGGTGCACTTACATTTGTGCGTATGTATATCCCCCTGGTTTTTCTGTCCTTCTTTGTCCTCGATACCCTTTTCTAAGTACTTACACCAAATGAATGGCATACATATAACCCAACAGCAAAAGAACACAGATAGGGGACAATTTTTGTTTGTCCTTATTTCCAGTGTTCAGGTGTACTTTGGATCCACATGGTTCAATCAGTTGCCTAATGCGAGTCTTCATTATAAAACCACAACTTACATTATTCAAATAGTACCTAATCGATTTCATTATATTTGCTAACAACCACAATGAATGCCATGTTAAGAAGCACATTTTCCTGGGAGATGGAAATTTGGTCACTCAACAATGTAAGGGACCTAACTGGAGGCACTAGCAGGCAAATCGGGGGCCGAAACAAGACACAGCCCACATTGGCAGATGCCTGGCCTACCTCCCATCTTCTCAGGGCAGCACGCTGAAAGCAGAAATGACATGCACTGCCATGCCCAACCCATGAATGCTGAGAGCAAAGTAAGCTCCTGTGGGGCCTCGTGCCTTTAAAGCAGTTTTATCCATACCAGAATGCACAACAAGGGGAACACGGGTTCTAGTCCCGTGGGAGCCATGTTTTCTAATGTTTCCATTAGAAATAAGCTCTGCATCCAACTCCCCATAGCAACATTATTATGAACACGATTTTATGTGGAAAAATTACTACTATATTTCAGCTACATTGTGGGTTAAACAGGCTTTTGTGAGCTGCACTGCGGATATTATCACCTCATATACTGCTGCTATTATAGGAAAATGAAATCCAAGTCTAAGCTAAATATTGAAAAAAATTGATCAACATGGAAAATATATCCTGGTAAAGTCCTTTTAATTCTTCAAATCTGAAAATTCTTCAAACCTGAAAATGGCTGCTTTGGGGGCAGAAATTGATGTTTTCTTCCCATAAGTGCTCTATATGGATATTTCTCTCCATTATATATCTCTTAGAATATTTTGTTCAATGTATTAGGCTTAAGTAGAAAATCACTAACTAGTTTGTACCTACAAAACTGACAAGTTCACATGGTGTTATTTAATTCAAAAATATGAAGCAACCTCTCATTCATTATTAAAAGCCTTTTCTCTATTTCCCATTATACACTAGAAACACATACACATATCTAATCATACATTTTGCTTAATTTTATTTTATTCAACCACTATTTATTTAGCATATTTTAAGTTCTAGGCACATACTTTTTGTT
The DNA here is from genome assembly GCA_963924515.1 of Vespertilio murinus. Classification (NCBI taxonomy): domain Eukaryota; kingdom Metazoa; phylum Chordata; class Mammalia; order Chiroptera; family Vespertilionidae; genus Vespertilio; species Vespertilio murinus. The sequence goes on along the minus strand of OZ004708.1, from coordinate 133,541,445 downwards.
TGATTGCATAAAAGTGATACACATTTATATTAGACTAGAGGCCCGGTGCATGTTTGTGTGTGTGTGTGGGGGGCCCTCAGCCCAGCCTGTGCCCTCTGACAATCTGGGATCCCTCGGACGATGTCTGACTGATGGCTTAGGCCTGATCCAGCAGGCAGTCAGACATCCCTCTCACAATCCGGGACCACTGGCTCCTAACTGTCCACCTGTCTGCCTGCCTCATCATCCCTAATCACTCTGCCTGCCTGCCTGATCCCCATTAATCCCTCTGACTGACTGCCTGGTCACCCCTAACCACTCTTCCTGGCTGCCTGATTGCCCCTAACTACCTCTGTCTTGGCCCCTGCCACCGTGGCTTTGTCCAGAAGGATGTCCAGAATGACATCTAGAAGGTCTGTCAGCTGCCAGGTCTAATAAGCTTATTATGCTTTTATTGTTATAGGTGTGTAAAATATAGAAGGGCATAAATAATAAATGTAATTAATAATTTCAGAAATGCTACTGACAATTTTGTAAGTTTTTCTGGATTAATAATATATATGTGTTTAAAAATGGTATCCTGATAAATATGTAGTTATTGTTTTTTTTTAAATATATTTTATTGATATTTTACAGAGAGGAAGGGAGATAAATAGAGAGCTAGAAACGTCGATGAGAGAGAAACATCGACCAGTTGCCTCTTGCATACCCCCTACCGGGTATGTGCCTGCAACCAATGTACATGCCCTTGACCAGAATCAAACCCGGGACCTTTCAGTCTGCAGACCGACGCTCTATCTCTGAGCCAAACCGGTTTTGGCTATAGTAATTGTTTTAATTTTTATTGCATGTTTCCTGTGCCATAAACTACTGCAACAGGGCCTGCCAAGATGGGGCCTAAACAGGCAGTTGGACATCCCTCGAGGGGTCCCAGATTGGAGAGGGTGCAGGCTGGGCTGAGGGGCACATCCTCACACCCTGTGTACAAATTTCATGCACCGGGCCTCTAGTCTCAAGATAAAAGGTATAAGGTTATTGACTTGAAAGTGTTCATCTTTTCAAATATTGATGTTTAATGATATAAATTTATCTTAATTACTATGCATCTCAAAGTTTTGGTTTGTCACAGGTCTGTTTTCAATCACCTCAGATAATTTTCTAAATTATTTTATTTTTTTCTGATCTATTGGTTGTTAAATTTCAACTCTTCTGTGAATTTTCCACTGTTTCTTATGTTCTTGGTTTCTAATTCATTTCCTTGCGTTTGGAGTACATACTTTTCGGAGGCCTATTTTATTACTAATCATATAGTCTTTCCTGGAAAATATTCTCTTAAAAAACAAAAACAAACAAACAAACAAACAAAAAACCAAAAAAAAAAAAAAAAAACCCTCACCCTAGGATACCCATTATCACTAATCTCAGAGAGGGAGGAAGAGCAAGATATAAAGAGAAAGAAACAGAGAGAGAGGAGAGAAAGACAGAATGAGCCAGAGAGACAGAAAAAAATCATAGATATGAGAAACATTGATCCACCTGCCTTTCCCAGATGCCCCAACCTGGGACTGAACCGAAAACCCAGGCATGTGCCCCTACCAGGAAATCAAATATTTTCATGAATGGTGCAGAGATCAATACTCCAACCATCTGAGCCACTAGGTCAGGGCCCAAATGTTCCTAATCTTGAAAAGACTGTGTCTTGTGATGTTTTTTGGTGAAGAATTCTATGCATGCCTCATACTGTGGCCAGTTTTTTGTAACTTGCTCTTTTTTCCATGTAGTTGCTATATATACTATTGAAAGTGGGTTATTAAAGAATTCTATTGTAGAATTACATATTTCTTCCTTCAGGTATTTTGGGGGGCTCTGTTTATAGTTGTGTGTATGTTTCTTAAACTATTATATGTATCTAGTAGATTAACCCTTATCTATAATAATAAAATTATAATATGCTAATTATACCGGAAGTCCTTCAGGACGACCTTCCAGAAGAAGCTGGGGCTGCGAGGGTGGCCTGGTTTCTAGGTCCAGATGGAAGCAGGAGCTGGCAGCTGGGGAAAGGAAGGCCTACTCTTGAATTGGGCCTCTAGTACCACTATAAAACTCCCCTCTTTATCTATAGCAAAGCACTTTTATCTGTTTTAATGTCTATTTAGTGTGATATTAGTAAAGCTGCTCCAACTTTGATATACTTGCAGTTTACTTGAGTATTTTCCCCATTCTTTTGCTGTCAACCTATTTATGTCTTTGAATCTAAAGTATGTTTCCTGCAAACAAAATATAGTTGAATATCACTTTTCTATCCAGTCTGTCAATCTCTGTCTTTGATTACATTGTTTAATCCATTCACATTTCATACTATTAGTATCATTGGATTAATCTCTGATTTTTTTTGTTTTCTTTAACTTATGTCATCTTTGTGCCTCAGTCCTTGTGTTAGTGCCTTTTTATTTTACATTGATACAATATTTCCTAGTGTAATATTTTAATTCAGTTCATAATTTCTCCCAAAATTATTGCATTGGAAAAATCATTAATTTATTAATGATTGCTTAGAACATACAGTATTTTTCTTACCAAATTTATACTAAATTAATTCCAGCGAACGATATAGATATTACTCTTTTAAAGATCTACCAGTACTAGGGGCCTGGTGCATGGATTTGTGCACAGGTGGGGTCCCTCAGCCTGGCCTGCCCCCTTTCACAATCTGGGATCCCTGGTGGGGAATGTAGCGGTGCTGAAGTGGCAGGTGGCCTGAGAGGAGCCCCAGCAGGGGCTGGGCCCATCTCACGCTGCTGCTCATCCCAGCCTCACTGTGCCTGCCACTGCTGCTGCTCAGAGGTGGGAGAGGCTTCCACCGCCACAGCTAAGCTTACCAGCTATGAGCCTGGCTTCTGGCTGAGTGGAGCTCCCACTGTGAGAGCACACTGACCTCCTGGGGGGTAACTCCTGCATTGAGAGTCTGCCCCCTGGTGGTCAGTGCGCATCATAGCGACCAGTTGACCAGTCAGTTGATTGTAAATGTTGCATATATATATATACCATTTCTCTTTTTGTGCTAATTTTGTTACATATATTACATCTATATATGTTATAATCCAAACAATATATTGCTAAAATTACCACTGTGTAATGTTATATGTTTTAAAGAGGCTGAGAGAGAAAAAAGTAAAATAAATGTTTGCAGATTTGGTGATACTAAATTTCTTATTTAACATTTCTGGTTTTCTTCATGTGCTCCTGTGGATATGAGTTAATTACCTGGTGTCATTTCCGTAGTCTAACACAGCTCTGTTCCCACCCACCTCCTTGGCGCTTTTCTATAATTATATACACATTGTTTTATACAATTACTTTTTAAATCAGTTGAGAAAAAAGGAGAAGAGATATGCAATTATAATGTCTTTTTAAATCACATTGTAATTGCCTTTACCAGTGATTTTATTTTTTCATGTGAGGTTGAATTACTTTCTAAATTCACTTTCAGGCTGAAGAGTAAACCTTTTAATATATTTTGTAAAGTAGTTCTGATAGGAACAATCTCTCTCTCTCTCTCTCTCTCTCTCTCTCTCTCTCTCTCAAAAATCCAGGGATGTCTGTACTTTGCTTTCATTGTTTAATTAAACATTTAATTGTGTGAGACTGCAAATTCATATGTAGTTGTAAGAAATTATAGAGAAAATTTTTGTGTTCTCTTTACCCAGTTTTCCCCAATGACTGCATCTTGCAAAATTATAGTACGGTATCAAATTAGCTGACATCGATGCAGTCAAGATATAGAACAATTCTTTCACCATAAACTCCCCTCATTTGTCCTTATAGACTTATCTCCATTTCCTCTAATGCCTTACAAATACTAAGGTGTAAACTAGTTCTATAGTTTTGTCATTTCAAGCATAGAAGGAATCGCTCATTATGTAGCCTTGACCTCCCTCTTTAGGGCTATTGCCCCATGGCCAGTCATCCCAAGAGGTAAGCCCTGCACACCCAGCCAGGGTGTGCGATGGATCACTCCCACAGAGGGAGGTCCAGGTTACCCACCACAGCACAGCTGGCCAGGTAGCTCCAGGCCCCCACCCCCTTCCAGCCCGGACTCTGTGATCAATTTCCCAGCAGAGCGAGGCCCCACCCACTCTCCACCCACCTCACAGCTGCCAGGGAGCCTGGGCCGCCCCCTGTGGGGGTGATCTATCTTGGAGCCCCCTGCCTGATGGCCCTGGCCAATGGCATTGCACCTGCCGTGACTGGCCTGGCACCAGTGTGTGTCATAGCGTGGTCATCTGGACTGTTGTTCCACTGCTTGGCCATTCGGGTCCATTTGCATATTACATTTTTATTATTACAGATGCTGCTATAAACATTTGCATTCAGGTTTTATCGTGAAGATGCCAGCATTTGGGGGTAAATGCTCTGAGTCCTGTTGCTGGGTTGTATGTTAGTTTATAATATTTTATTAAGACATTTCCAGGGTGGTGTCAGCATTTTATATTCCCATAAAAATAAGACTAATCTAATTTCTCATTCTTACCAGCATTTGTCCTCATTTTATCTATTCAAAAATTATATCTATTAAATATTGTTCAATATACAAAAGACTGTTCACCAAGAGCACTATAATTTTTAAATTTGTCTTTTATGATTTCATTGTTATTAAAATCTACTATCCTATTTTTATAAATAAGTTTATATGAACACAGTCATACCCACCTGTTTACATGCCATTTATAGTTTTCTCTGTCATGGAAGCAGAGATGAGTAATTACAGCAGAAAACTTCTGACCGACAAAGTAAGAGTTTTTATGGAGAAAGTACACCATGTTTTACTTTGAAATGCTATATATTTCTATAGCTGATAACATTCCTCTGTAAAATTATCCTCTGTAAATTATCTGGATCCAATGTAGAAAATAAGCTGGCTTCTTCCAAATATTATAAAAACTGTCTGATTCTATGAAACAAAGACAGTGTTAAAATAAAAATAATTTAGATCTATTTTGTTATTTTTATATCTGATATCATGTAATGCATGAAGCATGGAAACAAAGATGAAATAAAACTTAGAAACAGTCATGGCAGGTATCGTTAGCTTTTTACCAAGAGATTATATTCCTCATTCAGTTTATCCTGGGCCTCAAGACAGTACCGATCTTTTCTAGGCTGTGATTAGGACTCAGAGTAGCCCTGCTCTGCCCTAACATGACCAGCTCCAAGCTGGGAGTGAGCTGAAGTTCAGATTCTTATGATGAATGTAGAAACTGATACCTTTCTGTTTGCCTAGGGCCCAAAGTCTATCTTTCTCCTGACATGGGTGAATTAAGATTCCTCTTCTACCTACTTCTCTATGAACAATTCCTTCATTTTTTAGGTATTAAGGGAACAAATTGGTGATGGATACTTAAAATTTTCTAGTTTCTAAGACTGTATTTTTTTTCAATTCAATTTTAAAATTATGTTGATAATTTTAATGAGACTATTGCTATTGGAGTAAGTGGGAGGATAATACATCCTTAGGTTTTCATCTTCCCAGAAGTCAGCAGAATTTTTTTAGATTTTTATTTATTTATTTATGTTAATATATATATTTAAAGTAATTTTATTAGGTGACATTAGTTAATAACATCATATAAATTCCAAGTGTATAATTCTATAACACATCATCTATATATTACATTCTAATTTTTTTTTTTATTTTTCAGTTACAGTTCACATTGAATATTATTATATTGATTTCATTTGTACAGCACAGTAGTTAGGCAAGTATATAACTTAGGAAGTAATAGCCTTGGTAATTCAAGTACCTACCTGGCAGCATATATAGTTACTGGAATATTATTGTCTATATTCGCTATGCTGTACTTTACATCCCCAAGACAATTTTGTACTACCAATCTGTAGCTCTGATTCCCTTCACCTTTTTCACCCAACACCTTCCCACCCCCTTGTCCCATCCAGAATATTCCTGTGAGAAAGAGAGTGTTGGGGATAGGGAAGAGAGAGAGAGAGAGAGAGAGAGAGAGAGGAAACTGCCACTTTTATAAAGGACCAAAAATCAACAACAATAAAAGAGCAGAAATAACAAATAAGGGGCTCTAGAAGTAAAAGTGATATCCAGGACCTCTGACAACATCAAAGCCATACAGCGGCACAGGCAGGTAGGAGTTCAGCGTGGTCATGCAGGCGGAAAATAGAACACTTAAGAAGGGCACTTTCTCAGCGTTCGATTTTGGATTTCTTGTGCTTCATGTCAAAACTCCTTTGACCTCAAAAAAAAAAAAAAAAAAAGAAAGAAAGAAAGAAAAGAGAAAAGAAAAGGAAAGATAAACAGAAAGAAAGAAAGAACCCAAAGATAAACATTTATCCAATAAACAACAAGTAAAATGCAGCTTAACAAGAAATAGGTAAATCCGTTTTGTTGTCTAGAGTATCTTTAACAATGAACAAAACAAATACTCAAAGCCACGCTTGACTCATGCTACACAGTCTACCTAGCGAGCTTGTTTTGCATACCCCGATTCGATCTCACATTATACCAACGCACATAACAGATTTGGATACAATCATAAACATTCACACCTGAAAAATAATTTCTAGAAAACGTGTTTTCAGTGATTTTGGGTCACTGCCTCTTTTGAAAATCTATGAAAACTATGGAGCTTTATCCTAGAAAAAAAATTTGCTTACAACTTTAGAGATTTCAAATATCTTGTAGTCTGATACTTGTTCTAAATTTTTTGTAAAAGATAAAAAAAAAAAACACAATGGAATTTGGTGCTATATATATTATCATTCAAATGTCTATTAGTATTTTCTCTTTATTTATTTTTAAAGAACGGCATTGTTTGACACAAACTGCAGAGATATTTTGCACTTATTTCAGAGATTTACCTAATGGTCTCCGAAGTTCTATTGGTTGTCATTGTTATTGTCTTGTCTTAATGCTACTAGTAGACCATCTTATATATCCTCCCATAGATGTTTAGGCACTCATACTATTCATTTGGTCCATATTTGCTGTACATAAATCCTGACCACAGAGAAAAATAGAATGGGAAATAATAGATGATTAAAAATATCTAAGCCCCCACACTCCAGCTCCGCATATCTCATCTTAATAATGTAGGATGTTTTAAAGACTTCATCAGAGTAGTTTATATCTTACGTATGAATCATGTAGAAATTGAATGTCTGTTATTAGTTAGTCTCAAAGACCATGCTAGTGAGTTTTGGGGCCCACAGTTACAGTGGAACTTTACATGGATCTCATTTAATTCACAGACTAAATCAATCACACCATTTCCTTCAAAGTGTTTTTCACTTACACCAAACACTTGCTCATCTTCATTGTTATTTCCATATCACAAACTATGATTATCTCAAACCTGTATTCAGATTAAGTTCCAACACCTCAACATGCTCATTAACACCTTCTGATACTTTTCAATTTCTTAATTTTCAGGTTCCTACTCTCTCTCTGCTAAAGTACAACTGAGGGGACAGAGGGCTGACTAAGGTCCTGATCTAGTAGGTAAATGAAAAACACCAGTGATGTTCATTGTAATTATGGTGCCAGTCAACTCCTATTTCACCGCAAGCCTCTTTATTAGGCCGGGCTTCATATATTTATATATTACTCTCTTATAGAATATAAAGGTAGGAAATGGGGGGAAATCGCTTCTCTATCTATATGACCTTGTACCATTTATGATGCCAGCCCTCTGAGAGTAGACTATAACTGAAGTCATTCAGATAGAACTCTAGAAATGAACAACAGGTAGAACATATTTAGTTATCCTTTTCTACATAAGTGATCTGGCTCATGAAACCCCACCATTTTTTTCTTATTTTGAACACAAATGAAAGCAATTTATTGTATTTATGCATATAAACCTTACAACTACATTCCTATTAAATCAAAAGTTAAAAATTGTATAAATAATATTGATTGATATGTTTATTTGTCGGATTCTTAGATAACAGTGATAACATAAATTCAAGATGGCTTAATTAAAACACACACACACACACACACACACACACACACACACACACACGCATGCACACAGTGAACCATAGCAATTTTGACTGGAATAATTTAAAAGTTCAATTAAGGTATGATTTTCAACATGACTAGATAAAGGAGCTCAAAAAGTATCATCATGACTCAGTCTTTCTCCTTCCATCTTTTGGCCATGTGTTTACGTTTGTTCTATTTTCAGGTAAGTTAGGGCATAGTTCACGGCCTCTCTGGAATGGGAATAGTCTTATTTTTTGAGGTGCAACTGGGATTCAAGTCCAAGTGGATTAGGAGGAAGCATGTTCAAAAATTCTCACTCTCTAACACCTCCAGTTTTGTTCTTATTGCTAATGATTACTTTGGTTATGCAGCATCTTTGGTGGTTCTGTAAGTGTGTGTGTGTGTGTGTGTGTGTGTGTGTGTGTGTGTTTTCTATTTCTGGGAAAATGACCATTAATATTTTGACCGGGTATAGAATAAAAAAGGGAAGAACACTTATTCCATTTCAGGTGTTCAATTGATATTTGGTAAATAGTGGAATGAATAATTTTTAAAAAGTCTTCCCCTGAGGATGTTTTTCCATTGCTTTTTAGACACAGTGAAAAGGAGGGAGGGAGAGAGAGAAAAAAAAAACATGAATGTGAGAGACATACATGGATTTGTTGCCTCCTATATCAGCCACAACTGGGGTTTGGATCAAACCTGCAACTCAGGTACATGCCCTTGATCAGAAATCGAACCCATTACCCTTCAGTGGGAGGGCTGACACTTTTTCTTATTTTTATTTTTTAAATTTAATTTTTTTAAATATATTTTATTGATTTTTTTCAGAGAGGAAGAGGGAGGGATAGAGTTAGAAACATTGATGAGAGAGAATCATCAATCAGCTGCCTCTTGCACACCCCCTATTGGGGATGTGCACACAATCAAGGTGCATGCCCTTCACCGGAATCGAACCCGGGACCTTTCAGTCTGCAGGCTGATGCTCTATCCACTGAGCCAAACCAGTTGTGGGGGGGCTGACACTTTAACCACTGAGAAACACCAGCCAGAGCATGGAATACATTATCTTGCTTTGAAACAAAACAATTTTCTCTATTCCTACATCTCTACATCTATTTACTCTCTTTTGCCAGAGCTGCATTTTTTTCTTAGTTTGCTTCTGCAATATTTCTAAGAGGTGAGTAGATATTTAGAAGAATTTCTCCAACTTACTGGTTACTGATATATATATTTTTTGTTTGTTTGTTTTACTGATATATAGTTTTAATTTGTTGGCCTGTGATTACTTCATGGCCTTTCTAATGTATATTTAATATTAAAACATCATAGCAACATCACTAGTCTAACTATAACTAATCATAAACTATCTTTTCAATGATGTGAGACTCTTCCTTCTAACTATAATATTTAACAAGGCCTGCCATATAAACAACTTATTTCTAATAATATAATTTTGGCCTATTAGGGAATGAGTCATTTCTAGTGCAATCAGAGCCATTCAATTTGTGCCACCTCTAAATGTCTCTTAAAAATCTGTAATAAGGCTTCTTATGGGTTCTTTCATTATCACCTTCATCTAATTTGGGAAACAAACTTGATTGTTCACTTGTGACCCAGCTTCCTGTAAATGACTAACTGCATTGCACAGAACAAACAAGATCCTTTGGGTGAAAGATCTAAGACTTACATATGTTGGGACTAATTTTCCAAGGGAGCTAGCGGCAAACGGCACCTTTTAGCTTTTTAAATAATTTGTTTTCAGAATCATTTTTTAAAAGCTATGCTCATGGACTAAATCGACTCTGCTTTTTTCTTATTAAATTTTAAAGCCATATTTTAGATGCACATTTTCATGTTTTCAAAACCCTAAATATCAATAAAATAAAAATGAACAAGCCGACTCAACTCCGCTGGGAACTTGTCTCATGAAGGAGATCAATGAGGATTCTAGCTAAGCCCCTAAGAAAGGAAAAACCGTGCACCTGCGAGGGGATCTGCATTTCAACAGGCTGTTTATATATTTACTCATGTTGAAAAGGAGCCAAATGCTGTGCTTTCTACCTTTTAGCTTTTTCAAACAGGATCTTTATTTTTCCTTCATAAAAACGTACTTTAAAAGTACGTTAAGTGCTGTGCATTCTTTTTGCCTGTTCTTATTTAAGAAAAATATTCGGTGCATATAAAATATGAGACAAATAACAAAATCCTAAGAAGTGTTTACATTGCAGTAAATCACATATTCTTTTTTAACATTTTACTTTCAAGGTTGTGTAAAAATAGAGTACTACTTAGGAAATCAGAAACTAGGTCAGTTGAGGTTTTGTGGGAGCGTAGCCTCCCAATGCATATGTGATAACAGAAAGGCATCACAATACATCGAAACAAATTCTTCCCTCAACCGCTATCTTCCAGAGCATCAAAAAGTCGGTGGTGGACCAATGGCAGCAAGATGCTTTTCCAGGCCGCTCAATGATGCAGTGACTTGAGGGAATCAATAAAATAGATGAAAGAGTCAAATATATTCAATCTCTGGAGTAAAACTTCTTGATTTTCCTTAAAAGTCTCTTGTGGTCACCCAATAGAAAGCAAAACCTGGATGCCTTCTCTGGGATGCCCCCTGAGAAAGATGCAAGCCCCTGTAAGCTGATGCTGATATGAACGTCTTGACTAGAAGCACTGTATGGTTAAAGAAGCCTGTTGTCATAACCATCCCACTTGGGATACTACCTTTCTCAGATACTTGGTGTGATTTTTGGCAACTTACCTATTTTGAGGTAAAAAACTAATGACGTTTTAATAAAGTTTATAGATTTATAACAGTATCAGTCACTATTAATTTACTGGTTTTTATAATTAATCTATGGTTATATAAGATGTTAAATTTAGAAGAATCCAGGTGATCTGTATATGGTAACTCTATGCTATATTTTCAATTTTTTAAAATATATTTCATTGAATATTTTACAGAGAGGAAGGGAGAGGGATAGAGAAAAACACTGATCAGCTGCCTCCTGCACACCTCCTACTGGGGATGTGCCCACAACCAAGGTACATGCCTTTGACTGGAATCAAACCTCAGACCCTTTCATCTGTAGCGCAAGGCTCTATCCACTGAGCCAAACTGGTTAGGGCAACATTTTCAACTTTTGTGTGTCTAAAAGTTTTATGACAACCTCTATGAATTCATGTCGAAATCCTATATAATGCTATACAATAAATAGGTAATATGCAAATTGACCATCACTCCAACACACAAGATGGCCACCCCATGTGGTCAAAGATGGCTTCCCACAGTGATCACAAGATGGCCACTGCAAGATGGCCAGCAGTGGTGGGCAGTTAGGGGAAAATCAGGCCAGCAAGGAAGGGCAGTTTGAGGGGACCAGGTCTGCATGGGAGGGCAGCTGGGGTGAGTAGACCTATAGGAAGGGAATTGGGGGAGGGGGCAGGCCAGGAGGGGAGGACAGTTTGGGGGGACCAGGCTGGCAAGGGAGGGCAATTGGAAGTGACCAGGCCTGCAGGGGAGGACAGTTGGGGGGAAGGCCAAAATGGGGGCCATTTATGGGCAATTGGACAGCAGGGGAGCAGTTAGGCACCAACCAGGTTGGCAGGGGAGTGGTTAAGGGGTGATCAGGCTGGCAGGCAGAAGCGATTATAGGCTATCAGGCAGATGAGTGGTTGGGAGACAGCAGTCCTGGATTGTGAGAGGGATGTCTGACTGCCCATTTAGGCCTGATCCCAGTGCTGTTCGATATCCCTCTTGGGGTCCCTGATTAGAAAGGGTGCAGGCTAGGCTGAGGGACACCCCCCCCCATCTCTGTGCATGAATTTTATGCACTGGGCCTCTAGTAAGAAAATAAAGGACTCAAAAATTAATAGAAAAACTATCCATTTTTTCTCATTTATTTAAAAAATCTTGCAAATAAAATCAAATATAGGTCAGGTAGTGGCTAGGTTCTATAAATAGAGTACAACCTTGGAGCTTGGATGCCTTCAGCTGCCTTCACTTAAGTTGCAAGAACACATGTTTCTCAACCCACATATTGAGAATTTATATCTAGGTTGCCCTTTGTCTATCCTATCTTTGATAATTTAACCAATTTATTTATTCAATTCTGACTCAATAAATTATAAATCTTGGCATAGAAGGATAAGGGAAGTATGCTCCTTCATATAAGGTGGTATATCTCCAAATGCAGTTGCCTTAAAGAGAGAGTCCCTATCAAAGACAGATTCTGTGGCTCCACTTTAAAAGCAACGGAAGATTAGTGCTGGGTAAACAAGCTTCTCAGGTAACTGGTAAACATTAGTATTTGAGGACCTAAATGTAAACATTAATAGATCTCCAAAGTATACAACATGGAGGTACTATTATTTTATATATTGAAGTGCACTATTCATTAAAAGAGTAAGTTAGAGAAAAATTTGCAAAAAAGAAGATACTAAAGGAATCTTGAATAATGACTTTGAATTTATTAGAAAAATCTGATAATACATCACAAGAAAGAGTACAAAGTACTCTATGAAATGATACTCTAAAGAAAGCTATATTTTATCCTTCAATGGAAGACTCAGAGGTCAGATAAAATCTGTATTTTGTGACTTTTAATAAAATTAAATGCTCATCAAATGGATGATTACTAAATTACGTTTCCTGTCAATTTTAAGAAAATGTCTCCAAAACATATGAAAGTGAACAAAATAAGTAAAAACTACATATATCTCATTTTATAAAGCACACTTTTTTGAGTAATAGTAGATTTAAGAAAAAAATTGAAAAAAAAGAAAATAGTTTATTCCACACTTCAGCTATATTTCTCAAAAACCTAAAAATAAATTAGTCAAGTATTTGGTATTTTTAAACATCTGTTGCTGAATTTGGTTTCCTGATATTTTAATAAGAAATTTCATTTATATTCATGAGAATTACTAGAATCTGGTTAGCTGTTGTTTTCATGTTTATTCTGATATTAGGGTAATTCTAAACTCATACAATTATTTTGGAGTTATTTTTTTCTAGAAGAGTTTGTGTAGCATTAATATTATTTCTTGCTTAATATTTGCATAAATATAATTAAAGAGTTACAGAAAAGAAAGTAAAGATGGAAATCAGGAAGTATAGTTAATAATAGTGTGATAGCTATGCATAGTGCTAGTTGGGGTACTGGACATATTGAGGAAAACACAGCAATACACATTGCAAGTGATTGGGTTGAAAGTTTTATTCAACATCTATTCTTAAACAGGGGAGTGGGAAGGGTTAGACAGGGACCCCCCATCTTCATTAAAGCATTGAACTTAATTCTGCTCTCCCCTTAGCTTTATAGAGTGAATATTTTGGCCAACATTGCCTATTCCTCACAAGAATCCTTGAATACCTCTGAAATCACCTCTGCTTTACTTTTCTAGTTGTTTTTAGTTTATTTGTTGTTGACAATGTTTTATAGTTCAACTATCTATTCATGGTTTTAGGTATTTTTAATGTATCTATCATTGGCATATATTTGTAGTAGAACATGTGAATTAGAGCATGAACTTTTTGAACTGTACTCTAAGTCTCACTACATAAAATTTTTAAATTTCTATATCAGATAATTATCAATTGTCATTTGTTCACCTGCAATACAAAATTTCTGATTCAGGTAAAGGAATCCAAATTCAAACAAACCTTGCTGCTAACATCTAATGCTTCTTTGAAACCCAGGCTATAAGAACTTCTACTCTTCTTCTTCTTAATATTTTAATCACAGCATTTGAAGCTCATATTGGCTATGAAGTTGTTCTTTTATTTTATTGTTTAAAGATTATACACCTCTTGCTTCATAGGAGAAATAATAGAGAATTCTGAGCTCTCCTAGGTGTGTTTATGTGCTATCAAATCAACCTATAGCCAGTGACATTCAAGATAGAATTGAACCTGCCACAGGACTAAAGAAAATAATAGTTGGCAATTAATGTCTTCATAATTCTTGAGTAAAGGGAAAGAAGATCCATATTTTGCTGGAGAAACGTCTGTTATGAGACAGAGATATAAAAGGTATTGACCATTACAAAACAACTTAAATTCTAGAATTTTTATAACCAGGAAAATAAAGAAAATGTGTGTTTTCTAGTTATGTGCAGAATTTGAAATAAGAAAATACTTCCCAAAAATCTATTTGCTTTTAAACATTTTATAAATCAACTCAATGAATGTTTATCTTTGTATGGCTTAAACTAACTTTTTTTGGTCTTAATAAAATTGCATTTGGAATTTTAAATCTATTTGAGTTCACTTTCTTGATCCATATATGAAAAGGATCCTTCTCACTATGCTGCCTGCAAACATTTCTTACATTTTAATTCTTCTGTGGAAATTCTATAATTCTGAAGGTAAAGAAGTAACTCTTTTTCAAGTAGAATATACAATTTCAGAAGCTTGCTTAAAAAAGGTAAACATAAATTTGAGAACTCAAAGGTATTAAATAAAAATGATTGTCTCTAAAATTGACTCCGATTCTTTATAGAGCACTTTAGTACAATTATTTGGGTTTTCTTTCTCACATGAAAAAGATGGCTCATACATTGCAAATGAAATAAATAAATTATACAAAATAACCTGGTTGCCATGTCTCCATTGTGCATGGGGACTGGTAATCACTGGTAAAATGTGAGTGGTATGCACAGGCAATCTAGAATATTCTAGCCAAAACTGTAATCTTTCTTAATCCCCTCTCATTTATTTGGGTGAAAATGGAAACAGGAAGGCAGAGGTAGGTGATGGTGATGATGAAAATTTAACTAAGGCATTAGTATCATTTAGACCTATGCTGTACTGATCTCTATATTCTTGGGAAATTGAAAGCTGAGAAGCTACCTGCCCTTTTCTATTACTATTCATCATCATTTTAAGAGAATTTCAAAGAAAAAATAAAATCTGTTACTTGTATGGATAATTGGGGAATATTAATATTTTGGCAATGTTTAATATATGTTTTCTGTTCCCCAAAGAGCAGAACACTCTCCTAAGCCCTAAGTGGGTGCTTACAGGGCATGGTTAATTGGATAATTAGATTATGCCTATCAAGACTGGAAACTTTTCCTCCTTTATTTAATATTCCCTCTGTATTCCAGTCACCTTAGAAAATGTCTAATTAACTTTTGAGGATCCGTTAGTTTTACTAATCTCTCCATCAGACACAACAGTTCACTTCTCACTTTTTTTCTCCATTTAGGCACAAAAGGTCATTTGAAGAGAAAGACCATTACTTTCAATACTACAGACACAGCATAGCTATGGCACAGAAGACTGTTATTAATAGGGAGATAAGTAATGAAACCTATCATTTCTGTTCAGCTCTCTATTTGTGACCGATATACAGAGACATGTGGGATACATAGGATGTCCCCAGAAATGTATACACATATTAACAACTTTAACTCAATTTTCACTCCTTTTGAAGTTTAACCGATTTGAAATTCGAGGTGAAGCCAGACTAAGCTTTGAATAAAGAAAATGTATCCTTGCCGAAACCAGTTTGGCTCAGTGGTAGAGCGTCGGTCTGCGGACTGAAGGGTCCCTGGTTCGATTCCCATCAAGGGCATGTACATTGGTTGCGGGCACATCCCCGGTGGGGGATGTGCAGAAGGAGGCTGGTCGATGTTTCTCTCTCATCGACATTTCTAGCTCTCTATCTCTCTCCGTTCCTCTCTGTAAAATATCAATAAAATATCTTTTAAAAAAGAAAATTTATCCTTAAGTTTGAGTAGAATTTTTTCATGGGCATATGTAAAAGATAAAATTTACAGTACAAACTGGCAATACTCAACTAATTTAAAGCACACAAATACCAAAAGAAATTATTCCTAATGTTTGTGATTCCACTGCTTAGAGTTATTAGCAGTGCCGGGACCAGAACTGTCATTAGTTTGAAAACAGGCATTGACTCTCCAAAATTACTCATTTTTGTAGATTCTTTCAAATTTTGAAAATCAATTGTGTGTTAATAAACACTGACTTTATAATCATTGAAAGTGCATAAATATTTTGGACATCCTGTATATTTGATTAAATGGTAATTTATTTTTATATGCTTTTTTAAATTCTTTAGAGTATCCGAAACCGGTTTGGCTCAGTGGATAGAGTGTCGGCCTGTGGACTGAAAGGTCCCAGGTTCAATTCCAGTCAAGGACATGTACCTTGGTTGCAGGCACATCCCTAGTGGGGAGGCAGCTGGTCGATGTTTCTCTCTCATCAATGTTTCTAGCTCTCTATCCCTCTCCCTTCCTCTCTGTAAAAAATCAATAAAACGTATTTAAAGAAAAATTCTTTAAAGTATTATGTGTCTCCTTTTTCTCCAGTTGATCTCTCCCCAGCCACTTTCATCCCCAGCAAATGCCCTCACCCCCCTAGAGTCTGTGTCCATTAGTTATGCATACATGCATGCATACAATTCGTCTGGTTGATCTTTTCCCTTTCCCCACCCTCCCCTGCCTTCCCTCTGAAGTGTGATGGTCTGTTCGATGCTTCTATGACTCTGGATCTATTTTTGTCCATCAGTTTATGAGTTTCATTGTATTCCACAAATGAGTGAGACCACCTGATGTTTATCTCTCTCTTACTGGCATATTGCGCTTGCATAATGCTTTGCACGTCCATTCATGCTGTTGTGAATGGTAAGAGTTCTTAATTTTTTTTTTATAATTTAAAACAATCTGTTGCTGGTTAAAAGCAAATTAAAAATTGGTTTTTATTAGCTTGGCGTGTAAAAATACCTATGCACATAATCATAACAGTGATGGGATTAAATGAAAGATAAAAGTCTAATATACAAAATATTTTAAAAGTAATTCAGTATATAGAATAGACTGACAGAGGTCAGAGGAGGAGTTCATTGTGGGGAACTGGGTAAAACAAGATGAATAAAATAGCCAAAGAACATATATCCACAACCCATGGACACAGACAACTAGTGGTGAAGGCCAAGGGAGCGGTGGCAGAGGCTGGGTGAAAATTCACAGGAGGGAGAGGGAGGATGGGGACATCTGTAAGAGTGTCAACAATACAGAGTAAAAAAAAATAAAGCAATGGACAATGGAGTAAACATACTCAAATAGACTTTGCAAAGCAGGAATGCATTTCAACATTTATAATTTTTTTAAAATATACTTTATTGATTTTATGCAGAGAGGAATTGAGAGGGATAGAGAGCTAGAAACGTCGATGAGAGAGAAACATCGACCAGCTGCCTCTTGCACACCCTCTACTGGGGATGTGCCTGCAACCAAGGTACATGCCCTTGACCTGAATCGAACCTGGGACCTTTCAGTCCACAGACCTACGCTCTACCACTGAGCCAAACCGGTTTCGGCCATTTATAAAAATTTTAAGAAAGTTCAGCCTTGCTTCTTCTTCTTTATTTTTTAATTCTTACTTTGGGACATTCTTTTATTGATTTTAGAGAGAAAGAAAAGGAGAAGGAGAGAGAGAGAAAAGAGACATGGTCGTGAGAGTGGAACATCGATCAGTTACCTCCCTCAAATGCTCAGACCAGGATTAAACTTGCAACCTGAATGATGCTCCAACTAGCCGAACCACAAGGGCCAGAACCAGAATTGATTCTTTAGTATAAAAAATACGCATTACTTCCTAATTACTTATAATTGCTTTATAAATATCTTGGTTGGCAGAAATTATTTTTAAGTTGAGCTAAATAAATAATATATAGGCACACCCATGACATATATGAATCTAGTAAAAGAAAGTAATTCCCATGGCTACTTTTAGAATTGGATGCATATAGACACTATTTTTATTATTATGATATATTTTAATTATTATTAACTAATGTTTATGTCATTGATAATCATGAAGAATAATTTAGATAATTTTAGTTCCAACAGGTACGTATTGCTATTTATATAAATGACAGGGTCTTTTGAAAATGCCTCTAAATTTTGTTTTCCACTGAATTATATATTTCTAATGTTATAATAATTGATTTTAAAATATTTTCCCAATTTATTTTTTAGCAATTAAAATACTGCACAATCACTTATAGTAAACTTAGAAATATGAATTCTAAAATAGAATTCCCCTGTCATTTTCCTTAAAGTTACTTATCACACCTATTTTCATACTCTCTCCTAGCTAACAATGACCCAATTAGAAAACAAATATTTGATATGAGAAATAAAATCACTAAGTAAATTTATATTCTGTTCAATCTCAAGAGAAACTTGCAGATAGGTCTTTTTGTGCTGGAAGATTTTATATTTGATAGTTTTATCTCATTAAAATGTTAAAATCAGTTTGCCAGTAATTATTTGCATACAAATGATTATCATTTGATTATAATATTGATTAAAGGTAAAACATGAGGCTTTTAATATTATTCATTAGGAAGATAGGTTTATAATCTACAGAAGTACTGTTAAATTGATAAGGACTTACATTTTCCATATTCTCTTTGTATAATATCTATAGCTTTATTTTCTAAAGAAAAGATAAAAATGCCATTTTGAATGGAGCATCTATTAACATTATTTTATACTGTTACAATGTGTCTTCTTACTTTTAGATTACTTCAAATTTTAGTTAGGCCAATGTTATTTCTACACCACAGTGGTATGTTATATTGTTCCTTCAAATGTATTCTCTACATTTTTATAGTCTTGGCTACTTAACCTTCATTTGTCAATAGTCAGAGAAAACAAAATGAATTAAACATAAGGAACTTGATTAGTTCATATCATATGAATTTAGATGTAGGTCAGCCTTTCTTTGGACTTAATCCAAAGTAATCCCATATCTCTGTGATTTCCTGTGCATTTTCTTTCTTTGCATCACTACTTACTCATTTTGACAGCAAAACGACTCTAATTTTTCCAAATTTTTCATTTACCTAAGGCAACATTTAGCAAATTATGATTAATTTTGTCTTCCTTACTTTCGTTCATCAGCCAGAATCCTTATCCTTAAATCTCTATTATGCTTTCCCTTGCTTTTTATTGACCAAAATTGTATCATATACCCTCTTATTAACTCATCCAGAAGGGTAAAGTCTGGGTTTCTGGAAAATCACTAGCAGAGGAGATGACTGACCACGGTTGCTTAGCTCTAATCACAACTGACCTCTTGAGGTTTGACCAAAGCATAAAACAGCTAAATAAAGAAGGGGGACATATAATGTTACTTGGTTAAGTAACACACACTGTATACAAAATATTTGCACATACATTATCTCCCACAGGATGACTACTGTGAGTGCTGATCCACTTGCAGTTCCCTTGAGCAAACAAGTGACAACTGTTTACCATTATAATCATTAGCAGAGTCATAATCTATACAATATCCTTCTTCTAATGACACATAAAAACACACAGTTGCTCAATCAAACCTTATACATTGGAGATTAAAAGATGAAAAAATTTAAATACTTAGTGCCCGGCTGGTGTGGCACAATGGTTGAGTATCAACCTATGAACCAGAAGTTACAGTTTGATTCCTGGTCAGGGCACATGCCTGGGTTGCTGGCTCAAGCCCCAGTAGGGGGCATGCAGGAGTCAGCTGATCAATGATTCTCTCTCATCCTTGATGTTTCTCTCTCTCCCTCTCTCTTCCTCTCTGAAATCAATAAAAAGAAAAAAAATAAATACTTAGTAATTCAATGGCATAAGTATTCTTAATGTGGATGATTATCCTCACATGGCAAGGTTGTGTGTGTTAGAAAGCATCAAACAACACGCATTTTGATACACAATGCTAGGTTTAAGGACCAGCATTAACATCCTGTCTGCTCTTAATTGTGTGGGATCATGTATTGTACATGAAAATCAGCAGCGATTAAGCTAATCAGCACCTTCTGTTCCCAGCTCTTGAAGGAAAGGGTGGAAGCTTCTGGGTTAGACTAATCCCTTCTATTTCTCTGGGACTGTACGAGAAGATGGCTGCAATTGGGACTAACTTGGAAAGGTGGCTGACTCCAAATGCTCATTCTGGTATGTAGAAAACATTTTATAGTGATGGCTGCTTCTGTTAGAGGTCTCTGCCTTGTGGCCTCCTCTGTCAGCTCCCACGGAAAATAAATGACTTGTTTCCACACAATGTGTGACTGTCATCACCTGCTCTAACATTTTGTTGAAATCTGTATAGTTCACAGCAGGATGTTTTTTAGTTCTTTCAGATATAGGGTGTTTCCATGCCAGTGATTTCTAGTTCTAGTATTTCTCATTTCACTGGAAATGGCATTTTTTAACATATATATTTTTTCCCAAGCATTTTGGCTAGAGATGGATCACCTCATGTTATGCAAAGTGCCAAGGTCCCAGAAAACATCAGCCTATATCACTTGTGTGTTCCAAAGAGATAACTTAGAGAACTAGTTGTGAAAGCCACGGGTGTATTAGGATGCACATGCGCACTGGCCGTGGTCGACCAGTGAAGTTTACCACTGCCATGGCTGCCACTGGTGAAGTGTTCCTTCTAAATCCCATCTGGCCTACCGAAGGCCTCACGGGGGCAGCCAGCTGGTGCTATTCCGCCACACCCCAGACTTCCCCAGCCAAGGCTTTATAGAGCACTGAAGACAGAAACAGGGCATGCAGGTTAAGAGTCTGTGCATGAGGTCAAAATAGTAGCTCTCATCTGGAAGCAGTTTCTCTTTGGCCTCTCTTAGACAGAGTTGCTGGCCAGGCTCCCAAGGTCTCACAGTGTTCTTACAGATGGCCTTCACTATTCCCCACAGGGTGGCAGGTATAGTTGGAGCATAGGTACGGGCCCATGTTCCCATTTACCATACACCTGAGAATCAAATAGTATGAAGCAGTAAGCAGGCATCTATGGGGTTTTCAAGGAAAAGGCCAGACTTGTTGTTTTATAGAGATGTTAATAAAAATCTACACCATAACTTATAATGGAAAATATATGCACCCATATTCAAATTTATATTATCAAGAAATTTGCAGACATGCTTGGATCTTGTCCCCTAATCTCTGGGTTTATAAAATGAAGCTATCACCCCTAATGCCAATACATTTGAGTCTTTCCTGAAAATAAGAATTTCTTGTTTGTTTTTTAGTTTGTCTGTTTCTATTTCTTAGTTTTGGTATTTATTACTTCTCCTGGTGCTTAGGGACAATTTTCTTCTGTTGTCATATATTAATACATTAATAGTTCTTATAATTAGTACTTTTAGGTTTCAATTGAATTAATCATTAACTTTCTGTGCTTCTTTTTAAAAGAGTAAGTGGAATTTTGTGTTTTAAGATTGTTTCTGTTTTTATTCAGTGATTAAAGTGGTTTTCTATAGTTTTATTAAATACCCAAAGTTTAGAATTTAACTGACATAAAAAAATTTGTAACCTTTTGTGAATGCCTGTGCTCAGGCACTGTGTGTTAGGTTTGCGTTTCTGACCTATTTTGCCTCACAAAGACCTATAGCCAACAGGTGTGAGGCACCTGTGTGTGCCTAACTACTCCTAAGTGTTGCTGAGTATGTCTTTAACATTTAATATTTAAAATGCTGTTAAATTCTGGAAAATTCTGGGGTTTAATAACTCTTGTCATTCATTTTATAGTTTCACTAGAGAGAGCATCCAAAAACCCTAATACATATTAGCTCCCACTTAAATAAGATTAACTACTGGCATCTCAGGCTGTGGGGAGGTTAGTGGTGATGAAAACTTTATTTCTAATTAGGCTAAAAGTTATGTAGGATATTATTATTATTATTATTATTATTTTCCTAATGTCTAACTTAAAGGCAAAAGTGAGATCCATACAACAAAATGCTGAATAGATGAGATTATGAGATTTTAGAATCAATAAATAGACAAAATGGGTTAGATTCATTATCTCATCATTATCTAATGCAATCTGGAACACAAAAATTATTTCTAGAAGTTATCACATTGATTGACTAAGCATGTGAAACAAAAGGGAATGATAAGACAAATTGGTACTAACCCTCATCTTATGTAATAAATTGAAGTGTAAAACCTGATTAGCAGGTTGGAATGCCTTAAGTAACTCTGCTAATACTCTACTTCCCAATAATTTATTTTTTATGGTATCTTTAGGCTGGCTTAAAGATTAGAATTAAGATGGCTTAATTCTAATAGGCTGATTGCATTTGACCCATTGAAATCTGATGAACTTTACTGCTTTTATTTTTTAATTAGAACATTTAAAGAAGTTAACATGGTAAGTGGTGTGATGCTATCTGCATATATTGCAGATAATGGCGTCACATGAAGCAAAGAAAAAACATTGATTTTATTATTGAATAATAACCATACAGCAACTACACTACCATCTCCCACCCCACCCCCCACACACAAATCCTAAGTATTCATTCTGATTAACTTTGACGAAATTATAAATTATGTCCAGCCCAGGTAAGTCTTCAGTTTTAGAATGGTAATTCTTTTATTTGCCTTCCAAAGTCCTTAAAATTTCTGTATTTTGTTATTTAGTTATTTTTCATAGTTTGTTTTAGTATTCTTTGAACTAAAAATGCACTGTAGTAAGGACAAATTTCTAATAGTTGGGGAAATACAGTCTTCTTATTCTACTATATGCCTTTTCTTTTGTTGTTTCAATTGCTGTAAAATTAATAAATGTTTTTAAAATTCCATACCATTTATCCAATGTATCCATACCAATGTATCCAAGCCATACATTTTATTTCATTACCTGGTTTATAACATACTTTTTGATGAATTTCTCATCTACCCAGAACATCTTCTAGCCATCATGCATCATAGATTTTTCTCTCAATTTCCCTACTAATTCAGTACATTACATTTTCCTATTTACAACCCCATTACTTTCCATGTCGTTTCCCAACATATATTTAGCTTTTAGATAAATATAATAGGTCCCATATGTACTTTCTGTATTTACACATCATAAAAAATCCTCAAATAGTTTACTGATTGTCTAATATCTGTATTCATATAGTATTTTATATTTCAACCAGCTCTGTTGGTAGTATGCTAATAATTTTCATTTGGCCATGAAATCTTAAGAAATGTCCCACTCAATTACAAAGTACAGATAGGAGAATCAGCTGACAAAACTGTAGACATCTATGCTCTCTCATCATATGAAAACCTAAACTCTTTATTAAGCTTAATGACAATGAACTTTTCCATTTGCAAAAGGAGGAAGTGTAAAAGGAAAAGGTACTTTCTTCTATTACCTATATTAACTGTTATATATTTTTCCAGAAAAAAAAAGGAAAAAAAAAGGTGTGCTTCTAACTTTATGGTTACTACTAGATTAAAACATGAGAATGATCAATTCCATGGATAATATTAAAGTTCCAACTAGAAGCTTCTGGTTAACTTTTTGCATACTTAATCCTCTTTCACCATTATTTTTCATTATATGCAAGTGCTGTCAAAAATGGTAACCCTTTTATTCAGCTATTCTTTTTCTTAGGCTATCAAAACCTTACCTACTATTTTCCCTCTCTTTTTTTTCTCTCTTTTTTTTCCTGTCTGTTGGTCACTTACCTTTCTCTCACCCCCACTTTTTTCTTCATTCCTTTTTACCACTATATATTTGAAAACTATTTAGTACAAATAATGCCATTAAACTTTGAGATGTTCCAATGTCAATTTATATGGATTCTGCCCTTGAGGTACTTACTGTCTGGTAAGACAGATGGCATACACATAAATTAAATATAATGCACATTATAAGTGATAAATGCCATGAGAAAATTACTGATAAAGAATTTCCCACATAAAACCACCCTCTTCCAGCCTTTAAAGTCATAAATCCTGAATCCCTGTTTACTAAACTATTTAATTTATTAAGCCTTTATATATTTGTACAAAGAATCCTATCCATTAGTGTTAACTGAAAATTGTTCAATATTTACTAGGGCATGGAGAGCTATAGAAGGCTCAAGATTAAGGACTTGAAATATCCAGAGTTGATGTACTAGTTTGTGAGATGATATTGGCGTCCATACTGAGGAAGATTTCAATCAGAAGGAGGAATCCCAGTTAAGAGACTATTGCAATGTTGTAGCAGAAGAAATCAAGTACATGTGTAAAACATAGAGCAAAGAGAGGGAAGAATTGGAGTGGATTTAAATAATATATGTGTAGTAATAGAGTTATTATGCTCTTTATTCTTTACATAGTCTTTCTCAAACAATGACAAAATTTCTTGGAGGAATAAAACATGTGATGTGGTTGGGCTGTTTATGAGCCAAGACCTTAAAGATTAAAAAGTTTAGTGCTGGTGAGCAGAATGGTGGGAACGGATGAGGACGTCTGTCTAACATATTCCTTCACCAATAACCCCTCTCTCACTTGACCCTCATGATCATGATGGATAAGGTCTCCGAGACCTTATCCATATGACCGCATTGGATGTGTACAAGGATAGAAAGCTCAAAGAGTGTTGACCAGCTATTTCCCTCTTTTGGGTGTGTATACTAAAAGATGAAACTTGTATTGGGACAATTGTCTATTTGAAATGAATAAAGCAGGTTAATAAGAAAAGTAGAAATATTATGGCTCATGATAAGAGCTCATGTCATTGCAAACAGGCCGTGACAAAGGGAGGGGAGGCAGAGGAGGCAAAGGCAGCAAGTGTGGTTTGGGTGGCAGGGAGAGCCCAGCAGAGGGAGCATCTGATAAATCCATCCATAAGCAAGTTATAGGTTCTTCAAAATATATATGTATATTGCCGAGGTCGGTTTGGCTCAGTGGTAGAGTGTCGGTCTGCGGACTGAGGGGACCCGGGTTCGATTCTGGCCAAGGGCATGTACATTGGTTGCGGGCACATCCTCGGTAGGGGGTGTGCAAGAGGCAGCTGGTCGATGTTTCTCTCTCATCAACGTTTCTGGCTCTCTATCTCTCTCCCTTCCTCTCTGTAAAGTATCAATAAAATATATTTTAAAAAATATATGTATATTTATAATAAATTCCCTTTTCTTTCTTAAGCAAAATAAAGTTGAATCTCTCCTAGCTACCAATCATGAGAGCAGAACTTCCACAATGATAAAGGAAATCGGGATATAAAAGTTATCAGACATAATAATGGGTTTTCTGGGTACCATCAGTCTCTTCTAATAAAGACATGGTTGTGTTTTCTTATGTTTATCTGTGTCTTAATTATATTCCTATGCTATATGGTCTGTAAGATTATTCTGAATAGGCATAGTGCATATTGAACATGCCTGATTACATTGAAGATACAGTCTTATTAAATAAATACATTTAAGCAAATAATATCTATATAGATTATATCTATAATAATAAAAGCATAATATGCAAATCAACAGCAGAATGGCAATCTGGATGACCTTCCAGATGACCACGCTATGACATGCACTGGCTCCAGGCCAGCCAAGGTGGGTATGATGCGATTGGTTGGGGGGCCCTGCCATTGCCCCATGATCACTCTGCAGAGGGAGGTTCAGGACACCCTCTGTGGGTGATCCATGTAGGGGCTCCACAATCCATCTTCCCAAAGAGGAAAGCCCAGACTACCCAGACGATGGCACTGTGGAGGGTGTGTGGGGCCAGCCAGTGATTGCCCCACAGAGAGAGGCCCAGGCCAGTCGAGATCACACCCCACCTGTTGCCTGCAGGGGGAGGTGACCAGTGGCTGGGGGAGGATGGGGCAGCACTACACAGATAGCAGGCAGTGGCAACTGTGGTGGTGGGGCCAGCTGCCAGCAGCCAGGGAAAGCCCCAATAGGCCCTGATCACTGGCCAGGACTAGGGATCCTTCCTGAGGGGGCCCGAATTTGAAAAGAGGGCAGGCTGGATTGAGGGACATCCTCTCTGCTCCCCATGCACGAATTTCATGCACCAGACCTCTAGTATAAAAATAACAACAAAATTGTCACATGCAAAAATTATAAAAAAACAAAAACAAAAACAACTTTGTTCAATATAAACTGAAGGTTGTAAGGAAATTAGCCCATAATGAACCTAGAAATTTGGTATAAAGTGTAACATAGTTTGCCCATTTTTCCTGTTTTATAATCATGTCTAACCTTAATGAAGTTAACTAGAGCTGCCAATCCAGTTATTTATAAGATAAATTGAATTGATACAAAGTTTTTTTCACAAAAGGAATTTCACTGTTTTCCTGACTCAGTATGTATTTTAGGTCTTTATTTATTTTCAATCTCCTTTAATGATACAAATTCTAAACAATAAATCCTGAATAATGAAAAATTCTCAATGCTCACAGATAATTTCAACTATGGTCATTAGGACATGTCTGTCAAAACCATTTATTAAAATGTGATACAAGAAATAATGTATTATTTGGAAGGATTATTACTATACAGTAATCATGTTCATCATGCTTTTGTTTTGGAATTAAATATGTTATTAGTAACCTTTATTCAATCCAATAGAAATTTTGTAGGTCTCGTTCATACAGTGAGATGAATGTGTTTAATATCTATAAAATATTAAGCATTAACCAAAGTATTGCAGGATTTGCTTCTTACTCACAGACATCAGATGCACAAAAATTTAGGGAACATGTGGCAAGGAGGAGCAACGTTTTACTAAACCCTAACTTTTAAGAAAAGCTTTACAGATTTTTCAAATAATCATAAAGTAAAATTGAAGATAAGGTGAGAATGATTTGTTGTGTGACACAGATTCATTTTCTAAGTTTACAGTAGTTAGTATTCAGATTCTAACCCCTAGTGGGTTGCATCAATCACCAGAACCTAGATCCTGCATAAGACCCCGTAATGTGTATGTCAAAGAATCACGAGTGTTCTATCTAGATGGCCTCATGAGAATCCCCTTTGATAAAAGCAAAGAGTCACATGTTATTTATTGCTTAGCTAGAAGAATGCTAGTTTGTAGCTGTAGATTTAACTAGGCTTCTATAGTGGGCTGGCCAATGTCCCCCAAAATATACCCACATACTAATCCCTGGACCCTGTTACTAATTTGGAAAACAGGTGTTTAGCAATCTGTCTATGTTACAGACCTTTAGGTGATTTTTGGATAATCTTGTGGGTTCTTAATGCTTACAAGGATACTTATACATATATTTATTAAAAAAAAAAGGCAGGGAGATTAGACTGACACACAGAGGATATGACAATGTGAAGACAGAGGCAGAGACTGGCATGATATGGACACAAGCCCAGGAATACTGCCCCCCACATGATGGAAAAAATAAGAAATGGATTTTTTCATAAAGCTTTAGAAGAAGTGTTATCCTATTGATACCTTGATTTAAACTTTTGGCCACTGGAAGTGAGAGAGAATGTATTTCTCTTGTTTCAAGCTATTGAGTTTGTGACAATTTATTACAGTATATACAGGAAACTAGTACAGCCCCTGTCCAACTTTTGCTATATGAAAATTACTTTTTTCAATATCCTGAGATAAAAGTGGAACCATCAATCCAGTGGAATGGTTGCAAAAAAAAAAAAAAGAAATCACTAAATATGTGAATATGAGTGAGAATAAATGGAGCAAGCAACTCCTAGTCTTTCTTTAAGAAGAGCACTAATTAAATAATTAAATGCACTTCTTGGTTAAATATAGAGATACTAGAGGCATGGTGCATGAATTTGTATACATTTAAAGGAAATTAATTAGAAGATTGCTGGCGGGGCGTACTGGGCAAGGCGAACCAGACATGCTTTGGAGCCAACATCTGGATTTCCCTCCCCAGCTGGCCGCACCTGAGGGAGTGCCACAGCTTGAAGGTCATCTGCAGAGTAAACAGGATCTCTCCAGCAGGTGGAGTCCCTTGGACTGGCCTAAGGGGATTGGGCTAAAATCAACTCTCCAACATTCCCTGAGGGGTATCGGATTGTGAGAGTGTAGTTCAGCACAGCTTGGCAGTTCCTGCATTGAGCATCTGCTCCCTGGTCATCAGAATGTCATAGCTACCAGTCGGAGCATCTGCCCCCTGGTGGTCATTGAGCATCATAGCTACCGGTCAGCTGGTTGGTCAATGGTCACTTAGGCTTTTATATATACCCTAGATGCTTGGTGCACGAAATTCCTGCATGGGGGAGAGGGGGGTCCCTCAGCCCAGCTTGTACCCTCTCCAATCTGGGATCCCTCGAGGGATAATTGAGAGAGAATTTATTTCCTTTTCATTTTTCAATGTATTTACACTTTACAGGCATTGCAGCAGAGTAAATAAAACAATCTACTCTTGGCACCTAAGTGCTCAGCAGTTAAGAGTAATGATATGCTCTAGGCTGCTTGAAAAATGATTCACCTGGATCTGGCCACATTGCTCAGTTGGTTGGAACATCATCCAGTATACAAAATGTGGGTTTGCCAAAACTGGTTTGGCTCAGTGGATAGAGCATCAGCCTGCGGACCAAGGGGTCCCAGGTTCGATTCCAGTCAAATGCATGTAGCTTGGTTGCAGGCACATCCCCAGTGTGGGTGTGTAGGAGGCAGCTGATCGATGTTTCTCTCTCATCTTTCTCTCTCATTGGTGTTTCTAACTATCTATCCCTCTTTCTTCCTCTCTGTAAAAAAAAACAATAAAATATATATATTTTTAAATGCTGTGGGTTTGGTTCCCAGTCAGGGCACTTACCTAGGTTGTAGGTTCAATCCCTGGTCAGGGTACATATGGGAAACAGTTGATCAATGTTTCTCTCTCACATAAATATTTTCCCCTCTCTCTGTCTGTTCCTTCCTCTCTCTAAAATCAGTAAAAACATTTCCTCAAGTGAGAATTTTTTTAAAAGCATTTACCTGTAATAGACATTCCCAAGGGAAGAATGTTGGCCATATAATTAAGTAATAGGCAGATTATATTCCATATTTTCATATACACTAAGTATCTCTGATATGTTACAAAAGATCATTTCAAGACACTTGTTTATATCATTTTACCATATATATATATATATATATATATATATATATATAGATGTAATATCTACAATCTTTCTTTGTTGGGAATCCTTTGCTTTGTTTTTGTTAAGGGAAACACAAAAATACAGGTCAATCATATTAAAGCGATGTTGGAAACCTAATTCTACTAATCACCTATCATAAAAACAAATTGGTGGCATGCCTTAGCCTTCATATAGTATAGAATGTCAAGAACATAACAAAATTTTTAAAACCTCCATTTCATGACTGGGGATAGTTAGAAAAAGAGGATGAATTCACAGATTATATACTGTAATAAGTTGTCACAAACTCATATATATATATAACAAAGTATTTATTTTTCACGTCAACATTCAAGCAGGAACCACCTGCGCAGTAAAAAATGCCCACATCCTCAACAGACTGGGAGCTGTGAGAAGGCAAGCAGGTGCTGAGGAGAAAATAGTAAAGAGAAAAGCCATAATTTCTAAAATAAAACAAACATATTTTCAACTTTTTGACATCCTTTTTATGTATCTTCCTATAAAGTTATAAGAAGTATAAAATATGGCAGAGTTGTATTTTTGAGAAGGTGACTTAGGAGACTATAGAACCATAATGGAGACATCTTCCCAACATTGATGAATCAGACTTTCTTTTATTGTTTAAGACAAATCCAAATGGGGAAAAAAGTTCATCAGTTGCTATGTTTCTGAAAACAAGAAGAGTATTAATATTATCTATATAGTGGAAATCAAATGGGTGAGGCTCTTACAGCCATGGCTTGTTTTATTATAAGTAAAGAGAATTCTTAAGGAAGCTCTAACTAAAATAAGTATTGCCTTTTATTTTATTTTTTTCTAAAAAAAAATATATTTTTATTGATCTCAGATAGGAAGGAAGAGGGAGAGAGAGACCAAAACATCACTGATAATAGAGAATCACTGATCAGCTACCCCCCTTTTCCCCTCCCCTTCACGGCAAGCTTCCCACTGGGAACTGAGCCCACCACCCAGGCATATACCCTGACCTGGCCTCAAACCATGGCCTCCTGCCTTATAGGTTGACACAATGCTGGCCTGGAAAATGAGGATTGTCTTTTGGAAAGAATAGCAGATGAATGGACAATGCAGGACATCCAATGATTTTGAATTTCAAATAATGCAGGACATCCAATGATTTTGAATTTCAAATAATCTTGTAGCATATCTATGTCCCAAATATTATCTATTATGATATATTTGTAGTAAAATCTCAATGATGGCTTATGTGAATTTCAAATGCAACTGGATGTCCTACATTATAATTTGCTAAGTCTGCACGGTGTCTCAGACATTTCAAGGTATCAGGAGAGACTCTGTAAAGGATTTGGAAATTCTGTAGGAAGCAATTCAGGATTTGGAAATTTTGTAAGAAGTAATGCAGTCTCTCTCTCTCTCTCTCTCTCTCTCTCTCTCTCTCTCTCTCTCTCTCCCTCCCTCCCTCCCTCTCTCTCTCCATTTCATTCTCTGACTTCTCTCTCTTTTTGCTTCCAAACTGAGTAATTTCCCATTTCTTTTTCTCTCAGTATAGAGTAATTTTATCTGCTTCTTTCCCACCTGTATTAAATAAAGAAACAGTTTGTCCTGTTTTAGTCATGATTTTTTAAAAAGACAAGAAAGATCGACAATCAGACTCATCAAGAAAAAAATACGGGGAAGACCCAAATAAACAAAATTAGAAAAAAAGAGAAGTAATAACTGACAATACAGAAATATAAAAGATTGTAAGAAAATGTTAAGAACAACTATATTCCAATAAATTGGACAATCTAGACAAAATGTGTAAATTCCTAGAAACATGCATTCTTCTAAAACTGAGTCAGGAGAATGGGGGAATCTGTATAGATTGATTACAATTAATGAAATTGAAGCAGTACACACACACACACAACAACAACAACAACAACAACAACAACAACAACAAAACTAACTAATAACAAAAAAGTCCTGGACTGAACGGCTTCACAACATTCAAAGAAGAACTAACACCTATTCTTCATAAATTATTACAAGAAATTTAAGAGTAGGGAAAACTCCCAAGCTAATTTTATAAGGGCAACATTATCCTAATTCCAAAACCAGATACTCTACAAAGGAAGAACATTATAGGCCAATATCCCCGATAAATAGAGATGCAAAAATCCTCAAAAAATATTAGAAAACCAGATTCATTTTGTTTATAACACATAAACAAAATGTAGCATTAAGTAACATGATCATACTAATAGATACAGAAAAATCATTAGATAAAATCCAGCACCTGTTTATATTAAAAAAAAACTCTCAGCAAAGTGGTATTAGAGGGAACACACTTCAACATAATAAAGGCCATATCTTAAAACCCAAAGCCAACATAATCTTGCTCTCTATCTCTGAGAGAGAGAGAGAGAGAGAGAGAGAGAGAGAGAGAGAGATGTGAGAACAAAGCATTACATCAACTGGTTGTTGCTTCCAGTGTGTATCCTGACATGGGCTGGGAATCAAGCCCACAACCTAGGTACATGGGCTTGAACAGAATGGAACCCACAACTCCTTGGTCTGCAGGTCGACAAGAATCCAATGAAAAGAAAATATATTTAAATTCTCATTATAGTTTGTGAGCTAACACCAACCACTCTTCAGGACTGAGCTAGCCACCTTATGATCTGGGAGCACATGGGATCAGCATCTTAATGAACTTTCACTTTCATATCTGAAACTATTTTTTTTCCTGTCAGATATTTTGTTTCTAAAGCAATGCGATAAAAGTTTCTAAACTTTATAATTTTTTTTTAATTTCAATGCCTAGATAATGTGCTCAGAAATAACAGTCCTTTTAAAAATAGAAATTAATGTGTTATTTAAGAGCAAATCCAGGAGTAATTCATAAATCTACATAAATCATGATTAACTAGAGCTATACTCAAGCATTGCAAATCTTATTCACACAAAAGACATAATAGCAGTTAATTCCTTGGAGTTATCTATGAGTCATTAAATTGCACCAAGGACTTTTTATTTTTAATTTTTTTATCCTCACCCAAGGAATGAGTATATTTTTCCCATTAATTTTTAGAGAGAGTGGTTGGTAGAAGGGAGAAAAAAATATCATTGTGAAAGAGATGCATCAAATGTTTGCCTCATACACATGCCCCACTCCCAAGTTTGGGGATCCAACCTACAATCCAGGCTTGTACCCCTGATTGTGAATCAAAACCCATGACCCTGATGCACAGGCCCAAGGTAACCATTGTGCACATTGGCCAGGGCCCACAAAGAACTTTAAAAATGTGAAGCATGTAAAAAGTTTCTTTAAAATACAAAATTACATTTTTTAATTCAAAGGTGGTTAGTTTGTTTTTTTCCTAATTGGAAATATACTTTGTTCTTTGAATAATTTGCATTTAGTTAAAAACAAAGTTTGTCATGACTAGTTAAAAAATTGTATATATATATATATTTATATATATATATATATATATATATATATATATATATATATATATATATATTTACTCATGGAGTCAGGGCTGCTGATAACACCTAAGGGTAATGAGGAACACAATTTTAAACAGGTATTACTTCAAAGTACCTGATACCTGTAAACAATCTGAGGTGAAAATAACAAAATTCTTTGAGAATTTTATTTCCAAAGATTAAAATGTAAGAAGTTAAGAATACACTAGATTTTCATTTCTAAGAATGCATATAGAAATTATATTATTTTGAAAAATTAACTACAATGTTATAAGGGGAACCAGTGATTAGTAGTTAGTCTTGAATATGAGTTTTATATTGATATTATACATTCTTGATTTTATAAGGAATTGAAATCTTGAAATCGGTGTGCTGTCAGTTTTTGGATACCTCTTCCAAAAATGAGGAAAGAGCAGCTGGTCATATTCACTCTCCTGATAGCTGAGAACATTACTCTTCCACACTAGAGTCACTTGGTCAAATGCAGATATAAGCCTTGCCTATATGCATAACCCCTGCATGACAGACAACAGTGTGGTGAAGACCAGGTGGGAGAGGGGTCTGGGTACAGGGGTGGGGGTGGTCAGTGGGGAAAAAGGAGGACATATGTAATACTTTCAACAATAAAGATACATTTAAAGAAGAGTATGGGTCTTAGATTACACCTTGGCACAGTATAACTCAACTGTGCTTTGGTTTATGGACTGGCAGATATTTCTACTACAGCTTCAGAAACAAAGTGATAAATGGAGGGAAATCAGGACTGAATATGGAGAGGAAGGAGGAGACAATGCCTTGAAGGAATATGACTGGCATGCTAAGAAGCTAGAACTTTACCCTGTAAGTTATTCAAGTTTTTTTGAGCAGAATGATATGATCTAGCATCGCTCTCCTGTGACAGTGCTACTCCACTGTCTACCCACTTGGAGATTTTGAAAATGATCCTCACACCAGGAGAGCTTTGTTTTCCTTTTTTAATAAGCATCACTGGTCTGCAGAGCGTTCATCCTTTGTCATTTCCATAAGAAACACTGTCAGATTGTCTAGAGTAAAGGAGCTGTCACATTCAACCATGTCATTCTATAAATATCTGCTTTTGAGAAGGAGGTAAAGACGAGCACTGCTATCATGTCAAGCTTTGCAAATACACTAAAATACTATATTATTTAAATTGACAGTGAAAATACAATTGATGTTTTAAACTTAACATCAGCTAGAAAAATGCTGCACACAGAAGAAAGGGGGGAAGCTGGATGCGTGAATGTGTTTTATAGGCAACTCCTTTGTTCAAAGAACACAAGGAAATGCATGATCAGTCAATTCTTCGGGGGACTCACTCAGTTGAAGGATGCTTTAGGTGTGTTGCTTCTACTTCTTTTTCCTCTTTCTACACATTTTTGCCTGTTCGCCCAACTTGTTTCTATACTTTTACAAAAGAGTACATTACAGTAAAAAACAGAACAAACAAACAAAAAAACAGCATTCAAATAAGTCCTCTCACTCTACGTATTTCCTACTCTGAGTAAAGCACCATGGAGAGAATGAAGAGCCAGTTAAAATGAACATCTGTAGTTCTGTTTTTCCATATTTCTTAAGGGTCTGTTATCCTTAAGAAAGCGGGCACTGGCTTAACATAGTCCTGGGAATCAAGTATTTTCAAACAAGAAACACCTAGGTAGCCCTAGCCTGTGTGGCTCAGTGTACTGACGTTTCTGTCTCCCGCTCCTTCTCCCTTATCCTTCAAAATCAATAATATATACAATGATATATACATTTGTCTCTCTCTCTGTGTGTGTGTGTGTGTGTGTGTGTGTGTGTGTGTGAGAGAGAGAGAGAGAGAGAGAGAGTGTGTGTGTGTGTGAGAGAGAAACACCTAGGTAGATAATTGAAGCACTGGAAGTTTATAAATAACAGAGAAACGTTCATTATAACAAAAACAAGCAAACGAAAACAGTGCATTATGTCTGTGTTTGGCAAATAAAATAATTCTTTCATTTAAAAATAATAATGCAGGAAGTACATGACAAAAATGTATACCATCCTAAAGTTATTGCATCAGTTCTCCCAATCAAATGTTAGTTGTTCAATTGTGATACATATGTATATATAAAAAGCCAGTGACCAGAATGCTGTAATGACTAGAATGTCCAGTCCCTATGATGCCCACTGTGGCCAGTGAACCAGCCCGATCAGGGGGTGGGGCTGCTGGCCAACCTCAGCTGGACTCAACCCTGATTGGCCTCTCCCACCTCAATAGGGGTGGGGCCAACTGGCCAACCTCCTGAAGCCCCTTTCCCTAACTTGCCCGCCACCCCTATCAAGGACAGGGCTAGCTGACCAACTGCCTGTGGGCCCTCCCCCAGGCCAGCCCCACCCCCAATGGGCACCCACCTTTTCGGTCTGCCTGTGACCCCTTCCCCCCACCAGCTCTTCCCCCAATTGCCCCCCCCCACTCCAATCAGGGCCAGGGCCCACTGACCAACCACGCATGGCCCATTCCCCATGTCACTGACCCCAATCAGCTCCCCCTCCCATTCAGGGGCAGGGCCAGCTGGACCACCACCCACAACCCCTCCCCATGGCCGGCCCCACCCACAACCAATCCCACCACCCTGACTGGCCAAAGCCCCTCCCCCCAGCCAGTTCCACCCTTGATTACCCTCAATACCTATCAGGGGTGGGGCAGGCCAACAAACATCCCACAGCTGCTGACCCCCAATTGACCCCCCTACCCCTATTGGGGGTGGGGCCCCCAGGACAATTGCCCGCAGCCTCTTCCCCAGCTGGCCCAGCCCTGATTGGTCTCTGATTGGGGAGGGCCAGCTGGCCAACCTCTCTCCTCCTTCTCCTTCTCCTGACAAGCCCATCCCTGACACACCCTGATCCAGGCTGGGCTGGATGGACCCCACCCATGCATGAATTCATGCACTGGGCCTCTAGTGTATGTATAAATGACACTGTAGTGTATATATTACAAAGTTATAAGTACAAATCTATAAACATTAGTTTCCTTCTCAAATTAAATGTTTTATGAGTACAGTTTGCAGGGTACAAATTTTGCTATGTTTTCAAAAATACTCCTAATGAAACTTTATTCATATTTGTTTATTTGTTCCCTCTGTACACTCAGAATATCATGTTTTAACATATATGGGGCCACTACCATCCATTTACAGTCATTTTCTGTTATCCTTTCTATATTCCCCAGAATACACATCTCAAGGGAAAATATACTCCTCAGGTGCACCATCTTATTCTCACTGGAATATAAAGCAAGTAAATATAAGAATGAAATGCACATTGTTCAAGGTGCAACTACCTAAAAAGGTCACGGCCATAACTGCACTCATTTTTTCTTTATGTGAATATCTTACCAGAGTTGGTAATAGCATCTGAACTTCAGATTTTATTACATTATACAAGCAGGCTTTGTATCTTCTATTTATAATTATTTGCATTAGTCAGTATTAGCTAACTAATGTAGCAAGAACTGCCAATTTCAATGGCTTAGCATAATTAAAATATTTTTTTCCTATTGACATCACATTGTGTGTCTGTAAGTTTTCTTAAAAATGGAGACTCAGGGATCTCGGCTTCTTCCATCATATAATGTTGTGATTTTCATGATGTCGCTTTCAAGGTCTCTGTGGATGGGATGATGTAATATCAAATATCAAGCAAGTTTTTCATCGGATGGGCTGGAATGTGATATAAATTATTTTAACTAGCATAACTTTGGCCACAACTCCATCGCATGACCCTAAAAGAACTACATGGAGCTGATAAATGTAATCATGTGTGTCAGGAGGAAAACCATGGAATTGGTGAAAACACAGCAGTTTCTGCATACAAAGTTAGTGTGTGTCTCAATTAATTTTTATACTATATACTTCTTGATGATCACCAGTGTCACATGCAATATTTTAAATGAGTAATACCAGCTACAAGTAAAACAAAATACATGGCAATCATTGAGGAACCAAGGAGAGCACATATTTTTGTGCCTAATGTTCTATAATAAAAGCATAATATGATAATTAGACCAGATAGCCGAACCACCTTCCAGACAGCTGTCTGGATGAAGCCAGAGCTGCAAGAGCCGAGCCCCTTGCACGAATTTCATGCATCAGGTCTCCAGTACAATTATATAACCAATGGATTTAACAAAATGCCAATTAAAAACAATATTGAAATAATATATTTACATAAACTTGATGAGGGATAGTCTTATGATACTATAATCAAAGGCAAGTGTTTAAAGATTCTAAATAGTATTATTGAGATATATTACTTTTTAATGTAAAGAAATAATATTAAGTAGGCTTTTTCCTTGCCAAAAGCCAATGGAGATGTATCCCTTAACTGGTTCTGTGAGACTTAAATGGGGTATAGCACAAAGAATGCCAATACATACAAATAGGAAATATCATTCCATCAGTAGCAGGTTGCATCTTTTCTTAAATGTAATGACTCCAAAGATCAGTGAAAATAGATGTATCAGTGGCTACAACCATGGAAATTGAGTCACTGAATTGCATATGAAAAGGAAGGAACCGAGAGTTGGAGGTTTGGACCTTGTTAGGACCAAAATTATTTTTAAAAATCACTTTTGTTAAATGTTTAAAAAAATAACTCCCATAAATCTATTTTTTAAAATATATTTTATTTACTTTTTTACAGAGAGGAAGGGAGAGGGATAGAAAGTTAGAAACATCAATCAGCGGCCTCTTGCACACACTCTACTGGGATGTGCCTGCAACCCAGGTATATGCCCTTGACCGGAATCAAACCCGGGACCTTTCAGTCTGCAGGCTGACGCTCTATCCACTGAGCCAAACTGGTTTCGGCTCCCATAAACTTATTTTTTAGTAATACATTGAAGATGAATTATGTGAAGATTGTGGGAGTATTCCCTACAAATGAGTATATTCATAGAACACATACAGAAGTGACATTACTAAGCCCACATAGGACATCTTGGTAAAGAGAATTTAGCTTCCTCTGAAGAAACTGTCTAAGTATAAATGCTATAAAATTAATGTCACTTTGAAACTATTCAATATAAAATCTAAAGATAAAGTTCTTTGCAGAAAATAAAAGGATCTCCGGATCAACAATTATATAGGATTTTTTTTAAATGATTTGCTAAAACAGAATAAATAAATAAATAATACGAATATTTATTTAAAAATAAAGAGAATCAACTAGATGATAGCAAATTTAATTTATTCATATGAGTTTCACAGGGTAAGTTTCATGCAGATTACTGAGGGTCTGTATAATATATTGTACAAGATTTCTAAAATTCCTTCAATTGTTTAAAATTGGACAGGAATTTTTTTTCATTATTGGCTTAATACTGTTGGGTTTTATTATGAAAATAAGCCTTGGATTCACATTATTTTTATATCTCTGATTAAAGATAACAGTTTGGATACCTATAAAATTATTTTTTTGGGGGGGGGGATAAAAGGAAGCTTGATTGCTTTGATTCCAATGTATTTATGTCAATGCACAAGTCAGATTTAAAAGCACATTGAGCCTGATTAGTATGGCTCAGTTAAGCACTGAACTATGAACTAGCGGGTCACAGTTCAATTTCCATTTGGGGCACATGCCTAGGTTGTGGGTTCAATTCCCACAGGGGGATGTGCAGGAGGCATCAGATATATGGTTCTTTCTAATCATTTATGTTTCTATCTCTCTCTCTCTATGCCTCCCTCTCTGAAATCAATAAAAATATATTTTTAAAAAATAAAAGCACATTGAGCTAGAATTGTTTTCTGTGGATTTTTAGAATAATTATTTTCAGTATGCAGAATTAATCACCAACAAAGTACATTCTACATCCTCACTTTTTTTAGCTTTAAACTTCTTTTCAAATGCTTAATTCACCAGCTAAATCTAGATGACTGGATTACAGAAAGTAAATAAGTGATATTTAGTTTCTTCAGAATGGAGTAATAAAAGTAGACACATATTATATGATAGGTAGGTAAATATTAGTAGATATATTAGATAGATGATAAAGAGATAAATATGTATTCAATGAAAAAATAATACTTTTGAAATATATTTTTTGAACTGTAGGATAAAAATGGGGATGGTGGTGCTGGAAATGCCAAGACCACAGTGAGTGATGATGCAGTACTATAGAAAGTATGCTCTGGCTAGGTGTTAGACCGAGCCTCCTTATGTGGATTATGTGATTAAATATAAGTAATATAGAAAGTTAAATACTACACATCTATGAACCAATATTTTAAAGAACTCAAATCCTGCATTAGGACATTGGTAGACATATATTTCTGCTTCCATTCTAAGAGTAGATGTTTTTTTTCTTTTTTTATAACATATTACTTTAACTGGCTGTTTAAGGGTAATAAGGCCACAAAGCCTGACATGGAGGAAGTGCAGCTGGTATTTCTCCTGCTGACAAATAGCAGCAGGTGCTATGGGGAAGCATTGCCCATTTCCTCATGCCCAGATTGTAGTGGTCATACAAAAATAAATCTTAAGAAATTTATAGGATTAAAATCATATCAGTCATCACTTCTGACCACAATGGTATATAAGTACAAATCAACATCAGGGGGAAAACTAGAAAATTCAGATACATGAAAATTAAACACACTCCTGAACAACAAATGGGTCAAAGAAAAACTTAAGAGAGAAAAATGTTTAAATGCTATGAAACAAGAGAAAATGGAATCACAACATATCAAAAGTTATGATAAAACAAACCAAATTCACCGGCATATTAAAATGATAATATACAATGGTCAAGTGAGATTCATCCCTGAGGTGCAAGGATGGTTTAGGATATGCAAACCCAAACCACAATAATATATCATTTCACACCTGTTAGAATAGCCATTATCAAAAATATAAAAAACAAAAACTAGAAAGTATTGCCAAGGATGTGGTGAAAAGACACTATTTGTGCAATGTTGATGGAAATGTATACTGGTATTGACACTATGAAAAACAGCATGGAAGTTCCTCGAGAAATTAAAACATTTTTGAATTAAAACATGTTTTCTTCTCACACATACCATTTTCCTCTTTTCATATTTCAATTAATGATGCTGCACTACTCTCTTCACTACAACATGGTCTTGAAACATACACATATGTTTACATTCCTCTCTTTCAATTTCTCATTCCTACAAAGTTCACTTCCACATGTATTATTTTTTAAAATAAATCTTTATTGTTGAAAATATCAAATACATCCCCTTATGTTCCCTATTGATCACCTCCATTCCCCCAAACCCTCGACCCTACGCCTTTAGCACCCTACTGTCTGTGTCCATGGATTATGCATTCATGCATACAAGGTCTTTGATTGATTACTTCCCACTTGATCATTCTCCCCCACCTTCCTTCTGAGATTCCACACTCTGTTCCACTTTTCCATGACTCTGGATCCAATTCCATTCATCAGTTTATTTTGTTACTTAGATTCTACATATGAGCATAATCAGGTGGTACTTGTCTTTTTCTGACTGACACATTTCACTCAGCATGATACTCTACAGGTCCCTCCATGCTTTCTCAAATGATAATAGGTACTTTTTTTTTTTACTGCTGCACAGTATTCCATGGCATACATGCACCACACCTTTTTTATCCACTCATCTACTGATGGGCATTAGTACTGTTTCCAGATCTCAGCTATTGTAAATTGTACTTTGAATGTATGGATGCACAAATTCTTTCTGAATGATGCTTTAGTTTTTCTTAGAAAATATTCCTAGAAGTGGGATCACTGGGTCAAATGGCAGTCCACCTTTAATTTTTTGAGGAGACTTCATACTGTTTTCCATAATGATTGCGCCAGTCTGCATTCCCACCATCAGTGTACTAGGATTTCCTTTTCTCCACATCCTTGCCAGCACTTGCCATTTATTGATTTGTTGATGGTGGCCATTCTGACAAGTGTGAGATGGTACCTCATTGTCGTTTTGATTTGTATCTCTTGGATAATCAGTGAATTTGAGCATTTTTTTCATATGTCTCTTGGCCAACTGTATGTCTTCTTTGGAGAAGTGTCTATTTAGGTCCTTTGCCCATTTTTAAAAATTAGATAATATTTGACAAAGAAGACAAGAACATACAATGGAGTCAGGAGAGTCTCTTCAATAAATGGTGCTGGTAAAACTGGACAGATACATGCAAAAAAAGAAAGGAAGAAAGAAGAAAGAAAGAAAGAAAGAAAGAAAGAAAGAAAGAAAGAAAGAAAGAAAGAAAAAGAAAGGAAGGAAGGAAGGAAGGAAGGAAGGAAGGAAGGAAGGAAGGAAGGAAGGAAGGAAGGACCTAGATCACCTACTTACACCATACACAAGAATAAACTCAAAATGGATAAGATATGTAAAACCATAAAAATCCTGGAAGAACCCATAGGCAACAGAATCTCAGACATCTCTCGTAGCAATATGTTTACATATTTATCTCCTAAGGCAAAGGAAACTAAGAAGAAAATAAACAAATGGAATTACATCAAAATAAAAAGCTTCTGCAAGCAAAAGAAACCATCAACA
This sequence comes from Vespertilio murinus, assembly GCA_963924515.1. NCBI lineage: Eukaryota > Metazoa > Chordata > Mammalia > Chiroptera > Vespertilionidae > Vespertilio > Vespertilio murinus. The sequence goes on along the minus strand of OZ004708.1, from coordinate 133,500,571 downwards.
AAACAAAAGGAGAGACCACTGTATGGGAGAACATATTTTGCAATGATACATCTGATAAAGAGTTAATATCCAAAATATAAAAAGGAAATCATACAATTTATCAACATATTTATTTTTAATCCTTGATTTTCTAGTTTTCATTTCTGTGCTACTTAACTCATACTCCATTTCACTGTAACTTTTAATAATATTAATCTGTAATTAATATTATGTCCTAATTTAATTCAATAATGATGTTTTCAGCTTGCTCTAAATGTATATGATATAACACTATTCTATAAATAAATTTATAAAGTTTTATACCTCTTTATATTTGCTCATTACTAATTGATCTGAGATGCTCTTCCCTCAGTCTTTGCAGGTTGAAACTTTTCTTAACTGTAAAGGCCTACCTCCAAGTCCATTGTCTCTTATTCCTTCAGATAGAATGTATCCACCCTCCCAGCAATAGTTCTTTTTTAACCCAGACTTTTCCATCCCTTGATTTGTTTGACAATAAATCCCCTATGTGTTTTCCACTATTATCATGATCATGTCATTTATATTTGAGACCTTTCTTGTTCATCCTATTCTTCTGATAGCACTAATCACACCTGATGGCTTACTGAAATTGCAAACTGTGTTTATATTTCTCATCATCTTTCCTAATACTAAATAAATACTTCCTATTTATTGAATGAATTTGTCAAAATCATTATATAGTAGTTCAGAACTTTGTATATAATATCCACATAAGTCAATTTGAAAAACAGAGCATTAAATAATCCCAGATTCAGAATTTTGTATATTTATATATGAAAATATAGCACGGCAGGAGCTATCATTTTGAATTGTTCAGTGAATTTAAAGATATTCTGAACTAATATCTAATCATCATTATTTGAATATCATTTTAAATTGCTACAAGTGAGTGGGTAAGTTACTAGATGTTAGACAATATGTTAAGCATGAAATACATATAATTTCATGTCATTTTCATAGGACCTATGAAATATTACTAGTTGCAATGTTTTATTCATTTTGTGAGTAAATCTTAAAAGTATATTGGAGAAACTGTGCTCATTAGTGTGTATACCAGTGGTCAGCAAACTCATTAGTCAACAGAATGGCAAACCGTGGCTCGTGAGCTGCATGTGGCTCGTGAGCCGTAGTTTGCCGACCACTTGTGTATACAAAAGATGATAATTTGATATACTTTTAAATTTAACATTTTAAATTAAGTTTGGGGTGATATCCTATATAATAAAAGGGTAATATGCAAATCTACCTTGTGGAGGAACTGACCACCAGGGGGCAGACACTCAATACAGGAGCTGGCCCTGATGCTCAGTGCACTCCCAAAGGGGGAGCACTGCTCAGCCAGAAGCCCTGAGGAGTGCAATGGCGGTGGTGAGACCCTCTCCTGCCTCTGTGGCAGTCAGACATCCCCTGAGGGCTCCTGGACTGCGAGAGGGCACAGGCCTGGCTGAGGGACCCTCCCTCCCCGAATGCATGGTTTTTGTGCACCAGGTAATAAACTTATAAAGATGTCAAGTGTATCATTCTATGAAACATTATATTTTACAGATGAAATATCTATAGTCACCCAATAAGTCAATGTTGTGGTCGGGATCCAAACATTTCTATATCTTTCAAAACCTCAGGCTCTTTATCAGTGCATGCTGTTGTCTTTCACTTTGTGTGTTACACTTCAAATGTGTTTTATTTTTTCTGACACAAAATAAATTGAAATGTTCTCTGTGAGTCATTCATTCAAGTACTATCAGTTGCCCTTTTCCTGATAATAGAATCATTCAGAACTTTTAATAATGAATATAATTAAGCAATGATATCATTGCCCCCCCTGTTTATGAGACAATAATCCAATTCCTAAATGGCTAACCTAGAAGGCCAAAGGCAGAGCAGTTTATCACAGTTGGAGAATCTGATTACTGCTGAGCAAAACAGAGAGCCTTGATGTTATTACTATATAATGCATGTTTGAGGGTTAATAGCACTTTACCCAACATTTATAATGTTATATTGGGAAGATTAAAAACAGAAAGGAAGGGTTCTGTTTTTATTGGATATGTCTAATAAAGGCTCTCTGAATGATGAAGAATATTAATTTCCTCAAAGAGAGCACTTGACTTGGAGTCAAGATAACTCAAACCTTTCTTATCTGATATGCTTTCTAAGTCATTTGGCATCACTGAAATTCACTTCCTATGTTTTAAAGTAACAGATTCTTTGTTCCAATATAGAATGATTGGATATGGCAGAAAAAAAATATTTGAAATCAAATGTAATGAGGGAAAGAAAATGTATACATTTATTGTGCAGCCTCAGCTTTTACATTATATACATGTGCACATACAGGTGTTGTGTTGTACTGTATTGGTATTTAGTACAGGTTAAGAACAATCATTTTCTACCCTGAAAGTTAAAACATGCCTCACATTTTCTGAACTCCTACACAGTCAATTTTAAAGAACACTTCCAAAATTAAAAAGAATTTGTCATGCAGAAGTTAATTGGCATGTCACAACTTCAAAAAGATGAGAATAAAAGTATTCTCACATATTTTAATCAGTGGTTTGTGGATTTGTATTAAAATCAACTCCTCTTCTATAACTTACAAAAACTTTCAGGAATATAGATACTTTATACAGATCATTAGCAAGAATGTCTATATTAAATGTATATATATGAAACCTGTTCTTAATTTGGAGTTTCATTTCAGATATGTATATGTCTAATCATTAAATAAATAATTTGTTTAAAACATATTCTAGAGCATTATTTGCCTAGCTATAACAACTAACATATTTTAGCAGAAAGAAGGATAATTTTGTAACATACAATGTATTTGGCATATGCCACAGAAGAAATATGGTTGCTGCCATAATATCACAAGTTCTGCCTTGTGAGAATTTACTACAGAATAATTAGAGATTGTTTTGATATTCCATTTCAGTTTGAAAATTCAATAAAAAATTTAGATGATATGCCTAATAATAAAAATCAATTGGTTTCAGAATAATAATGCTATAAGCATGATTTTGATTGATTTTATCGATTAAATGACTATTTTGCAGCTGTAGATAAATATATAGAACTTTAATAGTTTACCATGTTTGTCACTTTTGTGCTGCAAAATGTATTCACTCACTTGTTAAAGAAAATTAAGGCAGACTTTATTGTGTTATGTGGGAGAGAAATTGGGCTCAAATTAAAAAAACATAAAATAAAATAAAATAAACCAACCAAACAAAGAAAAACAAAACCAAATAAACAAGGAAAAGTGGAAATTTAGAGGCAAAGAGCCAATGGGGGTCAATGATTGGAAAACTACTAAGAGGAAATACTGGGTAAGTGGGATTCTGGATAAACTGACCTAAACTGATTCTTGCTGAGAGCAGGCCTGGATGATAAGATATCACTTGAGAGGATAGTAAAGCATGAAGAATCTGATTAGATATTGAGAGTGATCAGATATTTTGTAATATTTGGCTAAACTAACTTTACAACTTTCTTGCTAAAAGTCAATGAAGAGTTGAAAAACCTCAGAAGATAAGAGCTTGGTTGGGGAGACAATGTGTCTCATGGATTATGAAAGAAAATGGCTTCTTCACCTCTTATTCTCAGCCAGGTATCACGATCAAATTGCCATCCACCACCCCCACCAAGACTTTAAGTATATCTTATTGTATATATATCAAACTTTTCATACTGGCATGTAAATATTTTTATGGTGTAGGTTAGGAGTGAGGAAAGTAAGCCATGTGGGTCACATTCAACTATTGCCTGCTTTTATAAAGTTTTATTGAAATGCATCCATGCCTATTTAGATATGTTTTATCTATGGGTGCTTTCTTACTATGGGAGTGTTCAGTAGTTGTGATAGAGATTGTATATTCCTCAAAGCCTAACATCCTACTATTTTATGACTTATAAAAAAAGTTGGCTAACTTGTCTGTATCCTATTTCAGTTTAATTTTTCTTTTATCTCATTCCTATGTCTTAAAATCCTAACAAGTAGGCCAATTTTTGCAGCCTAAAATCACACCATTTCCTTTTCTTTCCCTGCACTTTTTTAAATCCTCCTCAGAAGATATGTTTTTATTTATTATGTTAGAGAGGGAGGGGAAGGGAAAGAGAGAAACATTTATGTGAGAGAGAAACATTAATTGACTGGCCCCTATAATCACCAAGACTAAGGGTTAAACCCATAACCTAGGTATGTGCCCTGGCCTGGAATGGAACCCACGACCTTTTGGTGTATGAGGCCAATGCTCTAGCCAATTGATCTGCTAGAGCTCCTTCCCTGCAATTTTGCATAGTATTTCCCTTAATGAACTTGTTCCCTTTGTCAGTATTGGAAATCATACTCATTTCCAAGACTTAACTTGAATTCCACCCAAAGTCTTAACATCCCTCCATTAATATTGAGCTCTCCTTTCCCTAAACTGCCATGTCATTTACTTTTGCAAATTATAGCACTTGCTACATTATGTTGTATGTTATAGTTATTTGTTCGTATATCTTATAAATTCATTAACTCATTGAGAGTTATTGTCAGGAATTTGTAATTCAGTTATCCTCATCAAATCCTAACACATAAAAACTTTTAGAGCTTATAGATATGTTAAAGTTCATGTGTTTCACAATAAGAGTTTAAGAAATGCAAGTAGATTACATGATGGATAAAACAACAGAAGGTGGAAGAGAGGTATATAAGATATAGAAAGTATCTATTGTATGATTTGAATGGAATCAAAAAGATACTGTCTGCATCAGTGTAACTTTTGGCAGTGTCTTTCAACTGGCAAAAACATGATAAATATCATTTTAAATGTACTAGATATTTTATTTATTATGTAGAGTGTTATTGTGAAAAAGAAAGTGATACATTGCTATGAAAAATAATTTAGGAATAGAACTATAACAACAAAGTAATAAAAAGAAAGTGCTTAATTCTACTGGAAAGTTTAGTCTGACAAAAAAGTGTAGGGGATATTAAAATACACTTATCTCTTTTTCAAATGAGAGAGAGAGAAGAAAGTGAAAACACAATATTTCTTCTAGGAGATATCAGTTAACAATGTATAATTCATTCATCAAGGCTGCACTTGAACAACAGGGCATAATTTATATTATATTCGATTAACTTGTGGTTTCCAATCAGAGAGACTAATTGAGAAAGTGGATTAAAGTTAAATTTTAATCTATTTATTTTTTTAGAGAAGCTTTGGGTTTACAGAAAAAAAGGAGCAGAAAGAAATGAGTTCCTATATACCCCATCCTAGCCCTCACATTTCACACAGTACTAATTATTAACTTCTCCATTAGTATGATAGATCTATTCCCATTAATGAACCAATATTGATACACTATGAGCTAAATGCCATTATCTACATTATAATATACTTTTTATCTTGTATTGTTCTGTTTTAAACTACATATAATGTCATGTACTACCATTATAATATGTACAAATCATTTCACTGCATTAAAATTTTCATATGCTCCACTTATTCATCTTTCCTTCCTTTCCTCAAATCCCAGGAACCAAAGCTTTTGCTATCATCTCTAAAATTTTGCCTTTTCCAGAATATCATATAGTCAGAGTCAGATAGTACCCAGGTGTTAAGACTGATTTCTTTCACTAGAGCAATATGCATTTAAGACTCCTCTATGTTTTTCATGCTTTGATATCTAATTTATTCTTATTAATGTATGAATGTACCATAGTTTGTTTAGCCATAAATTTATCAATACATTTTTAAAAGATATAATGTCTTTGTCTAGAATATTTTTGACATATTAATGTCCAGTTGTTCAAAATGCACTTGATTAATTATTATATTTTTAATGAATTGCCTTTGTACCTTTATTAAAGATGAGTTGACTATATTTGTGTGGATCTATCATTGGACTCTACTATGTTCCACTAATCTATGGGTCTGTTATTTTATAATATCAGAATGTTTTGATTTCTGTATCTTTATAATAAGACTCCTAGTCAAATGATGTTAGTCTTCTTTGTTCTTTTTCAAAATTGTGTTGCCAATTCAGAGTCTTTTCCTTTTCTGCATCAATAGTAGAGTCAGTATGTCAATAATCACAAAGTAGCTTGCTAAAAGTTTGATTAAAATTTCATTGAATCTGCAGATCAACTTGGGAAGAATTAGTGTATTAACAATATTGATTCACTATTCACAAATATGGAATATCTCTATTTAGTACTTAAATTTTGTTCATAAGAGTTACAGTTTTCCTTATATATACTGTACATGTTTTGTTAGATTTTTACATAAACATTACAATTTTGGGTGCTAATGTAAATCATGTCATATTTCACAATTCAAATTCTATTGTTTTTTGCTGATATATGGGAAAACAACTGACTTTTGTATATTACCTTTTACCTTGTCATCTTACTTCAATTATCTATTAGTTCCATGACTGTGTTATGTTTGACTCTTTGACATATTCTACAAAGACGATCATGTCACATATGAACAAAGACAGTTTTCTTTCTTACTTTCTAATTTGAATACCTTTTATTTCCTTTGCTTTTATTGCATTAGCAGTAATTCTAGCATAATATTGAATAGGAGTGTTGAGAGGTAACATTTTGTCTTATTCCTAATCTTAGGGAAGAAAGTCAGGCACTTTTGATAGAATAAAAATTGTAAAGATCTTACTAGTAAACATGATTGAGACAGAGCAACTTTATGTTTGGGACTTAGTGGATGGATAAATCATACTAGTGGAGGTCAGAATCTGTAATTTACATTACAAAGGCAATTGACTAATGGCAGTAAAGTCTGGGAGGGTAAATATCAAAGTGCTAAGTAGAATTTTTAGCCAGTTTCTTACTGAGGTCAGAATGGCCTGTCATCCAAAGTCCACCATCTGCTCCAAGACTGATTAAAACTTAGCTAAAACAACACAACAAAACTTAGCTCAAAACAAAAACAAGTGGACAGTCTACCAGATCTCAAGAACTTATTTTAGCTCAGCAATCACTCATTATTATAGGTAGGCAAGGATATATATTTACTCCCTAATACATGATAGTCTTTGTAGCTATGTAGATAAATACACTGCCAAAACAGATTGTATATAAGAATTTCCCTTCTCTCTCTCTATTGCTTCATGTTAACAAAACAAATTTAAATCATTTGACTTGGTGTTTGTCTGTTTGTTTTGCTTTGTTTTTGTTAGACTTTGATGGAGAACCTGATCATTATATATTTACCTTTACAGGAAATTTTTTTTTCATGGATCAGTGATGAGGTACTTCAAACTCCTACAGATGCTATAAAAATATTCACTTCACTGGCTTACAACAACATAAATGTATCACCCTATACTTCTCTAGTTCAGGAGTCTGACACAGGCTTCTCTAAGATAAAATCGAGGGTAAGACTGCTTCTCATTGGGAGCTTTAAAAGATCATTTATTTCCTTCTGGTTGAAAGATCGGGGCCCCGTTTTATGGATGGTTGTCAGCTGATGGTCAATCCCAGTTTCTAGAGGCCATCTGCCTATCCTGGCTCATGGCTACCTCCCTCCATTTTCAAAACCAGCAATACTTGGCGCATCTCTCTCATGACTCACTCATACCTCATACCCACGCTATCTTGCACATACTTATGATGTTTACTTAATTTGTTGCACATTTACCAATCATTTGATATTTTAGGAAACCAGAATATCCTGAAATAATCTCCCCTTTTCAGGCCTTAGATAATAGTCATCAAAATCCCTTTTCCATGTAAGGCAATATATTTATAGATTCCAGAGATAAGTACATGGACATCTTTAGATGGGCCATTATTTTGTCTGTCACACTAGGTATTGGAGAAACAGAAGAATTAAAGTTAAGAAAATAAATTTAAGTGAAGATTAAGGAAAATCATCCATTTTAGGATGAAAAATATTTTGTGGCTGAAAAAAACTAAACAATTCCACTTAACTGTAGGCCTTTGCTAAGTTTTCTTCAATTTTAAAATTTAAGAATATGATTCCTTTAACATAGTCCCTCTTTCCAGTTTTTTTTCTTCTTCTTTCCTGTGTGATGCAACAATTTCCTTAAAAACTTTTGGAATATAGCCGAAACCGGTTTGGCTCAGTGGAGAGAGCGTTGGCCTGTGGACTGAAAGGTCCAGGCTTCGATTCCGGTCAAGGGCATGTACCCTGGTTGTGGGCACATCCCCAGTAGGGGGTGTGCAAGAGACAGCTGATCGATGATTCTTTCTCATCAGTGTTTCTAACTCTCTAGCCCTCTCTTCCTCTCTATAAAATATATATTTTTTAAAACTTTTGAAATATAAAATACCATGTAGACTTTTTAGTGTTGAGAAATTCCTTTATTCCAAAGCTTTTAAAAAATAGGTTTTTGACTTGAAATAGTTGAAGGGCCTATATTATATGAATTTTAAAATATGAATACCTATAATTATGCTATTGCTAGAATAACAACGAATTATGGTGAACTAGGCATGACCTCTAGGATATTCAGGTTTCAGGTGAATTCAGGTGTTATAGTTTACCTTCATTCCGGTAATATTTTGTTCTTATCATTGATTCATTTGTGGTCAGAATGATTGATGGGTTAGTAATTGATCTGCTTCTTCTCCAAAACTGTTGTAGTGCTGGAAAACAAGGTAATGTCTCCTTTATGTTTTTCATTGACTTTACATGGTGCTTGGCTTATAGTCAGCACTCATTTTACTCTGCAAGTTGACTTTAGAGTCAAAGGAAAGCTAGTATTTGTCTTTGATTAGGTTTTAATTAGTTTTCACTGAAACAATTATATTCACCCAGCTAAATACCCATTGTGTTTTATATAAAAGAAGATGATAACCTTAAGGAGTCCGTTTCTCTTTCAAATAACCAGTTTTATTACTTTTTAGTGTGGAGTAGAAATGCTTTAGGATAAGAAGGAACCCATTTCATTGCAGCCTTTTGATTGTCCACAATTTTAACAAACTAAGTAAACATCATAAATATGTGCTAAAGTGTATATAATAAAATCATCCTACATTTTTAAGATGGCACTAAGCAAACTTTTATTTGTAATCTAAGTTCAGATATTGTTACTTCTAATAGCAAACATAACCCAGTGTATATATTGAAGCTTTTACTGATAACTTCCTTCAAATCAATTTCAATAAAAACCCAATCGCGGGAAAGTGCATAAAGTTGCTTAGTAAATTACAGGTCTGCCATTTTAATATGAAGATATAATATTTCTTACACAAAAGGAAAGTGGCAGCCTGTAGCTAAGTCTTATTCCATTAAGCTCCATTTCTAAAGAGGCCTCCTTTCCACAGGAGTACTGTGTGTACATTTGGGCCTTCTTGGAAATTCTCTTGCTTTTATTTTTGGCTCTGAGAATGTGGGTTATGCCACCATACTGGGTTAAAGGTTTGCTGCTGGGTGCGATGCTGTTCTACCTGAACTGATTAGGAAATTTTCAGTTGCACATAAGCAACATGAGACTTGATCTAGTTTGTGAAAAATAATTAATTCTGAGGGTAATGGCACATTACACAAATGGATAACCCAAAGCTGGCCATTAGGAGGAAATGGGGGTAAGGGACTACATTATCTCCAGATTCTAATGTTTTTGCTCATCTCTGCTCCTTTGTATGTTGCTTAGTTCCCTCCTCCTTTCTCCCCTTCATATCTATGTCTATATATCTAGATCTACATCTAAATATATACAGGGGTAGGCAAAAGTATGTTTATAGCTGTTCATATGTTTATTACAATAGCTTTATTAGCTCTGTGTTTCACAAACTCACAACTGTATACATACTTTTGCCTACCCTTGTACACACGTCACATACATATACACAGTCTTCCCTATTGGTTCTGTTTTTCTAGAGAACCCTAACTAGTATACCATTCCTGGAAACTGAGACTAAGCACTATCCCTCTATAATTATTAATGCATTTTTGGTTCATGTTCCTGCTCTTCTTTGCACCATTGACACTCATTGATACATGCAACATTATACTCTTAAAATAGCCAGTGGCCATATGAACACTGAGCAAACATTGAAATACATGCTAATTCCTAACCTTCTTCTCTAACTAAAATTCCATAACATGGATTTAAAGAGGTTGATTGTGCTGACTACAATCACACTACCCTTTTCTGAGGGAAAACAACACATTTCCACACCCTACTGATAAAGCAATTGTAGGTGAAATTTACCTAAGTGCCATCTGTCAAATGAGACTGGCATCATTAGGGCTAGGTTAGGACCTTACCAACCAAGTCAAAATATAAGTTTACCCGGGACAATCAGCTTTAAACAAAAGCTCTGTCTAAATAAGATAAAGTAGTTAGGTTCAGTGAATTCTCCTTTGGCATTTGAACTAGAGATATGCCTATAGAATCATTCAGTTATTTTTGGGGCAGAGTAGAAGGAGATTCAAAGAAAAAACAGTATGAAAAGGAATATTAAACCCGATTAATTTAGTACACTAAAATGAAACTCCAAAACTCCTACTGTGATTAGGAGACCCTCATAGTATAACTACCCAAATTCCCTTGGATCCCAATCCCTTCAATGCCACCAACTATATTCCAATTTTAGGCAGCCCTACCCATCACTAGCCATCTCTGAGTCCTTTAATTGTCTAATTTCTTTATTAACACATACTGCCTAACAACCTGTTAATAGTCTTAATTGAGTATATGACTCAGGTATCCAAAAATGAATACGTAATATACTTACAAAACACAAATAAATAAAACAATTAAAAATGAGAAAAACATTAGAATTCATGCATAATGAAATAGAATGCAAGGAGAATATAATATTGGTAAAACAGAAGGTTCGGTAATTGTTATTTGATTGTCTTCCTATGTACTGATGTCTGCACCATAAATAGGAAGATACTGAACAAAGTTAATAATATCACATAAGAGCCATATAAAGTTTGGAACACTCTGCCATTATGAGACTAATCAAAAAGTGTCATTAGAAACTAGAGGCCTGGAGCACGAAATGTGTGCACAGGTACCGTCACTAGGCCTGGCCTGTGATCAGGGCCATCTTCCTTGGCTACCCGTAGCTGGCCCTGCCCCCTCCCGTACCCACCCTGGTTCCCCATTTGCCATTGGGGAATCAGAACCTGATGGCCAGGTAAGGGACTGAGCGGTGTTCAGTGTGCCTCATAGCGACTGGTCGGGCTGTCGTCTCCTCATTCTACCTTTATCCTCATTCCACCTTTAGGGTTAAATTGATTATTACTTTTTTATTATATAGGATGAACAGAACATTAAGGGTAATTAGTTGAGAATTACCTTTAATAGATATTAATTTCATTTAGATCTATTAAATGTGGGTAATTGCGTGGGTCCTGTGAACAATAGAAAACATAGATAAGCTGGATATAAGCTATATAGAACCCTTATATGCAAATAGACTTAATAGTGGAACTGAACAACCAAACAACGGGTTGCTATAGCATGCACTGATCACCAGGGGGCATGTGTGGAACACGGCAGCGGCAAGTGGGGCCCCTAGACCAAGGCGGGGCACCAGTCACTGTCATCAGGGCAAGCCTCTGGACAGTTACTAAAAATTCTTTGCTCTCATGCACCATGGTCCTGCCTGGCACTCGCAATGGCTGCTGGAAGCTCTGCTCCCACCCACTGCCAGCACCAGAGCCACTGATTGCACTGTTGGCACATGGCTCCAACCCCAATCACTTGGTGGTGTCAGTGGGTGCGAGCAGTGGCTGCTAGACCCAATCATCCCTGAGGGCTTCTCCAACTCCCCCTGCTCCTGAGGGGCAATCAGAGCAGCAGCTGTTGCTCACATCAGCTGTTGTCGCCGGCCCCAATTGCTCCATGCTGTCAGTGGGTGAGAGCCATCAGTGCATGGGAGCCGTGGTGGTGGGAGTGGGGCTGCTGGCAGACAGGGGACCAGGGGATGTGGCAGGAGGGGCTGGGCAGAGGCATGAAGGATGGCTAAGACCCCGCCCGTGTGCCCACTGAAGCCTCATGGCCCACAGTTCCTTTTTAAGGTGCACAAATACATACACTGGGCCCCTAGCCTTTTTTAAGATCATAGTACTGGGTAAATATTTTATTTACTTTAATATATTTTATTGATTTTTTACAGAGAAGAAGGGAGAGGGATAGACAGTTAGAAACATTGATGAGAGAGAAACACCGATCAGCTGCCTCCTGCACACTCCTTACTGGGAATATGCCTACAACCAAGGTACATGCCCTTGACTGATATCAAACTGGGACCCTTCAGTTTACAAATAGCCTTACTCCTCTTTTTTCCCCTCTGAAAGAACAACCACCCCAAAGTTTGCATTTCAAAGAGAAAACTGCCAGTTCCTAAACAAGACCAGGTAGGACATTTATCTCTCAAAGGCATATGAGGAGAATATAAATTTTTCAAGAAGAACTTTTGTTTCCTAAAGTCAGAAATTTTACAGTAACTACATGCCTTGTGAGATGAATATGGGAGGTCCTGGGATTGGTAAAACACAGCTTTTTGTGTTCTTGTAAATACTGGGTTTGTGAGATAGGTTGTATAAGTAGTCCTCACTTTGTAAGACAGTTACTCTTACTTCTTCAAAGAATGTGATTGTAACCTGAATTATATCAAACCACTGGCCCACCCATCCGAATACAATATCTTCATTATCCTTCTTTATATCAGGGAGAAGATATTTCACTAAGCATAAATAAAAAGATTTATATGTTCTGAAGTTAGAGATTTTTGTCTTTATTTATTTTCCCAAGTCCCCCAATGGTTTATGCTGTGGACTTATCTTGAGGCTTTGTAAGTTCTCTAACAGCTGCCACCCACTGTAGACTCCCAAAATAATTAACCCCTGCGTCTTTCTAAGACACCAGAACTCTCTACAATGTATACATATAAAGTAAAGTTTGTCTGAATCAGAGAGCTGCACACAGAGGAGCGGAGCTCAAATCCGAGAGTGATTTACCATTGATCATCAGTAAGGATAAGAGGAATAATAAACTCAAAGGCGTCAGCGGGCATTATATCTGCCGCATCTGGTCCTGCAGGGCATTCGCAGTAACGTTCAGCTCCCATCCCCCTCACCAGAAACTGTTTAAAAACGATGAAAGAGGGCCATTCAGGTAATGCAAAAGAACTTGAAGACCTCATGAAAAGTGGACGGTCTCTTTTTTGGATAAGTGCTAAATAGGGCAGAAGGCAAAAATGCACTTATACATTAAAGAATAAAGAACAAGAATGAAACAAATAGAAAATGTCTTGTTGGCTGGGACCCTGGTTAACCTTGTTTGGGTTGAGGGGGCCCATGGTTGTTTTGGTGTTTGGGGATTAACTGACAATATACTGCATTTCCGGTCAAGCAAAACATTTACAGGGACAGAAAAGGTATCTATGTTTCAGTTTGCTGACATGGAACCCCAGGAAGGAGCTGCCCCTACTTGGGCCTAGAACACCATGCATTCAGATGGTACAAGCCATTTGGCCAAAGTCACTAAAATGGAAGCTGTTAAAGTTTTAAAGGAATTAAAACCTAGCCTACCTAGAGTCACTGCAAACATTTTGCAGTTTCATAAAGTCAGCCTTGAGAGATTTGCTGTTTTTAAGATGCGGTAAATTATGAACAATTTTCAGATGAGCAGAGGAATGGTTTTATAATTATGAGACAATTGATGTTGACAGTTCTACCTACCCTCAGATACAAATATATCTGCACATGCATCAATAACAAATTGTCAGTGCCTTTGCACTAGCCAGGTGCAGTAAAGATACAAAAAACTAGAGGTTATTATTTGTTCTAAGAAATCAGCACCTGCCTAGAGAATTCACACTGCATTATTTGCTGTTGAAAAAAGAGAGAGCACATGCTACCACATTTAGAAGTGTCATTTGCTGACATCATTTTTACATAATTAATTGCCAGAACTCTGTCCTAAAGCAGTTGAAGACAAAAGCTATTTCTTTAATCCTGCCATATGGACAACTTGCTAAATTAACATTTTCTTTATGCATTCATCCAAAGTGAAAGATTTAATTATCTTTTCTTTCTTATGCTGGGTTTATGTGTTCATATTCTGCAGTAGATGGTCAATCAGACTTAAGTTTGATTGAAAAATTGATTCCATGGAAGGGCTTTCTCAGTACAAATTGTACTATATAACTCAGGGAGACAGAAAATAAAGCATTTTCAAAATTCTGAGCAAATTATAAGATTCTTATTTTAACACAAAATATCTTATTTGTTAACTAATTAATTATTCATGCAATAGCAGTACTAATTGACTATTTCAAAACTGCCACGAGAGAGGAGATTTCTTGTTCTAATTTTTATTTTGGTTTTCCTTTATGAAGAAAAATATCCAGCTGACAAAAACATCTGGGGAATATTTTTGGAGGATAAATCAAAGACAACCAATGAAATGACCAAAAAGTGATTTGTAGTTATTTGATATTCTAGGAAGAATAACAAAAATAAGTGGCAAAATCTTCTCCATGCAGTCTTATTACAACCTGTAAAAAGCACGCATTTGTTTTCCTCAGTGTTCTTTCATCACTTATTAGCTTTTATAATGTAAAATATTATTTATTCAACATTCCTTTACCGATACTGTATGACAATGATAAACTAGAGAGATTGACTTCCTTAATCATATGCTGAATCATACAAAATATTCACACTTACATAATTTACACACATTTTTGTGTAAGTCCTGAAAATTGGTAGTGCAACTCTATAACAGATAGTATATTTCTAGGATTGGCTTTTAAACATGTTCCTTTTCTACTGTAAAGACCAATGCATGTCATCTTCCTGAATTGCCATTTGTTTTTTTGAGTTTCATCTTTCTAGTCTACTTTCTGCATTCCTTGCTCTTAAACAGAGTTAGGATTAATTATAACATGCTAAAAGTATATCTCTTAGTCTGGCAAAATTACTTTTATATATTTGTGTAGTATACTTGCTGATATAACTTTGTGGGCTAAAGCTGAATGGGGAGTACTTCTAGCAAAGGTAAGACAAATAGGTCGATATAAACTAGTTGTATAAAAATGGAAAAATAGGGTCAATTGATATTTACTTTTATTATTATTAATTTTAATATTTCAAGGCATGATTTTTTATTTTCATTATGTTGTTTTTAAGTACATTCTGACTTTCAAATCTAGCTGTTTGTTTCTTAAAGCTTATATGATAACTAAACTGGTTGTATCTGTGAGAGCAGGGAAAAACAATTGAAGCATTTCTTAGAAACAAGGATATATATTTATATGCGATCTTCCCTAAACCAATTATTTGGAGTTACAGCCAATTTGGTTATGCTCACAGTTATGGGCTAACACACATGAGCATCACTTCACAATGCGGGGGGAGGGGAAGCTAGAACTACTCGACCCATTGTCAGAAAAAGGAGCAAGCCAGCTGAAACCGGTTTGGCTCAGTGGATAGAGCATAGGCCTTCAGACTGAAGGGTCCCAGGTTCGATTCCAGTCAGGGGCATGTACCTTGGTTGCAGGCACATCCCCAGTAGGGAGGTGCAAGAGGCAGCTGGTCGATGTTTCTCTCTCATCGACGTTTCCAACTCTCTATCCCTCTCAATTCCTCTCTGTGTAAAATCAATAATATATATATATATATATATATATATATATATATATATATATATATATATATATATATTTAAAGCAAGCCCTGGCTGCTGTTTCTCAGTGGTTAGTGCATTGCCACACATACTGAACACTTGCAGGTTTAATTCCCAGGTTTAATTCCTAGTCAAGGGCATGTACCTGGGTTGCAGCTTTGATCCTTGGCTCCAGGTAGGGTACATATAGGAGGCAACCAATCTATGTGTCTCTATCACATTTTGACGTTTCTCTCTTTCTCTTCTCCCTCCTCTCCTTCCCTTTCATTCTCTCTAAAATTCAATGGAAAAAATATCCTCCTATGAAGATTAACAACAACAAAAACCTTCTTGAAAAGGGAACTATATATTTTATTTGATTCAATATTCTCAGTGCTATATGAAGTTCTAAGCCCTACAATGAGCTAACTTTATGGTCCATATTGATCTACCCTGGTCTGTATCAGCCTTGTTATTATTTTATTTATGCTAGTATACAATTGCAGCAAATTCTCAGTTTCTCATTATCCTGCCTTAACAAAAAAAAAAAAAAAAAACAAACAAAAAAAAAACCTTTTTATTTATTTTTATTGATTTCGGAGAAGAAGGGAAGAAAGAGAGAGAGAGGGAGACAGAAACATCGATGAAAGAGAATCATTGATCAGCTGCTTTCTGCACACCCCCCACTGGGGATTGAGCCAGCAACCTGGACGTATGCCCTTGACCAGAAACAAACCTGGGGCACTTCAGTCCGAAGGCCCATACTCTATCCACGGAGTCAAAGCAGCTATAGCAACAGAAAAGCTTCTTTGTTCCATTTCCATTGGTAACTTTACTCAGATTGCAGATACCGGGAACATTTCTCTCTCAAGTCCCTTAACAAAATGTAACGCGGAAAAAGCTACACACAAAAAGCTACTCTTGGCTTTTGGCAACTTGCGGGGGAACTCTTGTCAATTACTGACTAACAGTGTTTATGACAATGTATTCCTTGGTCAATTTCTTTAAATGTCCCTTACACTACTAGGAGTTCAAACACATATACACACATACATATAAACAGAATTGACTTTCAAGGAGTTTGTTGATTTTGACTTCAACTTCAAAAGATTGACATCACACATATTTTATATATTTATATGGCCTTCATTTCACATTACAAAGAACACGGAAGTAGGGTCGGGTCCTCCCCTGACACCAGAATATTTTGTCTCTAAAGCTTTGCCATCTGGCTCATAGCTAATAAAGTGCATACAACCATCTTTCAATTTTATGACATCTAGTAGCAATAGCTCTAATTTAGGCGTTTTTGTTTTGAGGGATTGCAAAAAATAAAGTAACAAGAATTTTCACTGGAGGTTAGATTTGTTTTATAGCTTGGGTTGTGTGAAATAATGGTATTTAAGATTCTAGCATTCCACTAAAAATCCATAGAACTTCAAAAGTACACATTATTTTATACTCCTTAGACAATAAGGTATAGGCTCAAACCAATGCTATTTCACTAAATAATGGTGGTTCAAGACATAACTCCTCAAAATAATTGTCTTAGCTGTGGATTTCACTTCCAGTTTGGAACTGACCCAAGGCGAAATGATGAAGTCTGTCTTCAGAGACACCCTCCACAGTCCAGGCTTCTCTTCCCAGCTCTGCTATCGGATCCCCAAAAGCCATCCCCTGGCAAAGACTCACAGCTTGAACTGATGATCCTCAGTTCCCAGGTCCTTGACATTTCTTCAACTCTTTTCCATTATGTCTATATACGTATATTTACTATAAAAAATTAGCATTCACCTCCCCTTTACAACATCATACATTTATTTAAGCAGAGTAATTACAAAAATTAATGTGATAACAATAAACATTTTAAAAAAATGTTGGGGACATTTATTCATCTACTCTTCATCACCCGCTTTCCATGGGTGATTTTCTGTTCTTGCTGAGGTGTGGGTAGATCTATGATTTCATTAGCCACCATGGTGTATGAGGCTCAAACATTCCAACCTAATTGGAAAAAGAAAAGAGCTTCAGAATGGGGGAAACTGGTGTACTGATAAAACATGTGGATCTCAAAATTGGTTGGATTGAAAACTGCCAATTGTTAAAAATATATATAATGCTGAGGAAATAATCTTCAGATTCAGAAAATGGAAAAAAAAGTTAAGACACATTTTATAAGGGTGACACTGAGTATTAAGCAGAAAAAAAATGTATTAGAAGTCCTTCAGTCTATATTAACTAATAATACTAGTATAATTATTATAAGTACAATCATTTTAAAATAGGCATGTGGGGCAAAACCCAAAAATTTCTAGAGTGCACACTGTAGGTCAAATATTTTATTGAGCAATTTGTAAATGTAGTACTGTTACATCACATTATTAGCCTTTATATGCATATTAGAGGCCTGGTGAACAAAATCTGTGCACTGGGGGGAGAAGGGGAGGCAGGCAGAACCTCAGCCTGGCCTGCTCCCTCTTGCAGTCCATGACCCCTTGCTCCTTTCTACCTGCCTGCTCGCTATTCCTTACCACTTGGCTCACTGCTCCTCAGCACTGCCAGAGAGACGGGAGAGGCTCCCACAACTGCTGCTGTATATGCCAGCTGTGAGTCTGTCTTCTGGCTTAGCAGCACTCCCCCTGTGGAAGTGCACTGACCACCAAGGGGCAGCTCCCATGTCCAGCAACTGTCCCCTTGTGGTCAGTGCGCATCATGGTGACTTGTCATTCTGGTCATTCTGCTGTATGGGTCACTTAGGCTTTTATTATACAGACTAGAGGCCTGCTGCATGATATTTGTGCATGGGAGGGGTGTGTGTTCCTTAGCCCAGCCTGCACCCTCTCCAATCTGGGATCCCTCAAGGGAAGTCAGACATCCCTCTCACAATCCAGAACTGCTGGTTCCCAACTACTTGCCTATCTGCCTTCCTGATTGCCCCTAACTACTTCTGCCTGCCAGCTTGATCACCCCATAACCACTTGCCTGCCAGACTGATTGATGCCTAACTAATGCCCTGCCAGCCTGTTTGCCCCTAACTGCCCTCCGCTACAGGCCTGGTACCCTCCAACTGCTCTCTCCTGCAGGCCTGGGTCCCTCCCAACTGCCCTTCCTTGCATGCTTGATCACCCCCAACTGCCCTCTCTGTTGGCCTGGTTCCTCCCAATCGCTCACCCCTGTTGGCCTGATCACCCACAACTGCCCTCCCTTGCAGGCCTGGTCCCTCCCAACTGCCCTCCCTTGAAGACCTGGTCTCTCCCATGCTAGCCATCGTATGGTGGCCATCTTGTATCCACATGGGGGCAGCCATTTTGACCACATGGGGACAGCCATCTTGTGTGTTGAATTGATGGTCAATTTGCATATTACTATTTTATGAGATAGGATTATTTTCTATCTGGTCTGTTATTGCTAATTAAAACTACCTCATAGCTAAATAAAAACATATATAAATTCAAAGACAGCTAAATATTTGTCAGGAGAAATCATTAAATATATTTACTCTTAGAAGTACTTTAAAAAAAATTAAACTATGCTAACAGAGGCATGAGGAAACATGAAGTTAAATGGACCTGAAGAACAAGGTAAAGAGGGAACCAAACTTCTGACATGGGAAGAAGAAGAAGAGCCACCTGTGGTGAGGTTCATGTACTATGCAGAGGATCAGTACCAAATTAATTTTGAGTCTGTCCCTCCTGCTGATGCAGCATCTGTGACTAACACACTCTCAAACTGTCCTTTAACTTTGGAAGGCCAAAAACAGAGAGTCAGATTTTGCAGACTTTGTGAGGGAATAAGTCCAAAGGACAGACTTCTATCTCTAATCAACATGGATCTAAACATATCAGGGGCCAATACCCTGTTAGGTGGGGAACTGAGAAAATTGTATAATTTTATCTCCAGGACAATAAGAAGTAGCTGATATTATAAACCCAATTGCACAAGTCAACTACAAGCCAAGCTTTCTCCATTTCAAGCATCAGGCTCATGCCACATATGTAGCATAGGTGGAAGATAGATGTGTCTAAATGATTCCTTGGCGTACTCAAGATTAATCCTGCAATGCTGTAATTTTTTTTCTTTATAGGGATAATAGAGCCTGAGACATTGGAAATAAGAGAAGGTGGGACAAAAAGAAAGATTTTATCATTCAGTAGGATAATGTTATGAAGTCATATTTTAAAAGACATTTCTGTGACAGAAAGACAAATGCTGCACAGGGTCAGTGATATATGAAATCTAAAATAGTCAGTGATAGCAGCACAGGTTAGAATGCTGGATTGCAGGGGCTGGGTGAGGGTGGGGTGATAAGAAGATGCTGGTCAAAGTGTACAAGTTTCAGCTCCGCATGCTAACCAAGCTCTGGAGATCTAATGCATACCATGGTGGCCACAGTTAACAATACTGCATGGTATACTTGAAGTTTGCTAAGAGAGCAGATAGATCTTCAATATTCTCACCAGGAAAAGAAATAAAAGATGAACTATTTGGTGAAAATAATAATTACCCTGATTGTGCTCATCATTTCACAATGCATACTTACATTGACATACCAAATTGTTCACCTTAAATACATACAAGTTATATACCTCAAAAAATCATACCTCAAAAAATCTAGAAAAAACAAACAAACAACACACTCATTGCTCCAAATGCATGGATATTTTCATTCAATACTTAAAGGTACACAAAACAAAGGGAAAATACTAGGAGAGTATACTACATAAAAGAAAAACAAAATTTTAAAAAAGCAAGAGCTAGAAATCAGACCTGGAAAAAAAACAAAGCAAAAACTGAATCTTGAGACAACTATTTGACAGCAATAAATTACCCAATTTGCCCTGCAGAATCCTGAAGGTTAGCAGTAACTGCTGACATCAGGATATCCTGAATGATTCAGGGATAAAGATGGCAATGAATCCATGTGCTTGGTACTTGATTTTTTTTTTTTTTTAATATATTTTATTGATTTTTCACAGAAAGGAAGAGAGAGGGATAGAGAGTTAGAAATATCAATGAGAGAGAATCATTGATCAGCTGCCTCTTGCACACCCCCACTGGGTAATGTGCCCGCAACCAAGGTACATGCCCTTGACCGGAATCGAACCAGGGACCTTTCAGTCCGCAGGCTGATGCTCTATCCACTGAGCCAAACCGGTTCCGGCTTGGTACTTGATTTTAAGAAGAAATGTACTGCCTAAATACCTCTTCTTCCTCTTTGAACAAAGAGTGATTCTATATCTTAGTCATTTTGGATTGGTTTGAAAAACACCATACTGGGTGCCTTATAAACAAAATAACATTATGTCTTACAGTCCTGGAGGCTTCAAAGTCTAAGGCCAAGGCATTATATACTTGAAAGTCACTAAGGATTTAGATCTTAAATATTTTCACCAAGAATTAAAAGAAGAAAAGGTCATTATCAAGGTAATGTAGGTGTTAAGCAATACCTACACCTTAAACTTATACCATGGGATGGAACAATTATACCTCAATAAAGCTAGAGAGAGCCGAAACCAGTTTGGCTCAGTAGATAGAGCATTAGTCTGCAGACTGAAAGGTCCCAGGTTCGATTCCGGTCAAGGGCATGTACATTGGTTGCGGGCACATCCCAGAAGTGGGTGTGCAAGAGGCAGCTGGTAGATGTTTCTCTCTCATCGATGTTTCTAGCTCTCTATTTCTCTCCCTTCCTCTCTGTAAAATATCAATAAAATATATTTAAAAAATAAAGCTTGAGAGAAATAAAATAGATGGCTGTCAGGAACTGAATGGCAGGCTATGGATTGCCAAGCCCTGTTTTACTCTATTCAATGTTTTCTCCTTCATGTGTCAAATGGTAATGGTCAATGTAGAAAAAAATAACAGGCAAGCCAGTCCTTCAGGCAAGGGAAATTATCACTTGGAACGGTTGGTATTATTTGAGGAAGATTATATGTGCTTGAAATCTGCACTCAGTATGATATATTTTAGATTCTAATTAATTGTACCTTCTATAATTCTAAGTTCCTGAAATTATTATATAGAAATACAAAATGTTATCAGTAAAGGTTTTCCACAGTCATTTGAGGGACTAAAACTTTTGGATGCAACATTAATTAAAAAAGAATGCTGTTCATAATTAAATGAGTCCACCAGAAATTCATAACATTTCCTTTTAATGTATTTTATCTGAACCTTAAATTTCTAATTTGAATATGTGACTATATTTGTACTTTGTGAATAGAGAAAGGCAAAAAAAGATAAGAAGCAAAAAAGAAATCACCTTGGCCTGAATAACAGTAGCTTACATCAATTCTAAGAAATTGTAACATCAACTTTTCTGGCAAGACTCCACTGGTGGCATTTATTTTTCATTAAACTCTGATTCTTGACAGAACAGCTTACCAACAGTAAAAATAAAAATAAGTAAAATGAAATACAGAAAAAATAACCTTGAGCCATCCTAGGTAGAACCATTTCTGCCAGAAAGATTAAATATATATTTTCAAATCTGGTTTTCTTTCTAGTACTGAATAGTTTCTATCAAAATAAGTCTAAATACAATATAGAAATATTGAATACATGAATTTTAGTTTTGGAGTGAATAACTTTTATATTGATATCACTGTCTGATTAATTTGAATTTCATGAAATTTGAATGAAGATAATAGTAATATCAATTAGAAAACTTAAACATTAATCTTGGCTGGGTAGATCTGTTGATTGGAGTTTCTTTCTCATCTATGTCTCTCTCTTCTCTCTCTTTCTCCCATTCTCTCCCTCCCTTCTTTCCTCATGTGGAGTGCAGTGGTTGAAAGAATTCTTCTGAGAGAGATCAAGACATCAATATAAAGCAGAAATAAGTGAATTTTTTTCTGAAATAAAGCATACTGAAACACACCCTTTTTGTGGTGGTCAATCTCCCCCAATTAAGATGTGAAATGTTAGCTCCAATTCAGGCCAGTTACATTCAGGCCACATAATCTATTATAGGTTTTCTTCTACACTGTGAAGGAGATGAAGAAGAAGAAGAAGAAGAAGAAGAAGAAGAAGAAAAAATCTAGGTGCAATGGAAAAGTAAAAAAAAGGGGGGGGATAAAAATGATGAAAGGAAATTCCACCTATCCCCTTATCACCTCTTTTTTTTTAATCACCCTTTTTTTTCTCTTAGAGGTATGAGAACAAGATATGGAAATTTCTAAAGATGGTAGGAAATATCTTTACTGATTTTGACTGATTATTATATTTCCAAGATTTTACTGGATACATTCAGGTGCTATGCTAAGAGACATAGCAATGACACCAATTAAAAGTTTATATAGGTTTTTAAGCCTCACTATCAGGCGTTTGTTCATGTATTCCAAGAAAAAGACATGAAACAAGTTTTGTATTTGCCTAGGGTAGATAATAGACATGCAGATAATCTCATAGATACGGGAAAAGTAATGAGCTGAGAGGGTCCAGGCAATTATTTTCCATGGGGTGAGGATGTAGGTACTCTCCGCAGTTTAGACTCTGAAATCTTTTTGTCCTCGCGCAGACTGAGAAGAAAAAACATGACATCTCATATTGGCACCGGGGACTCTTTTGTTCCATGATGGATGTGTTCCTTCTAGGAAGAGGAGGACGCTATTGGGCCTCATTCATTAAGTTGATGTAATGGTGGCATGAACTATCATCCACAGAGATTTTCAATTGAATGTTATCCCACCAATCACTTTCTCACAGCCTAATGGAGTGTCCCTGACAACAGAGTCTGATAAATTGCCCGGTGCCAATTAAAAAAGACACTTTCCCTGTCAGTCATTTAGCTGCAATATTCTCCTTCACTAGATTAGGTTCCATAAAAATGACAGAAATGATGAAAGTTTATTTGTGAAATTCTTCACTTTAATTTTCGAAGCTATGTAGGCTTCTGGGTTTCCACACTGGATCCAAAGTCAGGAAGGGCACTTACTGATGTAAATGGAAAACAATTCTAAGTAGATATTATTGGAACAGAGGGATGTGAACTTGTAGAGTAAAAAATAAAATAATTGTTAAGAGAAAATATACCTCTCCATTTACCAAATATATATTGATAACTTTCAAACACCAAATGTTCCTCCTTTCTTACCAAATGAGTAGGCAACATAAACCCTAAAATTGCCCTCTACCCCATTGTTTTGGCCTTTCCCAGCTCATCTCAAATTGTTAGGTTTACAGAACTGCTCTGTTGCTTACAGAAACATTTTCTACCTTAGGAAGCAGATTTCACTTATAATGCAATGTCTCTGAACATACATCAGCCTCTGCTTTTTGAAAAGTTTGTTGCCAAACTACTGGATGGCAGATGTTAAGACTCTATATTTTCCCCCATTAAAATACCCTTTAGGATTTTTCAGCATGCAACACAGAAGATGAAGTATTTTAGGGAACTTTTGCAATGGGAATTTTTTATGTCCATTTCCTGCTCTCTTGCCTGAGTAGTCTCATACCACACTGGTTAAGAGCCTATTAGCATTTGAATCTCCACTATTCACAAACCACATGACCTTGAGCAAGTCATTTAACTACTTACTCTATGCCTGTGTAACCAAATAAATTACCATGAGGTTTAAATAGGAAAGGGGCAAGGACTCTTTTAGCAATCAGTGTGTGTTAGGCATTGTTTTTATATCCCCTTCAAGTACAACATCTCTCTTGAAACAACATTGAAAAATAATTTGCTATAGATCATAGCAAATAAAATTGTGTATTTATAAACAAAAACAAAAAAAAAAAAAAACATTTGCTATACCTGGCCTTGGACTAGGTATTAAGATATATTTAGAGGAGTAAAAAAAAAAAAGTGAATATTCTCCAATAGTTTAAGTATTGCTAGTGAGATGCATGAATACATAGCCTGAAGGAGGTCAATCATAAAAATATTAACAGGTGCTAATGTTATAGGGTGAGAATTCACAATCATATTGTTTGCTCTTTAAAGCTCACTATCTCTAGCTCACTTAAAAATTTTAGAGTGAAATATGGATCTCTAAAATTCATCACTTTCTGTAGATCCTGACATCCTCGGTCAATGGTATATTTGCCAAAGTAATTTAATTAAAGGATATACTTGGGTGAACCATTACTTATCTTTGCCCAAAGGACAAGGTACAGTCTGGCTCTGTGCTGTCTTCTTCAGCTATTTAATTTCAGGACCTCATTCCAAACCCTGTTTGGGACACTTATTTTCATTTTGACAGTGAGGGCTTGTTCCCTGGCTACTTTTTAGAATTTTCTCTGTAGTCACTCATTTGAGAAATGTGTGGGGGTTTTAAATATATATATTTTTATTGATCTCAGAGAGAAAGACAGAGGGAGAGAGAGAGATTGGAAATATCAGTGATGAGAGAGAATCGTTGATCTGCTGCCTCCTGCACACCCCACACCGGATATCACAACCTGGCCAAATGCCCTGAACTGGAATTGAACTGTGATCTCTTGACTCATGAGTCTTTGCTCAACCACCAAGCCATGCCAGCCAGTCTTGAGCAATTTGTTAATGAAGCAAATTGATATGTTTACTTTGTATTTATTCTATTGGGGTTTATTGACTTCATTGTGTTTGTTAAATTTAGAAAAAAAATTCAACTACTATTTTACATATTCTTTCCCCTTCACACTCTCCTTTTTTTCTCTACTCTAATTATGCATACAGGGTGGGGAAAAATTATAGATTTTTGAATACCCGACACATATTTTATTATTGTATTATTAGCTACTAGAGGTCCAATGCACGAAATTTGAGGACAGAGGGTATGCCCCTCAGCCCAGCCTGCATCCTCTCCAATCTGGGACCCTTGAGGGTTGTCCGAATGCCCATTTAAGCCCGATCCTACTGGGATCTGGCCTAAATGGGCAGTCGGACATCCCTCTCACAATCCAGAACTGCTGGCTCCAAACTGCTTGCCTGCCTACCTTCCTGATTGCCCCTAACTGCTTCTGCCTGCCAGCCAGACTAACACCCAAGCAACTCTCCTTCCAGCCTGATTGACCCTAACTGCCCTCCTCTGCAGGCCTGGTCACCCCTAACTGCCCTCCCCTGCAGGCTTCATTGCCTCCAACTGCCCTTCCTTATAGGCTTGGTCCCTCCCAACTGTCCTCCTTTGCAGGCCTGGTACCTCCCAACTGCCCTCTCCTACTGGCCAACTTGTGGCAGCCATCTGTTCTACATGGGGGCAGCCATCTTTGACTACCTGGGGGTAGTCATCTTGTGTGTTTGAGTGATGGTCAATTTGCATATTACTCTTTCATTATATAGGATTATTATATTATTTTCCATAAGAACAACGGTAATCCTAATTTTGCCTTAGCCTGTATATTGTAGATCATTGATGGTTCTCTAATTTACTTCAATTTCTTTTCTTTCTTTTTCTATGTTTAAGTTGAATATTTTTTTTTTGCTGAGTCTTCATGTTCACTAATCTTTTCTATAGTGTCTGATATTCTATTAATTATTCAATACAAACACTGCATTTTTTAATCTCTAGAGGTTTAATTGGATTATCTCTAAATTATTCTTTTCTTTATTTAGCATACTTAATCTTCCTTATAATTAATGAACATATGGAGAAGTAATAGATTTATAACTACTGTTTAATGTCTTTGTCTACTAATTATATTAGGTGTGTAATTTTGCAGTCTATTTCCATGGATTTAATCTTATCCTTATTATAAGTCAAATTCCCTTAGTTCTTTGCATGACTGGTGATTTTTATTGGATATCAGAAATTGTGTATTTTAGCTCATTGTTTGAGTTTTAAAAAATGCATTATTCATTATTCATTCGTGTAGTTAAGTAGTACACTGGGACATAGGTTATTGGAAAAGAGTTTCTTCCTCTTGATTTTAGTGTTAAAGTTATTTGGGAGGAATCAGAGCAACTTCTGGTATGGGGCAAATCTTGTCCCACTAGACAAGTTTTACCCTTCAAATCATCTTCCAATGTTATGTGTATTATGAGACTTCTCCAGTGTGGCTGCTGGGAGCACAAATTCACAGCCCTGTGTGGGCTCTAGAAATTGTTCCTGATGCCTATTTTTTGCAGATTCACTTACTGTCTCAATTAGTTTCCTCATACATATGTGCTAACCAGTACTCATCAGAATGTCAAAGGTAACCTTCCTCAGAACTCAGAACTCTCTTTTTTATATTTTTGGGGGTTATTACAATATTTTGCCTTATGAACACTAGCCACATTAGTCTCCCTGGGCTCCAAGTTTTTTTCTGTGCAGCTTAGAGAAACTTCAATGCTTGGCCTCACTCTATCTTCCTATGATGCAACCTGGAAACTCTTTTTAGGAAGAAAGTGAGGCAATTGTAAGGCTCCCTTTAATCCCTTATCTTAGGGAACACTGTCATACATTGCCTATAGTTCAAATTATGGGGGCGGAGGGGGAAGAAACATGTTCCTTTATACATAGCCCAGTTTTCACTTTTTTAGAGTAGAGGTGTGTATGTAGGGTAGAGCGGGAAGGGGAATTCCAACATCTATTAATTTGTCTTGGCTGGAAATGGAAATTCTTTGTTCTCTAAAGGTACTCTGTGTATTTTGATGGGAGAAAATTGAGAAATACAAAAGCTATGTGTCTAATATCCTTCTTCTCTTGCCACAAGATGAATAGCTTCTGTGTACTTGTGTAATCTATACACGTTTCTCATACTTGCCACAGGATAAACCACTGCAAAATTCAAAGTTTGACTTACTTTTCTCCTCACACAGTGAATAATAGCATGCATGTTTACACATCCTCCCATGAACTATCTAGATTTTATCCTTTCTTTCTTATTATGCCTAATTTATGAGGTTATTCCTGCCAGTAATTTATAATTTCAAAATGTGTGCTTCAGGATAATGCTGTTTCTTCAGAAATTACCCAGATCTGGGTATTGTTTTCTACACTTTACACATTGAAACTTATTCTTTATTCATTTCTTTTTCACCTTTTGGTGTTATTATTGGCTTGAGAACCATTATTCATTTGATAACCATTAAACATTGTTTTATGTAACAGAAAATGATTCTTTATGGTCTTCCTCTTTTACCTTTGCTTTTAATTAAGAATGCTACCTAACTTTCTAATTTTAACCATCCCTTAGTTAAAAGAGGTTAGAGAATCTTCTAGAAAGCACCATCATTTTTTGATGTATAAGGAAAAAATAATAACCATGATCATTGTAAATTTCCAGTATAGTTCACCTTCGCCTGTGTATAGTTAATTTGATGGGCATATCTATTAGAAATGTACAAGCAGAGCTGCTAATTCATACTAGCAAAATTTTGTCACAATTCAAATTGCTAAATGAGGAGAATATTTTCAGTAGTGTCTTTCCTTTTTTGTTCTGGCTTCACTTCATAAAATAACATTCTAGACATTACTAAATCCATAATGTGTTTGAAAGCATTTAGATGGCTAAAATAAACTAAACATAGAAATTATTTCATATTTTTTCAGTTACATAATATTATTTATCTAAAGAAGCGAACAACGTAACAATATTCACATGCAGGGCATGCACACTGAAACAATTCCAATTATGAGTTCAATAAGATTTAACAAAAGTTGTTTACACTGTGTATCAATGCCCAATTTCCTACATTTTTGCAAGAAACAAAGTTTAATCCTCCGTTTTTAGTAAATCATTTAAAAATATTTAAATATGTGAATATACAACATAAATATCATAACAAAAGAACTAATTAAAAACAAGGACTCTTGCCGGAACCGGTTTGGCTCAGTGGATAGAGCGTCGGCCTGTGGACTGAAAGGTCTGGGGTCCGATTCCAGTCAAGGGCTTGTACCCTGGTTGCGGGCACATCTCCAATAGGGGTGTGCAGGAGGCAGCTGATTGATGTTTCTCTCTCATTGAGGTTTCTAATTCTCTATCCCTCTCTTTTTCTCCCTGTAAAAAATCAATATAGTTAAAAAACAAAAAACAAGGACTCTTAGTTTAAATTATATATACCTGAAAACTTTTCTAAATGCTTACGTGCGCACACACACATAATAAGTTGGACCTGGAAACTCCGTTAAAGTTATTAGAAATGAATATTTCAATAGTAAATTGATGATCTTCCATTGTCATAGAGAATGGAAACCATTAAAAGCTACCTGCAGGGCAGTAACTGCATAAATTGGGGAATGTTTACTAATTTTGAATTTACTGAAGCACTTCTCTCTAAGGTATATAGTAATTTACTTTTCCATGATTTATACAATCATATAAAATAGAAAAAGATGCAGAAGGGAAAACTTAAAACCTAAATAATATATTCACATTAAAGGGTCAAAGGATTTATACCCATTCTTATTGTTGTATTTAGGCAAATGAAAGTAACATTTATTCTTTTGTTTTCAATATGTGGTTGACGCACTCCACATACTAGGAATACACCAGTTGTTAAAGAAATAATTTCTGCTTCCTTGGACCATTTAGTCCATTGAAGGATGGAAGGCAGTACATAAATATAAAGTAAATTAAAATTATATTTTCAGAAATAATAAAGGCTCTAAACTAGATTTACTGAATATATAAATTATGCATATACTTATATATTTGTTATGTATCTCCAGTAGTATCTTAATTTAGCACTTTGAAAAATTCTTGTTAAATCAAAAGATTTTATGTAATCTATTAAAATGCATTAACTACATATTCAATATATATATATATATATATATATATATATATATATATAATCCTTTTTCTCAAAATATAGTTTACTATATGAAAGAAAAGCAAACTGTGTCAGTATAGTGTAATGTTTTTTATCAAATTATTTTTTAAATATTAAAAAAATTAAGTTTGCTAAAATGTATCATCTTCATGGAGGACAGTCTTTATGGACTGACAAGCAATTCTTGCAAATATTAATACTGATATGAGTGAATGTAGGTGGAAGTCACTGAATAAATTATATCATATTAGATATACAGGTAGACCTTAAGCTCTCCATTTTGTAGAATAATCCCCACATTTGGTCATCATGCTAGGAATAGGGCCTGGGTTTACTAAGCATTAATGTGAAGAGCCCTTTTCCTCTCCAGACCAAGTTCTGAATTACTGTATTTGAGTCTTTTAATTTACCTGTTTAGAATGTGTTATTAATTAGGTGAAGTCACAGGATCAATACTGCTTTTATTTAGTTAGGTTTACTTAGAGCGAAGAAAAACCAAAAAACTGGCCATAGATTGTACCATACCTGCAGAATGTTCCAAGAATACTGGTATTGACTATCATCAAGGGAGGAATATAGAAGGCAAACTGTCTGTAACACAGGACGGACTCCTATAAGAAAGAGTTCATCTTTCTGCTGTAGGTAGTGTATCAATTTCCAGCAAGAGGGAAAGTGTATTTTTGGTAAAGAACATCTTTAATTTTGCCAGTGCAGGGAAAACAAGTTTCCTCTGAAGCATATTATACTTAAGAATTCTACTCTCCCTTTAGGTAGACATATTTCTGCTAAACCACCGAGGAAAATGTGACACTAGGCCATTTTCTCATTAGATCAGTAGCAAACCACTGATATTTAATTTCCCCAACTCAGAAAGAGTCAATATCCCTATTAACTACTGAAATATATTTTTAAACTTTACTCCTTCACATACCAAGTAAATACACTTGCAAGTATACATAAATTCATAATTTTATATTTATATAGATATTTGTTTTGTTATCTATATTACAGGGTATCCTTTCATACTTTTCACATTTAATATAAGCTGTACTTTTCCTTACATCTCTAGAAGGTTTCATTACTAGCCAAGTTAGTAATTTACAGAGATATGTATGGGAATATATATATATTCCCATATATTCCCTCAAAAGTCATTTTATTTTATATGGAGTTTCAGATGTACAGCACAGGGGTTAAACAGCTTTATATTTATAAAATAATCCCCCCAATAAGTCAAGTACCCAGTTGGCACCATACGTGGATACTAGTAGCCCTGTGCACGAATCCATGTGCCAGTAGCTCGCCAGTACCTCAGTGCTGCCCTCCAGTAGCTCTACACCCACTGCACTGCCCTCCTGTAGCTCCCCCAGCCCTTCCCATAGCTTGCTGCCCTGCCCCCTCCTATAACAATCAGTTGCCCGCTTGTAGCTCACTGTCCACCCTCCTGCTGATCCATGATCAGGTCCTTACGTGGTTGGTCATTATACTTCACAGTGTTAAGACCATATGCATATTACATCTTTATTATATAGGACTAGAGGCCCGTTGCAGGAAGATTCCTGTAAGAATAGGGTTTACTGCTGCCTGATGGAAGCAAAGAAGGGAGAGAGGCCAGCCCAGGCGGGCTGGGCTTCACTCCCACTGCTGCTACCTCCCTGCACTTTCCCTCCTGCAGCTGTCCTACTTTCGCTTTCCCTCCCTAACCCTTCTATGCTGTCTTCATTATTCACTCCATACCTGTGTATGCAAATTAACTGCCATCTTTGGTGGGTTAATTTGCAAACTCACTCTGATTGGCTAGTGGGTGTAGCAGAGTGATGGTCAATTTGCATGTTTTTCTTTTATTAATGTAGATTATTGACTATATTTCCAATGTTGAACTTTACATTCCAATAACTATTCTGTAAGTACAAGTTTGTACTTTTTAATCTCTTCACCTTTTTAACCCTGTTCCCCATTTCCTGCCTCTCTGCCAACCTTTAGTTTATTCTCAGAATCTATGAGTCAGTTTCTGTTTTATTTTGTCCATTAGATTCTGCACATAAGTAAATCATATGGTATTTATATTTCTCTGTCTGACATATTTCACAAGCATGCTACCATCTAGTTCCATCCATATTGTCACAAAATATTTCATACTTTGTTATGGCTGAGTGGTATTCCATTGTACTTATATAGCACCAATTTTTAATCCACACATCTATTGATCATTTGGGTTGATTACATATCTTAGTTATTGTAAATAATGCTGCAATGAACATAGGTATGAATTTACCTTTTTAAATTAGTTTTTTGTATTTCTTTGGATATATACTCAAAAGTGGAATCCCTGGGTCATATTTAATGTTTAATTGATTTTTAGAAAGAAACAAAGGGATATGGGGAGAAATCAGAGAAACATACATGTAAATAATGACTACTTGACCCCCACCTGGGGTTGAGCATGAAACCCAGGCATGTGTCCTGATGGATAATTGAATTGGCAATCTTTCAGGGAGTGGGACTATACCCAACCACCTAGGCAACACCAGCAAGAGCTCATTTTTAATTTTTTTTTTTTTGAGGAATCGCCATACTGTTTTCCACAGTGTCATCACCATCTGCATTCCAGCCAACAGAACATGAGGGTTCCCTTTTTTCCACATCTTCACCACACTTACTATTTGTTCATTTATTGATGATAGCCATTCTAATAGGTGTGAGGTGATATCTCATTATGCTTTTAATTTGCATTTCTCTGATGATTAATGATGCTGAGCATCTTTCCATGTGTCTACTGACCATCTGTATGCCCACTTTGGAAAAGTGTCTATTTAGGTCCTTTGCCCATTTTTGTTTGATAAGAGAGTTGTACATGTGTGGGAGCAGGGGGATGTGAGATATCTCGGTATCTTTCACTCAACTTTGCTCTGAAATTAAAACCTTTCTAAAGAAATAGCCTTTATTTTATAGTCCTGCTCCTACACATGCAGGGCCTCCCCTATTACCAGGACCCATACCCTTTCTACATTTGTTACAATTGATAAATACACATTGACACAATATCATCATCCAGAGTCCATAATTTACAGTAGGGTTTACTCTTGGCATTGTACATTCTATGGGGATCTAACATACTAGAGGCCTAGTGCACGAATCTGTGCACAGGTGGGGTCCCTCAGCCTGGCCAGAGATCAGGGCCGATCGGAGCCATATTGCCCAGCCTTGATCAGGGCCAGCCAGCTGGGGAGTGATTGCAAAAGGGCTCTAGGGCGTGTCTGGCCCTCTTGACCAGTCCTGATTGGCTGGACCCCAGTAGCAAGCTAACCTATCAGTTGGAACATCTGCCTCTGGTGGTCAGTGCATATCATAGCAACTGGTCTAGTGGTCAGACACTTAGTATATTATTGTTTTTATTATATAGGCTATCCACCATTATAGTATCATATATCATTGTTTCTCTGCCCTAAATAGCCTCTTTGCTCTACCTGTTCATTCTTTCCTACTCATTAATCTATGGCAAGCACTTATCATTTCACTGTCTCCAGAGTTTTGCCTCTTTCAGAATGACATATTAGTTTTATAAGAAAGCACTTCAACTGTCCTTCAAACAAATGCATTATTTTTCATTCCCACCAGCAATATGTGGGAACTCCTGTTGCCACACATCCTTGCCAACATTTGGCATTGTCCTTGTTCTGTAATTTGGCCATTCTGCTAAGTGTGGTGTGGTATCACATTGTTGTTTAATTTGCATTTCCCTGGTAACATATTTTGTGGAGCATTTTTCATACACTAATATTCTAACTGCACATCTTCTTTGGTGTGGTTTTAAAAATGTCTTTAGTTCACTTTTTAATCTGGTTGTTCATATTATTGTTTAATTTTAAAAAGTTATTTAGTATACTTTTCACATTTTACCTTTCACAAAGCAAAATTGATAAGATAATGTAGAAGGTGTTTATAATTTTTAAAATATTATACGAATGAATTCAGTAATATAGAAATATAGATTAAGTAAAGATTATTCAGGGGTGATTATGTTTTTTTTAAAGAGATCAACCGATGGACTTGTACACATGCGTATAGGTATAACCAATGGACACAAAACTCTGGGGAGGGAGGGAATGTTTTGTTTTGTTTTTTTGTTTGTTTTGTTTTGTTTTGTTTTGTTTTGTTTTGTTTTTTTTGGGGGGGGGGCAATGGTAATATATGTACACAGACAATAATTTAATAAAAAAAAAAAGAAAAAAAAAGAAAAAAAAAGCATTAATATTATAAAGCACACTTTATTATAGGGTTCTAATAAATGATGATCACTTAGATCGTTTTTTGGAGAATTATGTTATTTCCAAAATCGAATATGCTCTTTTTTTAAGACAATCTCCCATTATATAAACTAATATGGAAAATTATTTTTTACATAAAATGGTATAGGGACTTATCTTTATACTTAGATGATTTTTTTTCCATCACAGCAGTCTGGAGAGTTACCTTGAATTATTTTGGTATATATTTTAAAGCTTTTATAATGAGAATTGTTTTATAATCTAGGTTGCAGGTTCCATCCCAGGTCCAGGTCTGAATGTCTGTAGGCAACCAATTGATGTGTTTCTCTCACATAAATGTTTCTCTCTCTCTCACTCTCTTTTGCTGTCTCTCACTCTCTCTCTATCTGTATCTCTCTCTCTTCTCTCCCTTCCTCCCCTCACTCTCTCTAAAAAAATAATATATAAAATTGAATTTTCTGAGAAACTAAAGGGAATGGTTATTTCTAAAAATGCTAGTGCATGTATCATAGATGTTGGCTTTGTCTTTACATGATCTTAATTAAGTCAAATTCTTAATGTCAAAAAGTTTGGTCATTTTTCTCCCTGATATTTAATGATCTACCCTTACATCATGGGCTGGACTGAATTTTCAGTTGATCCACTTTCGTTGTTAACTTTGCCAAAATCACTGACTCAGCCACTTTTTA
Organism: Vespertilio murinus; assembly: GCA_963924515.1. NCBI lineage: Eukaryota > Metazoa > Chordata > Mammalia > Chiroptera > Vespertilionidae > Vespertilio > Vespertilio murinus. Next base: position 133,466,306 of record OZ004708.1, on the reverse strand, counting down.
TTCCAGTGCTTATGATCACATTTTCAGTTTTAGAGAACTTAAACTCTCCCAGCTCTGAGGCTGTAGGAAAGCGTGATTACTGTCTCTAGTCATAACCTAATTCCTCCTGTTCAGGACAGGGTCTGTTACCTGTTTTAGACCCTGCCTTCTCATCAGGGCCCGTGGGTGTTTCTTATTTGGGTGCTATTTCTGACACTTTTCCCCCTTCCGGGCATGATTTTAAATGAAAGTGATGCTTTTTCAAACTTGCCTGCTAAGTGGTGCCTGGCATGCACATGCTTAGTGCCATCCACTTTGTGGTTTATGACATTTCTGGGAAAAATGAAATTTATAATTTGTACAGTTCTTAACTTAGCCTTTTCCCAGTATTTTTTTTTTACTTGAGGCACAATATGATCATTAGAGATGGCAAATACTATGGGGAAGGCGATTAATATTTATTGAAAATCCAATATGTGCTAGGTGCTATATATAAAGAATTTATATACATTATCACATTTAAATTCTAAGTGAGTACTTTTAGTTAAGCACATGTTTTCCCATTTTATAGGGCGAGGAAATAAAGGCTCTTAACTTTCTCATAGGCAATACAGTGAGTAAATGCGGGAGCTTGTTTTAATCCAGGTTTATTTGATTCCCTTTATAATAAGCTCTGCTGCCTATCTTCATCTATAAAAAATATTATGATTTTCTACTGGACTTAATTATAATGGACATATAGTAAGTTGGTTATATTTAATGTGTACAAATTGATGTCTTAATATGTATGACCTTAAAATCACATATAAATAAAGGCATGGCCATTCCCCTTCAAAAGTCCAGTAGACCTGGAGTGGTAACTTACTGCGGTATCAATTTGCATTTCCTTAATGAGTAATGCTGTTGACAATCTTTTGTGTGCTTATTTCCATCCATATCTGTATCTTCTTTGGTAAAGAGTCTGTCTGATTCTTTTGCTCAGTTATTTACTGGGTTGCTTCTTTTCTTATTATTGAATTGAAGATTGTCTAGGCATTTGGGCTATAAGACCTTTTAAAGACATGTGATTTTTAAATATTTCCTCATAATCTATGGATTTTCATGACCTCACCAGTATCTTTTAAATATAAGTGTTTTAATTTGTATAAAGCTGAATTTATTGTTTGATCTATTAGTCTATCTTCACACCAATAACAAATTGTCTGGATTAATATTACCTTATGTCTTAAATGAAGTAGTAATTGTATCTCAACTGGGTTCTTCCTTTCACATTTGTTTTGAAATGTGATGATTATGGTGAGTCTGAAGAGCTACTGTAGGAAATGAGTCACATTGAGGAACCTAGTGCAAATTACACTGTTTTGCTTTATTTGTGGAAATTCTTTAAAAAGTTCAAATTTAACTAAATTATCCTGTAGTTTCAAATATCAGAGAATTAAAATTCTGTGAATTTGTAATATATTTATTTAGAGGAAAGAAAACAAATCTAAAATTTCCTTTAGGTTTCCCAAAGTGACTTGATCTTCCCTAAATTCTCTGTCAGCTCAAGAAAACCAAATGACTCAGGCTTTATATTGAGGTTAAGTGATCTCACAGTCATACTTGGCCAGCCACCCATGCAAGGTTGACATTTTAAACAAATAAACAAAAGAGTCAGAAACGAAAGCATTCCATGTCAGACACATTACATTTGAGCCAAGAAGTGTTTATGAAGTTTACACAGACTCTTTCTGGTTTCTAGTCTTTTGAAACATATCGTTCAAGGGTCTTCCACATAAATTAAATGAATCCTGGTGAAGTGTTTCTAAAGAACTAATGTACACTTTCAAGGGGGCTAAATGAAGCACGGGAGAATTTAATTCTTAGGTCTTGTGGAGAAATATCAGATGCATAATTATTATTAAATAGTTGAAATATCTATGCCAAATGAGGAAAACAATAAAGAAATGACCCAGTTCATAATACTTTAGTTTTGATAATACAGTCAAACCCTTGGGTGCACATTTTCTTTATGTTGCCTGAGAATAGAGCCATGTGATTACAATTAAGAATAAAAAGAACATAGATTGAAACCTCTTCATTTCACATTGAAAACAGAGTCCTTAATATTACTTTAATGAAAAATATATTATGAGTAATTTATTACATTGTAGCTGAGTAGCTATGATCATTCCTTGCTTTTAGTAATTAGCCATAGGGAAATTTTTGTTCTCTCATAAAATATTCGAAGCACCAATGTCTTTGCCATATTATTTTGGGGCCATAGTAATCTAAAATAATTTTTATGGGAATCAGAATTCCAGAGAAGATAATTGGACTAAAATTTTATTGGATCTTCTAGTGCTCTCTCATTGTTCATTAATTTAGATTTATTTTTTCCTTAAAAAATATGGAAAGTTTTGGCTGATTTGGCTCAGTGAATAGAGCATCGGACTGCAGACTGAAGGGTTCGAGGTTCAATTCTAGTCAGGGCCACATGTCAAGGTTGCGGACTCAATCCCAGTAGAGGGCATGCAGGAGGCAGCAGATCAGTGACTCAATCATTGATGTTTCTATCTCCCTCTTTCTTCCTCTCTAAAATCAATAAAACTATATTAAAATAATATATATGGAAATACTATGAGCTATTTTCTTTTAATTATCACCCAAGGTCATGCTGAGGGTGAGGGGGGGGGAGGAGAGAGAGAGAGAAACATCAAATAAGTTGCCTTCTATATGCACTCATACAGGGGATCAAACATGCAACCAAGGTGTGTGCACAGGAGGATATTCCAACCAACTGATTTACTCTGGCTGGCTAAAGTATTTTTTTAAATATACATTCCATATTTCATTTAGAAATGTTAATTTAGGGAACCTGTATGTCTACTTTACATTTATTGTATATAACCCACATATCAATTATACAGTTATCCTTTTAATGCTGAACTGGAAACATGAAAAATCACAGAAATGTGATTCAATCTTAAATGATCAGATTGTTTTAGGTGTGATTCAAACTTTGCTAAGATGCCTAGAAATATTGCTTCTGACCTCTTTCTCCTCTTCCTATAGAAAAAATTAAAAATATGTATATATATTTTTTAAAAAATACTAGCATACTTTAAAATGACACTGCTATGTACCTTAATATTCCTCTCTGAAATTATAGGAACTATGAGCTTTATGTGAGAACTCCTATAATGCTGAAAAAAAACCTGCTAACACAGAAATAGCTATGATTGCCAACTTTTGATATTATTTATAATTTTGTGCCAAACTGGTCACTATAGCAATATCTTGGCAAGTCCAGAGATATGGCAGCATCCCTATAACTACTCAATGTAATTATCAGCCTGTTGACTTCATTGAAGAAGGCTGGTGTCTCCAGGTCAGGGCTAGGAGAAAAACATCCTGCCTACCTGGTTTGGTTCAGTGGATAGAGTTGGCCTGTGGGCTGAAGGGTCCTGGGTTAGATTCCCAGAATTGTTGGCTCCATCCTCAGTAATGGGTGTGCAAGAGGCAGCCGACCAATGATTCTCTTTCATCACTGATGTTTCTACCTCTCTCTTTCCCTTCCTCTCTAAAATAAATAAACATATTTTAAAAAACAAGAAAAATATCCTAGCAGGAAATTTATAGAATCCATTTGAGCTGAGCAACAGGACAATCACAATCATAAGCATATTTATTCTAACCAACTTGATTAGTTACACCTATAAATACATAACAGTTATGCTTAAATGTTAAATGGTACATACAAAATATATTCAGATATGTGTTTTTAAAAATGCATAGCCGAGAAAGTAAATGAGTAAGTATACTCCCATACACAGGCCACACATTATTTTTATATAAATCCAAGCATTCACATCTAAGATCATCCGGATTTTGCGATTGGTGAAAAAAAATGCCTTGAGCAAATTACAGACTTCTCAATGTGCTGCAGCGTAAGCAGTTTTCCGGTGAGCATGCCCTTAGGCACTGAGGATCTGGCATATAAATGTGAGAACAGTGACATGTTCTTATCAACCCAGAGCAGTGCAACAAGCCCAAGTCTCACCTTTCTCTAATAAAACATTTTGTTGATTTGTTACAGTCGGTGACACGAGTTTTGAAACAACGACAGTAGCAATGAACAAGAATGCATCTGATTTTGAATTAGCTCACCAATTACAAGCCACTCTTTTAAAGGATAATTACTTAGAATTTTTAAATGTATATGTAATTGAAAGAGGTGTTGCTATATTTGGAAGAAAATGGTGCTTTGAAATAATATGTGTCACCTATTTCACCTTGAATTACCAAATTAAGACTATAGTACCACTGAATACTCAAACTAATAAAGCCAACATGTTATTCTGTGTGCCTGCCCCTTCTATAAATTAAGTTGCATTTTCTAAGACATTCTAATTATAAAATCCATGTTTCGGTGATTCAAGTCAAGTGTGAATAGATAGAGCTGCTTTAAGTCTGATTTACCAGCTTTATTAATTCCAGACCTCGTGTCTCCTTTCTTTGGTTTCCTCTATTGATTCTGGGAAAAGAGAATGGTATTGGATTAGAATGAAAGTGTATACTCCAGCCAATTTTGATATTTCATTTACAAGTGACTTCAGGTACTGTCCTTCTCCTTTGAACTCGGAATGAAAATGTGCCCGTGTATTCTAATTATAGCAGCAAGGTAAGGGAGCCCAGGCCCCTGGGGCCAGAAGGACTACAGTCTGTAAATTCAAAATGAGAAAGCTATACTCCCAGGAGTTGGCAAGGAGTGTGCTGCAAACCTATTTTCTCTCTTCATCAACTGAACCAACCAAGAATATACAAACAGATGCCACTCAAGAGTTCTAATATTGAGACAGACAGAATGAGAAAACAAACATATTAATGACTACCTTGAAATTTTCTGCTCATTGAGAATTATGTTAATGGAAATAATTTTAAAAATGAAAAACAAAAATATTTGTATAGGCATCCCGACTTAGAGTAATTGCTATTTCTGAAATAAGGATTAGGAATTGTGTTACTTGTATTTTGTTATTATTTTTTGATGTTGTTCACCCTCACTGGAGGATATTTTTCCATTGATTTTTAGGGAGAGTAGAAGAGAGAGGAAAGGACAGAGAGAAACATCCATGTCAGAAAAACTCATTGATTTGTTTCCTCCTGCATGAACCCCGACCAGGACTCAGCCAGGGAGGAGCCTACAACCACGGTACCTGCCTTTGACCAGAATGGAACCTAGGACCCTTTGGTCCACAGGCCAGCCAATGCTGTATCCACTGAGCAAACCAGCTAAGGCTCTTAAGTGTATTTTGAATAGCAAAGGCTGACATGGATTTCAACAAACATTAGATATATTGCTCAATACATTTCCCTCTAAGTTCACATAAAATATATTTGGAAAACATTTACCTCTATAAAACAGACAAGAGATGAATATATCTGAACAGCATGAAAATTCAGTATAGTAGGTGACCAAGTTTGATAATTATATGCATCTAAAGGAAATGCACATGCTAAATTTAATTCAGTTATAAAGTTCCAGCTTAATTTGTAATTCATAGATATGTCACATACAGATGTAAAAGACATTAGTGCCTTTAAAGTGAGATGAATATTTAAACTCTTTAAAAAACATATTACTTTATTATAGCTTTGCTTTAAAAGAAACACTTGAAAAACATGCATAAGACAAATAATTAACATAGTCATATGTCCTTTGACCAGAATTTTCTTTTTATTCACCACATTTCTCAATCTTGAGCCTAAAAACACTTGCTTAAACATAGATTCCTGGGTTCTTCCCCAAAAAAATTCTTACTCAGGAAGCCTGGGGAGATGTGATTTTGTTGCATTTTTAGCAATCATGGGAATAATTATGACAAAATATAGTATTGGGTAACTGGAAGTGAACTGCTTAGAAATATTTGTTTTCTCTTTACTCCTTCACAAATCATCTCATGACCCTTCTTAATACAGATTCTCTAATTCTTTCTCCCAACCCACTGCATTAGCATCTGAGGTTTGTAAGACCTGATGTTGTTATGATTAGACAATTTCACAAGACAGTGGCTTAGAATCTGACTTTGCTTTGACTGCTGCATGCAGTGGCCTCACAATGAGAAAACAGGGACTTAAAAACAGAATGATAATCCGTTAAGTATCATATATGACAGGATATGAGTTTTAGTAAACACAGCAACATCACCTTCTGGTAAGAAAAAATTCAAGTTTTGTTCACAAGTACCTTTGAGGTCAATGTTCCTCCTAGTGTCTTTCTCAGCATCTGCAGATTCGCTCAGCCTGCTGCTTGAACAGTTGCTAATGAATGAAGATCACCCCAGCCTGCCCCCCGCTGCTGCTCATTTGCCCATTAGCATCTGCTTAAGCAGCAGGCTGGGGGAAGCTCTGGTGCCCAATCAATGTAGCTGATGAGGACTGGGGTAGGGAGGCCTCTGTTGCCAACCTATCCAGAGCATAAATCAACTCCAATCTTGGCAAAGGTTATTAATCTTAGAAAAAATGAATTATATATCACAGTCTAGGGATGAAATAAAGCTATCCTTGACATTTATGGGAAACAGGATAAAGCTAAAACATTATTTGTATGCTAACTTTAGAAAGTCCATTGAACTCCAGTGAGTCACAGTTTCCATACATGAAAAGTTATTTACAATAAGGTGTTTCTTGTTCAACCATTACCTGATGCTAGATATATGCCCCCAAATACAAAAATACACCTAGACAGAAAAGCACTCTTAAGACTTATCTGCAGTGAGATATCTTATCATTTTTTGTCTAAAGCACCTAATTGTCTCCTTTTCAAACGTACCAGAAGAAAACTCATTTCACTACCTCTGTCCAGATGAATATTTGTTATTAATGTAATTTCCAATTTTTGCAAAAATAAATGACATGTTATATACCTAACTGACCTTTACAACCAAACAACTGGAATGACCAGTTGCTATAATGCATACTGATCAAGAGGGGGCAGATGCACAACGCAGGAGCTGTCCTTGGTGGTCAGTGTGCTTCCACAGCCAGCCTACCATGGTCCCTCCCCTTGACTGGTCCCACCCCCTTACTAAGGGTCCAGGCACCGGAGAATCCGGCTCTGGGAAACCTGTAGGAGGAGAGCAACCCTGACATTGATCAAGACAGAGTAGCACCTTGGAGAGGGCAGAAGGAGACAGTAGCCTCACTACAAAGAGGTAAAGTAAGCACCACTGCCATCTTACCTCTGCCACCACAATGCACCTCGCTGCTCACCCTTCTGCCCCATCAGCCACTTCTAGCACCTGTGCCTTTCCAGGCTCCCAACTACTGTTTGGCTAGAGCTCCTATGGTGGTGTGCCACCACTGGCTGAAGTCAGCTACCTATCATGTTTGGAGGTGGAGCCCCGAGAAAACGTGTAGCTGAGGTAGGAGAGATGACCTGGACCTGTCCATCAGCAACTCTGCCCCAGGGAGAGTGAGGCGGCCTGAGTGCCCCAGGCCTCTAGTAGATAAGAGAAGATGGCTAGAAACCAAAAAGTAAAACACACTCCATTCCAAAGATGGTCACTAGCTTTACTCCACAGGATGGTCAACTTTAAATAATCTAAACAGAGGCAGAATACCTGTCAAAGAGAGGGTTATCTGTGGCAATGTAGCTGAAATGAAGGGCTGGCACCAATTAGGGTGAGGTTAAGGTGCACTATTGCTAATATAAATGAATAGGGTATATGTTACACAAAAATATGAAATATTAAACATTAATACAGTGTTTGAAATCTCTTGCACATAGAAAAGTGGTTAAGTGTAAGAAGGTTAGTCTTTGGATGAGACGATGTTAATGCTATCTGGTGTGAGAGATTTCTAAATGGCATAACAAGTACCAATCCAAAGCTCCACTGAGGGTTGAGTGTTAAGTACCTTACATATAAAAAGCACTTATAGAAAAATCACCCTACACTTTCTACAGCCATTGTAAACCAAGAAAAGTGCTTGGAATTCACTCTTGGGTGCATTTGAGAAATAATAAATAAGATTTCTCTCTCAAAACACATTCACAAGCTGTTAGGAAGTTGTCATCAATGCAGGAAAAATAAAACAACTACACAATAATATAGAAAAAAAGTGTGCTACAATTAGAGAAACAAAAAACAGTTTTATTTATAATATCATTGTAAATAAAATCATCTTTCAGCACCACACTACTCTTCCAAAGATGGATGTTTTTAAACATATTTTTACTTACATTATATTCCCTCTACAATATCATCATTTACTTAAAAAATGTTGCTTCCAGAATAAAATTCTTTGAACATGAATCTCTAACATATTTAATATAATGTTGCAAATTCTGTAATTTTATTGCTGTTAATAGCAAAGTAATAAAATCAATAATATACCTCTATAATAATATAAAGTAGATAACCTCTTATCCTGTCATCAATCTAATAAAGTGACAACATTCCCAGAGCAACCAGGATTTAGAGAATTATAACATCTGGATATTAATGCTTACATTTATTCAACTGCTTGCCAGAAAATTAGTATAAACTAGCACTAACATTTCAAAGTGACTTTGGGAATAACTTTCACATATAAAAAGTTCAAATAAAATATCAAATAAAAATATGGGAGCACACTGATCACGGTTTTTGTAATACTGCAATTGTTTGTATTAATTAAAATCCAACCTGAGATTGAGAATAAAAGTAAGTCCAGCAATTTCCAAAAATACATATAATATCCATATACAAGAAAAGACCCACCTCAATAACAAAATATAGTTTCAAACATTCAGAAGTGTATTAATACTTTCAAAATGATTTTTAAAAGCTATATAACAAACTAATAAAAAATTCAGGACAATGGTCTAGTTTAGAGCAAGACCAAAGGTAAAGTTTAAATATCTATTAATTTAAAATATATATTGTATTCCTGTATTTGTTGTGTAGTGAGAAACATAAAGTGTAGAGCCTTGAAAGAAAACACCCCTTAATCTAATCAAACATCCAATCATTAAAACAGAAAGTCAATCTATCACATGTAGCAATATCAAAATTAATTATCCACATTTGCCCTGAATCTGGATGTTCTAAACCAAAATACCTGAAAAGGCATGCTTTAACTACCTCACCCTGTGATTCTGAGGCTCACCAATGTGGGGAACCTAGGATCTAGCCAAGCCAGAAACAGGGCAGCGGGGCCTGTGCTGCTGCGGCCATTGCTGGACTTAGGCACACGTAAACCATCACCTATGAATTACCTCGTAGACTCAAGATGGACCCAGCTTTCTCCTTATTTATCTACCAAGTCCCAGAATCAGCTATCCCTCATGTGAGTGCCTCCACAAGAAAATCTTTACCTGGTCCTTACGTTGATAGCTGGCCATGGTGGGTGATTACTATCTACTGTCTGTAACAGGCCACATTTGAAAGCAGTGGGGTTCTAGGTAGGCTAAACTGGAGAGCACAATATTAAGGCCTGAGTCTGGGGGCATTCTTGCCTGGGACATCAGGCTTTCCCATGAAGGTGGAACTTAGAAGACTCTCTCTATATATTGTTTTGGTCAGAAATATGCTGAGTGAGGAGCTGTCCACATGAGAATTAGCCAGCAATAGGTTTCCCCTGACGTCAGCCCTTTCCCTCCCATCAGTGTGTTTAAAACCTCTGGAATGCTCCTTGCCTCACCAATGCACTCTGCGGACCCTGTGGTCAGTTAATCCTTCTATTGGCCACTTCTAGCATCAGTTCTCTCAGGAACTACAGAAGGTCTGCTACAAAGCCCTGTAAGTCCCTGAGTCCTAGAAATCTATGTTCCTATTTCCTGTGTTCTCATAAATGGAGAGTTTCTGTATCTAGCTAACCCCAAGTTCTCCCTGGATTGAAAAGTATTTTCTACTTGGCTTCAGTTTCAAAGATCATCTCCTAATAACCAGCAAAAATATCCAACCTCTACCCCCTTACAATGAAGACCTCTGTTCCTTGATACTCACCCACAACTACAATGGGTCTGGAGGAATTTTCAATAGCACTTTAACCAGCCTCTGCATGCTCTGTGCTGTGGAAATTCGGAATTTCTTTTAATCACACGAAGAAAGGAACTTAGACTTTTAAAATTGCATTTATTCATGAAATTACATATTAAGTGAAGGAAAGTGAATGTGCTCGCCTGGAGGTCAGAGCTCAAAGTGACCAAAGTCATTCTTTCAGTCAAGATCTTAGTTTATATAATCCCTATGTGACGGGTTGAGTTGTGTCCTATCAAAATTCATATGTTAAAATCTTAAAACCCTTGTACCTAAGAAATAGCAACTTATTATGAAATAGGGTCATTGCTTATGTAACCAGTTACAATGAGGCCATCCATATTGGGCCCCAAATCCAGTATGACTAGTGTCTATAGAAAGATGGTAGATCAGGGAAATTTGGACAGTCATGTACACAGAGAGAACACCATGCCAAGAATGAAAGTGGAGACCAGGGTGATTCAGCAGAAACTAATGAACTCTAAATCTTCCAGAAGATCCTCAGAGTATGGGAGTGAGGCAGGGAAAGATTCTCCCTGGACCCTCAGAAAGAAACAACCCCACCAGCACGGTGATCTCAGAATTGTAACCTTCAGAACTGTGACACAAATCTTTCCTGATGTTTCATGCTCCCAGGCTGTGGTATTTTATTATGCTAGCAGAGGAAACTAACATGCCTTGATTTTTAAGTCTTAGTATGCATCTTGAGAAAAAAAAACCACCAACAACAAGGCAAATCTTTATTTTGTGTACTAGATAGGAAATTTAGCCCATATTATAGATTGCAAACTGCATTTTAACCAAAGATCAAAACCATAAAATATTTTTAAAATAAGTCTAAAGAGAAAAATATTTCCCCTTACCTCATGGACAATAAGAGAATAGAAATGAGGGATCGGCAGCCTAAATTTTATCCCCAAAGAGTTTACCTCCCATGACACAGGTTTTTCAAACACTTAATACATTTGAATGCTTTTAGATGAGAAATATTTATTTTACTTCTACGGCTTTATGCTCTGCAGTTTTGCACATTTATGTTGTTTTCCTGGCATTTGGATTTATTGTCTTGGGTCTGAATTGCTTAATCAAAGGATATTTCACATGAAATATCAATTAATAGCTTTCATTGCAATGTATGTTCTTCTATGTACTAGGGTTTCTTTAAGGGGCATTATTTAATCATCAGCAATTGATGAGGACATTGCCCACTCTATCATTCAGTGACAGTGATTATGAAAATATGATTTTGTAAGTGCTGGTGAGAAATGAAAATAATCTATATAAAGCTCTAATATGCAGGTAGACTGAACAATCGATCAACAAAACAACCCAACATCTGAACAACCAGACAAACAACCAACCAGTCACTATGATGTGTGCTGACCACCAGAGGGCATGTGGAACATGGTGGGTGTCTGCAGCAGGTGGCAGAGTGGGGAGCATGGCAGCATATGCTGCAGTGAGATGGTAGATCAGATGAGTGGGGGCATTGGACCAAGGTGGGCCACCAGTTGCTGTAATAGGGTGGAGCCTCTGGTGGTTACTGAAAATTCTTTGCTCCTGTGTGCTGCATCCCGCCCAGAACTCACACCTGCTGCAAGGGCCAGCCCACTTGCACCCGCTGCTGGTGCCTGAACCACCACTCGTACCAGCCTCAATCACCTCTCAGGGCTTCCCCACCTTCCCCTACTCCTGAGGGTGATCGGGGTTAGCAGTCACCTGCTACTGGCACTGTCAGTGCAAGGAAGCAGTGGCAGCAAGTAGTGGGGCTGCTGCAGACAGGGGACTGGGGGCCACGGCTGGAAGGCATGGACAGGAGTGCGGAGGAATGGCCAAGATCTTCCCCTGTGCCCACCACCACAGCATCACAGCCCATAGTCCCTTTCAAGGTGCACAAATTCATGCACTGGGTCCCTGGTATAACTGATTTTGGGTCCCCTTTTGAAAGCTCATTTAGGTATTGTTTTAAATGTATATTATTTTATTAATTTTAAATGCCTCTTCAGATTTACATGAATTATAAGAAAGAATCATGTAGATGAAAGAGCATGTGGCAATAATTGTATAATATAATGGGGACATATTTAAATTGCAATGTTTCCAGGAATATATGACTCTTTTTTATTGAATTGTGTCCACCCAAAATCCACAGGTAGAAGCTTAACCCTCAGTGTGACTATATTTGGAGACAGGGATGTTTAAGAGGTAATTAATGTTAAATGAGGTCATAGCATCAGGCCTTGTCTTATTTAGTTTGGGTTACAATAACAAAAATACTACTGCCTGGGTGGCTTATTAAGCAACAGATATTTGTTTCTCACAGTCCTAGAGGGTGAGAAGTACAAATCAAGGCTCAGAAGAGACACCAGGCGAGTGCCTGAACAGAGGAAAGGCCATGTGAGAAAACAGTGAGAAGGCTGTCTGAAAGCCAGGAAGAAATGTCTCACTGTTATTGGGAACCTCGGGGTACCCTTTCCCCATTTAGTGCTGGGGGTGGAGTCCTTATGATATCTAGACAAAAAGAATTTGCTGAGACTCACAGAGAAGAATGAGTGATTTTCATTTGTGTGAAATTACATCTTTGCTTCTAAAGTCCAATTATGGTCATATAAGAAGTGTAAAACCCAAAGCAAAGTTCAGCCTCAGGACAGTTACAGTCCATTAGTCCGTTGTGCAAGGGGTCCACATGACCTTGGGCGAATGCAAGGGAGCACAATGTGCCTGAAGCACAAGAACACAAGAGTGCCAAGAGAGAGACCAAGAGAAAACAAGAGGACAGGAGAGAGAACTCCTTTGTTTAGAAATTAAGTATCCCAAAATGTTCCAGCGCTTGCAGGGGCCATGCCCATTCTGGCCAGTGACCTGTGTTTCCAGGTGTGACTGACAGCAAGCACCTTCACGCTGGTCCCCTTCAGTGTTACTAGGCATGTTACTGGGCATCCTATCCCTCCCCCCAGGAATCTGTGGGGGACAGACTAGTGGCTCCTTGGGGAGCATAAAGCTTTAGCTTCCCGGCAAAGCTGTCCACATGACCCTCCCTTTTGCTATAATATTTGGCCATCCCTTTTGTACTTTCCTGTGAATAACTCAGTTAATTATAGTGGTGTAATCACCAGAAATCAACCCTGCCAGCACCTTAATCTTGAACTTCCAGCCTCCAGAACTGTGAGGGGGAAAAAATTTCTGTTCTTTCAACCATCCGATTTTTGGTATTATGTTTTAAGAGTCTCAGTTGACTAATTAAAATCACTTATCAACATAGCATGGAATTCAGTAATGATGTATAAGATAAATAAATAAATATAATCACATAAAACAATGTTATTTTATCTGGAAATTAACCAGGCATTGATTAGATATGTAGATCATACAAACACAATTAAATTTTAATATTATCTAAATTTTAAATTGAGAAGAAAATTTAATGATAATGAAAGGACTTTAGATACAGTGAAGGGTGAGATAATATGTTACTTCTTTTTTAATTTCTTATTCTCCTTTCCTGCATTATAACTTCCTGATATTACCTTTCCTTGCTCTTTGGAATAGGAAATATTTTTCTTCATTAATTTGTTTTCTGTAATGAATAAATTAATATATTTTCACTAAAAACAAATAAACTCAAAGAAGAATTTGAAATCAGTGCTTTTTAAAGAATAGCACACAGAAAAGCAAAATCAAATAATCTAGAAAAATAATTTAGTTAATTTTATAGGGCTCTCAGAAGTATTCTTAACATAGTAGTAAAAGTGCTGTAATTAATATTTTGGAAAAGCAGCTAAAATTAAATTTAAACACAGAAACAAATACACACACAAACCAAAGGTCAAATTATTCAGTAGAATGTTTTCTATTTTAAATGTGCTGATAGGTAGTTACTTTGTAAATCACAATTACAAATCTAGAGCCACTGCTAAAATAATATTAGAATGATTTTAGAAAGGATTTAGGTAATATTTAGAAAAATCACATCTAGAAGAACTGGAAATATATTTATATGCATTAGAAAACTTAATTTAACCATTAATTAGGACCAATACTGTTTTCTGTAATATGGACTTAGTAGAAAAAACACTACTCTTATATATCTACTAGAGGCCTGGTGCATGAAAATTCATGCACTGGAGTGGGGCTCCTCAGCCCAGCCTGTGCCCTCTCACAGTCTGGGAGCTCTCAGGGCTGGCAGGTGACCCAGAGATCAGGGGAAGGCAATGCCTACATCACACATCTGCTTCTGCCACTGCCAGCAGTTCAAGCTTCGGCTGGCCCTGGTTACCTGAGCCTCAGGCAGCCCTGGGCAGCTGCCATCTGAGGCTTGCCTGCACCTAGGGTGTCAGTTAGGCAGCTGCTATCTATCTGAGGCTTGCCTGTGCCTCAGGCCATCCCTGGGCATCTGGGGGTCTGAAGGGACTGAGGGACTCCAGAGGCAGGCATGCAGAGTGGCTGGGCCAGCCTGGGGGCAGGCCTGGCTGTGTCTTGCACCTGCCACCCCAGCGGGGCTGAGGGGACTGTGCAACACCATCTATGGCTATGGGCACAGCCATCGTTGAGGGTGTCACAGTCAATTAGCATATTCCCTCCTTATTGGCTGTGGGTGTCACGATCTTTGTGAGGGCATGATGGTCAATTAGCATATTCCCTCTTTATTAGATAGGATATCTGTATTTCTATATCCAACTTGCTAGTGAATCAGTACTTAAATTCAAATAATTATAATTTCAAAGCACACAGTCACAGTTAGTATGAGGCAACTTTTATGTTTTGCAGTAGGTCAAGAATTGCTGCCAAATCTCATCTGGGGCAGCATTTCCATGGAAATAGTCCAATTGCTTAGGGATATGAAATACATTGTTTTTAGGATTAAGATCAATAGGCCTTTGAATATATGAAGCAGGGATGAACTAGTAACTAAGAGATAGGTAGTGGTATTATTAGGCCAAAGATGGAGAAAAGGATTTTTTTGAGGAATAAGCGTAAAAAGCCCCAGAGATTTAAAAACATATAGTTCATTTCAAAGACTGGTTATACTTTTATATTTGGAATGTTTTAATTTGGGGGCAAATGATTGAAAATGTTAGATTCCCTGTTTGGAATGTCCTTCTTTGTATAGGACAGTACCCCATGACTCAATAATATGGGCCAGTCTTTAATTAAGATATTTTCTAGATTTAAGAAAAATATCATTTGTGTTGTAAAACTGATTTCAAAGGATCTGACTTATACTGAAGACATTGAATACACTAGAAAATGATTCTAGACTTGTGGAACCATAGTTGGAATTAAATGAGATATATTGCTAACTTTACACACACACACACACACACACACACACACACACACTAAAGCATATAGAAAAGAGATTTTTTTTTTGCAAATGGCAGATATTCATATTTAGCTACCTGTATCTATTGAATTATAGGAAATATGATACAAAGGGCCCTTCTAGGAATCAGTAGACCAGAAAAATAACATTAGGTGGATGACTATAACCATTATCAGTCAAACATATAGAGGCGTTCAATAAATAAATAATAAATAATTTAAAAATAAACATACAATGATAACACAGAAATATAGGATGTGATCAAGACAGATATGTTGAACAGAACAGAAACTCACTGAAGAAAATATATGGCAAACATATCAAGTCACTAAGTGTAAAATATCTGATAAAATATAACAAAATAAGTATGCTTTTATTTTTTTAAACTTTTTAATTGATAGAGGAAGGGAGGGGGAGAGAGAAAAAGAAACATCAATGAGAAAGACTCATTGATTAGCTGCCTCCTGCACACACCCTACTGGGGATCAAGCCCAAAACCCTGGCAATGTGCTTTGAGCTAGAATGGAACCTTGACCTCCTGGTGCCTAGGTAAATGGTCAACCACTGAGCCACACCAGCCAGGCAATAAGTATTCTTTCCAAATGATACAAATTGCACAATAGAATTTACATATGTGAAATCAGAATCTCTTAAAAAGTATATTAATTAGTTTAAATGGTCCAAAATTAAACATGGTCCTTGTCCATCCTTGTTCTTGAAATCACTGATTCCAACAAGAATCAAAACTCAGAACGATGTTAAAGAATAGATATTTGACATATTTTTTCAATCATAACATTAGTACTTATTCGCTTTCTAACCATATTTTTACACCTGATTTGGGGTAATTTTATCCCTTCACCTATTAATAACTGGCTAAGTTTTCAGTTCCACTTTATAATGGTTATATTTTTCAATATTTTTACCTTTGTCATCTCCAATAAATATTTTCCTGGGATTTCTTGGCACCATAATGGGCAATCCCTTTCTAAACCATAATTCATCTAACACTTTGTTTTTTAAGTGGTGTTTCCACTGC
The DNA here is from genome assembly GCA_963924515.1 of Vespertilio murinus. NCBI lineage: Eukaryota > Metazoa > Chordata > Mammalia > Chiroptera > Vespertilionidae > Vespertilio > Vespertilio murinus. The sequence continues at coordinate 133,449,961 of OZ004708.1, read as the reverse complement.
CTTTATACCAATCCTGGAAAGACAGCAGGAAGTCCATCCTTATCTTTGCTTTCCCATATGGTTCTCATAAAGTTAATCAATTTCTGTTAGAAATGGTAATTATTTGCAGGGCGAGATTTTTCACCATTGATATTTTTTCAAGAATTAAAGGAATTCTTTAAAAAATGGGTTTAATTTTTGCAGCAAGGAAACATGAGAAAGTAAAGTAAAAAGAGAGAGCACATGCTACCTTTGCCTCCAGCCTTAGCATGACAGGCAGCACATATGGGAGCAATCTATTAAATCATAATCTTCTTATCTAACTATCATGGGACAAGTAATAGAAGCCATCATATCTACCATTTTCATCCTACTAAGTTTGTGAATCCTGGTATAACATGCAACTAACAAAATTTTATTATTTCATTTAGGAAAAATGTTAAACATGTCCTCAGGTTATATTTGTTTCAATAGTCTTTACAAACAATGGTGGTGTTACCCCAGTGAAAGTGAGTATCAGAGGAAAGGTAAGCACACAGGCTTTTGTGCCTATTTGAAATCAAGCTAGATCTGTCAAGTGTTGATAGGTCTACTATGAACTCAACTCAGCTAATGATAGCTATGGAAGACAGGTGTGTTTGCTCTGTCTGCTATTGTCATGGCAGTATTTCCTGATAAGTTACTTTGAGTTATTATCTGTCTATTTGAGAAAAGACAAGTGGATTATGTACCATGTCAGAGTCTTGTCGTTTACATAGGTGTAAAGTATGACAATTGCTAATTTAAAATGTCTGAGAGCTTGAGACAGATATAATCTTTCTTTCTATAAACTTTCCTCATGTAATTTTGAAGAGAGACATGAGTCACATCCTTCATGAATCTTACATATTTTTTAAGTGGGATGAACTCCAAAGTTTACTTGATATGGAGACATACATCTTGAATATGATCTTTTGAAGTTTAAGTAGAGTAGTGATACATTTCTTGAATTTTTAAAGACTGTAGTGTGGGAATCCTCAAAATAGAATCTAGCAGTGCATTCCTATGAACATCTTATCTAGAGCCAAACTTATTTCAGGTTTCTTTTATTTAATTTTTGATGTCTATTGTATTTTAATCTTGAGTTTAAACCAATTTAATATAAAATTGTCAGGCTGGCATTCAAATTTTAAGAACTTATATTGTCCAAACTTGGGCATTTTCCAAAACTAATTTTATAATCACAGGATCATAATGTTTAAGAGGATTTTCAAATTTAAACTAGCTCATCTTATTTAGTCACCTAAACATAATTTTTTTTATAACATCCCTCATGGACATTCATTTTTACTGAAATGATGCTTATCGTGGCATTTTGGACAGTGCTAATATTTTACAAATTCCAGTTTAAATGCTCGTCCTCCATTTTCAAAGTAGTCCATCCAGTTCTACACATTTGATCAAAGAAAAAGTATTTTATACATTTTTCTGCATGACAGCTCTTTAAACATATATTTATTAATAAACATAAATTGAGTACATATTATGCCCCGCAGGCAGAATTAGTTGAATAATACATATTCTCTATATACAGGTACTTATGTTCTACTGGAAGGAAATACGTGTGATAACATTTTAAGTATTCAATTTATGTAAATCTCCCCATAGGAACACAATAATCTCTTGTCATTTTGCTAGACAAGTAGTATACAAACTCTTGATCTTTCATGTCCAGTGCTATTTTAATATATACCCTCATAATTTGCTATTAAAAATGAAATTTATAAATCATGCAAAACATTTATTATAAAACAAAAAACAAACAAACAAACAGATATGTAAATATTTATATTCCCAAACCACAAACGATCACCTTGCCGAGTTAGAAAATGACATTTCCTAAACTTCATGATTTTAAGGAATTAATTTAACTCGTTTTGTCTTTATTCTAACAGATTTGCATGGCAGCCCTGAGGTGGATGGCATGCTTCCTCCCTCTTCTCCTGGCAACTGTCATTGTGGAAGTGTATGGCTTCTTCTGGTGGCATCTTGGTCATGACCATTAACCGGTTACAGTGACTTTATGAACATGCTGGTTTTCAGAGGAGTGCCTTTCTTAATTGCTTGGTTCTACAGTATAGCTTTTGGAATTCCTTCCTGAAAGATTAACCTAAAGTCAGCTTCTTCAGACTTCTGAATAATTATATAAGCTACATAGTAACTTATAGGATATCCTTTTAAGCAAAAATCAGCTGGAACATATTTTATTCCCTGTTACTGAACCCCTAAAAAATACATTGATATATTATATTTCAAAGAGGCAATGCATTTTAACTCTCAAGTCATGCAATTGAAAAATAATATTTTAAGAAGTATTTTATTTAACCATTATTTATAGAGCGCTTGCCAGGTATGTGATACTGTTGTTGACACTGGAATGTATCTATGGACAAAACTAATAACATTTCCTGGATTTTAAATTCTAGTAAGGAGTTCATTTTATATGTCTACACATATTGACAAGGAAGTTTACTTATCCACATTATTATGAAATCATGACTATTTTAATTGCCCACCAAATAGTTCCTCCAAATATCTCTTAGATTTTACTATAGTGAAATTCACTCTTACTCTTTAGTCCTGTTTTGAAACTCATTTAACCTTCTAAAATTAATGTTTAAGAGAAAATATCCCATAAATTAAAAGGCTAATATGCAAATCAACCCAACAGCAGAATGACAGGTCACTATGATGCACACTGACCACCAGGGGACAGACACCCAATGCAGGAGCTGCCCCCTGGTGGTCAGTGCGCTTCCACAGATGGAGCACCTCTCAGCGAGAAGCAGGGCTTATGCTGGTGAGCCTCTCCCTCCTCCATGGCAGTGCTGCGGATGTCTGACTGCCGACTGCTCTGGACTGCAAGAGGGCACAGGCCAGGCTGAGGGACCCCATCAACTAATCTTAATGTGTGTGTGTGTGTGTGTGTGTGTGTGTGTGTGTGTGTGTGTCAGTTTCCAAAACTGATACAATTCATTTTCTATAACCTCTCTCTCCTCCTTCCCCTCCCCCTTATCAACCCCATCTCTCTTGGGATTTTTATTTATGAAATTCTGTAGAGATGGTAGGTTGAGTATAATTTTTACCTCTAGTTCCAAATCTCTTCAAATCATAGAAAATATAAATGAGATCAATAGTATGGAAAAGAAGAAGAGACCCACAGGTGCACAAATGTAGTGCACTGGGCCTCTAGTAATTTCCATAAGAAATAAGAAAAATACTTTTAAAATATAACAGGTTGTTAAGGTACTAAAAAATGACATTTAGGTTAATAAAATTACATTTTAGATTAAGATAATATACTACCTATATAAAAGCCAAGCAACCAGAACACCAGAAAGATTGGTTGCTTTGATACACACCGTGACCTCAATCAATCTGCCCCTCCCTATTGAGGGGGAAGGGCCAGCAGGCCAACTCTGCATGGCCCCTTCCCATCAGCCAGCCAGGCCCTGATCGGCCACAATCAGGGCAGACTGGCTGGACCCACCTATTCACGAATTAATGCACTGGGCCTCTAGTACAATATAAAACACCTGAAATACATTCTGACTAAAAAGTGCTTCCATCTTTAAATAATGTATTGGAAATCTAAGATTTATCAAACACATATAAAATGACCAGCTCATTTCTTTGACTTTATCAAATATATGCATTTATAAAACACTTCCTTCTAACTGCATGCCATTTTTAATAAGGGGTAAGAAAAAAATTAAAGATTAAATTATGCATTAAAATGTATTGCATGATTGTAAAAATATCAAGAGTTAAAAAACATTTTCCTCTTGGAAAATGGCATAGTCAAACATGAATCAGTTCCCAACTTCTGGGATTTAGAAAATTTAATTTTAAAAGATATGAACTATGAGGAAAATATAATTATGTAACCAAACATTTAAGGTCTTCCAAGAATATAACCCATTTTAGATATATGGGCCATATATCTAAAGTGAAGCTACACATTCATCAGACTCTAAGATTAAGTTTCTATGTAATTTTGAATCAAGTTACATGGATCAGTTCCAAGAAGACTTTTGTTCTGAACTCGACTTTTCTGTTTAATCATTTGTAGATTTCCTGCTGGCCAATACGTAATTGAAATCATGGTTGTGCTTACCCAAAGTACAGAGATTAGAAGTGGGTCTCTGGGGAAAAGCAGTGTTGCCATACAATCTAAAACTATTAAAATTTCAGGGTTTAATCAATCCCCTCATCAGTTAGAGCTTGTGTCTTACATACAAGTCTTTTCACAAATAGTCTGATGATAAATGAGATGACAGCATATATAAATCTCTTCAGTTGTTATGTGAAACAATATTATTTTTTTCCAGATGAGCTTAATGTTTTAATGAGATAGCTTATTAACTGACAAGTAAAAAATAACTTCTGTTCTAGAAAGCCTTGGGATTCATAGGTAGCTTGAATAAGAAACTTCAGTATTTTGATTCTTTCTGAAAAACCACCCCCTCCACTATTTAAACTGCTTTTCCCCAGTTGTAATGATTACTTTTCAATATTTAGACAGTCTCAATTATGGTATTTCTTAGAAATGCATGAAACTTTGCTTTTGCATTTACACTTCAAAATTTCATGGTTTCTAATTAGGTAAAATAGTAGATATAATACGATTTATGTCGGTATTTCACTGAAAATAAACTCTTTCCTAATAGCTAAAAGTCCAGAAAATATTTAGTAATAACCCTTTGTTCATATCCACAAAAGAATTATAATTTTACCAAAGACAATAATGCATGCCAGGTTTCGTGAGTGGAATACTAAAGGTCATATTGTAAATTGTCCTGAAAATTAGGATAATGTTGATCATATTTAAAAGGAAAAGATCATAGGTTACAGTCTAAGTGATATTTCACTAATAGATTTCAATGTTAGGCAACGAAACAGGCTGAAAACATAGTGTAATTACACCTGGACTGCAAAGGCCTCGACATTAAAATATCAAAATTTATATTTTAGCCCGGTTTTAATATTCAAATTTCAAAAGTAAATCATAAAAATGGAAACACTGAAAATAGCATTACCATTTCTCATGAGTACCTACCAATATGTGACCTTACTACACACAACTCAGCTTATTTTTTTCTTTTAATTCCTATAAAGGAATTGTTCTCTTAAGATACTGAAACAACTGCCAACTTTGATATTCTCCTATTCTGCTTATTAAATACTTTTATTAGGTAAACTATATTAAAAAACATTCTGTATCACAAATAAGTCAACTTTCTAACTGAGAGATTTTTTTATAAAAATTATTTCACTTTTTTCCTTTATTATTATCACTTCTTCAAAGTGACCATTGTATGATACGGATAAGAAAGTAATAAAATAATGCTAAAACACAACAATGCATCAATGACTTTTCAGTGAACACATATTAGACTTTTTAGTAAAGTTAAAGCAGTGTCACTGACATTTCATGACATCAGAAAGGTACTGAATATATGGAAAAGTATGTTCTTTGTTTTTTTGTCTGTTTTTTTTTTTTTGTTTGTTTTTGTTTTTGTAGGACTTATCTTTCACATGAGACCTTATGTGTCTTGAGCATTTGCCTTCCTTGTGATGAATCTTCCTACTCCCTTTAATCCTCATTTTTTTGTAGGATGAAATTACAGAATTATTTGTCTCAGTTAATAATAAGCATCAAATCCTGGGTAGGTAGCTCAGTTGTTTAGAGAGAGCATCTTTCCTATATGTCTAGGTTGCAGGTTTGGTCTTGGCCTGCGCACATGCAAAAATAAACAAATTACTCATAAATAAGTGGAACAACAAAATTTGATCACTCCCCCACTCTTTAAAAATAAAAATAAAAAATAAGCAGTTAGCTATGGTTAAATGTTTGTGTCCTTTCAATATTCACATGTTGATACTTAATGCCCTGTGTGACAGCATTAGGAGATGGGTCTGTGGGAAGTGATTACATTATAAGGGCACAGCCTTCACAAATGGCATTAGTGCATTTATAGAAGGAATCCCACATCAGTTCTTCTTTGGTCATAGCATCTTAATATATCACCTCTCCCTCCCGATGTGTTTCTTAGAGCACTGCATCCTGACTGCCCAGTACCCTAACATGACTGCCAGAATTCCCCACCCTCATAAGCTTTTAAGTAGATCTAATTGCCCAATACCTTTTCTAGTAAACTGCAGTTAAAAATGAATCAACTAATCTTAATGTGTGTGTGTGTGTGTGTGTGTGTGTGTGTGTATCAGTTTCCAAAACTGATACAACAATTCATTTTATATAACCTCTCTCCCCCCCTCCTCCTTGTCAACCCCAACTCTCTTGGGATTTTTATTTATGAAATTCTGTAGAGATGGTAGGTTGAGTATAATTTTTACCTCTAATTCCAAATCCCTTGAAATCATAGAAAATACAAATGAGATCAATAGTATGGAAAAGAAGAAGAGACCATAAGCTAACTACAAGTTATGAGAAATCTTTGTAAAGGATATTTTGATGGACTCACACTGACAAGATCAAACGAAATCACAAATAAGAATACACATAGAAGAAAATGAAACTGGGTTCACAGTTAGACAAATAAATGGAAGGTGGTGGAAAATTATTAGGATAATTTACTAAGAAACTACATTTTTAGAAACTTGGCCACTTTGTTCTTCATATAATTATTTTGAAGGATCCAAGAACACCAATAATCAAAATCATCAACTGTGCTCTAAGAGAAAGTGAACTACCCGTCTGAGGGAAGGCTCCTAGGGGGTAAGTGTAAAACTTTGGATCAAGTCTTATACCTTCCCCCTCACTAAGGAGCTAGACAAAGTGACCAGAGCTCAGGGAAAGAATGCTGGAAATTACAGTGGAAAGGAGGCACACTGAAGAACTTTGCCCTATAGCATAACACAGACTTTTTCCTCAGTTTATAAACTAAAAGCTACAAATTGCCAGTCAATACATTTAATAGATGATAAAAATTCCCTGATAGTATTGAATGTGTAAAAATAAAATATTTTAACCCATGATATTGGCCAAAGTAATATATATATATATATATATATATATATATATATATATATATATATATATATATATCACATGTTAACTGCATATTATTGGATGAAAATGTTCTGAATCATCTTGTGGGCATATAGTCAAGAATAATATTTTCATGTGTTCCTAAAATGGCATACACATGATTGTTAATTGCATTATTGCAAAAATAATTGTAAAACACACTTAAATAGGTCAATAAAATAATGGTTGAACAATGTGACATTTCCATGAATCCACTAAAAGTACTAAAGCAGCCGAAACCGTTTTTGGCTCAGTGGATAGAGCATTAGCCTGAGGACTGAAGGGTTCCGGGTTCGATTCGGGTCAAGAGCATGTACATTGGTTGTGGGCACATCCCCAGTAGAGGGTGTGCAAGAGGCAGCTGGTTAATGTTTCTCTCTCATCGATGTTTCTAGCACTCTATCCCTCTCCCTTCCTCCCTGTAAAAAAATCAATAAAATATATAATTTTTAAAAATGAAAGTACTAAAGCAGAAGTATATACACAAAGATTGAAAATATTCCATCATTAATAAAATAAAATGGTATCATAACCATCACGTATTAAGATATTTCAATTTTTATTGATATATGTAGTTTCTTAACATAGTTTATGAGAATATACTCAGAAATTACATTTTCATTAACATTGAATATAAAGTGAAGAAACTGGCATTCTTTTCGGACTTTGAAAAGGAAGCACTACTTAATTATCTAAATCAGATTTTGATTTGCAACAAACATTCTGATGTACATAATTATTTCTGTTTTAAGGTGCAATTATTTTATAACATAGAAGTGGTTGTTCCTGAACCTATTTTGAATATTTCACATTTTCTTTGTATGAAACACTGTCATAGGTCCTCAGAGGCATCAATAAACAAAACAAATCTCATGTCTCTTACAAAGTAATGTGGGGAGAACTCCCGAAAGGAGATACAGTCCAGGCTGACAATACTGTTGGCCTAATCCCATTGATTAATTTGGTTAAAAAAATTGGGAATGCCTAGATCAGCTCTCACACTGCCAGTGTTTCACATGGTACTTCCATCACTGAGATAGTACTCTCTGGTCAGTATGTAGTAAGCCTAGTTTACTAGGCCAACTTCCTGTTTAGTGAAATATTTCTATTTCAAGGCATGGTACACATAAACGTCCACTTGAATAAATGTAGCTACATCTGTTATAAAAGGAACATTTCTACATCTGTCTGACTTCTTACTCTTTATATTCTTCACTTGGTTCTAAAGGTAGGTGAGGAGCCCAGCCAGTGCTGCTCAGTGTTTGAGCATTGACCTATGAGCTGGGAAGTCATGGTCTGATTCTTGGTTGGAATCCAGGTTGCAGGCCCAATCCCCTCTGAGGGCACAAAGGAGATAGATGATCAATGATTCTCTCTCATCATTGATGTTTCTATCACTGTCTCCCTCCCTCTCTGAAGTCAATACAAACACATTTAAAAATAAATAAATAAATAAATATAGAGGAGGAAAAGAAAGTTGAGTATATTGACCCCATTGAAAAAATTGATTACATATTGCTTTATTGAGTAAATAATTATTTTGTTTCAACTTTTTTAGAAATTATTTTATTTTCGGATTGCCTTCTTTTTTTTCAGGTTTCTGTAATAAAGTCTAATTAAAATGGCAGGTCAATAAACAGAGTATCCTCCCTCCCTCCCTCCCTCCCTCCCTCCCTCCCTCCCTCCCTCCCTCCCTCCCTCCCTTCCTCAAACATGATCTTGGATTTTTCTCTATAAAATGTTTGCAAATTATTACCTGACACTAAAAATTTGCCAGCTGCTTCTCTTTTCACATTTCTAATCCACAAATTACTGCATAATCCTCTGGGCCTGACAGCCCTCTGGACTGTCTAATCAATTCATAGAACCTCATAGAAAACTGATAAAATGACTAAGGATAGAATAGGGGAAAGATTAAAATGTCCATTTTTTCTTAATTTTCATGAATTGGGAGACCTGAAAATAAAAGTTGTCAGTCAGCTAGCTTAGCTTACTTACCTAGAAAACATCTTGATTTAAAAAATAGTATTCAGTTTGAGTAAGTATAGTTGACAATTGAGTATAGATGTCACTACTGATTTGTGGAAAATGAATTATTATTGACTAATTTAATTTCTGTAACAAATTGGCAAATGGAATAAAGACAAAATTAAAATTCTTATTAGGGCATAACTAAGAAGTTACAAATTAAATCTATGTAGGAAGAAGAAATTAATTTGAACTCTTTATATTATAAATAAGAAACTTGGGAAATCAATTTATATGAAAGGTCATAATACATACTCTGCAAAACAGCATATTAACCCAGAATTACATATGTAGAACATGGCATGTATTCTTTTTGTAATTAAAAAGCAAATACAAACGTGCGTTGTGTGTGTGTGTGTGTCCCTACACATGAAAAACTTTGAATTTTAATTGGGTTACAAAGAATTTGTATCTTGGTAAAAAAAAAAAGTCACAAATAAGAATCTTCTGAAAAATATTCATTGCCACATGTGCAAAAGAATGGTGACATTGTATATTCTAGATATGTACTTGGTAAATTGAATTTTCTTCCCCACAGACTTAATGATAGAATAGACACATATATTTAACAAGGATTTGATAAAAGCTGACTCAATTGTTTTTGTTTCTGTGGGGATTACAGTAGAAAAGTGCAAGCTTTGGCTTCTGGAGAAGTTGAAAGGAATCCCAGCTCTGCTCCTTATATCATGTGCAATCTTGTGTTTCAGTTTCCTTATATAATCAAGAATGCTAATGATGGCACCGATTTACATATTTTATCCCTCACATTGTTGTGAGAGTTAGAGATATGCACATAGAATAATTAATTATATGCTGTCATACAGAGTTTTAATAAATCTGATAGATCTTTTTGTGATTATTATTGTTTTCTATCCCTGAGTATGCTCAGGAAACAAATTTAATGTAACATTAAATGCCAATTGTGTTCAATCCAGTCCATATGACCTGGCAGTGATTTTCTTGACATTAGTCCTAAATGAAGGCTTAATCACTATAGTAAATTGGATATGTAAATTACTGTCTGGTAACAGCCTAAGAATATCCTATATATTGCCAGAAGAAGGAGCATAGGAATGAGATTAAATAGGAAGTGGAGAATGTAAGAAACAAAGGACTAATTTATTTTCACTCTCTTATATGGCCAAGTACTATATACTCTGCGAAGTTCACTTGTTCCTCACCCTTTCCACAGCACGACAAACACGTGGCTGTTCGGATGCTGGGTAAATGGTGAGGCATTTACTAGAGAACTGATGGATATAGCTTTGATTTGTAAGACAGATGCTACAAATTTAGCAATAGGCCAGCTGGACGGGTAAAGATTGGCTAACATACCATGCCTCCTGTGGTATGTTAGCTGGGTGCTTAGTGGTTAGAGCACTGACCCGTGGACTGAAGGGTCCTGGGTTTAATTTCTGTAAAGGACACATACCTCCATTGTAGCTTGATCCCCAGCCCCTGTTAGGGCACCTGTGGGAAGTAACCAATCAATATGGCTCTTTCACACTAATATTTCTCTCTGTCTCTCCCCTCCCACTCTCTATGAAAATTATTAGGGGAAAATGTATCCTCAGGTGAGGATTAACAACAACAAAAAATGTTATTTTATGCAGGAACAGCACATATTTTAATATTTATTGGTAATGTCTGAAATATTTATAAGGAAGGCTTAAACATGAGCTAAGGGTTTTACAAATTTATTTAAAGTGCTTAGCTTTTCTCTCTTGTAATGAATGGCTGAAATCTATTAAAAGATATATCCCTGCTGATGGATCTGGACAGCATTATGCTAAGCAAAATAAGCCAGTCGGAGAAAGGTAAATATCACATGATCTCACTCATGCCTTTATCAACATAATTTTATAAACAAAAATAGATTCAGAAACAAATGGCAAGGAAGGTGTGTGTGTGGGTGGGTGGGGGGTCAGTTAGAGAGCAACCAAAGGGCTTGAATGCATGCACATTGGCATAACCAATGGACACGGACACTGGGGGATGGGGGCTTACCCGGGGTGGGAATGGTTGGGGGGAAAAGAGACATATGTAAGCCTTAAGATAATTCAAATAACAGATATGTCCTTTTAATCGTTTTGAGCCAACAACCCACCCCCAAAGCTCCCAAGCACAGCTCTCCCGGCACAGCCGCCAGGAGACGTGGCAGTCAGGTGCAGGGGAGAGCGTGATCTGTCAGGCCCCCTGGCTCTCTCATCTCAATTACTCCAGAAACTCAGGGGTGATGATGGAAAAATCACTTATCTCCTTCTCTCTCTCTCAGAGTCTTCATTTTAAAATAGGAGAATTGAATTACGTGGTCTTTAAGGTCTCTTTAAAACCTGTCTCTGAGGATGAGCACAGATTGCTGAGATATGTTTTGTTCTCTAGGGAAAGTAAAACAGCCCCTGGTTTAAAAAATGCTAGTTTTGTGAACAAAGCCTGTGTCCAGGATTGAAATATGTCCAGTCTAAAATACTTAAATTAAAATGTCCTCGGGGTTTCTGAGAAACTATACAGCTTGATGTCATTACAATGTTTTCAATAAAATAGTTTTAATAACTGGCGTAATGGTTTAATTTCGTTCACCCTTTTGTATGCAAACTAGCACAAAGAGTAAAAATAGACTCCCTAAAGTGTTGTGGATTGTTTATTAAAATTTGAAATTATGCCACAATAGAGATTACATTGTTAAAGAGAAACTATTGCTTATAGTTAAAATTTAAATTCTTACTAGCCTGCAGCAGAATTAGGATCCTCAGAGAAATTGGGGGAAGAGATCAACCAAAAAACTTATATGCATACTAGTATATGAATAACCCATGGACACAGATAATGGTGGGGTGAAGGCCTGAGGAGGAGGAGAATAGAGTAGGGCGGAGATGGGTCAATGGGGACATAAAAGAAGGAGATTTCTAATACTACCAATAATAAAGATAAACTTTAAAAAAATACTAGTATTTGGGGTTTATTAGTTGACAATTTAAAAATATTTTAGAAACTTTGATTCTTGAGTAAAATCCAAAAGAATTATATTCAAAGGAAAAATAATATCATTCATCCTGAAGTTTCAAATTATAATTTCTTGTATTTTCCAGTTCAATTTAAAAATCACTAAATTTTAAGGCATGCAGGATAACTGAATATTTTTATTTTTAAAATGAAGAAACTGAGGTTCACTGTTAGAAAGCTAGAAAGTGACAAAGATGTGAGTTATACCAAGTACTAAAGGCTGGTGATGTCTTTGTGATAAATAAATACTGGAAATGAGTTTTAAAAATAAGAATGAGCCGAGGTCTGTTTGGCTCAGTGGTAGAGCGTCGGTCTGCGGACTGAAAGGTCCCGGGTTCGATTCCGGCCAAGGGCATGTACATTGGTTGTGGGTACATCCCCGGTAGGGGTTGTACAAGAGGCAGCTGGTCGATGTTTCTCTCTCATTGACGTTTCTAGCTCTCTATCTCTCTCCCTTCCTCTCTGTAAAATATCAATAAAATATATTTAAAAAAAATAAGAATGAGATTGATTCTCAAAATTCAGTATTTGTGCCTACATAAGCTTCTTTTCTCCTATGTATTTACTGTTTTTCTGCTCTTTATGTTTATTGTAAACAGATATTTTGGATCAACAATATAATTAATTAACATATAATGAGGGGAACTAAAGGAGGATGGAGATAGGCCAAAAGAGACAAGGCATTTAAAAGTCTCTCTGAAACATAGTATATTAGCTAACAACTTTTCCTTCTTTTCCTTTTGGGCTATCATTTCAGTGCCAAAGTCAGTAGCTTAACTTAGAAGTGCCTTTTAGATAATAATTAATATTTTCCCAAAATATATTAGGAAGTTTAAAATGTTTTCATAGGTCAATAAAACTGTCATATTTTAAAAAAATATTTTGAAATATGCAAAGCTATATCATCTATAAATATTTTTATATATTCTATCTAATAAAAGAGTGATATGCAAATTTACTATACCCCCACTATACAAACAGGCCACACTCTCAGCCAATCAGGAAGGAGTATGCAAATCAATCCAACCAAGATGGCTGTGGCCACAGAGAGAGCAGGAGGCTTGTATTTCCCCAGTGATGGAGGAAGCCAAGCTTTCTGCACACCCTGGCAAACCCAGGCCTCCACTCAAGGCTACAAAGTTTCAATTATAGAAGATAAATAAGTCCCAACAAAAATGGCAGCAGCCATGGAGCTGGAAAGAGCAGAAGGCTTGAGTTGCCCCCAGTGATAAAAGAAGCCAAGTTTTCACAGCCCTGGCCTGCGTTGGCCTCTGCTTAAGGCTACAAAGTTTCAATTATATAAGAAAAATAAATCCCCAGAAAATGGCTATAGCCACTGAGCATGCAGGAGGCCTGGCTCTGCTCAAGGCTACAGAGTTTCAATTATAGAAGATAAATAAATTCCAGATATCAGGGCCTCAGCTTGGCTCACTGGGGGGCATGGCCAGCCTGGAAACCACCACAGGACCCTTGCCCAGGCCACCCCACACTCCAGGGAACCCTCACCCTGATCTGGGACACCCTTCAGGGCAAACCAGCTGGCCCCGATCAGTGCACCAGGTCTCTATCATATCTAATCTTCCTATCTAAAAACAAAAACAAAAAACTATGTAAATTGACCATCACTCCAATACACAAGATGGCTGCCCCCATGTGGTCAAAGATGACTGACCCATGTGGACACAAGATGGTGCCACAAGATGGCCAGAAGGGGAGGGCAGTTGGGAAGGACCAGGCCTACTGGGATCAGGCCTATATGGGCTTCAGACATCCCTCAAAGGATCCCAGATTAGAGAGGGTGCAGACTGGGCTGAGGGACACATACCCCTTGCACAAATTTTGTGAACTGGGCCTCTAGTGTGTGTGTGTGTGTGTGTGTGTGTGAAGGAGAAAGAGAAATAAACATCAATGATGACAAAATCATGGATGGGCTGCTTCCTGCACCCATCCTAGTAGGTATCGAGCCTGCAACCCAGGCATGTGTCCTGGATTCCAATGGTGACCTCTGGTTTATAGGTCGACATTCAATCATCGAGAGACACTGGCCAGGCTACAAAGATATTTTTAAGTTATTTTATTTTCCTAGTTACAACATGATACATAGTCATTTAAGGGGAAAAAAGTTAGAACTCTAAGAAGTCAATCATAATCCATAAATAACAAAGTGTCCAGGCATATTTATTTCTATTTTTGTTCTACATACGATTACATAATTATCCAATATACACCCTAACAAGAACGAATTGAAAGAAAGGTTTATGGTTTCCTTTGAACTCAAGAACATTTATTTCTATCTGTTGAAGTATTAACCATTTCCATATTTTGGGATTTTCTGATTTCTTCCATTCAAAATATTATCTTGTGTTTAAATTAAGTTATTTCTAAATATGTTGAGATATAATTACTCAAAAGAAATATAGAACGCTGTGAAATTATAAGATTAACCTATGAAAATATGTTATATTTTAGTAAATTTCAATAAATCATTACACTAAATTCCATATTTTAGAAAAATATGCAAAAATATTATAATTGTAAAATTTTTATGTACTGACTTAAATTCCTCAGAATTTGACAAGAGAAAGAAACTCTACTTTCCCCACAGGAACTCCATCTACCATTTTGTATAAACCTACAACTTTCATTCATCTATGGGAGGAACCAAAGAATAATGAATGTCTATATTCATTGAAGGTGAAAGGCGGAAAACTGAAATTACTAAGCAGAGTAGGGTAGAGTAGAAATTATATAAAAAGAAAAATCTCTCTGGCTGATGAGCCTCAGTGATCAGAGCATAGGCCTGTGCACTGAACAGCTGTGGGTTAGACTCCCAGTCAAGGGCCAGTACCCGGGTTTCAGGTTTCATCTCTGGCCTCAGTTTGGGATACATACTGGAGGCAACAAATCTAAGTGTCCCTCACCTCCCTCCCTCACTCACTCTTTCTTTCACCCTCTCTCACCCTTTCACTTCCACTCTCTCTTAAAAAAAAAAAAAAGGAAAATATATCCTTTGGTAAAGATTAATGAATTGCGCTGAAATCTCCCTCCATTGTCTAAATAAAGTGGGGATATTTTCTAATTCCTGACCCAACTGATCATTGCACCATTTTCACCCATATGGAGAGGCATTGTTTTCATGCAAAAAAGGCTAAATTTATGTTATTCTCATTCAGATGAACTGTCATGCAATATATAAATGCAGGAAATGTAAATGGATTTTTTTAGAATAAAGGAAATATCTTAGAGTTTGTAACTATAAAAAATCAATGAAAAACAGAGAAAACTCTGATTATAAATGAAGAAAAAATGAAGAGTATAAAAGAAACAGTTTTTGCGTATATCAAAAACATAGTTGGAAAGCCTTGCTTTTAAAAGTTACCTTATAAAATAAGTTAACCTTATTATGTTAAGAAAATGTAATTAATAAAACACATAAATATATTTTGCATATAAAATATTATACACTAGTTCCTCATAATGTTAGCTCTATATTTAGTAATATCTCATTAGGCTGTATATATGTCATCTAAATAATTTGCATACTTAAAAGTCACTGAGTACTTACTTGTAAACATAATCAATTGTAATGCCTGAACTAATTCTAAAAGCAAAATCATATGAAGAGGAGATTATAAACCTGACCCAAAATCCATAAGAGGAGCGCTTTCCCATACTATTGCAGAGCCTCAACTGGTAAGAAGTTTGCAAACTCAAGTTCAAAATGAAAAAAAAAATTGTTTATTTGAAGCTAGGCCAGATAAATATGTACTTCACTTTGCAAAGATACTGGATTTCCCACATTCTGCACAATTTCATGTGTTACAGAGAATGAAGGAAAGAAATAGAGAAGCAGAGAGATGTGTCAAAAATGTCTCATACATTTTTAAGATATAGACCCCTTTATCTTTCTGTAGGTACAGCTTAATATGCCATTTTACATTTGGATGAATTCCCAGGATGTGAGAATAAAATAGTGAAAAGTTCAAGCATATGTGCTTCCTTAGAACAGAAAATGAAGGAAATCAACTAATCCAGGCTGTTTTCAATGATTTGAAGCTTAATGTTTCTCAAAATTGTTAGTCATTTGTAATGCATTTCTGTATAGTAGAGAACTTGGAATTGAATGGATAACTCAGAGTTAAAAATAACACACTGTTCCTCAACTGTGATTGCTTCTGCATTTACAATTATTAAGCATTTACTATGTGCCCTGAGTGGTTAATGGCACTTTGCTTAGGGAAATGAGCAAAATCGGAACAATCCTTTAACTTGCAGTCTATTGGGCAACTATTCTTCAATTCCAGCAGTCGCTGACATAGGAACAGTAAGTTGTGGTAAACATTTTGATGCTAAATCAGTAAAACTGAGGCACAATACAGCTTGTCCATGCTAAGGTACAATTTCTAAATCTGCATTTGTCCAAGTTACCTAAACTGAGTGGTATATTGATATGAAATATTAATATCTTGTTTTATATGAATTTTAATCTTAACTATTTGATGCTTATTTAACTTTTAAGACTCTTGGGAAACATAAATATACTTTGCTACTTCACTAAAATATTGAGATTTATGTAACTAATTATATTCAGATTTTCTGCTTTCGTGGTCATGCTGGATTTTCAGAAATATTAGTCCAGCATCTGAGTAAAATTCTTTTTACTGATGATTTTAGTAATCATTAATACCACACTACACAAAGGAAATAAAAGTAAATGCAATAATCATTTAATAAACATTTCTGAATGTGATTATAATTAAATATAGTAGATAAAGAAAAAAATAAATGTTAGGACTGCTTTATTTGAGATAACTTAATTTTTCAACCACAAGAGCTATTCTTAAACAATACCTGTAATTCTGTGGTTCTTAGAGAAGTTATGTTCTGGAGACATTGAGCACTACCTGGAAGGTTTTTTGATTGTCAAAAGAGGGACAAAATGGAGGATACTAATGGTTTCTAGTGGGTAGAGAGGTGCTTCTATCTCCTGTATTACACAGGACATTCCCTGGACTAAAGAATTGTCTAATTCAAAATGTCAATAGAGGAGAAATTGATAAAACCTATACTAAAGCCATGATGTAACCATCAACCTCCTTGGTATTTTGTTGAAGGAGCAGAAAACCTACGCCCACATAAAAAAGCCACACATAGGTAGCTATGAATATTTATTTATTTATAATTGCCAAAATTTGGAAGCCATGGATAAATAAACTGTGGCACAGCAGACAAAGGACTATTACTCAGTGCTAAAAAGAAATGCGTTGTTGAGCCATGAATATACATGGAAGAAGTATAAAGCATATTCCTAAATGAAAGAGTCTTTAGGGCTTTTTATGAACAATATCATGTCATCTGTGAACAATGACAGTTTTACTTCTTTTCCAATTTGGATCCTTTTATTTCTTCTTGTCTGATCACTATGGCTAGCATTTCCAGTACTATGTCAACCAGGAGTGGTGAAAGCAGGCATCTCTGTCTTTTTCCTATTCTTAGGGGAAATGAATTTAGTTTTTGCCCATTGACTATGATGTTGGCTGTAGGTTTCTCATATAAGGCTTTTATTATGTAGAGGTAGGATCCCTCTATTCCCACTTTGCTGAGAGTTTTTATCAAGAAAGGGTGTTGGATTTTGTCAAATGTTGTTTCCTGCATCTTGTGGGTGTAGCGGAGTGATGGTTAATTTGCATATTACTCTTTCATTAGGTAGCATATTTTTCATAATACTGCTTTAATACACCAACTTAAAGATGCTACATTTACATTATTATTAAACAAAAAGACTCCTGATTTTATGCATAGTCTATGGACACAGGCAATAGTGTGGTGAAGGCCTGGGAGGGGTGATGCAGAGTGTAGGGGGACAATGGGGAGGAAAGGAGGCATCTGTAATACTTTCAACAATACAGGTAAATTTAAAAAAAAGAGTTACGTTATTTGGAGTCAGAAAGTTTTGAGATAAATGTGATTAGATAATATGTTATTCTATTGTATTATGTTATACATGTATATAAATAAGACAAAATTATATCTAAAATTAAGCACTTAATAACACAATCTTGCTGTTTAACAAGGCAATAATTTTATTCTAAGCAAGATAAATTATAACACAAACTATAATTAACCTGCAGTCCAAATGAAATGCAGTGAAAATACCATTTTGCCTATTATGTATGAGTAATTTTTATAAATTAACATCATACAAATGTTGCAAAGCACTGTATTTGATAAAACAAAGGGATGTAAGCTAGTATGTATTTCTCCACCAAAGAATAATAAAAAAGGAAAAATAAACAGAAAAAATAAATAGATGCATGTGTCATTGTTTTTACTAACTTAATCTTCTAGTATTCGGAAATGTTCAGGTCTTATTTACATGGAATTCTAGTATTAAAGTGATTTTAAGAAATGTAAATATTAGTTTATAGGTCATTAATGTTTGTAAAGTTTTAATATTCTATAGACCTACTATATGGACTAGCACTGACTGAGAATATTAGTGTTCAAAAAAAGAAGGAAAAGAATAACAATAAAAACAAAAGTTAAAATAATATAATGGGAAAATGTAGCATTTATAAAATTGAAAAGGTAATTAAATGCTGTCTCTAAAAAATTACAAAACAATTGTTTCGAAAATACAGATTACTGATATTCGTAAGAGGAACACTATAAATCAATATATGAATAGGGACTTAAGGCTTAAATATCCATTTCTCCAAAAACTCAAATCATTTTCTTTTATAAAGAAAGAGAGTAACACCCAGCCAGTGTGGCTCAATTGGCTGAGCATGTACCATGTACCAGGAAGTCACTAGTTTGATTCCCAGTATTGGCACATGGTTGGATTGCAGGCTCAATCCCCAGTAGGCAGTGTGCAGAAGGCAACTGATCAATGTTTCTCTCTCATCAATGTTTCTATCTCTCTCATTTCTTCTCTCTAAAGTCAATTAAAAATATTAAAATACAAGAGTGAGTACAAATGCAACGTTAAAAAGGGAAATATTATTTTCTCAGAAGACAAGGACCTATTAAGAATCTTTTCTATAAAGAATGACAGAATGTTATATTTTGAGAACCACTAGGACAGAGCAGTTATAATTTATCATTGCAGCTCTAAGATGTCTAAAGTTAACAAGAGATATACAATCAAGCCTTTTTGGTGAATGATTAGATGGACTGGTGGTTGAGAAAATTAATTTTTTAAAGTGCTGAATTAACAGCGAATAGATTAGGTTCAAGTTTGAGTTCTACGGTAGTTCTAAATTATTTCCAAGTCTTCTAAGTTACTATACATATTTTGCCTCAATTTTCATTAAAAATATATGGCTTGCATATTGGGGTTTAAAAAAATTTAGATGCCATCAGATTGAACCATATGTCTTTACTATTTTCGTCAGTCAAGTATCAGCAAGATAAAGTAGTTAAAAAGAAAATAAAAAAAAGGAATCAGCCAGGACCGGTTTGGCTCAGTGGATGGAGCTTCGGCCTGCGGACTGGGGGGTCCTGGGTTCAATTCTGGTCAGGGGCACATGCCTTGGTTGCGGGCACATCTCCAGTAGGGGATGTGCAGGAGGCAGCTGATCGATGATTCTCTCTCATTGATGTTTCTGACTCTCTGTCCCTCTCTCTTCCTCTCTGTGAAAAATCAATGGAATATATTTTGGGGAAAAAAAAGGAATCATTTAAATATGGTAGATAAATTCATAGGTTTGTTGTAATAGTTAGAAAATAACTAAATTAGCCGGGACCAGTTTGGCTCAGTGGATAGAGCATCGGCCTGTGGACTGAAAGGTCCTGGGTTCGATTCCGGTCAAGGGCATGTACCTTGGTTGCGGGCACATCCCCAGTAGGGATGTGCAAGAGGCAGCTGATCGATGATTCTCTCTCATCGATGTTTCTAGCTCTCTATTCCTCTCTCTTCCTCTCTGTGAAAAATCAATAAAATATATTTAAAAAAAAAGAAAATAACTAAATTAAAGTTCCAAATTAAAGTTCCAGCATGCTATTTTGTAGATATTGACAATATGATCCCAAAGTTTATATAGAAAGGAAGAGGCCTAAATCAACTGACATATACAGAACAATAAAAATTTCTTGTATGTATATACATACATGCTTATGCTTCTTTTACATATATGTTTGTGTATGTGATTACATAAATTTATGTTTACAGTTTATATTATAAGGCAGCACTAAAAAAAGGTGCTAAAGTTAAAACAATGAATAAGATGTGGCTTTAAAGTTGAAGAAAAATAAGGTGACAGATAAATGGCATGCAGGATTTGGTGGGTGGGGCTAAACAACTTTCAGGGACTTCCTGGAGTTATCTGTACATCTGCCTCTACCCCAACTAATACCCCTTCCCCCTCACCACACACAGGCATTGCTAGTGATGGGATTAAGTTTGGCCTCTGAGGTGAAATAAAAAAGTCTATCCCATTTTAAATATATTTTTCTTCCAGATAACATTATCGTTAGTAATAAGTATTGACAATATAAAGAAGAAAAACCAACCAAACCAAACTTGTAGCTCTATTCTCTTTCTTGCAATTTAGAACATATGTGTAGGAAGACATGACATGTGAAGCTATGCAGCAATGTGCCTAGGCATACTTAATATAGGACAGGCCTTCCACTACTACAGGATTACTATGCAAATGTGAGAATAACATTTTTTTTAGAATAACAGGGTGGGAGGAACCTCCCTAGAATTATGTAGCCATTTCCTCTCTGGCTCATGCACTTGCACTGTGGCTTTTTCCTGTTTCTCTGGCTGGCCATCCATCACATTCTTGGTATAGCACTGATCTGCAGTGTCACCTCATTGTGCAAAGTTAATGTGACCTGGTGATTTCCAATTTAATTTCCTACGGAAATTTGTAACAGGCCTCAGAACAGCATGAGTACGATTTAAGCCTCCTTTACTGAAAAGTATCTGTAATTAGGATTCCTTTATAGCTTAAATATTTTATATATTGCCTACATGTCCACATCAAGCATATTTTGCTTCAAAACCAAAACAATTAGGGAGAAAACGCTAATTTGGCCCTGTTTGTAATTTTTATTATTCTGCAATGTAGGCCTCAAATGATGATTTGGAAGTCATTTTCATATTTTAACCTCTTTGAATAGCTCTACGCGCAAATGGGGATTTACAATATCAGGCTTGCTTGACAACAAAAGGTTTGGATGCCAAGTAAGGGATCTATTTTCCAAAAGAAGCCAAAACATTGTGTGCTCTACATAAATTCATAATTGCTGAGCAGCCTTTCTAAATGACTCTTCTAATTCCTCAGCAGATTATGCTTCCAATTTTTAAGAAATTAACTTAATAGTGATGGAGCTTGTTCAAAATTTCCGTTCTCTCTAGCATCAGATTCATAGATTTTTTTTTTTGTATAGTATTGAGGAAATCCTTTGTCTATTACTCTATCCTGAGAACCAATGTGCTCATTTTCTAATCCATGTTAATCTGTCACTGGGTAATTTTGAAGGAAAGAAGCAGTCAACACTCCTAAAGTATATTTAAATGATCTAATCTGAATGTGAGATGTCTCTTCTCAGATTGCTAATCATTAAATAAACACTATTATTTTGAAATATAACACCCAAAACTGTTTTGATTCTTTTGTTGCTATTCATTGATGGTATCTTCCAAGGAATCACATAAGTACGGGAAACAACAGAAAAACACAGGTTGCAACAGAGACAGGCAGGGATACTGTGTCCCTCTAGAACACAAATCTATATTAAAGAAAAAGGTTTTGGTCACATCTGGTTGGATGATGTGTGGGCAAGCACCATTGAATTGACTGTTCAAATTCAGAATGTTTCTAAAGAAATGCACGTATTTTTTAAATCTGAACATGAAAAGTATGTTTTATACAAGGTCAAGAGATAGGCTGCTGTGGTCAGTGCTAATACATAAAATTTCTGTATACATGAAATATATACCACTTTGTACTGTGTATTCTAATTTAGAAACATTATTATCCACTAATTTTGATGGAGTTCAATATATCTTTTATTGTGTTTTTAATTGTCTGTGCTATTGGAGTAATATTTAAGAAACCACTGCCAAATCCAAGATTATGAATATGAGCCCCTAGGTTTTCTTCTCAGAGTTTAATAGCTTCAGCTTTTAAATTTAGTTATTTGATTCATCTTGAATTACTTTTTCTATATGGCATAAGGTCAGATGCAAACTATTTCTTTTGAATGTACATATCTAGGTTTCTAAGAAACATTTTTTGAATAGATTTTTCTTTTCCATTATATGTCTTGGCACCACTGTGAAAATTTAATTTAGCATAGAATTGCAAGTTTATTCCTGAGCATTCAATTCGATTCCATTGGACAATACGTCTAGCCAATCTTCACCACAACACATTCTAATGACACTGTCAAATGAAAGACAAGGAGAATCCTAACAGCAACGGAGAAAACAGATTATAACTTACAAAAACCCTCTGTTAGGCTTTCAGGAGATTACTCAGCAGAAACCTTATAGGCCAGGAGACCGTGGAGTAAAATATTCAAAGTGCTAAAAGGAAAAAAAAATGAATAAGAGTACTCTATCCACAAAATTATCCTCCAGAAATAAAGGAAAATTAATACTTGCCCAGAAAAAAAAGAAACTAAGAATGTTCATTTCCACTAGACCTGCATTACAAGAAATCCTGAAAATGTCTAATTACTATAATGCATACTGGAAACTGATAGAACAATATAAGATTATATACCAACTATACATAAATAAAATAGTTACAAAAAAGAAGCTAAATAGTAACATGAAAATGGAAAAATATTCAAAACACTGGTAAATGTAAATATACAGTCAGATTTAGAAAATGAATTCGGTAATGTGATGGTATGCCAAATAATTATAGTTAAAAGAGCCCTAAAAAAACTATACTATAATTTGTGAATGAAAAAACACTATAACAAATATAAACATGATATCAAAATACAAAATGAGGAAGTAAAACAGGTAGAGTTGTCCTGTTCTTAACTAGAGAGGGGTTGTAATTATTGATATAAACTCTATGTGATAAAATATTCCATATTAATGTCACTGGAAATTTACTAACTTCAGAATTATTTGTATGTGGTTTGACCTATGTCATGAATTAATCTTAAATAATTCTGCCCACCACTAAGGTGTAGTGTATACTAGCTTTGTCTACTGAATGAATTGCTTAAGACAATAAGCCAATGGGGACCATATCAGAGGAGACAACTGATAACAGCCTAGGAATCTAAATCAAATACATTTTGCTTTTAGTTTATCAAGTTGCATTTTCTTAAATAAACTATATCATAAATTCTGAGGGGACTGTTTGTTTCTGATTTACTGGCTTTCCCCCCTTTTCTCTCTAATTCACATAGCTACTTTTATACTAGTACAAAATAAATATATATTAATAATAAATACTTTAGTGAAATATTAAATTATATAGTGACCCTTCCCCTGAGCATAGCAGTCTGGTAACTACAGCAAATGAATAATAAATAATTAAATGTATTTAGAGTTGAATCAAAAGTGAACCCTACTTTTCTCTGTCTTTTTTTCTGATAATTTATATGCCATCTAAGCCTTCTCTGCCAAGAAAGAACATACCTTTTCACAGTATTTGGCTCCTTTCTAATTCCTTTTTATTCTCCAAATGATCAGTGGTGGCAATTTTTCCAGCTTTATTGATATATTTGACATATAAGTCAAAGTTTAAAATGTACTTGTTCTTTTGACTCACTTAGGTATTGCAAAATGATTACCACCAGGGTATTAGCTAACGCCTCCACCATGTCACATAATTACCTTTTTTTTTTTTACATTAGGAAAGTTTAGTGTTTACTCTCTTAGCAACTTTCAAGTATATAATACAGTATTAACTGTATTCACAGTAGTTTGCATAGAGGGCTAGAATTTATTCCCTAAGTAGTAGTTTGCACCATTTGACCAACATTTTTCCATTTTCCCCACCTCATATTCACTGGAACCAGCATTCTACATTCTCTTTCTATGAGTTTGACCTTTTTAGATTCCACTTGTTAGTGACACCATACAGTATTTTCCATACACTCTCTGACATTTTACTTAGCATAAGTAAATGACAGACTAGTGACAAAATTTGTGTAAGCGGGATGGGGGAGGTCCCTCAGCCTGGCCTGCACCCTCTCTAATATGGATTCCCTCTCACAATCCAGAACCAGTGGCTCCTAAGCGCTCACCTGCCTACCTGTCTGATGCCCCTAACTGCTCCCCTGCCGGCCTGATGGCCCTAACTGCTCTCCCCTCCTGGCCTAAACCCCCTTACTGCCTATGTGCTCTCCCTTCCTCTCTGCACCTTCAGAGACTGGCTCAGGAGTGCTGAGAGCTCTCCGCCAAGGCACCACCCCCATCATGACACCCTCTTTATGCCCGGTGGCACTGTGGATCTGTATGTGTCTCCACCAAGGCGGTTGCTGTATGATATGGTAGTCTGTTCTTAATATTTTGAGGCATCTCTATACTGTTTTTCATAGTAGTTGTACAAATTCATACTATCAGCAACAGTGTTTAAACACTCCTTTTCCTGCTCCTCAGAAACCTTTGTTTTATTAATGATAACCATTCTAACAGGCGTGAGGTATATCTCATTGTGATTTTCATTTATATTTCCTTGTTGACGTAAAATATTGGAACATCTTTTCATGTACCTTTTAGCTATTTGTATACCTGCTTTGGAAAAAAATGTCCATTGAGTTCCTCCAACTATTTTTAAATCAGATTGTTTGATTTCTATCATAGTTTTATGAATTATTTATATATTTTGGATTTTATCTCCTACCAAATATATGGTTTGAAAGTAATTTATATCATTCCGCAGGAATATTTCTCTTTTTTATTGTTTATTTTGCTATACAGAAGCTTTTTAGGTTTAATGCAGTTCCACTTATTGCTTTTTGCTTTTTGGTGTCATGTAAAAAATTGTTGTCAAGAAGGATGTCAAGAATTCCCCTCCCCTGCTATGTTTTCTTCTGGAAGTTTTATAGATTCAGGTCTTATGTTTAAGTCTTTAACCCATTTCAAGTGAACACTTCTCTTCGATTGCAAATAGCCATCACAGGAAAAGGTGCAACCTAGTATGTCTTTAAGAACGAGGCACATATTGCTCCTGAACACCCCTCAAAGATGCTCCCATTGTTTTGTACTCTGATTTTTAAAAAATGCTGCTGTGGGGGGAAAAACCATGAAGTTGAATCATAAGTGTCTTGTGTAGAAATACTTGAATGCTTTTTATTCTTTAAACACAAAACCTCCCAACTCTCCTGGGAAGATGTGGTGCCATGTGAAAAGGGCTGTGAAACCAAGATGTAAAACAAGGACCTTACAACCAAGCACTTCACAAAAGATTCATCTTTGTACTTCATGAATGATTTACTGTTCCGTACTTCATCATACATAGGCCCTTGATACAAAGTTATTATGGCTCTATAAAAATTGGGATTTTTATTACTGGCTTTTTATTACAGGGTTTTTATTAATGGCTCATCCTTATGCCCTCCCACTTTACTATGTTTCTTTTTCTCTTTTTATTATTTATTATTTATTATTTTTGGCTACATTGGTGTTAAATAGCCATAGAGAATAATAGTGAAGTGGTGAGGGAAATTAATAATCTTATGGTCTAATACATAGGAATTGAAGTGCTAGCTCCAACTTCTATTTCTCTAAATTGTCTGGATTCAGTAAATAGATGGAGATGGCTGTGTAAATATGTTCCATTCTCCCACATATTAATAGTTGAAAAATAGAAAAAATATTTTAGTTGGACAAATATCAATATCTAACAAACTGTTTTGATATATATATATATATATATATATATATATATATATATATATATAATTTAGTATGAGATAGACGCAAGTTTGGATATAATAAGGATGATACTAATTTTCTATATTTAAATTGGTTATATGTTGATTCCTATAACAAATAAAAAGGAAATGTTGGATAGGGAGTTGGAAACACTGGTCTTTGAGAAGTGAAGTCTAGGTTGGAAGTGTAAATCGTAAAGTTGCTAAGTCGTAGAGATCACATCAAAAAGAAGTTGAACAAGCAACTTTAATCCACACAGAGCAGAGATAGAATTGCTCAGAAGTAACTGTGTGAGAATTAATTTCCAGATAGAAAGCTGGCATACTGGTTGAATTCTACTGAATACTTACTTAAGGATAGAACTCAATGTTTCTTTTGCATTAAATGACAAATAGAGTGTGTTAGATATTGATATTTTTCCTATTTAAAATTATGTTCCCATTCTTCACTATGATATGTGAGAGATGAAAATATGCGACTTATTTATTTTTATATATTTGAGACATATATGACATAACATTGTACTAGTTTAAGATGTATAAGAGTGATTTGATTTGATGCATATATTGAAAAATGATTAAAGAATACATTTAGTTTATATATCTATCACCTCACATAGGTAATGTTTTTCTTGTAATGAGAACTTTAATGATCTAATCTCTTATTAACTCTTAAATACACAATACAATACTGTTAATTATAGTCATTTTCAATATTGTGGTAAAAAGACAGATATAACATTTTTTATTTCTAAATCCTCAATCCTGAGGATATTCATTTTTAGAAAGAGTGGAAAGGAGGAAGGTGGGGAGAGGGAGAGTGAAAGTAAGAGAGAACCACCTATGTGAGAGAGACACATCAATTGGTCGCCTCCCGCATGTGCCCCAACACAGGCTGGACCAGGGACCAAGCCTGCAATTGAATTATCTTCCCTCGACTGTGAATTAAACTTGGACCCTTCAGTCCACCAGCTGAGGTTCTAACCCCTGGGAAAACTGAAAAGTTTATTGCCCAGTCATTGGACATATTTCAACCCAGGATACTTGCTGTCTTCAATACACTATTCTTTCTAAAAAGGGACATCCATGTGTCTGACTTCAACTACCACCTTTGTCTTAAAGATTTTCAAAATTAGTATCCTCTAGACAAGACCTTGATTTTGACATTCCTAAATCATTTCTTAGGGTTTACTGTCATTGTTATTTCAAGCTAGTTGGCTTAAAGTATTTATATCCACATATGTATATCTACATAATAAGCTATCTCCCATTTTCTACATGTTCCTGTTCCTTAAATAAGCATATACATTTTAAAAAATTTTATCCAATTTTCTACAGAAGTAAATGATACCACCATAGGCAATGTTTTAAAGATAAACATCCATAATTATCCATGATTCAGTCATGTCTTTGCATAAATTCTCAGGAGCCAATTGGTTACCAATATTCTATAATCTGCTCATAAATAAATTTGGAATCTATTATATTTTTCCAAAATCATTTTCATTATCCTAGACCATCAACTTTCAAATATTTAAAATATATTTTACTAGATACTCTGCTCATATATATATATATATATATATATATATATATATCCTAATTCCCAACTGAAGTTGCACCCAATCATGCATTGCTTTAAAATTCATATTTTTTTCTGTTAACTCTCTATCTTCAAATATTCATCACTTTGCCCCCTTTACCTATCTTAAATGTACTGTCTGCATAAAAATAAATTATTCAGGTACTTTTTTTTCTTATTGCATACTTCTTTTCTCTTTTCTCTCTGAACTTTAGGTTCTACACTCATCCAGGAGACTTAAGCCTAGGAGAAATGCCTCTGAATGTGGGAGGGTTGTAGAAGAGCAGGCATTCTGCAGTTCAGGAATCAGACATTCTATTCCTTTTCATGTCCATGGCTTAAGGTGAAGAAACAGGGCTAAGGAAGTGAGCATTTTTCACCATAAGCTCTATTTTTAATGGAGTCACAATGTCAAATTTCTTAGTTCAAGATTCTTGATATTTACTAATATATTGACAAAATATTCCATAAATATATATTAAATGAATACATCTTAATGACACCCTGCACTTTTATCCCTTTCCTAATTGAATGAGGAGACATCATAAAATCAGGTATATTACATTTTCATGCCTTCAACTGATTATAAAGATTCTTTAATATTAATTAAATGAGAGCTATCACAATAGGAGTAAAGATACTATTTCCTACTAAGGGAATTATTATTCTCTGTCATTTTGTGCAGACTAAAGTGCATTGCTAAGCTAAATGTTACATTTTCTATTCCTGACTAAAATCTCTGTTCCTGACTAAATGTGTTAAATGAACCATGTTTTCATTTGCCCTGACATCTGTGGCTATCGTTGCACTCTCAAATCAGAACGTAATGTGTAAGTACACATTATTCTAAAAACAGGTATCATATCAAGGAACAGAAGGCAATGTCATCTGAAGCAATGGTCTTGCTGTGCCGGTGTGAAAAAGATTACACTTTTCATTCCATAAAGTCAAAGAAAATCATCGTATTATGAAAATATAAAATAATCAGCACTTAATACTATGCTGTATATTGATTATCTGTTAGGGTAATATTAAATTAAGATATCTGTGAAATACTTCGGGCTACAGTTTAGTCTTTTATATATTTTTATCAATTGGGTATCCAAGAAAAATATATTCCATTTGCCCTATTATTCTTATTATTTTGAAAGTATATTTAATGTGTGTATTTATTCAGTCAACTATACAAACATACTTTTTTAATCACTAATAAAATCATGGAACTATGAGCACACAGATAAAAGAGAAGAGAATGATATGCAAGTATCCTCATATTCCTGTATTGCATTGAAAACTTTCTCTGAGTAATCCATAAAATAACAAGGATCAAGATAAAGAGGATGATTTATACAGCTGTTACAACAGTGCTTCAATAACATTTATTCCTCATTTTACAAAAATTATTATGTAAGTGACACAGAAATATACATTCTGAACTGTCAGTTTTTCCATAGTCTTTCAAATTATGGATATATATTATAAATCAAAAACTTTTCAGAGACTGTTTACTCTTTCTGCCAAATGATACATTAAGTAAACACTACTCCACAAATTTTATATGACAGTTTAAATAGTAATTTAAAACCTCCTTAATTCAGTTGTTTGCTTCTTAACTTTGCAATGCTTTGCATATTATTATCTTAAAAAGTTAAATATAATGAAGAAAGACTTCTAATTATTAAACACTTTGCACTACTTATTATATGTCAAGTTTAATAGGTGGTATAAGATATTTCTGAATTTAAACACTATTCTGAATACAAATATGAACTAACATTAGATGAATTAAAATAATATTTGAAAATCACGTTTCTTATTACTAAAATGTTCTTTTAAAAATCTATCACCCTTACCCTCTTGAGAGGTTAGTGAAGTCAGCGTGAAGTTATTATATATTTGGTGCTGCTGAATTGTTATTTGTATATTTGTTTTGAAATTTGTGCTTAAATGCCTTCTCAAACTCCATTTAGCCATAGATCTTGTTGTGTTAATATTCATCTCCTTCTCTTGACACCTAATCTAGTCTCTGTTGGCTCTAATGCTAGGCAAGCACTTTTTGTTTGAACAGATGGCAATTACCTGGATTTATGGTAGGGGTTTTGTGAATTAAACAACCTAATAATGAAAGGAAACACTTCAGTTTGCTTGAGGGCCAGCTTGTGGAAAAGTAGAAATATATATTCCAAAGCAGTTTCAGTGACACACCTTATTTGTTGGTCCAGCAGTAGGGATGTGTTGGTCCTTATTCTCTTGTGCCATTTGGTGATTCAGTTCCTCTGAATTCAGCTATTCTATGATACCTGTCATCCAGCCCAGATGTCTGCTTACACAGGAGTTCTGGGCATTGTCTTCTCTATGGATGATATTTATCTGCTGCCCCCACTACCAATTGCTGACTCATCTTCATTTTCTATTCAAAACTACTCCTAAACAGTATTTTCTCCATTTATTTTTTTCATTATCCAGTTTCATGAGATAGTACTGTCATTCCAGGTTATTTCATCTCTCTAAAAAAAGAGATGACTATATAAAGAACCCAATCCTATTCCAGTGCTCTATGATCAAATGAGATCAAGCATTCCATTTTTTTTCAGAAGGGGTTATGGAGTAGCAATTCCCTACATGTGTGTGTTTATCCATCTTTCTTGGTAGTACACATTTTTGGAAAATTCTTTCAGTAATAATTTGGAGCATGCTCCAAACCCAAAGACAAATATTATAGTGTGCTATTTCTGTGACTGGCCCCACACTGTCTGACCTGGTCTCTGAAGTGAGATAAAGCTAATTCTCACCATCACACACAGTTTACAGAACTTACATCCCAAATAAGAAAGCATATTTAACTGCCAATGGGTTGGCATTTTAAAATAGTTAAAGACTTACATGATTCATATTTAAAACTTAGACCTTATGTTTTACA
The DNA here is from genome assembly GCA_963924515.1 of Vespertilio murinus. Taxonomy (NCBI): domain Eukaryota; kingdom Metazoa; phylum Chordata; class Mammalia; order Chiroptera; family Vespertilionidae; genus Vespertilio; species Vespertilio murinus. The sequence goes on along the minus strand of OZ004708.1, from coordinate 133,419,496 downwards.
GAAACCCCATCATTCTGCAAAGCAACTAGATATATAGGGTTTTATTCTTTGAAGTAAAGAAGAGTTTCAAAACAAAATGTCTTGTAAAATATACCTAAATGCTAAAACAAAGAAAATATACTAAACTTATTAAGGAGGAAATTTGCAAAGTGGAGAGCTAATTCTAGGTATAATCCAAGACATTAATTTATATATATGATTTCTGAAAAGAAAACTGGATGAGTAAAAATGTCATAGTGGATCTTAAATTCTGGAATGGTTTTTGTTTTGTTTTATTATTGACAATATTAATAGATGTTTCTTCTTTTTGTTCCCAACTATCCAGGCCCTGCCCCACCTCATGCCATCACCACGCTATTGTCTGTTTCGATGGGTTATGCATATATACATACAAGTAATTAGGTTAATCTTTTCCTGCCCTCACCCCTTTCCCTCTGAGATCTGTCAGTTTGTTCCCTATATATTTGTCTCTGGATCTGTTGGATCTATTGTTTGTCAGTTTACTTTGCTCATTAGATTTTACATATAAGTGAGACTATGTGATTCTTATATTTCTCTAACTGGCTTATTCCCCTTATCATAATTAAATGTAAAGAAACTCAGTCTAGATTCACCTGGCTGGTGTTGCTAAGTGGTTGAGCATTGACCTATGAACCAGGAGATCATAGTTCAATTCCTGTTCCAGGCACATGCCTGGGTCCATCCCCAGTGGGGTTGGGTGTAGGAAATAGCTTATTAATGATTCTCTCTCATCATTGATTTTTTCTATCTCCCAAAAGAAACTCAGATTAGCTAATTTGGGAGATGAGAGATCCTGTGGAGAGAAGGTTCACAGCTTGCAAACTCAATTTGCATGCAAGTTAGGTCATTTTTTTTTGAAGTGGTTTGTTATGCAGCAAAAAATAACTGAAAGCTGGTGTGTGTGTGCATATGTGTGTGTATGTACACATGTGCATGTTCAATCACATCCTTATGTATGTGCATGATTTCTTCCTACTGATCTGCACATCAATTGTATGTATTACAAATTTACCAAATTCAAATAAAATATTTGTCATTATGATTTAGACTCCAACTTGTTTTTCCAATAGTGAAGGTCTTAACAAAATCATTTATGTTTATAATTGTATGCCTTTATATAGCATAATGAGGTAGCTCTTAGAAATACACCATGCTATTAAGATGCATTTGAAACAAATTCTTTGAACTTCATACATAAAACTACAATAAGGTATCACCTTACACTTGTCAGAATGGCTACCATTAACAAATCAACAAATTATAAGTGCTGGTGAGGATATAGAGAAAAGGGAAAACTAGTTCACTGCTGGTGGGAATGCAGACTGATATAGCCATTTTGGGAAACAATAAGGTGCTTCCTCAAAAAAAAATAACAATGGAACTGAGGTTTAACCCAGTGATCCCACTTCCAGGAATATATCTTAAGAAATCAGAAATACCAATCAGAAAAAAAAATATATATGCACTCCTATGTTCATAGTAGCAGAATTTACAGTAGCTAAGATCTAGAAACAGCCCCAGTGCCTATCAATAGATGAGTGGATAAAAAGTTGTGGTATATTTACACAATGGAATACTACATGGGGGTGGTAAAAAAAACAAGTAACTCTTACCATCTTACCATTTGCAACAGCATGGATGGAATTCAAGAGTATTATACTAAGTGATATAAGCCAGTAAGAGAAAGGCATGATATCACTCATATTCAAAATAAACTGATGAACAAAATAGATCCAGAGACATAGAATCATGGAACAGACTGTTGAGAATCTCAGAAGGAAGACAGGAGTGTGTGGATGGGTGGGAAGAGATCAACCAAAGAACTTGTATGCATATATGTGTAACCCAAGGACACAGACAATAGTGTGGTGATGGCCTGGGATAAGGGGGAATGGTGTGCTTGAAGGGGTCAATGAGAAAAAAGGGGAACATATGTAATAATTTCAACAATAAAGATTAAAAAAATAAAAGAACATACTGATTGTTCCCATAATACAATGCTGACTGCCTGCTACTTTTTCTGTTTCAATATATGAAAGTCAAAAATGTTCAGCAAAATGATGCCTTCTTTCTGAAAACATTTACCAATTTAATAAGTCAATAAAATATTCAACAGATAAATGTAAGAATATTTAATAATGTCACCTTATGAATAAATATTTTTTTCTTTTTTCCAAAAGATAATGTTAAGATACTATGTATAAGATTCTATACATAGGAAATCAGATGTTAAAAGAAACAAAACAAAATGATCTTCACCAAACACATTTTAGTGGGAGGTCACCACTATAACAAAACTCAGTATGCAAGTCAATGCCAGTGGCAGAATGAGGTTGAATGCATGAAGCCAAAACAAAAAGCAAGAGATTAGAAAGGCAGATATAGATATATATTTTTTGTTCAAGAGCTTCATTATTTTTTCTCTGTTTGTAGTTCTGATCTTAATAAGATCTGTGTTGCCTTCAGCTCAGGGTAAAAACAGAGACAGTGCATTGTAAGTTATCACCATTCACCTTGGAAAAGTCAGAAACTCTATCAGGGTGCTGACTTTGAAACTCTATTAATTAAGTGGGTGAATGGTGAGCTCAATTACTAGTGGAAAGTGAGAAATATATCTGAGATTTGTTGAAGAGTTTTCTGGAAAACTCACTATCCAGTTAATGACATATGTTATCCAATGTATTCTGCACTTTTAAAAAGAATATATTTGATTGATTTTTTACAGAGAGGAAGGGAGATAGAAAGTTAGAAACATTTATCAGCTGCCTTCTGCACACCCCCGACTGGGGAAGTGCCCACAACTAAGCTACATGCCCTTGACCGGAATCAAACCTGGGACCTTTCAGTCTGCAGGCCAATGCTCTATCCACTGAGCCAAAGTGGTTTTGGCCATACTTTTGTCATCATAAGTTAGTTTTTTGTCAACTGGATCTAAAATATAGCCTATTATCAATAACAAATTACTTAAAGGGATGAGTCATTCACTAGTTACTATTATACCTAATTACAAAGCATATTCTTGGTAGGCTATAAACCCCTACATATATTTTCCTACAGTGAATAGGTAGTATAACTATTTTATGACATTTTTATTAATATTAAATTACATTAATATTATTAAACATCTTGATAGTGATTACAAATATACTAACACAATTGTTGTCATTATTCCTATTACTAACTTCTAGCAAATATTTGCATCATTGTTTAGAACCTGGCAGTAAACCTAAGAAGCAATTATAATTGATCCTATAAAATGGGAGAAGAGAGAAGAAACTGAATCTTAGTAATTGAAATTGTTTTCAATTTCACCAAGGTTGGTGACAGATCCCAATTTGAAACCACAAACACTGACTTGAAATAACTTTCGTTTAATTCTTTCATTAATCTTAATGTTCAATATTCTCTGAATTCAGTGATTCTAGTAGACCATTATTGAAATATGCCTACAAAAGAAACATACATATAGTTCAGTGATCAGGAATTGGAACAAAGCGGTATTGCCACATAAGTGGAATGTATGTATCAACAGAATACATAATTCAAAATATTTATCTATAATTGATAAAGCAAAATATCCCCAAAGTAAAATATCACTTAAAAATATCAAAAGAGGCATTCTGAAACTGACAACCAAAAGCAAACATCCTGTGACAATACCCTGAGACTGTGATGTGAAATTTCTGATTACTGAGGGAAAACCTTTATACTAAGTTTAAAGGAATAACTGTGTGAAGAGGTCAATCCCACTGTTTCCATAGCAATCCATTACAACTCTGCCCTACCGAGTGTCATCTCTGAGATGGAGAGGTGAAAGATGAGGAGGGGTTCAAGGATTTTCTACACGGATCATTGCATCGCTTGCTTAAAACCACATACTGAAAAGGGGGAAGATAGCAGCTTAGGTAAACACTCCTAAATGGCTGCTAGGCACAACAAGTTCAAAAAACAACAACTATAAAACAAATGTCTATCTCCCAAAAACAAAACGAAAGCTGACTGAGAGGAAGTCCTACATCTAGACTGAAAGAGAAAGAGAAGACTCCAGGGCACAAGCGCTGAAAAACTGAGGTAGGGGGGGTGAGGATGTGATAGGGCTGGTGGTGGATCCAGGCTGGCAAAGGGTGGTGCTTTCTTCAACCCAAAGAGAGACAAGCGCCCCATATATCTGAAATCCAGTTTCTGGGGAGAGGCTAGACTGTCTGCCACCAGGCCAGAAAGTGCAGCTGGCTTGCTCGCAGAGCTGAGGTTGTTTGCTGTGCTGTGGCACAAGACTTGGGGAGACGTCGGACACCATCGGAGAGACAGCAGCCATTGCTGTTGGCGACGCCCCAGCCTAGTGAGGCCCTGAGACTCTGCCCTGAGACTGAGCCCCTCACATCCAAGCTCCAAGCATCAGACTTTGCATATGAATGGCTCTCTCTGTTGCAGTTTAGCAAAATTGCAACCTGGGGCAAACATATCCAAGGAGGACAGGACTGTGGTTCACACTGTAGCTTCTGCGATTGTACTGGCCTCAGACAGTAGCTGAATTGCACCTCATTGAGACAAAAAAACCAGAGTTCTAGTGCTCAGTTTCAATCCCTCACACCCAGAAGTGACACATTCGGAAGACAGTCTCAGTGAACACCAAAGACCAGCTGAAACAAGGTGTGTCTCCAGCTCAGCAGTTCTTCCTTTATAGACACAGTGGATCCTCACAGGAAATTGGCCTGGAAGTCAATCCCTCCCAGTGTACCAACAGCAATCAAGGCTTAATTATACCAAGACTTTGCACTAAGCCCACAAAGGGATATAACAAAAGCAAGCACCTCAGGTGATTGGGGAAGCTGAACTACTGACCCCTATAGGTCACCAACCAAACAAAGCCACTCCATCAACATAGGGAAGCAACCAAAATGAGAGAACAAAGAAGCATGACATGAATGGGAGAGATGGAGGAGAGTAAACTACTAGATGACATACAGTTCAGAATCACATTTATAAAATTACTCAAGAATCTTCTAAAACCTTTGAGAAACTTGATGAGACCTCCAAGAAGCTTGGTGAGACCTTCAAGGACCTTAAAGAGAATACCAAAAAAAAAAATGGAAAACGACAAGCCAAAAATTAAGCATACAAAGTCTGAAATAAAGAATATACAGAAACTCAACTATAGATCCACATACCCCAATAATCAAACCAAAGATCTGGAATATAAGAAAGCAAAAATCACCCTACCAGAGAGGCAAAAAGAAAGATGAATCCAAAAGTGTGAGGATAGTATAAGAAGCATCCGGGATGGTTTAAAGCATACAAACTTCCAGATTTTTGGGTTGCCAGAAGGAGAGAGCAAGCAGAATATTGAGGGCTTAATGGAAGAAATAATGACAGAAAACTTTAACTGCCTGGTGAAAGAAATAGACCTACAAGTTCAGGAAGCAAACAGGACCCCAAACAAGAGGAATCCAAAGAGGAACACACCAAGACACATCATAATCAAAATGCCAAGAGCAAAAGACAAGGAGAAAATCTTACAAGCAACAAGAGAAAAACAATTACAGTATTTCCCCCAATATAAGACATCCTCCCAAAATAAGACCTACTTCATGGACACATAATACATCCCCTGAAAATAAGACCTAGCACATCTTTGGGAGCAAAATTTAATAAAAGACATTGTCTTATTTTCGGGGAAACAGGGTAGTTATCTACAAGGGACTACCCATACGACTGTCAGCTGATTTCTCAACAGAAACTATGCAGGTCAGAAGAGAGTGGCAAGAAATATTCAAAATGATAAACAACAAGAACCTACAACCAAGATTACTCTACCCAGCAAAGTTATCATTCAGAATTGAAGGTCAGATAAAGAGCTTCACAGACAAGAAAAGGTTAAAGGAGTTCAACAACACCAAACCAGGATTACATGAAATGTTGAAAGGTATTCTTTAAGAAGAGAAAGAAGAAGAAAAAGGTAAAGATAAAAAAAGTATGAACAACAAAAAGGCATCAAATACATACCTACCAATAAGCAAATCTAAAAATCAAGAGAGTAAAAAAAAATCTGAAGAACAAAATGGACTGGTGGATATAATAGAATCAGGGACATAGAAAGGGATTGTTCTAACAATTCACAGGAGGAAAGGGGTCTGAGTGGTGCGGGAAGAGATTGGATCTTACACCTATGGATGAAGAAAATGGTGGGGGTAAGGGCGTGGGGTGGGGTGGGGAATCAGGTGGAGAGGAGCTAAGGGAGAAGGGAAGAGGAACACCTGTAATAATATGAACAATAAAGATGTTTAAAAAAATAAAATAAATAAAATAAAACCACATACTAAGAATCCCTAGTTAGCCTCATGCAGTTTAGCAATTAAAATGTATCAATTAGTGTTTATTCCCTTATTTAACATATTTATTAAAAGCTACTCTAATATAGGCATTATTCTATCTTCAGAAATACAGCAATGAATTCAATGAAGAGAAGATAAAGAGGTGTGATTGGAGTAGCACATTAAAGACAGGAAAAATGTGAAGCAATTAATCGATATGTATAATATGTATACACACATATTTTAGGAGGGAGTTCATAAAGATATACTAAACTTTTGGAGATGTGAATTCAGTATGAAATCAAGCAAAGCTAAAGGAATCATACCTTTGACTATATTGGACTAAAAGGTACATGATTTAGTCATTAACATGAAACAATAATAAATAAATAACTGCAAAAAAAAATAAATAGTTGTGCCCTAACAGTGGTCGGCATACTCATTAGTCAACAAAGCCAAATATCAACAGTACAATGAGAAATTTGAGAGCCAAAAACCTACTTCTGCGCATGGGCCATGAAGTTTCAATTGCATTGTATGTACACACCTGCACATGGTATTTTGTGGAAAAGCTACACTCCAGGGGCCAAAGAGCTGCATGTGGCTCGTGAGTCGTGGTTTGCCGACCACTGCCCTCACCGGTTTGGCTCAGTGGATAGAGCATCGGTAAGTGGACTGAAAGGTCCCAGGTTCAATTCTGGTCAAGGACATGTACCTTGGTTGCAGGCACCTCCCCAGTAGGGGGTGTGCAGGAGGCAACTGATGAATGTTTCTCTCTCATTGATGTTTCTAACTCTCTTTCTTTTTCCCTTCCTCTCTGTAAAAAGTCAATAAAATATGTTTTAAAAAACTTAACAGTTGTTTTTAAGACATTGGTGTCATGAAACAAAATACAATGATCATGAGAGATAGAATGAAAATTAAAAGAACCCTATGATAGCCAGAGTTTAGAGCCTACAGCTTTGAAAGTGGTTTCAAACTATAATTCAGTGAGAGGAAGCCTTAGCAAGTCAAGCATACTCCTTGAATTTGGGAGGGATATCTGAGAAGCTCTGAACCACAAAACTGGACAGAGAGCTGGATAGGAGAGCTGCACATACAGAGAGAACACTGCAGACCTGCAGAAGGTTGCTCTAGAAGTATGAAACGGACTATTGATGCTCATGAGGATACTACCTGAGTCTCAATAGAAAATGATCCTACTAAAAGGTTAGATTAAAGAGTACAGGATATTCACAAAGTGACTTTTAATAATTTCCTTTATGTTTTATTTATATTTCTCTGTTTATTTCTACCAACTATACTAGAAAAAACGATTGATTCATAAGATACTGTGCTGTGGTTTCAAAGAAAAATTAATTAGAATTAGCTCTAGACTTAACATGGCTCTTGTCCTGCTTTAATAATATGCAAAGCAAGACCCTCAAAAGTCAAGGTGATTCCTAGTAATAGAAATGTGTCATAGCACAAAGTTAAAAGATAAACATGGGGATAAAATGTACCCCATACCAAACAAGGTAAAATATGTTTTACATCCAATAAAAAAGTACCGGGTGTACAAAAAATGTAAGGCATATTGCATGAAAAATTAATCACAGACCCTTGTTCACTGCTGGCACAGAGCTTAGAATTAGCAAACAAGGATATTGAAAGAGTTAGTATAACTTGGAAGTATATAATTATAATATATATGTTTATTACATCATCTAGAGGTGAACAGTATGATGTTGGAGAAGAAAAATACACTAGATAGGATGATTAACAAATTAAATGTCTCAAAATAAAATATTAATAAGCTTAAACCATAAAAATGTAAGCTATATAAAACAAGGAGAAAGTAAGATATTAACTTTACACATAACACACACACACACACACACACACACACACACACAAAGCATCATTGAACCATTAGACAATCTCAACTAAACTAATATAGATGTCATTGGATTCTCAAATTAGGAGGGAAAGAAAAATTCTTGAAAAATAATGGCTAAAAATTTTACAGATCCAAGAAACTTAAAAAAGTCTAATGCATAAGAATAATGAAGAAACTATCAAAAGTATACTAAAATCAAATTGCTTAAAACTGGTAATAAGGAGAAAATTTTAAGAACCACCAGAGAAAAAAGTTATATTTTGCAGAGAGAAGCAAAGAGAAAGATTCCAGAAGAGCATTTCTGAAACAGTGTAAGCTAGAAGACAGCAGAGCAAAATCTTTAATGCATGAAATATAATGTCAACCTAGAATGAGATGCTTGGGAGAAATATTTATCCAAAGCAATGGTAAAGTACTGTACAAATAAAATAGCTAAAGGAGTTGATTATGGAATGAGCCACATTAAAGAAATGTTGGAAGAAATCCTTCAGATGTAAGATTAGTGATAACAGACAGATGTATGGAACTGCACAAGGAATGACGAACATTGGAAATAATGACTACATGGATAAACAATACACACATTTCCTTTTATGTAAAGCACATCTAAAATATATCCTTCCACAGATTTTTAAACATCATTTTAGATTTAAAACAAAATCAAGAGAAAGGTACAGTGTTTTCCTATATGCATTCTGCTTCCACACATGCACAGCATCTATTAAGTCATCGCTCATCAGAATGGTCCCAAGGATCAACCTATATTGACATATCACAATCATCCCAAGTTCATAGTTTACATAAAGGTTCAACCTTAATATCAGACAGTCTATGGGTTCAGAAAAATCTAAATTAACTTATAACCATCATTATAATCTTAATCAGAATATGTTCACTGACATAAAATTTCTGTGGACTCTAACTATTCATCTTTCTCCTTCCACCTCTGGCAACCACTGATCTCTTTAAAAAAATTTTCCCCCAAGTTTTACAATATGATTGGCACACAGGATTGTGAAATTTAATGTATATAATGTGATATAAATCATTCTTAAAAGATAGTTAACTATTTCATTGAAATTAATATAAACATGGATCAGGTCTTAAAAACATATATAAAAATAAAATATTAAAAAATTACTTATCCCATCCTATTATATAGCCCAAAGAATAGGATGGGATAAATAAATACATAGTATATGAAGGCTACACATAAATTTTGGCTGTGGTAATTAGAAGCCAACAAGCAGCCAATAAAATAACATCAAGTGTTCTAGTCAATAAATCAACAAAAGAGAAAAAAATAAAATTATAACCCAAATAAAGTCAGGAAATAAAAGAGAAAAAAACAGATAAGTGATTCAAAAAATAGATAGGACAGATAGAAAAACATAGAGAAAGTGGTAAATTTAAACATAATTATGTCAATTTAAGTGAAAATGCAGTAGTAAATATTCAAATTAAAAGGCAGACATAGTTAGATTGCATGAAAAGGCTGAAAACATATATTTAATAAATGCACACTAAAAAACAGATTATTTGTATAATTTTAAATTACCTCCCAAATTAGCCAAAATATTTATTAATTACTGTGATGATTTTAACATATGTCCACAAACTCTTTGATACTTTTCTCTCAGGAAAGTAGAAATTCATCCCCCTCCTCAGGTGTTGCTGGATTCAGAGAAGCTTGTTTCCCATTAATAGAATATTAAAATGGAAAAACTGTAAGTTTACAATAGAGAAACCTGCCAGACCCTACCATGTCCCAGTGATCAAGTAAAACATCACCATCTACATACACTGAGTGGCCAGATTATTATGATCTCTGAACACACAATAAACGGGCCACTCAGTGTACTTCTCTTGAGTACTTCATTTATTTGATATCAAAGATACTATAAATTGTGCATCTGATCAGCTTTCCCCTGTGCACTGGTTGATAGAGAGCTCAGGGCAAATAGTCTAGAATACTGTTAGTACCCATTTGAGATACAAATACCCTGAGTGGCCAGATTATTATGCATTCAGAGATAATAATAATCTGGCCACTCAGTGCATATAAAACCCTAATATGCAAATAGACCAAACAGCTGAACAACTGAACAAGCAGTCACTATGACATGTGCTGACCAACAGGGGGCATGTGTGCCCCAATGACAGCAGGTGGCAGAGTGCGGAATATGGTGGGTGTCGGCCACAGCAGGATGGTAGAGCAGGTGAGTGGGCCACCAGACCAAGTCAGGGCACCGGTCGCAGTCATTGGGGCGAGTCTCTGGTAGTTACTGAAAGTTACTGAAAATTCTCTGTTCCCACACAGCACAGTCCCAAACAGTGCTTGCACCTGCTACCAGTGTGGCTCTGATTGTCCCTGAGGGCTTTTTGACCTCCCTCTGCTCCTGAGGGGCGATTGGGCAACAACCACTAGTTGTGTCCATTGATAGTGCCAGCCCTGGTTGCACTCACTGCTGGCTCTGGTCCCAATCACTCCGTGCTGTCAATGGGTGTGAGCAGGGATTCTGGAAGACAGGGGACTAGGGGCCATGGTGGGAGGAGCCAGGCGGATTTGCAGAGGATGGGCCGAGAACTGCCCCTGTGCCCAAAATAGCCTCGTGGCCCACAGTTCCTTTCAAGGCGGACAAATACATGCACTGGGCCCCTCGTCCTATATAATTAAACCCTAATATGCAAACCAACTAAACGGTGGAATGATCGGTTGTTATGACATGTACTGACCACCAGGGGCAGATGCTCAACCTAGAAGCTGCCGCCTGGTGGTCAGTGCACTCCCATAGGAGGAGTGCTGCTCAGCCAGAAGCTGGGCTCACAGCTGGTTAAGTGCAGCAGCAATGGCAGGAGCCTCTCCTACCTCTACAGCAGTGCTAAGGAGCCGAGAGCAAGTGGGTGGAAAGGAGCAAGTGGTCCTGGACCGCGAAGGGATGCTTGACTGCTGGCTTAGACTGAGAAGACCTAACCTGGCAGTTGAACATCCCCTGAAGAGTCTGGAAATGCTAGAGAGCACAGGTCAGGCTGAGGGACTCTCCCCCTGCACCATTCCCAGTGCAGAAATTTCATGCACTAGGCATCTAGTTAATGATAATTGTCTGATATGTGAGAGACACATAATCTCTGTGATATTCTTGCCTAAATGTTTTAATCTCATTATACGCATAAGGAAACATATCTATGTTCAACAAAATAGCAGTATTCTTACAAAGTGTCGAAATAATAAAAGAATAAGAAAGACTGAGAAATTGTTAGATTAGAGGAGACTAAGTTGACATGACACCTAAAGGCAACATAGTATCCTAAATTATATCCTAGAAGAGAAAGAAGAAAAACTGGGGAAATGTAAGGAAATTTCAAAATTCATATATTCATATGTGTAATTTAGTTAGAAAGACTACACCAATGATAATATCTTAAGTTTGATAAATTTGCCATGGTAAGTAAATACTAACATCTGGAGAAGCTGTGTAAAGGAAACATGGGTAGAATCTGTATTGGCTTTACAACTTTTTTTAAAATCCAAATTCCTTTCTTTTTTCTTTTTTCTTTTTTTTTAAATATTTTATTGATATTTTACAGAGAGGAAGGGAGAGAGATAGAGAGCTAGAAACATCGATGAGAGAGAAACATCGACCAGCTGCCTCTTGCACACCCCCTACCGGGGATGTGCCCGCAACCAATGTACATGCCCTTGACCGGAATCGAATCCGGGACCCTTCAGTCCACAGACCGACGCTCTACCACTGAGCCAAACCGACCTCGGCTAAATTCCTTTCAAAGTATATCATTAAAAACATACTTTTTGCAACAGTCATTGAAGAATATTTTTAAAAAAAAATAACTACTATATTAGAATGTTCTGGTGTTGCCAGAGGAGTTGATGGGCCAGCGTTCCCAGATACATATATGAGTGAGGTTCATGGGGTACAGCTGAAAGGAGCATTTTCAGAAGCCCCCAAAAGAGAATGAGATGCAGCAAAAGGCTTTATTTGCATGGAGTTACATTCCTCCAGTTGTAAATCCCCATGCCCCTTAAACCAGTCCTGAAAAGGTGCAGCTGGGCTTCCAACAGAGCCAAGGCCAACTTCCAGAGCTTCCATTCACATTGCAGCCGGGTCCAGTTCAGCCTCTAGGCTCATTCAAGTGCAGCAGTCCACTGTGTGGGTCCCACATGACCGTAAGCCACATGGATGGATGCTGGGGAATGTGTCCCTTTCAACAGGAGAGACAATAGCCAGGTGCAGAAGAGAGAGAGAAAGAGAAGAGAAGAGAAGAGAAGAGAAGAGAAGAGAAGAGAAGAGAAGAGAAGAGAAGAGAAGAGAAGAGAAGAGAAGAGAAGAGAAGAGAAGAGAAGAGAAGAGAAGAGAAGAGGAGAGGAGAGAAGAGGAGAGAATGCCTCTTTAGTTCAGAAGGTTATATATCCAGGTTCTGTGCATTTGCAATGGCCAGCCTATTCTGGCCACTGACTAGCTCCCCTGTGTGATTGATTGAAGGGTCCTGTTACTCAGACCTTATGGGACAGGCATCCAAGCTGCCTGTGTCCAGTCTCATTCCCCTTAGATCAGCAGGGATCAGATTGGAGAGTGTTAAATTAGCAAAGCTGTATAAATGGCATGTCTATATTATGTAGTCATTCCTTTACCCCTTGTCTGTTAACAATAACCAGATTATTACAAGGGTATCACTGGGACTCCAAAGTCTTCACAGATTTTAAGTGTTGCTTGAAAAATAATCTTAAACTATGAGTTAAGAATGTTTCAGTTTGAAGTTGCTTGTATGAGAAATAGCACAGCAGTAAAAGAAAAAGATAGGCTACCTTGTGATCTTTGAATAAGGAATATGTGTCTTCAAACAGTACAGACCATCATCCCAAGAGCTGTAGGAGTTGTAGCATGTAGGGCTGGCAAGCACACCTCTTATGTAAATGACAGAAACAGAGGGCTTTCTGGTTCTGACTTTTTAAAGGGATCATTCTATATTCTTTTTTATTCAAATGTGAATCTAAATGTGAATAATACCACATCTTTACCTTTCCAGGTTCTACTTCAATGCAGCAGACAAGAGAAATGGACCGCATTTTTAAAGAAAAATCAAGATGCTGGTAGTGGGACGTCGGGGTGACCACTTTCTAAATCTTTATTCTCAGCGAGGCCTGTTAAGTGTGAAGCTGTGTACAGCTTAGAAATAAAAGCAACGAGGCACTGTCTGGCAGAATCCCTTCTCACTCAGCAAATGCAACGCAACACTCCTTCATATCAAGGCAGCATGTTTAATTGCCACTGTCGCCAACAGAACCAACCTGATAATAACCAGTTCTGAATTCTTATGAGGCTCTCTCACCAGTGAGCATTGTCAGGTTTTCTGCTGTTTTGTAGTTTACCACTCTGTTGTATTTTCAAAAAGATTGCCTGCGGCAATTGGCATTCCAGTGAAGCGAGAGATGTGTGCCTCATTGCAACTCATGGTTGACGCAGAATAAATATTTTTAGAGCTCTATAATCATTTTTCTGTGTTTAAAAAAACCTGTAACAAAATCTTCACAATGGCTCAGTGGGCCCACTTTTAAACCGTGCTACCCTCCTGAGGCACATTCTTAGAAAAGGACCAAAATGATTTAACTATATGTACACACACACACACACACACACACACACACACACACACACTCCTTAGACATGAGGCAGATTTGAATAGCCTGCAATAACTGTGGTTACAATGGGCTTACCTCTGCCTTTTGCCCCGTCAAAGAATCACAGTGTCACGTTATTTTGGATGCCACACAAATCTAAGCACCTAGAACTATGAGCAAGAAGCTATTTGTTGTTGTTGTTTTTACATTTCCCCACAAATAACTCTGGAAATGTTCTTTGGGGAAATTATATAAATCAGCTGCCATAAGGTAGTTAAAGTCATGACGATGATTTCTGCTCAGTGAAGTTCTCATTTAGAGCTCCATCATTGGACTTGCACACTGCACAGGCTTCAGTCATGAAAAGATTGGCAGCTCCCTCTGCTGTTTCTCCGGGGGAGGTGCGAGGGCTCTGGGCTCACCTCTTTGTATAATTTCCTTTCCTGTGAAGCTGGGCTTTCCAGGTTGTCAATTAATGGCCTTCAAGCTGGCAAGCTTTCAAATCCCAGCTGATTTTAAGCAACGTGAAGGCAACTTTAGGATCCATGCCTGGAAAACCAATGTACTTCAAAAGATAGCACGATTACTGCTACTAAAGCAAGGCATGTGATTCACACCCTTTCTTTGGAGCTTTCTATTTCTGTGTGTATTTGTCTGGTCTGTTTGTAACAGATGCAGGCTTCTGAAAAGCAGTCCTGCTTGGCAATAAAAATTGTGGCTTCAGACTGATTTCTTTTACTTCCCCCCCCCCCCGAAACATTTACTTTTTGTATGAAGCACAGATTGGTTGGCACTATTCTTCTAGACCTCATTCACATGTGCACAAACTGACTTTTTTCATTTATTCATCCTACTTGATACATCTCTCACTATAAGGTCTACATCTCTTTTACAACCATGTTGTAAAAACCTTTGTTATTGTGACTACAGAGAACAGGGGAAGAAATAGGTGCTATTATCTCTCTACATAGAATTTTCCAGAAACTTGTCAGCATTCCTAATTTCCTTCTTATACACTGAGAGGATGTTTTAAATAGCATGGAATAAAAGTTTCATTATATTATAGTGGTTTAATGATTTTAGCTTAAGAGATAAGGATTAAATAACCTTCATCTGTTAAAACATGTAGAGAAGCATAATTGCTTTATTTCTTCTGAAAATGAAATCCAGCACAAGAATATATACCTCTCTATTTTAAGTATATTCAAATATATAAGAAAATGAAAAAGAGAACTAAATTATCTCATCCTAATATTTGTTCTTACAAATATTACTACTTATATAAAAAGATACTTATTTTTGACCCAATTGTTATAGCCAACTAACATGAGTACTATTACTTTTCAAATGGACTATTCTACACCTTTATCTTTTACAACAAATAATATTTCTCTACTTTTACTAAAAAAGAATGTTCTTTGTATATTTAAATAATTGCTCTGTGTATCATAGTGATGGTATTGAAGTCAGATAATTGTTTTCATGATAATGAGGTTCATTATAGAGAGATTTCCATGTAGTGACAAATGTGCAAGAAAATGACCTTCCTTCTACCCTCTATTATGAACCATAAGGCAGTGATAAGGATAAAATAATAAAGCAGACCATGGATGCTAAATTTAAATTCTTACAACTTGAGAAGCAGACATGTACATAAATAAAGTTCAAGTAGTAAGAGTCATACACAGGTGATGTTTGAAGAATTTGAAGCAAAAGCAGTTAAGTAAATAGCAATAATCAGAAGTGTGAAACAGTATACCATAAGAAAAGAAGTCTGTTTCTACATACCAATGAAGCAATCATATTAATTAAATAAAAATACCAAATTTTTTTTTATCAGATAAGCAGATTTCAGAAGTTCTCACAGTGTTGTTACTTAAAAGAGAAGCAGATGATTATTCATGGGTTTTAGATCATAACACCATGAAGATACAATGAATATCACAAGGATACTTACATATTTATTATTTGACCATTTAACTGTTCTTTATTCGTTCAATAAAATTAAAAATATAAAGCCTTTATTAGCATATAACAATAATAATACACAGAAATGCATAAAGCTACATTGAATGAAATGGACATAAATCACCATAATTTGAATTTTAAGAGAATCTTAGTCATTAGACAAGGAGTATAAAAAATTCAAGCTATTGTGGATTAGTTACATGATATGCTTATCAAGACAACTAGTAAGAATCAGTTATGGGGATCTGTATGAAAATTGCCTCCAGTGTCTGCAATATACTCATTGCTATTCTTTGTAAGTTTAAGGAACTAACTCATCCCCTCTGTAATGTGCTTCAGCATTCATTACTTCTGTCACCTCAGGTTATTATAGTATGCACTGGAGCATTTTCTAAAGCCACCTCATATAGCAGCTGAACTGCAATGGAACATTGAAATATTTTCTTGTCAGTCATCTAGCTCCTAACTTGCTGTGTTGAGATCTAATAACTCTGAATTTCCATCTCAACCATAGACTCACACAGTTGCAAACAGGACATGATCTGAGACTGTGGACAGAACACTGATTATTATTAGATACTTAATAATGTTATATAAGTTTTGCTGCATAAGGAAACACAAAGTACTGTTCAAATATGATTTCAACCCTTAAATCATTGAGTCACATGATAAGAAATATCTCACACCTTTTGTATTTAGACAAACAGCTTTAGTGTATTTTTCTTGCCTATTTCCCTATAAAGTATCTTCACAACAGAAAAAAAAATGTATCGTGTTTAAGGTATACCTACAAAGAAAAGTAAAGAGTTTAGTGTTTGACATTGTTGGATTTGGAAAATAAAATTCACAATTCTTATTAAACATTGCAAAGGATCTTTAATTGTAATAGATTGCTTTCAGAGCTGCTGCTGTATCTTGTTACAAACATGAGGACAACAGATGCATTCTTATGAATAGCTTAAATTAAGACTTTTTATTTTGTTGATGTTAAATAATAATTAACAGTCTTTTTAGCTGCATTCCCCAGAGAAAAATGAACACTCTGGTACTATAGAAGAGTCTGTAGTTCCATAAAATACCCCCGTTGGAGGGAAGTTTTGTCAAGAAATGTAAAGCCACCCTGTGCTTGGAAAGCCACTGCTATATGTTCTTCTCCATTAGTGGTGTGGCATAAACTGTTGTTTATGGTTCCATGTTTTGCAGATGTTACACTATAGAGAATGTGAAGGGATAATTTGCATCTGTATGCATGGTCTCATGGGAGAACCAAATTCTGATCCAATGAGAATGACAGATTATATTTCTAAGGAAACTGATCAGAAAGAGTGTCTGAACTCTGCAGTTCATATACTACTCTCTGCATTTCAGTCTTCCAATTGCAAGTGATAATGCCATTAATGTGCACTGTGCACATCAAAGTGTTCTGCATTGTCTTCACCTTTAAATCTTGGTATCCAGATTTTGAACTCCCTGTCTTTTTTGTCTGAAAGTGTGATCACATGAATTACAAATTTTGCACCACTTGGCTGGAATGTCTTTTAAGGTTTTATGTTACATTTCCAAAGATCAAAATAACATAACTATATTACACTGAAAAGATAAACATATTGTAAGCTACTCACTAAATTTATTAGTAGGGATAAATTACAGTAATTATCATATTCATCACTATATTCATGTTTATAATTAAATATAGTTTCATAGATCTAAGGGTAACTTTTGAGACTCTTCATTCACTATAGTTTAGATGCATTTAAACTTATTTCTTAGGAAGTATATTTCTACTTAATGTGTCTTATCTGTCATATGTCCTATACTTTATCTCTGCAAAAACAAGCAAGAAAATTTTATAACCCTTTACTAAACTCTACTGGGTTTAAACTAATGTATGAATTTGATGGGATTAAATAATTAACCTCATTAATATAGTCACTCACATAATATGACATTAAAACCAAATGAGTGTTTATCGCTAGATAGAGGGAAAAAGCACTAAAAATTGGTTTGGCTCATGGCCATTTATCATATTGGAGTGAGAATGCAGTGCTGTGTAATTGCTGTAGCAATTGGGCAAGCTAAAATAAAGTATAATATGACTGCAGTACTCTAGGGACTTTAAAATATGATCAAATTGAGGTTTTTCTTTCTGAAATGATTGTACTAATAAGTAAACTGCTAATAAAATCAATCAATTCAGCATAACTATGGATACTTGGGCTGTCAGTTCACAGCTAATTAGCCAATGAAGGGATATTTAAAAGGAGATGGTTTTTTATTCATCCTATTATCCATATGTGTGAAGGAGTAAAACGACACTTGTGTGATTCATCAGCTCCAAGCACATCATCACTGTTTATATCCCTTTTGGAAGGGATTCTTTTTTTCTATTCTCTATTGAATTATTGATGAAGCTTGAGGTCAGGAGAGCAAACATGTATTAAATATAATTATACTGTACAAATATTAAGTGAGTATGCTCTGCAGATGATTATTATTATTTCACATTTTCTGGACTATCCATTTTTTAAAAGGCATCTTGCATTTAGCTTTCTCCAGACAGTGTCATGTGCCTGACATTAAGCTTTTTTTTCTTTAGTCTAAGTGCCTGACATTACAATTTTGATTGCCAAGATAGATCCATTTCAAAAAGCATCCATCTTGAATAAGCAACTGCTAGCTGTATGATACAGCTACAAGCAAACCAACCTGATAAAGAATTAGGCCACCCACACTCGTGAAGTTTCCTCTTTAGGAAAGCCCAGGGTAACCTAGATAACTGACTCTTTAAGTGACCTCTCTACTCAGTCTCTAATTTGTACTTTTATATTACAAACTCGAGATCCCATGAATGAAACTTGTGCAGGAGTAGGCCTTCCTTCCTCTGGCTACTGGCACCGGCTTCTCTCTGGCACCCAGGACCAGCGCTTCCCTCGTAGCCCCAGCAGTCCATGGACATCCAGTCTTATTAGCATATTATGCTTTTATTATTATAGATAAGCCAATAAAAAATGAGCCCATTAAGCCCTAGACACCCCACCGTAGGGCTCTAATAAAGGCAGAGTCCCAGGTCCTCTTTCTCTATCTAAGACCTTGCTGAGTATCCTTTGGGCATGCCATGTGCCCTCAAGAGCCTGAGAGTAATAAACTTTGTTACTTCCCTGAGGGGTTTTTGCTGAAATGCACACTGAAATCATACCAATAACCACAAGGTCCAGTCCAGCCACAACACTGCATTCTTGGAAATCTCGGTGGAGTTCGATACAAGTTACAGGTGCTTGGGCAAGTGTCTCAGGTGTTCCTCACTGCTGGCGTTACTATTAATAAGCTAGACTTGAACAATGACAGCAAATGGGGTAAGCTCCTTGACATTGGTTTTGGCAATTAATTTCTGAAATTGACACCAGAAGTAAAGTAAAAAAAACAACTGTAAAGTGGAACTACATTAAACTAAAAAAAAAAAATCTGCACAACAAAGGAAACCTCAACAAAATTAAAAAGAAAATATATAAGATTGTATAAAATATTTGCAAGCCATACATTCAATATTAGATCTATATTTAAAATATATAAGGAATTTATAACCCAAATAAAAATGGACAAACTATTTAAATAATCCTGTTTCCAAAGAATGCAAACATGACCAACAGGTACCTGAAATTCAGTTCAACATCACTAATTATCATGAAAACACAAATTTAAACCACAATGAGATATTACTTTACATTTATTAGGATGTCTATTAAAAAATGTCAAAAACAGTTGCCAGAGGGGAGGGGTTTGGAGGTTAGGTATAAAAGGGAAAATACTGAGCAAAGAAAGAAAGAAAAAAGCACCCCCCAAAAAAATAACAACTCACAGACACAGACAACAGTATGGCGATTACCAGAGGGAAAGAGGGTGGGAGGAGGAAGAAGAAAATAATGGGAGGATAAATGGTGATGGAAGAAGACTTGAATAGGGGTGGTGAACACATAATACGATATGCAGATGATGTATTATAGAATAACATGCCTGAATAATAAACCTATATAATTTAATTGACCAATACCACCCCACTAAATTCAATAATATAGAAATTCTGCTCATAAAAATGTGGAAAAAGAGAATACTTGTACACTATTGGTGGTAATGTAAACTGATATTGGAAAATAATATGGAGATTACTCAAAGAATTGAAAATAAAACTAGCATATGATCTAGCAATTCCATTTGTGGTTATATAGTCAAAGAAAACAAAATTAGTGACTTGAAATGATACCTGCACTCTATCATTATCCACCACAGCCAAGGTATAAAAACTACTGAAGTGCCTGTCATCAGTTGAATGGACAAAGAAAATGTGACACAAAAAATAAACACACATAGAGAGAGGGACTTCCATTTGCATCAACATGGATGAACCCAGAGGACATCCTGGTATGCTAAGTGTCAAACAAAAAAAGACAAATATAACATGGTGGCACTTAAATGTGAAAACTGGTTTTAAATTTTTATTAGTAGTGAAGGGGACTAGGGCAAAAACAAATATTCAATATAAGCTTAATATCTAAAATATATAAGGAATTCCTAAACTCAGTCCCGTGTACTATAATCACCCTTATTCTATGAATCAGAAAACCCATTAAGTATTCTTTCAGTTTCTGTGTATAACTATTTCTACAACTATTGGGAAACTGGATAAAACTCTAAGATTGGTCTATGGTCCTGTAGTATCACTCTGAGGCAGACTGGTGACAAGACTTACATAACCAGGACTTCCTAAACCACCATTATGATTGATGGTGCAAGGTGTTATGTTGGTCCCTAAGTACTAGTGTCAGACATCAGACCACTTTTGACTATTCAAAAAACAAAATCCTTCTAAAATATCTGTGTTAATCTTTGTGTAAACATGTCTTCTTTTCTTTTTTGCATAAACGTCTAAATGTGGATTTGTTCAATACCATGGTAAAATAAGATTGAACTGTTGAAGAAACTGCCAACTTGTTTTCCAAATTGGCTACCCTATTTTACATTCCAACTAGCAATGCACAAATGTTCCAATTCCTCCACTTTCTTGCCATCAGAGTAGAATTTCTTTTTATAAAAATAAAGCTTAAAAAATGAAGCTATAATGAAAGTATGATTCAAGTGGATCATTTGCTAGGAATATAATAAAAGACATTCACTGATGGTTAGTTAATCAAATACTACTTGATTTGAGAAATGTACCGAGAGAAAATAAACGTCTTTAAGAATATGAGACTTTAGTGAAAATAGTTTCTTGAAGAGTTGAGAACACTGAGAAAGCATCAATAGTAAATGGAACAAACCACAAAATATAGTATTTTATATTTACAAAATAATGTGAAATATACAATTAAATTGTTTCCATATAGAAAATAAACTATCCTATAACTTATAGTAATTACTAAATATTTGTAAAAAGTTCATCTCAAAATATCAAAAAATGATTTTGTGTTGTTTGCACTGGATTTTGAAAAATAGGAAGATGTGATTGATTCTGCTTAGTTATTTACTCCAGGAGCCAATGCCAATGTGGCATGATTAAAAATTTAGAGAACGTCCTTCTATAATTAGTCTTGCATGAACAATTACATGCAAACATATTTTAGAAGAAGCTGAGAAGACACTAATTTAGTACAACCTGAAGTGGAATCTGCTAAAAAGTGTTACCATTCACAATAGTAAAAATAGCTGCACCAGAAAATAAAAAGGCTTCCTTGGACAAATTTACAAAGATAGTGACAAATGAAGATGTTTAAAGCCTATCATTTATCACCAGTACTTTGAGGAGGGAAATATGTAAATCCAGCATGTTGTTAAGCCAGTAGTGTCAATGGTGGATGTCATTCACACTTGCCAACTTGGTTATGTTTAATTCCATGACTTTTTACCATAAAGGAAGCTTTGTATCATGATTTGTCCTACTACACAGCAATTTTATGCTTTAGCAATGGTGAAGACTTACTTCAATTTATTAAACTCAAATCCAAGATTAAATTCCTTCTATATTGGATGAACTATTCCAAAAGTACCATTATTGAGCACTGAATGAAATTTGGAAATAAACATTTGGCATATACTTGAATATATTTTTTAATGAGTTAAATCTAAAATTATGAGGTTAAAAGAGTACTTATATGTAAAACTGAAATTGTGGCAAAGTAATTTTGAGAAAGACTAATGTTTGAATCAAAAGTAATGTCAAGATACATAATACATTTTTCATGCTGTCAAAAGTTAAAACAAAGTGCATAATCTCTATTCCCACAAAAATTTGCAGCAAATATATTTTCTAAGTTAAAATTACATCAACAGACCTTTTTCAGACCTCAATGCATGCACAGAGGAAATTTTCATATTTCACAATCCATTTAACTGTGTAATTGAAGATCATCCACCTAACCTTCATTTGGAAGTGACTGATTTGGAATGTGATGACGTACAATGAGGCACATATCAAGAGAAGATTTTAATTTAATTCTATATATGCCTTTGAAGTGATAAATATACTCACTTAAAGCCATATGCTCTTAGACTGATTACAGAATTTGGAAATAGCTTTCTATGAGAAAAAACATATTTGAAGATGACATATGTAAAATCTGATTACAGATCAGCATTAGCAAATGAAATTTTGTGACTGATTTTGCCAATGGAGATCACTTATTTTGAACCCTAATTAAGAATATATCTCCTGCCAAATATCCAATTTTGTAATTAGTAAATATGTATTGTGAAAAATTGTGTGCAATTTCAATTTTTATAACATTTTTTTATTTTTGAAAATATCTTTATTGTTGATAGTATTACATATGACCTCCTTTTACTCCCATTGGCCCTTCTAGCCTGCCCCAGCCCCACCCCCCAGGCCTTCACCACCCTATTTTCTGTGTCCCTGGATTGTACATATATGCATGCAAATTCTTTGATTGATCTCTTCCCAGCTATTTAGCCACCCCCACCTACCCTCTGAGATTTGACAGTCTGTTGAGGTTTCTATGTCTCTGGATCTATTTTGTTCATCAATTTATTTTGCTCATTAGGTTCCACATATGAATGAGATCATGTGAATAGTGGTTTTCCTCTGATTGACTTATTTCACTTAGCACAATACTTTCCAGGTCTCTCTATGCTGTCCCAAAGGGTAAGGGATCCTTCTTTATAACTGCTCCATAGTATTCCACTGTGTAAATATACCACATGTGTACTGATGATGGGCACTTGTGCTGGTTCCAGATCTAGATCTTAGCTAATGTAAATTGTGCTGCTATGAACAGAAAGGTGAATACATTCTTTCCTTCAAGCACTTGTCATTTGTTGATTTGTTGATGGTAGCCATTTTGACAGCTGTGAGGTAATACCTCATTGTCATGCACTGGGTCTCAAGTTTTATCATAATATGGCAAACATTAATTTAAATCTCTCTGATGATCAGTGACTTGGAGGATTTTATATTTATTTATTCATTTATTTATTTAATATATTTTATTGATTTTTAAAGAGAGGAAAGGAGAGAGATAGACAGAAACATTGATGAGAGAGAAACATCAATCAGCTGCCTCCTGCACATCTCCCACTGGGGATGTGCCCACAGCTAAGGTACATGCCCTTGACCGGAATCAAACCTGAGACCCCTCAGTCCACAGGCTGACACTCTATTCATTGAGCCAAACTGGTCTTGGAAACTTGGAGGATTTTAATCATTTGTCTCTTGGCAGGAAAATTTCAGACATCTCTCTTAGCAATATGTTTGTGGATACATCTCCTAGGCCAAAGGAAACTAAGGAGAAAAGAAACTAATGTGACTACATCAGAATAAAAAGCTTTTGCACAGGAATGCTTACCATTTGCAACAGCATGTATGGAACTGTAGAGCATTATGTTTAGTGAAATACGTCAGTTAGAGAAAGATAAGTATCACATGATCTCACTCATTTGTGGAACAAAATGAACATAAAATGATGAACAAAAACAGACACAACAGGAAAAATAAAACACTGTCAAGCTTTGGGGTACTCAGTAACTTGCAGCATAATTACCTATAACCCTTTATTAGTTACACAGCAAGAGTTTTATTTCCAAATTATGAATTTGATTCAGCAGAGCTAAAGGAAAAATCACTTTATTGGGGTATTTTATGTTCCACATGTTGCTTAGCCAAATCAGGATGCCTGAGTTCACTGGATTTAAGCTGTCAATTTATACATCATTGAGTTTTTCAAGGGTGTGCTTATATGTCTATGCATGCAGATGTACAGATATGTTTACATGAATATAGAGTTGTGTTTATATCCTATCAATGGAAAGAGTTTGGATGTAATGACATCATACCTAGTTACATTTGAATGAGTATCAAGCAATCTTTTAAGTATTGTTATTTTTCTTCTGTTATTTTAACTAAAGTATGTTTTGTTCTGTTTCCTACTTCCCCTATTTTTTTCCTAGTTCTTGCCATGTCCTGTTGGCTGGCTAATATAGTTTCAAGTTCATGGTGATATATTTTTTTCCTATTTCAACCTGAAGAGTATTATAAATACCATTAATTAGTATTTAAAATTCTTTACAATGGAGCATCAGCAAGGTTTTTCTCCTCTTTATAGATCCTTTTTCTCATAGCAATCTGTTTTGAATATATATCATTGTCTTACCAGAGACAGCCTCATCCTGTGAGGGAGGAAATGTAGTGAAGAAGGTGATGAAAGTGGGTTGGGAGAGAACACAAAACCTTTCCTGCTATTTTTTAACTTCGTATTTTTTAGGAATAATTTTTATTCTTAAGAGAGCAAGGCATTTTAGCTGCTAAGCTGGCTGTCAGCGAATGATGTTGTAGGTTTTCTAATCTTGGGCACCTCTTCTCTTTAGTATTAGCTTCATTTGCTCCTCCTGACATTTCACCTCTTCTTCCTTGGGCTCTCAAGGGCATGCTGTCTATGGTTGCTAGTCTCTGCTAAAGGGTTTGCTGTTAATTAAGATGATAGCTGAATTCTAAGGTGTTAACTGACAAAGTTTAAGATATCAGCCCTCCTGGTGAATTTATATTTGAATAAAAAACTTTGAAAAAAATCTTCATTTGCTCTTTTCATTGTCAAAAAGCAGTTTTCAATATATGTTCCTTTATCCTGAACATTCACAAAGATTTCAGTTGATTAAATTAGGGTGAAAAACTATATTTGTATTTAGATCTGTTCCCAACATCTGCCCCATTCTGCACCTGTTTTATATAGAATGTTATTTATCAACAACATTCTATACAAAGCAGCATATGAAAAATAGACCTATGGGCCACATCACACGGTGCTACTTATAATTAATTTCATTTCTTTCAACCTCAAAATGGCAAGTTCCAGAGGCAAAAGAAGGGTCCTTGGAGCATAGGAGAAAGAAAGGCAAAGAAAACACATCTGGGGAAATACAGTGGTGGGGAAAGGAGTATGCATGCCCAAAAGAAAGAGAGAGAGGGGAAAGAGAGAGAGAGAGAGAGAGAGAGAGAGAGAGAGAGAGAGAGAGAGAGAGAGAAAGAGAGAGAGAGAGAGAGAGAGAGAGATACCTGAAGGGAGAAAGAAAGAAGCTATAGGCTCCTCAAAAGAGAGAACCCATATGGGGCCCTCATCTTAAGTGGTTTTATGTGGAGGTCCCAAGGGAGGATCTCAATAGAATATTCATCATCTTTCCAGATGTGCCCCCTCAGGGTTGTGGTCACCGGTGATTGGTTGGCACCAGAGCAGAAAGTCATTAGTCATCCCTGCCATTGCTGATGTCAGTCATGGCATTGCCTTTCCTGTCCTTGCGGCTTTTCTGGGCCTGGAGGTGAAACACAATTAAGGCCTATCTGTTACCTCTAGGGCTTAATGCTCTAGGGAGGGTTTATATGGGTCTTATGAGGACAGTCTCAACTCCCCTGTTCCTTCCCTACCACATGAGCATCAGCATGCCAGGGGAAAGGCAAGGTGAGGGTTCCAACTGCAACAAACTGTAAGACCGGTGATATGAAAGGTCAAAGGGGGGGGGGAGGTCCAATCCTATAATTGTTGATTCCTATGCACCTGGAACTTTCCACCCCAGTGACTTTCCTACCTAGTTTATTAGTATCATTCCTGACTGGCTACTATATCAGAATAACTTTAGAAGTTGGTGATACCTTTGATAATTTAAAAGGCTGTTTCAAGAACCATCCTCCTACAATTTTTGTAAATTCTTTTAATAGTATTATATCTGCATAGCACCCCTTTACTAAATGTTATTAGGCAAATATTTAGCTGTGAGAGATTATGACAGGTTGAAAAGTGAGAGTGACTATGAGTAAGGAAGCAGCACTACTAATTTAAATGTAAGGATAATTAAAATGAGTTTAGGGACCAGATTAAGTCAAACTGAAGCATGTGGACATTGAGCTATGAGAAAGACAGGTAGAAAGAAGTATTTTGAAGAAAATATGAAACTCAAGAGGTGATATTGATATAGTAAGTATCCTTAAAGATCTATATTCCAGAATTGAATATAAGGGACACTAATCCCATCATGATGGCTCAATCTCTCTCCAAATATCTTCACTTGGAAATTAAGGTTTTGACATGTGAATTTTGGGGGAAAACAAATATACAGTCCATAGCAAAGAGAGAGAATAAGGATCACCCAGGGAAAATTGTGAGTAGAAAAAAAGATTTGAGGATTAGATAAATATAAATATTGAATTATAAGGATAATAACCAAAGATAAGAAGAAGTATTCAGAGAAATTGAGAACTGACATCATGTACTTCACAGAATGTGACAGATCAATAATAATGAGAATTAAAATCATGTCTAGCATTAACAGTTACTATTAACTAGAGACCTGGTGCATGGATTCATGCACATTGGAGTCCCTCAGCCTGGACTGTGCCCTCTTGCAATCCGGGACTCCTTAGGAGATATCAGGATAGAAGCTTAATGACCAAGAATTGAAATGTGATTGGATTGT
This sequence comes from Vespertilio murinus, assembly GCA_963924515.1. Lineage (NCBI taxonomy): Eukaryota > Metazoa > Chordata > Mammalia > Chiroptera > Vespertilionidae > Vespertilio > Vespertilio murinus. The sequence continues at coordinate 133,392,714 of OZ004708.1, read as the reverse complement.
AGACAGTGTTAAGAGTAACAAGAAATTTAACACTAAAGTGATAATTTAGTTTATAGGTTACAACAGCAGAATGAAGAATGTCTATATTAAATGCTCTTTTTCTAATGATTAGGGAAACTAGGAAACTGCTGTATGTGAACGGAATCATTTTACATTTGTGGTATAAGTGGTTCTATGGGTCATTGACTCAGAGTAGAAAGCTGACACAACTGAATAGCAATTTATGCTCACTGATGCATCATTAGGAAATGACCTAAATCAACCTCTGTTAAAAGTAATTACATGATATTAAAGAAAGTGAAATGTTAAGATACTAGATAGAAATAAAAAAGGATTTCATTAGTCTCATAGAAAATAATACTTGTTCTGTTTGAGACATATTAAAAACTTAGACTGTACTAGTTTTTGGTACCAATACATAATTTACAAAAATCTGAAAATATACACATTATTTTAAAAATGCCAAGGTTGAGGGATTTTTTTTTAAATTAGAAGGAAATGGCTAAAGCCATCATTTTATTTTTTTCTCATTCCAGGAATTAGCAATTTTTTTAACAAACTGTGGTACAATAATGTCACTGACAGCATCTCTGGCTAACAACTACTTTAGGGGGGACTTATGAGTAATTTGTAATACATAGACATACGCATTTTAAAAAGAGTGTAAGGGAGAGGCAGAGAGAAAAACATCTGTGAGGGAGAGAAATATCAATTAGCTGCCTCCTGATCCCCCCTCTACTGCACATTGAGCCTACAACCTGGGCATGTGCCCTGACCTGGAATCAAACTGGACATCTCTGTACATGGGATGATACCAACCAACTGAACCATGCTTGACAGGGCTATAATTTATATTCTGAATGAAGATTCTAATTAATATGACAACCTTATTTGAAATTCAAAAGAACACAACCTGTTAGAATAAAAAGAGGCCATCTGATTTGCAACACTTAATTGATACGACCATTAAAGTTGGAACCTATATTATTTATTACTATCTGTCACCTCATTTTTCTATTGGACAAAATACAGTACTTTTTCATGCTGTGGTAGTTGGAATCTAAGTAAAGCATAGAGTCATCCACTCCAAGGCATTGCAATAAATTTTGACAAAAATAAATTTTCAAGATTATATTGAAATGGAAATGAATGCATGAAACATTATATGATGGTCTAGTGGTAGAGTAAGAAAAATGTTTGCATGCATGGTCATGTGGAAAAGTTATCAGCAATGGAATGACAGCAAAAATGACATGATCCTGCCTGAAGGTCTCCCCTGCCTACAGGAAACTGTTTCTTTGGGCTTTCTCTCCTTCTTCACAAAGAGATGCAGCCACCCAATTTTGACTTTGTTGAAGAAAACAATATGGAATGGGCAAGATGGGACCCAAAATGGCCTCATTAAACAGAATTGCATTGGTAGCCTGGATTTGTCAGATTGTGCTGGAAGAGGGGAAATAAAATGACTACTCTATTTAATCCACTGCATTGTTGAAAATTGGATCAGAATTCCAAGAAAAGGTGTGTGAAATGTATTTTGTTAGTCAATCATCAACACTAATAGATAAGAAATACACACAAAGCTAAAACTTTTGTATTACTAACTAGCACCAAGAAAAGCACAACTGGGAACATTTTATTTTTTATTTTATTTTTTTTAAATATATATATATATATATATATATATATATATATATATATATATATAATTGATTTTTTTTCATAAAGGAAGGGAGAAGGACAGAGAGAAACTCAGTGAGAAGGAAACATTGATCAGCTGCCTCCTGCACACCCCCTACTGTGGATGTGCCCACAACCAAGGTACATGCCCTTGACAGGAATTAAACCTGGGACCCTTCAGTATGCAGGCCGAGGTTCTATCCAATGAGTCAAACTGGTTAGGGCAGATTTTTTTTATTTTTAAAATTCCATAATTTTTACAGAAAGAATGGGAAATTACTAAATAGTAAAAATCATCTAAATTCCTGAATTTTCCTTTTAAATTCTCTCAGGAAAAATTCCTACGCCTGATCTGTCAAGTATTAACCTCATAGATGGCCACTGGTAGCAATTTGATGCTTTCTCTCACCCAGGTCATAAAACTGTATCTCTATGCATAAACATTTATCCATGCAATTAATTCAGTTATAATAAAATAATATCACACATAATATTAAACAACTCAATTTTTAATTTAAAAATATATCATGAATAGATTCCTAGTTAAGTACATATAAATCTCCCTTAATTTTTGGAGCTATTGCTTACTCTTATATTCTGATCTTTTATTCTATTTAAAGAGTCATTTATATAGCCATTTAAATTAAATGGCACTATTTTGCTATAACTCATATTTCAATAAACTATACACTTGGATGTATAGAGAGAGGCCTTTATTTATTATTTCTGTAGCTAGAGTTTATTATTCTGTCATGAAATAAGAATAATTCATTCTAAAATCTTGCCTCCAAAAGGTTGACACCAAGTTGTAACTACATAAATAATATATTTGAATGTCTGTCCTCCAAAGTGTGAACATCAAATATTAAGACTTCACCTTCAGAATTTATTTAACTAATTCATTCTTACTATTGTGCAAGATCAGATACATATTGCTCCCCCTAGAAGCAACAGATGGGGGTAATTTACAGTTATAACATAACAATAATTGAAATGTGATTATATCCGAACTAGAGGCCCATTGCACAAGTTTGTGCACTGATGGGGTCCCTCAGGGTGGCCTGCGGAGATCAGGCCTCAGCTTGTACCTTCAGCATTGCAGCCCCACAGCCTTGCCTGGCACCCCGTGTTGGCCCGGCATTGCCCTCTCACCTGCTCCACCATCCCACCTGCGGGGTGATTGATCGGGGCTGGGCCCCCCTGCCTGTCTCCCTCAGTGCCTGGGGGCCAGGCAGCAGTCCGCGCCCCTGGCACCACTGCTGGTTGCCATCTGTGCGGCTATTGGGCCCCTGCTCACACCCACCTGGCCTGGCACTGCCTGCTCACCTGCTCTACCATCTCACTGCACCCCAACTCTCCTAGGGGTTCATTGAGGCCGCCAGCGCCTCTACTGCTGCCAGTGCTGCATTGCCAAAGCCCGCAATGTTCTGCACAGCTCCCTGGTGGTCAGCACACGTCATCGCAAGTGGTCGAACTGCCAGAGGGGACAAGTAGCATATTAGGCTTTTATTATATAGGACAGCTTCCACAATTACCAGTGCTTGAGTTAAATTATTTTTGTTAACAAGAGTGGGGGAGCAATAAAAAAATTAATACCGTATTTGCCGGCATATAAGACAATTTTTTGGCCCTGAAAAATATGCCTCCAAGTGGGGGGTAGTCTTATACGGCGAGTATATAACAAACTCTGTATTTTGAGTGGAAATGTTAGGGGGTCGTCTTATACGCCCAGTCTCTTATATGCCGGCAAATACGGTATTTTTCAGGGCCAAAAAATCATCTTATACGCCGGCAAATACGGTACATTTCCTGCTGTTTGCGGCACTGAACCAAATGCTACATAGATATGAAGCAAATACAAAGGACATTACTCTCAGAGATCCCAATTTCAAATTCTGTAGTATAAAAACTAACATAGAATGAAGAAGTTGGCTTAAAATAACTTCATATTTCTTGGATATATTTTCCTTTTCTATTGTCTATGTGTAAGTGTACAGGAGCTAAGTGCTGCTTCTAGATTGTCCTCTAGTAGAGTAACTGAGAAATCTTAAGTGATGCAAAGTGAATGAGGATTTAAAAGAAAACCTTTAGCAAATTAACAAATGATTAGTGGTGGTGAGGATGTAGAGAAAAGGGAACCCTGGTACATGGCTGGTGGGAATGCAGACTGGCGCAGCCATTTTGAAAAACAGTATTGGAGTTTCCTCAAAAAGTTAAATATGGAACTTCCATTTGACCCAGTGATCCCACTTCTAGTATTATATCTTAAGGAACCTAAAAGCCAACCAGAAAGAATGCATGCACCCTTATGCTCAAGCAGCACAACTTATAATAGCTAAGATCCGGAAACAGTCCAATTGCCCATTGGAAGATGTCAGAGACAGCTAGAGCACAGCCAGAGCACTGCCCAGCTCTGGAATGCTGAGTCCCTGAATTCCTCTAAATTCTTCCTGACTATGCCAGGGCAGGTTCCTTCTCGAACCATGCCCACTGTACTAACTGTTGGGATCTTAGTTCCAAGTTCCTCCTTTATCCTCTGCTCACTAGTTACAGGGGTTGGGTTTGAACCCCTCTGGCTGGGCTGAACCTCCTAAAACATCGGGACTTAAATGGAGAAGCCATGAAAAGTTGTGGGTGTACAAGAATGAGTCTTTGTTACAGAAGCCAGTGGTCATATAGCCATCAGACAAAACAGTCCTTCACAGCAAGCCCTATACCAGCAGCCACACATCAGCTGGTAAATACAAATTTCCCACACAGTAGCAGCAATCTCTGTACCCACAGTTATCTGAGCAGCCGCACACTGCCCCCAAGCTTTACCGCCTCACACAGTAATGGCACCTGAGCTCTCTGCCTCAGCATCTTCTCCTGTCTCTCTGGCTCAGCTACATCTTCTCCTGTCTCTCTGGCTCAGCTATACAACTGGTAGCTATATTCTCTGAGCCTGCCTCAGCTTCTCCAGCACACCCCTCTGCCCAGCACACTGGCTGGTTAATATGGTAGCTATATCCGAGATCTCTGTGATCTCTTAGCCTTACACCAGAGCAGTACCAACTCTCAGCTCCGTCTCTCAGCTTCTTCACAACCCAGCACACTAGCTGGTCAGTAACTTGTATATTATCCCAGAGACAAAGAAGGCTTCATGACAATAGTTACATCAATCATATTTTGGCTACAGAAATTCACACATGTACAGAGTACTATTGTGCTTAAGTCTTTCCCCTGCTTCTGGTGCCTTAGTCTAGGTGCAGAGTGGCTTTGGACATTCAGTGTATTGACACAAAGGCCACTGTGTTTTAATTGGCCTTGACTTTCAGGCATCTCAGGAGATGAGAGGATAAAAAAAGCTGGTACATTTACACCATAAAATACTATGCAACAATAAAAAATATCTCGGTCATTTGCATATTAGGATGTATTATTTAGGATTAGTGTGTTTCAAAGAAATACTATTTGGCATCTGGCTTTGTATTCCTTATATGTGGTATATGTATCCTTAAAAATTGCATATGTGTAACAAGTAGCAAATTCTTGAAAAGAAATGTAAAAAACAACAAATAGAAAGCATTGAAATTTAAAAATGTTGAAGATTTGTGATTCCTCTCACAATGGTAATACGGAGCAGAACACCACTAAATTACCATTCTGCCCTGTGCTCTGCCTGAGGAGCACATTACTGGTAGGAAGACAGGTTTTAAATTATATCAGAGAGACATAGAGAGGAAATGTGCATACAACATTTCCAGTTGTGTTTGTTTAATTAGATGCCAGTAACAGCAGCAACAATAGTAAAGAAGGCATGGAAACAGTGTGTTACCCAGAGTCAAATAATTCAGGTATCTCTGTCGGATTGCAGATAAAACATAAGCTGCAGCATATCTTCATTTTAATCAGCCTGATCATAGTTTTGATGAATGTGCCAAAGGGATTGTTCTTTCCTTTGTTTTCACAGTGAGTGAAAGACAACAAAAGGAACAGTTTTGAATCTCACACTTCCTGATAGAAGAGTCATGGGGGATTAACAATGGAATTCATTAAGACACTTAACATATACATTACCATTTTATAAATGTGATGCATATGATCTTAGTTGGCTAATTAACTGATTAAGGCAATTGGGTAGAGCCTATATGTGTGTGTGTGGGGGGGCAGTTTGCATAGTTATATATTTACACATAAACACACAGATGATATCATACATGACACTTTTCGAAGGAAAATATTCTGAACCATACAACACAAAATAACATCAATTTTGTTACCATTGATTAAAACTATAGTTTACAGAGTTGTTCGTTATCTAACCATTTATTATCCAAGTCTTTAGAGTTAGAAAGTTCTTTAAAAAGAAAAATTGTTTCATTGAGCAAATATTTACTAATACACTAACTACTTAAAAGAAGTCTCCAAAAAGTTCTCACCATTAAGCATAATTTATCCCACCTGGACCTTGAATGTCAATCATTACTGAATCTTAGATGTACAGAACACCTGACGTTACAGTGCAAATATAATAGAAAATGAGAGCAACTTTAAATTACAGATCTTAAAAGAGATATAGGATTTCATGAGGTTGCTGAAATTATTGTTGGAGAAAAGCTAAAATCATCAACAGGTTTTCAAAGTCTCACTCCCTTTCAAGCAGTACTGTTGGGCAGATACCACTCAAAAACACACAAACAAATCTGCTCCTTTACTTGGGATATTCCTTGATCCCCATATAAATCTACAATACATATTCTAAAAACATTTTTTGTTTGTTTCAGTACTGCTTTATACTCTTACTGCTATATTTTTAAGCAATCTCTTAAGAGGTTTCTTTTGGGGGAGGAGTTGTAACTATCTATCTATCTATCTATCTATCTATCTATCTATAACTAGTGGCCCAGTGCATGACATTCGTGCAGAGGAGGTGTCCCTCATCCTGGCCTGCACCTTCTCCAATCTGGGACCCCTTGAAGGACGTCCAACTACCAGTTTACAGAGATTGGGACTAAATGGGCAGTCGGACAGCCCTCTTGCAATCCAGGACTACTGGCTCCTAACTGCTCACCTGCCTGCCTACCTGATTGCCCCTAACCACTCTGCCTGCTTGTCCCCAACTGCCCCCCACTGCTGGCCTGCTCACACCCAAATGTCTCATCCCACCAGCCTTATCACTCCCAACTGCCCCCCTGTGCCAGTGTATTCACATCCAACTGCCCCCCCTATTGGCATGCTTGCCCCCACCTTCCTTCCCCACTGGCCAGCTAACTCCAAGCTGCCCTCCCAGCTGTCCTTATGACACGTACTGACCCCCACTGAAGGCCTACTCACTCCAACTGGCCCCCCTGCTGGTCTACTAACATCCAACTCCCCCCCCAACCCTACTGGCCTCATCACCCCCAATTGCACCTTCCACCAGCCTGCTCACTCACAACTGCCATCCCATCCTGGCCTGATCACCCACAACTGCCCTCCCTTCTTGGCCTCTAACTGACTCTACCTCAGCCCTGGCATCATTGCTTTGTCCAGAAGAATGTCCAGAGGTCTCCTGGAAGGTCTCCCAGTCTAATTAGAATATTACCCTTTTATTAGATAGGATAGAGGCCTGGTGCATGGGTAGGGGCCAGCTGGTTTGCCCTGAAGTGTCCCAGATAAGGGAGGGGGTTCTCTTGGGGCATGGGGTGGCCTGGGTGAGGGGTCTGATAGTTTGCAGGCCAGCCATGCCCCTGTGGGGTGAGGATCCTTTCTGGGGGAATGGCCAAACTGGGTGAGGGGCTGAGGGCTGTTTTCAGGCTGGCCACATCCCCTTCAGGGTGCGGTGTCCAATTGGCATGCCTATTCAGCCTGGGTAAGGGTATGATGTCTGTTTTCAGGCTGGCCATGCTCCCAACGTGGACCCTCACCCCATGGTAGGGTGGCCAGCCTGGGTGAGAGGCTGAGGGCTGTTTTCAGGCTGGCCACACGCCCCTCAGGGTGGGGGTCACCCTAGTGTGCCTGACCAGCCTGGGTGAGGGGCTGATGATTGTTTGCAGATTGGCTGCACACCCCCAGTGGGAACTCTTACTCCATGGGGGTGTGGCCAGTTTGGATAAGGGGCTGAGGGCTATTTTTAGGCTGACAAAACCCCTTTCAGGGTGAGGGTCCCACTAGGGTACCTGGCCAGCCTGGGTGAGGGACTGATGGCTGTTGGCAGGCTTGACAAGACCCCAGAGGGGACCCTTACTTCATGGGTGGGTGGCCAGCCTGAGTCAGGGGCTGAGGGCCATTATCAGGCTGGCCATGCCCCCTGGAGATCCAGGCCCCAGCCACTCCTTGAGAGGAGGCCAGTACCAGCTAGAACCTGGTTTCCTCCATTGCCAGTAGCAACCCAAGCCTCCTCCTTGCAACAGCTCTGCAGCTGCCTTTGTTGGGTTAATTTGCATATTCAATCCTGATTGGCTGGTGGGCATAGTGGAGGGATGGTCAATTTGCATGATTCTCTTTTATTAGTGTAGACTAATAATTTAAAATGAGAACATTTAAATACAATTTATTTCGTGTAAAATAACAGAAGTGCATTATGTTTTAGCAAAAATAATATGTAATTAAAAATAAATGTATGAAACAAAAATGGTAATTCTGTTTACTGTTATAGGACATAGAAACATGCGAGGCATGTCACTCACATACTTAAAATAATGACTGCAACAATAAAAGCCAAACTAAGTTGATATTACAGACATTCTTTATTAACCATTTACAACTGGTCCCAAATTTAAGAGGAGACAAGTGCAGGCAGGGAGAAAAGTAACATGAGTACTCACTGGGGATCTGCATCTTTACACATTAAGAAGCTTGCAAAATGCAAGCTACAGAAATTACTGTGGAAAAAAAAATTTTGAGAAGGGAGGCTATAGAAATTGAAGTAACTGCCATCTGCCTATAGATTCTGTCACTGGACACACATAAATAATTAAGGGAGAGTCCTACATAAATTTTTGTTTTGGTGACCCAGTGGAGGAGAAAGAAGTTATATAAGATAGGCACAAATCTCAGGGTGAACCCTCTCACTGTCTCTATCCCAGACCTAATAATTAATAAGCTGGGGTATGACTACACATATTTTTGCCCTAAGGCCACTGGTGAAAATTCAGTGCAGCTAGGGGTAAAGAAATAGGATAAAACAATTATCCTGGGGAAGGAACAAGAAAATAACCTGGGCTCAAAATTACATTATAGGACAGGGCAGAAAAATTGTAAAAGTCACACTCACCAGGGACTTTGTGACTGCTGAAGGCTGATGATTATTCAGAAAAAGTCAAAGAACATTCTATCTTTTCCCCAACTCACCAACATTCTATATCACCAAGCTAACAAGTTTCCAGTAATCACTAGGGGAAAGCGATCAGAGGTAAACACACACACACACACACACACACACACACACACACACACACAACTGTCAGAACTAAAGCTGAGTCTAACAGACATGATTCTGGCAATCCAACCCTTACCATAAGCAACAAATATGGCAGGAATTTGAAGTGTATAGTGCAGAGAGAGTAAACACCATTAAAAAATCTCAAATCCAACCCAACTCCTAGCTAGATTAACTGAAGCACATCAATGAGGCCCAGGAAATGGAATGTCATGTCCATTCCAGAAAGAAAATTTCTTTACTTCAGTTTCTACTAGCCACTAAAGTTTCAACTTTTAATTTAAAAAAATGTGAAAGATATTAAAGTAAGAAAAAAAACCATACTAATAAGATACAAAAATATAATTAATACCATATTCAGATATGAGATGTTGTAACTTTCTAAAAAGACACAAATTAAAATAACTGTAATTAACTTGTTAAATATAATGGAAAATATGGACAAAAGCAAATAAGACGTGGAAATTATAAAACAGAGAGTAAATGTAAATGCTAAAGATAAAAGCCATAATAACAGAGACAAATAATAACTTTTGGTAGACTCTCAGAAAACTAAAATGAGCTGAAGAATTAGTAAACTTGAAAATTAGTAACTTGAAATAAATATAAATAGAACAGAGCTGTAAAAAAGAGTGAAAATACAAAAAAACAGAACATCAAGGAGCTGAGGCACAAGATCAAACAGACTAATGTAAGCACATTTGGAATTTCAGAAGTAAAATTACTATGGAAGAAACCACGCAGGAAAAAATATTAAAAGAAATATTAGCCAAACGTTTTCCAACATTTATGACAGACACCATACTTAAGAAGCCAAAAACTCAGAAACTACCAAACAGTATATCAATGCTACCTCCAATATAAACAAATAAACTAAAGTATATCATATCCAAATATTGAACAGAAAATCATGAAGAAGAAAAAATTAAGACATACTACAGCCACCAAAACAAAAATAGGAATTATAGCAAATTTCTCATAAAAAAAAACAACCAATGAAAGCAGAACACAATTAATTTATTAAAGTGCTGAGAGAACAAAAATCTAAGAAGGGAAAACAACAACAACACACACACACACACACACACACACACACACACACACACACACAGCAATTAACAACACAAAATTATATATCCAATGAAAACTAAAAAATAAGGGAAAAAGTTCACAAACCAAAACCAAAACCAAATAAGCAAATAAAATAACAGGGAATTCAGTACTAGCTGTATTTTGTTTCTACAACAAATTATCATATACTCTGTGCTTGGTGGCTTAAAATAGCACAAAATTATTATCTTATAGTGCCCATTGCTCTTTATTCTGATAAAGCATGGCTGAGTTGTCAATTAAGGGAATCAAAAAACGGAAATCAACATCTTGACCAGGACTGCTATCTCTTGGGAAGATCATTGTCCTCTTCTAAGCTCATTCTGCTAATTAAGTCATAAGCTGCCATCTATATAATCTATATTAATAAAAGAATATGCTAATTAGACCGGGAGACCTTCTGGACGTCCTTCCTGACAAAGCCAGGGGCTTGGCGGCCTGCAAACCGCCCCCAAATGGGTCTCAGCCCCTTGCCTAGCCGGCCACACAACCCCAGTGGGGACCCTCACCCTGAAGGGGGTGTTGCCAGCCTGAAAACTGCCCCAGGCCTGACCCACACCCTGATCTAGAACCCCCTTCAGGGCACACCAGACCAGCCTTCCTGTGCACCAGGCCTCTAACTATATTAATAAAAGGGTAATATGCTAATTAGACCAGGAGACCTTCTGGACGTCCTACTGGACAAAGCCATGGTGACAGGGCCGAGGCAGATGTGGTTAGGAGCAATCAGGCCAGGAGGGGAGGGAACTTAGGGGCAGGCAGTCTGGCAGGTGGGGCAGTTGGGGGCAATCAGGCCAGCAAGGGTGGGGGGGGACAAATAGGGGTGAACAGGCCAGCAGGGGGTCTATTAGGAGTGTAAAGACCAGTGGGGATGGCAATTTGGGGCAAGCAGGCCAGCAGACAGAGTGGGTAGGTACGATCAAACAGGTAGGTGGGTGAGTGGTTAGGGGCCAGTGGTCCCACAGGGATTGGGCCTAAACTGGCAGTCAGACATCTCCCAAGGAGTCCTATATTGGAGAGTGTGCAGGCCAGGCTGAGGGACACCACCCTCCCGTGCACAAATTTTGTTCACTGGGCTACTAGTCTATATATAAAAGGGTAATATGCTAAGTGACCGTCCAGGTAATGATGTCACATAGCAATGTCAGGCTTCTTCTCCCTAGTGAATAGCTTTCTCTCAGTTTCTTTAACCCAGGAACATGACTTGCTTTATAGCCAGGTGGAAACATTTTACACTTTAACCAAATGTCTGTGAAGCATTTTCCCATGCCTCATCTCGTTTGATCCTCACAGAAGTCCTGGAGTAGGTAGATAGGAGACTTGGTGGAATCCTATTTTCTTTTTATTAGCTGGAAAATGGAGATTTATAAAGCTTAGAAACTTGACCTGACTGAGAACAAGTAAGAAATGGTGGACCTTGAAAATGACTTCAGGTTTTCTTACTGCACAGAATATAGTCAAACACTACTGCAGCTAAATATTTTAGCCAGTGTTCTCCCTGTGTAATATACAATGATAATCTGCTTCGTGTTGATATTTATTACTGTGTTTCTAACCATTACCTGAAAGAGAAGCTGGACAGGAAAAGTTTAGCTGAATCATAAAGCAGGTCTAATTAAGCAAGTTTATTCTGTGTGTGTGTGTGTGTGTGTGTGTGTGTGTGTGTGTGTGTATGGTAAGTTGACTAGCAAATGCATGATACATATAAAGCTCTCACTGGTACCAATCGCCTGCATGTGTTTCAATCTGTCATTGCCGATCATGAATTTGGTTGACACTTCTATTATAGAGAAAGGGCGAATAGCAATATTAAAATATTTCTTCTAATTAATTTTCTTTCAATGTGCAGGAATTCATACACTGGGCCATTAATTAATTATAAGAAAGTCCATTTATCTTCAGAGATGTTAAAAAGTGAAAAAAAATCTTAAAAGTTCTAATCTGAAGTATAATATTGCAAATAATTAAAATGACATTATAGAGATTCAAGATTATTTACATTTTATAAGTCTCATTATATTTATGCTAAATTTATCATTGTATCAATTGTCACATGGAAGTCTTCACATCCTCTAAGATATAATAATTTAAAAAGCTGTGATATTGTGCAATATCTTTCAAAATCTTTTCATTTTAGATCATATATGTTTGCATATATGATAATTTTTAAATTTGAATTTTTGAAAAAAGTGCTTTAATCATAATTATTTTATTTATTTACTCTCATCTTTCTGATTTATAGTGAAAGTGTTATGGCTCCAGACTCCTTAATAAAGGTAATGTTCATTCACTTTGATTTATTAATATTTATTTACTTTTTTGTGGTCATTTGATTCATGAATATTTAATACTTGTTTAGGTTTATAGTGAGGCACATAGAATCACAATACTTCTACAATTAATGCTTATATGGAAATTATATTTTAAAAATTTAATAATTTTTCTTTTGTCTGTAATTGCAAAATATTTTAAGTACATTTTACATATATTATTATATTAGTTTCACATGTACAACATAGTGAGAAGACACTTATATAACTTAGAAAGTGACCATTCCTCCATGCCTTTTTTAAAAATTCAATTTCTATTAAAATCCTCACCCAAGGATACTTTTTAATGATTTTTGAGAGAGGAAAAGGGGGGAAGAGGGAAGGAGAGAGAGAGAGACAGAGAGAGAGAGAGAGAAGAATATAGAGGACAGGGAGAAATCGGGAAGAGAGATAAGCATCAATCCACTGAGGCCAGTATGCATCCTGACTTGGGAATCAAACAAGCAACCTAGTTATGTGTCCTGACCAGGAATGGAACCCACCACTTTTTAGAGTATGAGACAACTCTCCAACCAACTGAGCCGCCCAGCCAGGGGCTCAATACCTTTTCTTATGAAATTTCAAAGCAGGCAGTTGCTCTCAAACCTTATAAGTTTGAATTGATGCAGTGAACCCTTGAGAAAGGAGTTTTACATATCCATTCCTGGTAGAGATCACCATTTTTTGTACTGGGCCCTGTAATTTTGTAGACTGCTTTGAAAATTTATGTTAATTTTTCATACACTCACTGTCTTGATTGTGTCATTGTTTTCACTGGGATATTCCTATGTCAAAACTTAGCAAACTGTATACTTCTAAAATATCTTCAATATGCTTCAATAAAACTATGAAATAAAATAAAAAAGCAGTGAAAAAGACAAGGCAGTTTAATACTGATATATCTGTATTTAAACATCTGGTTTTGTTCTTAATTTAGTAAAACAAAGATAATATTATCTTCATCCCTTTGGAATAAACACAAATAGCAGTGCTTTTATTAATAACTTTAGCTATAGAGGTATCAAACACAGAACCTAGGAAGCAAATCACATCCACATGTTAATGAAAAATATTGAATTTACAGGACTAGTTAGTACTGGGACCAGGCAACACTATAAAGCCACACCTGGGGTCCTTTCAAATCACTGCAAAGGATTTTGTGGCTGGAATCCTGATTAGATTAAAAGGAAGGAACTAAGTGTGAGGGGTTTGTAGTTTCTTTTAAATTAATAATTTCAAGTATGTTTCAGAAAATCTAAACCACTACAGTCCTATTGCTTCTTCCACTGACCTATTTGTCAGGCAGTATACATAAATTAATCTGATCAGAATTGCGTATTTTTACCTCTTCTACCTCCTGCTATGACAAAAGGTTGTCTTTAAGCTGGGAGACCAGGAAGTTCATGTTAGAATTAACATGGTTTTATTACTGATCATGGTAGCATCCTGCTGTCTCCAAAACACTCTTCCTCTTACTATGACCATGAAAGAATGGTAAAATTATCCAATTTAAAGAATGTAGAAGAGCTATCAACATGTATTATAGTATATTATGCATCAGTTTAAAGATAAAATGGATCTGCTTGATATAGGATTATTGCCAAGACAAAATCAACAGAATGACTGCTTTATCAATATATCTGTAATAATAAAAGAAATAATCAAAAGCTTGATGACACAGTTAATCACTATAATATTCATTAAAAATAATACATAATAAAATTATCTTTATATGTGTTCATTAGGTGTATATACACATAAAAATATCCATACACCAAATGAATTTAAAGGATGATCTTTTAAGAAGTGTCTTGTATTAAGGAAGTAGCCATGGAAACTGTTACATTGTTTCATCTGCTTGAATTATAGCACAACTAGAGGCCCAGTGCACAAACTCATGAACATGTGGAGGGGGCATCCCTCAACCCAGCCTGCACCCTCTCCAATCCAGGATTGCTGGCTCTTAATTGCTCACCTGCCTGCCTGCCTGATCCCCCCTAACCACTCTGCCTTGGCCCCCATCACTGTGGCTTGTCTGGAAGGATGTCCAGAAGATGTTCAGTCTAATTAGCATATTACCTTTATCAGTATAGATGAGTATATTAAGATTTGTTATATTCATTTAAATATAATTTTTAAAATTATATATATTTGTTTTATAAATAGTGAAACATTTATAAAAATAAATGGTAAACATCAGGTTATTCCACAGTTTTAATATCTTACTGTCAATACAGGATGAGCATAAGAAAACATACTGTAGTTAGAACATGAAAAAAAGTAATGGAGCCGAAACCGGTTTGGCTCAGTGGTAGAGCGTCGGTCTGCAGACTGAAAGGTCCCGGGTTCGATTCCGGTCAAGGGCATGTACATTGGTTGTGGGCACATTCCCCGGTAGGGGGTGTGCAAGAGGCAGCTGGTCAGTATTTCTCTCTCATCGACGTTTCTAGCTCTCTATCTCTCTCCCTTCCTCTCTGTAAAATATCAATAAAATATATATATTTTTAAAAAGTAATGGAAAGTTTATCAGGAACTGGCTTAGAAATCTAATCAATAGGAGAAGAAAAATAAAACAGGGCATGAATTCAGAACCACTAATTACAGATAAGTAGTAATGTGTTTTATAAAGAGGACATTTATACCTACAGACCTCCAGCCTGTCCATAGTGAGAGCACATCAAAAAGAAATTTCCTTTTAATACCATCTCCACAGTAGAGAAGAATTTATTGACTATTTTGAAATGACATTTCTTTTAATGCACAGGGTAACTTAGGTATTATTCTAGGCACATGGATTCAAAATATACACGTGATCTCTAATTGCTATGATATAATAATGGGATGCTTTATCTGAATTATTCTAGTTTTCCCATTATTATACAACCCACACTCATATGATGGCCAAAATTTTATCTCCCAATACATTTTTAAAGGCAACTTTATTGATGTTTGGAAGCAAACTTTATACAGGAAAAAGAAAAAAATTACTATTATGATATACAAGAGACTTACTATTATGACACATAGTAAGTGCACTTAATGTGCACTAAATTCATGCACAGGTAGGGTCTCTAGGCCTGGCCAGTGAGCAGGGCCGATTGGGGCCTACTGGCTACTTGCTGAGGCCTCCCTTCCCTGGCTGCCTGATGTGGCCTTCCTTTGTTCTGTGCCACCCCTTGGTGGTCAACAAACATCATAGCAAGCTATCGAACTCCCGGTCGAACTCCCGAAGGGACACTTTGTATGTTAGCCATATATATGTAGATTTCAAGACTTGTGTGTTAAAAATCCATCTAATACATTTCCCATTAAATGATGGCACATAAGATATATTGTTTTGTTCCATTTTTTCCTCACTCAAACAGGGTTGTACAGGGCTATTCTAAAACTCTGACAGAACTGTGGCAAATCTCTGAGCAACATTATTTTAGCCTCTGTGCTTAGGATTCATGTCTTTAATATTCTACTAGATCTAAAATAGAAGATCAAAGAGAAAATCAGTGAAGCTCAGCCAAATGTCAGAATTGGTTATACGTTAGGTAACATGTAAAAATGAAGAGATTGCAAGATATTACCAGGATAGAAATTTTAATGTTACTTATAAATGAATACATAATCAAATAAAAATGAATTATGTTAACAATTTTATTTACCGTATTTGCCGGCGTATAAGACGATTTTTTGGCCCTGAAAAATACGTATTTGCCAGCATATAAAACGACTGGGCTTATAAGACGACCCACTAAAATTTCCATTAAAAATACAGAATTTGTTATATACTCGCCGTATAAGACTACCCCCCACTTGGAGGCATATTTTTCAAGGCCAAAAAGTCGTCGTATACGCCAGCAAATACAGTAATCTGAATACATTTGATATTTGTAAATCTATACATACAGAGTTCATATATTTACTAGTATAATAATTCAAAAATGCATGTATTTTTGTGTACATTTGTGATAGATGTGAATTTTATAGCAGATAAGCTGGAAATTACCCATATTCCATCCGAGTTGAAGTTTAACTAATAGTAAATGTATATGGAATATAGTCTCCTACAGGGTAAAGAGCAGAGGCATGACTGATTTTCACTATCCTTTAAGTTGCCTAAAGTGTATGAGTAACCTTTCACATGCCAAGTAAACCATACAGCCCATTAGAAATGGCTTCAAATATATAAAATTAATCTCAGAAAGTACTATTTAGATTGTCTAATTAGGAAAACTGTAAAATAACAAAAATGACACCCCCCCAACAACAATGAGGTAGCACTCACATCAACAAATCAACAAAGGACAAGTACTGGTTGAGGATGTACAGAAAAAGGAACCCTGGTGCACTGCTGGTGGAAATGCAGACTGGTGTAGCCACTGTAGAAAACAGTATGGAGTTTCCTCAAAAAACTAAAAATGGAACTCTCATAATCAGAAACAGCAATCAGAAATGATATATGGATCCCTATGTTCATAGCAACATGGTTTACAATAGCTAAGATATGGAAATAGCCTAAGTGCCCATCAGCAGATGAGTGGATTAGAAAACTGCGGTACATCTACACAATGGAATACTGCTCTAAAAAAAGAAAGAAAGAAAGAAAGAAAGAAAGAAAGAAAGAAAGAAAGAAAGAAAGAAAGAAAGAAAGAAAGAAAGAACTCTGATCATTTGCAACAGCATGGATAGACCTGGAAAGCAACATGCTAAATGAAATAAGCTAGTAGGAGAAAGACAAATATCACATGATATCACTCATATGTAGGGTATAATGAACAACATAAACTGATGAACAAAAATAGATCCAGAGACAAAGAAACATGGAACAAACAGTCCAACCTCAGAGGAAAGGCAGTGGAGGATTGGGGGGGGGGGCAGGGTAGAGATCAACCAAAGGACTTATATGCATGCATATTAGCATAACCAAAGGACACAGACACTGGGGGGAGGGGGGCTTGTCCTGGGTGTATGAGAGTGGCTGGGGAGGGGTCAATTGGGAAAAATGAGACATATATAAAGGTAAAAAGATGCCCAGCATCACTAATCATGAGGAAAATAGAAAACACAAAGGAGCTCCTGTTGGCTAGCTCGGATGTTTGACCCACACACCAAAAGAGGTTGTAGTTTTGATCCCAAGTCCAGGGATGTGTGTGAAGTAACCAGCCACATTTCCCTCTCACATCGATCTTTCTGTTTCTCTTTGTCTCTACCTTCCTCTCTCTGTAAAAACATATCCTGAAATGAGGATTTAAAAAATACACACAAAGGAATATCACATCACACCTATTAGAATGACTATATCTGAAAAACAACCTATAAAAAGTGCTGGATAGAATATGAACAAAAGGGAACCCTTGTTTACTGCTGCTAGGAATTTATATTGCTACAGCCACTATGGGAAACAGCATGGCATTTACTCACAAAATGAAAAGCATAACTGCCAAATGATCGAATAATCCCATGCCTGGATATATATCAAAAGGAAATGAAATCAGCCTCTTGAAAAGATACCTGCCTTCCCATATTCATTATAGCATAATTCTTAATAGTGAACACATGGAGTCGACCTAAATTCCAGCAATAGATGACTGGATAAAGGAAAGTGGTATATACAATATAATTTCATTCACATGCAGAATTCCATTAACAAAGTTTATTTTTAACTTTGACATAGAGAACAGTTAGCTAACAGCTATGAGGGGAGGATAGGGCTAGATGGGGGTATGTGGAGGGATTGAGCAAAAACAAAAAAGAAAAAAATCAAGGATATGGACAATAGTGTCCATGATTGATAGAGTAAGGGAGGTGAGGATAAGTAAGGGAGGAGAAGGAGGTATAAGGGAAGGTGGAGGAGGTATAGCCAGGATATATGGTGATGGATGGAGACTTAACATGGGGTGATGAACATACAATGCAGTGTACAGATTGTGTGTTATAGAATTGTGCACCTGAAACCCACTAGGTATATTGGTTAATAATGCAAATTTTATATTCAAAGAAAACATGATAATTTCAAGAGAAATATCAAAAGTGCTATATTAAAAGTAATGTCCATCACAAGCTACACATTTCCCCCATCTTTCAGGTAATTTGTGTTACCATCCCAATAGAACTTGTTTTGAGGCAAACCATTCAGAAACCCAATTTTCTACTTCTTCGTATGTTTTGAAGTGCTGCTCAGAAAGTGTGTGTGCCATCAATCAGAACAAGTGGTAATCTGAAGTGAATACAATGGGTGGGTTAATACTTCCCAGGCAAGATCTTTTAATGTGTCTTTAACTGGTTTTGAAGTGTGTGATAGTGCATTATCATGAAGAAAAATTAATTTGCCTTGTTTTCTGAAACATTCTGGCCATTTCATTATCAAAGCGTGGTTCAAATTGATTATTTGTTATCAGTAGCTATCTGTATTAAGGACTTCAATTGGTTTTAGAAGCTTATAATACCCTATACCTTCCTTATCCCACCAAACGCAGAACATTGTCTTCTTTCTGAAGCGATTTGGCCTTGAAGCTGATGTTCATGGTTGACCTGGATCAACCCATGATTTTGTGCATTTGGGATTCTCAAAAGAAATCCACTTTTCATCACCAGTCACAATTCGATGCAAAAAAAAAAACTTTCTTTCTGTTGTTGAAGCAAGATTTTACTGATGACTTTTCGGTTTTCCATTTGTCTTTTGTTCAGTTGATGTTGCACCCATATTCCTTCCCTTAAAATCTTACCCATTGCTTGTAAATGATCAGAAAATGTTTGCTGAGCAATGTTTAATCTTTCTGGAAGTTGTTTTTGAGTTTGACATGCATCTTTATCAAATAATGCTTGTAAGCGTTGGTCTTCAAACTTTTTTGGTTGACCTGGATGTTCTTTGTCTTTCAGTTCAAAATCATCACTTTTAAAGCATTTAAACTGGGATTCACAGGTATCTTGAGATGGAATATGTTCACCCTAAGCTTCACGAAGTATTCAGCAGCATTTTTCTTCAAAATAAAGTAATGAATTAAAACTTCACAAAAATACTTTTTTGGCATAAAATTCGACAATTTTAAGCATAAAAATCTATGATGTTAACACCTTCAGCAAATGTGACATGAAGTTTTGAAGCCGGCTGTCAATACAACAAAATAGCATACATATCAAATTGCATATATATCAACATAAAGTAACTCTCTCTATGAAAAAAAAAATCTGCATTATTAACCGGCACACCTAGTATATATCTTTGTTAACCAGTGTCACCCCAATACCGTTAATAAAAATGGTGAAAAAAAGAAAAGTAGTATATATAGACACAATGAAAAATATTCTTATTATTTTGTCACAAAAATAGATATCCTGACATTTATGGTAACATGAATGAATCCTGAGGTCATTAAACAAATGAAGTAATTCATAAACTGAACTACAAATATTGTCTGATCTTGTACATACATAGAATCTAAAAACAAATGAACTCATAAAAATAGAAAACAGACTGGCGGTTGCCAGCTGTTGGGTTGGAATGTGAGGGTTAAAGGCAGAAGGTGCTAAAAAAGTACAATACTCCAGTTATAATAAAATTACACTTGGGTGATATAATGAATAGCAAGGTGATTATAGTCAACAATGGCATATCACATATTTGAAAGTTGTTAAGAAAGTCAACCTTAGCCAAAACCGGTTTAGCTCAGTGGATGGAGCTTCGGCCTGTGGACTGAAAGGTCCCAGGTTCGATTATGGTCAGGGACATGTGCCTTGGTTGCAGGTACATCCCCAATGGGGGGGTGTGCATGAGGGGGCTGATCGATGTTTCTCTCTTATCAATGTTTCTAACTCTCTATACTTCTCTCTTCCTTTCTGTAAAAAAAGAATAAAATATATATTTTAAAAAAGTCTACCTTAAAAGTTCTCATCACAGGCCATAAATGTGTAACTATGTGACATGATGAATAATAACTAAATTTATTATGGTAATCATCTTGCGATATATATATATATATATATATATATATATATATATATATATAATAGTTAGATTGTACACCTAAAGCTAATATCCTATATAATAAAAGCCTAATAGCTAAGTGTCCAGCCTTCCACTTGGCCACTCAACCAATCAAAGGATAATATGCTAATGATAAGCTAAGGCTGCTCAACTTCTTGCTATTATATTCACTAACCACAAGGGGGCAGATGCTCTGACCAGTAGGTTCGCTTGCTGATGGGGTTCGGCCAATCAGAACTGAGTAAGATAGGCCAGACATACCCTGAAGCTCTCCTACAGTCCCTCTCCGGCTGGCCAACCTCTATGTCCCTCCCTGGCCCCAATAGTGCATCAGTGAGGTCATGGCTGCTACGTGCAATGGCAGTGGTGGGAGCTTCTCCCGCCTCTGCAGTAGCACTAAGGATGTCCAACTGTAGGCTTAGGCCTGCTTCCCATGGGGAAAAGGCCTATGCTGGCAGTCAGACATCCCCTGAGGACTCTTGTACTGTGAAAGGGTGCAGGCCAGGCTGAGGGACCCCTTCCCAAGGACACAAATTAATTGGGAGAAATTATGAAAATGGATGTGATCTTCCAATGATTTCTAAACAAATACTACAACTAAAATAAAATGAGTATAAACACTTAGGCTATGTGTTCTAAATGAGATAATTTCATTTAAGAAAATTGAGCAAGAAAGTGTGTCTCTGATTTTTGTTTATTCTAAATAGAAAACTTTATAACGTTCTAGAGCTGTATAATTTTCACCTTTAGCCCCTGCATATATTATATTATGTTAATTACAATATGACATATATATATATATATATATATATATATATATATATATATATATATAATTGATTTTTTACAGAGAGGGATAGAGAGTTAGAAACATTGATGAGAGAGAAACATTGACTAGCTGCCTCCTGCACATCCCTACCAGGGATGTGCCGGCAACCAAGGTACA
The DNA here is from genome assembly GCA_963924515.1 of Vespertilio murinus. Taxonomy (NCBI): domain Eukaryota; kingdom Metazoa; phylum Chordata; class Mammalia; order Chiroptera; family Vespertilionidae; genus Vespertilio; species Vespertilio murinus. Next base: position 133,371,292 of record OZ004708.1, on the reverse strand, counting down.
TGCCCTTGACTGGAATCAAAACTGGGACCTTTCAGTCCACAGGCTGACGCTCTACCCACTGAGCTAAACTGGTTTCAGCTACATTGTATATATTTGACTTAAGTAAGAACATGGATGTCAGAAGTAAGAAATTATTAAATTTTAAAAGGCATTGAATGTGTTACAATAAAATCCTTAAAGATGGAAAAAGGTATATTAAAATAACACTTAACAATACCAATACTTCATTGCTGCTTCAGAAGAATTAAAAATGGAAAGAATTCATAAGTTTCTGAACAAAATGACTGAGATAATTTTCTAAAAGGAAAATAAACATCCATTAAAATGTGGAATCTAAAGAACAAAATAAACAAATAAAAACAGAAACAGGCTCAGATACAGTGAACAAAATTGAAGATGCCAGATGGGAGGAGGAGTTGGAGGCTTGAGTGAAAAAAGGTAAAGATATTAAGTACAAACTGGTAGTTACAGAATAGTTATGGGGATGTAAAATATAGCACTGTGGGTAATATTGTAATAACTATGCATGATGCCAGTTGGGTGCTAGACTTATTGGAGGAATCACTTTGTAAACTTTATAATTATCTAATTATTATGTTGTACATTTGAAGCTAAAATAAAATAATATTGAATGTCAATCATAATTTAAAAATAAAAAAATAAAATAGGAAGATTTACTCAAAATGTATTATACTGAGCAAAGTAAAATAGAACATGATATGGAAAATCTTATCTTTACAAAATCTGGAAATAAAAGTAAATTATGTAATAAGTTGTGACCTATTCTTTACATGAAAGAAGATACCAAAATTATTACCCCCATTTTAGAGAGGGCAACACAAGTTCAACAGAATGAGGACATTGGAAGTGTAAGCATAGAACATTAATACTTCTCTTTCTCAGCAATAACACTTTAAAAATCATGCTTTTTGTATAGAAAACACTTTAAACATATTAGGTTATTAATAAAACTATTCCTATGAAAATTAAGTGGAAATTGTAAAAAACAAACAAACACATACACAATAGATTTAATTAATTCTTATAAACACACATACCTAAGACATTGTGAAAGGGACACACATTGCAATTTTTAAAAAGTATTATCGCGAATTCATTTGTTATATTTTTTTGGAGTAGCATTTGCATTTATAGAGATTATTCTCATAAAGGCAAATAAATGTTTTCATTCAAAGCTCAACGTGGAAACATCAGAAGCTCAGCTGAGACTTATGTAGCCAGAGTTTTAATTAAGAGCATGTCCTAAATATACTGCAGTTATATCTTAATAAAGAATTCAACTACATATTTCTTAAGGTTTAAATGTGTTTACTGAAAACTTTGTCTTCATATTTTCTATAGGTTCCTTAGCATGTGCATTGTGTTTGATAAAACATAATGAGAACTTACTTTTTATAGCAGGCATTTTTTGACCCTGTTATAGGCAATAAGGGCAGTGAGAGCGGAGGATTTCACTGAACAGTTTTATAGCAATAGACAAAGTAGTTTCATTACCACAGGCTCAGTTCTCTCCCATGAGTCTTAGGTTATTCTTTTACTGTCCTTATTGCAGACAATTTGTTATTTTAACTGTTTTTTTTTCCTCTGAAGTTACGTTGTTTCATTGAGATCCTTCGTCAGTCTTGAATCTCAGGGATCCCTTTAACTTAAAAGCCATTCAGATGGGTTTTGGAGACAGGAATTACTCACAAAATAAATTTGAAAACTAAAATAAGAAAAAAAATCATGTGGTGTGTGGAATAAATATTACTTTTGAATTGAAACAACCTTCCCAGAAGGGCAAGATGTAATAAAGTCCAAATATGTTGTTGGCGGATCTTAAATAAGTTCTATCCTCTCATGGCTTGAGAGGCAAATTGCTTATGCTTGATGAGAGCTCAGCTTCTGGGCCCAGGAATATGAAGGATGAGTTTTTGTCCAGAAGGACCTTTTCACAAATATTGGTATTTTTATGGAATATTTTATTTATTTGTTTTAATCAAACATATCTATTTTCCCAGTGTCTCACAAGTTTGACATTGTGATCAGATTTTCTCTTGCTCAAGCATCTTGCTCAAGGCACATAGCATCATTTCTGATGACATCTTGTTTTATGTTATGAATTGCATCCAAACCCTAAAAATGGCAAGCAATTCAAGGCGAACAGTCAGACAGCAGACTGTTTCTGGAAGATAAATCATCCTTAGTGTACTTAGTCTCCTTTTAGTGGTTTACTAAAAGAACTAAAATTGTTTGAAAATTTCAATTTTTTATATATGAATGTCAACAAAATATTGTTTAGAACATAACAGGGTCTAAATCAAAGGTGAAATCCATTCTTTCTTGGGTAGAAAGATTGAAAAAGTATGGGTTATGAGCAATTTTGCACATTTTAAATCCCATGGGTTTTAATCTTCTTACTTAAAAAATAATTGGGTTGACTTACATTATCATCAATGCCTGCTGTTGTTTCTGATTATCTGTGACTCTCTGATTACATTATCAAGTAACTCTGCCTATATTCTATAAAGCATTCATGACAGTTTTCTTAAGAAATTTTAGAAAGTAGAAACTTTTGTTTCATGCAAATAATGAGTAGTATTCTCTCTCTCTCTCTCTCTCTCTCTCTCTCTCTCTCTCTCTGTCTCTTCAAAAATTTTTAAAATGAAGATGACTATAAAGGATAGTATAACAGATAGTGATGTTTTTACCACTGCAGAGTTTTCCTTACACGTTTTATTTTCTCCAGCCCACAATTTTTATAAATAAAAATAATTGCCATAAAATTATGTTTTATGTTTAATAACTTGATAAATATATTTGAATAAATCTGCATCTTCTCTTCACCTACCTTCTATTGTAGAGAACTATCCACATTGATATATAAAGATGTAATTTGTTCTTTTAACATTTGAATAATGTTATTTTATTTCAGTATTATTACAGATAAAATATTTAGACCCTTTTCTGGCTTTACAGTAAAAAAAATGGCACGACAAACATGCTTGTAATTTCCCTTTATAAAACTTACAAGAGATTTTTGGCAGGTAGACTGGGTAAATTTTCAATTTTACTGCCATGAATTTTAGTTTATTTGCAAATTTATATTTTAAAACACTTTTCTGAATTAAGAATTAATTCAATTTAATTGAATGTATTGCAATTGTCTTTTCAATTTCATAAGGATTTTAAGCTTACTTACCATAATTTTTTGCTAACTAATGAAAAAATGTAGTGAAATATCTTATGTTTGCTCACAATATTCTATTAATTATTAATTTTAAGACTAAATACATATTATGTGCCATTCAATTGTTGATTTATAATTGAGAACAAAAAAAAATTAAATAGCAGATTCCCCATTACATTTTCTCTACTGAAGGTTTAAACAAAAAAAGTTAATATTGTTCTAAGCCAAATAAAGGATATAAATTGCTACTCCTTAATATTAAGATTCATTAATAATTTTAAGCATCATTTTAATAAATGAATTAAGCAATCTTTTTCAAAAATGTATAGCATCTTCCCATCCAATGATTATTTTTATACCTCTTATGTATGAGCAATCTTCATTAATGTAGAGATGGGGGATATAGATGAAAATCTGAGCAATGTGAGCATAAATACAGTGGGCAATCCACAGACTACTGCAACTCCATTCCACAAATCTCAATACCACTCCTAGTTGAAATATGCTTATATGGTCGTGGCTGAATAAACATGCACACTCACACACACATGCACACACACACAAGCACATATACACAAATGCACACGTGCGCACAGAAAGGGCAAGTAACTAATTTGGAAACACTGAGAATTCTCTGGTTTTTAAAGTGTGGTCTTATAAAATCTGTATAAGGGTTGTACAGAAATACAAATCTAAAAATCATGTAATATTGAAAGTTTTATTGAAAGGGACCTCCTTTTCATTCATAATTGAAGACTTAAAATATAAGAGAAACAGTTTCAGTGGTTGTTTTGCCCTCTCCACAGAATACCTAATAGATTTTTTCTCTCTCTCTGGAATACAGATTTATAGATCTTGTGGGAATGTTTTGAGTGAAAATGCCTTCTGGATTATTAATCAATACAGGACATTATGAATCAATTATTTTTAAGAATAAGTGAACTGATAAAAGTAAGGAAGCCTATGAACATATTATGAATATCAGGAATAAAACTACCCAATGTTCAGGAAATATTTAGCAATTTCTAAAATAAATTTAAATCAAGAGGATTCACAAATTTTATAGAATGTGTATAAAATTTGTGTGGTCTGTGTTCTCAATAAGAAGACATTTCCTCAGTGGTTTTACCCAATCTAGTGTGAACAAATGGACAACCCAAACATTAGATTTCCTGTAATGACATATATGCAATTAGACTCTGCACAAAAAAAAGTTAGAAGGGATTGTTGCATATTAAAACCTTTATATAGAATGTGTTTTGATTATAAAGCATAATAATCTCAAGATTAAAATATTGATTACTCTCAGATATTCAATCAGAAAATAATATGTATCTTTATATTTTCTCGATAATAAAAACATAAATACTTGTTTTAGTGTACACTGATCTCCAGAGTTGAAGTTGCTATTCTATTGGAAAATCTTATATAATAAAAAGCCTAATATGCAAAGTGTCTGGTCATCGTATCTTCCATTCAATCAATCAAAGTGCAATATGCTAATGATATGCTAAGTCACTCAATTGAGTACTATGAGATCCACTGACCAATAGAGGGCAGATGCTCAATGCAGTAGATGCCCCCTGGTGGTCAGTGTGCTCCCACAGAGGGAGCGCTGCTCAGCCAGAAACCAGGCTTATGGCTGGCCAGCACAGCAGCTGTGGTGGGAGCCTCCCCTGCTTTTGCAGCAGCGCTGAGGATGCCCCTTAGGGAGCAAGACTAAGCCGCCAGTTGGATATCCCAAGGGCTCCTGGCCTGCGAGAAGGGAAAGCCATGCTGAGGGCACCCCCCAAATGCATGAACTTTGTGCAACAGGCATCTTGTGTTAAATAAGTGGGGATGAGATCTTAAAAACATATATTTTAAACATGTTTTATATAATTTCAAAGCAAAATTGTTTTATATTTGTTATCAGTCTACTAAGGCTGTCATAGCAAAATAACACAGACTGAATAGTGTAAATTACTGATTTTTCCCCCCACACAGTTCTGGTAGTTAGAAAACTGAGATCAATATGTCTGTAAGTTTGGTTTCTCCTGAGGTCTCTTTCCTTGGCTTATACACGTTTGTCTTCATGGTGTGTCCTTAACATGGACCGCTTCTATTTGTTTCCATCCCTGATATTTTTATTTGTATGTCCTAATCTCTTCATATAAGAACACCAGTAACATTTGATAGAGTCCAAGTGTTATTTTATTCCCACTCCAATGGTATAAAACTAGAAAGCAGTAAAATGAAAAAAACAAGAAACACACCAATATGTGGAAGTTACACAATACAGTCCTGAACAACCAATAGGTTAATAAAGAGATCAAAGGGAATAAAAAATACTTTGACATAAAGAAAATGGAAACAAACAAATTTTCTCAATACATTATGTCCAACTTTCTACAAAAAATTACAAGTCATACTAAATGGGAAAAAATAATCACAGCTTGAAGAGACTGAATAAGTGTTAGAATCAGAGTCAGACAAGGCAAAAATGTTGAAATAATGAGAAGAGTTATTTAAAAAACCTATAACTAATAAAATAAGCACTTGATGGAAGAAGAAAACAGCCCTTGCTGGAGTGGCATAGTTGGTTGGGCTTTAACACTTGCTCCAAAAGGTTGCTGGTTCCATTCCTGGTTAGGGTACATGCCTAGGTTGCAGACTCTATCCCTGCTGGGTGGCATGCAGGAGGTAGTAGAGTGCTGTTTTGCTCTCTTGTGAATATATCTCTCTCTTCCTCTCCCTTCCTCTCTATCTAAAAATCAATAAAAGCCTAAACCGGTTTGGCTCAGTGGATAGAGTGTTGGTTTGCGGATTGAAAGGTCCCAGGTTTGATTCCGGTCAAGGGCATGTACATTGGTTGCGGGCACATCCCTGGTGGAGAGTGTGCAAGAGGCAGCTGGTTGATATTTCTCTCTCATCGATGTTTCTAGCTCTCTATTCCTCTCCCTTCCTCTGTGTAAAAAATCAATAAAATATGTTTTTAAAAATCAATAAAAAAGAATCATTCAATAAGCAAGAATAGATGGGTAGTGCAGACAGAGAAAATGAAATTCTAAGAAAACAATTTAAGTAATTCTAGAGATCAAAAGCTCTATAACAGAAATAAATAATTCCTTTTATGAATTCATTAGTATCCTGGCCATTACTGAGAAAAGAATCTCTGAGCTTGAGGATGAGCCAGTATTCACAAAGAAAACACACACACACACACACACACACACACACACACACACACCAAAACAACAACAAAAGCAGAGAAAAAACAAAGACTGAAAAAAAGCAGAAATTTTTTTTTCAAGAACTTTGAAAATTAAAGTATACATCAGCACAATGAGAATACCTGAAGGGAAAAAAGACAAATAAACAGAAGCAACATTTAAAGGAAAAATGATGTCAATTTCCCTCAAATTAATGTCAGACATAAAAACACAGATCTTAGGGCTCAGAAAACACCAACCTGAATAAATGCAAAAGAGAAAAAAATCACTACACCTAAGCATATAAAGCATATTAACATTTTGGAATTAAATAATACACTAATGCAGATTCACTGATGGTAGCAATTTGAACCACTGTTGTGCCAGGATATTGATAGTGGGAAGACTTGCATGTATATAGACAAAGGTATATAGGGATTTTCTGTACTTTCCACTAAATTCTTCTGTGAACCTATACCTAAGCTAAAAAAAAGATTTATTAGTTGAAATAAACATGTGGAGGGTGTTGTCAGAGAAATGAAGAAATTGAGCAGAAACTTGAAGGATGAGTGAAAGGTAAGCAGAGAGAGGCAAGATGGAAGTAAAATTATATGAGTAATAAATAATTCACCAAAAATCATTGCTAATGCACTGTTTTTGTTTTTAAAAAGGACAGTTCTAAATATATGTCCTTGCCTGCAAATGTTTCGTGGAGATGTATAGATTATTTTATTAATTTTGTCACATTCATTTGAATATGAGATCTGAAACGTAGTAAAATAGAGAATCAAATAAATATCTTTACAATAAAAACAGACTGTTTTACCTGCCTTCCCACCGAGACCTAGGAGTCTTCAATTTATAGTGTAAGGGGAGACCAAATAATTTAAAATGTGATAATTTTGAAAGTATTAGAGTGGACGTGTGAGTCTGTAGAGGTCAAATACTTATTTGTCTCTTTCTTATTATGATGTGCACTTTGGAATAACAATCTCTGAATTTCTGTAGTATAACCATAGGCTTGAGCACAGTTTTTTAGGAGGTAAATTTAGCTCTTACAGATAGTTGCTATTATCTATTCTGAATTGTTTTGATCATCTGTATGTAACTCACTACAGGGTGGTTACTAAGTGATTTATGCCTATTACCCCATCTGCTCTGACAGCTCCGGGAAAGTTGAAATCCCTATGGTGTGATAATACCTGCTCCACTTAGCATGAAAAATTCTGTCACACAGGTTAGAACCCTAAAAAGGTCCATAGCTATAAATAATCTAATATACTTCTCTTTATGCATTAATAAAAACATTAATTATTCCTGAATTTTAGTACTGAAAGTACCCCAATGCATAATGAAAACCTTGGTAAAACTCACACATTTCAGACACTCATCTAGATAGTAATAAGAAAGTGAGGAAACACGGATTATTTGATTATATTCTCAGGAAAAGAGGCCAAAGTATATTGATGAATAAAACATAAATTGTTTGGGAAATTATATTTGGTATTTAATTAATACTTTGTATTAATTAATTAACTAGTATCCTACAATCAATTCTAGTATGTAGTTGTCAGTGTTTTGAAGAATATATTTAAAACGAATGGCTAAGAAAATATCCCCTATTCTGTACTGAGAACATGGATTAATTTAAATGATCACCAGTGAAATATAGAGGGACGTTTGGGTAATGGAGTTATATAGAAATATATTTATGCGTTCATCAATGCTTTCAATTGCCAACCCTTTATTTAACACCCATTGGAGCCTCATTTTGGGCTAACTTTTGAGGATGCAAGGTTGAAAATACATGTTTCCTTCAGCTGGTATATCTCAGTAGTTGAGTGTTGACCTATGAACCTCGAAGTCATGGTTCAATTCCCAGTCAGGGCACATGCCCAGTTGTGGGCTCGATCCCTGAAATCAGTAAAAATATATTAAAAAGAAAATACATGTTTCCACACTGGGGTTCACCTAATCTCTTAGTGTAGACAAAACACAGCAGAAAAGGAACACCTTAAACAGGTAAGAGGCATTTTATAGGTATGCAAAGTCAAAAACAATAAAGGATCAATAATGCTACTAGTTTTAGAGTTTTCAAATTTTGGACTGAATTTATCATTGTAGGGAAAAAAAAAATAAAACAAATCCTCATACGCAAGCCCAATAGATGCAATGAATCAAAGAATATACTGGTTAGAGAGTTGTTTGATAGACACTCAAGAATGGAGGAAAGGAAGACTGAAGGCCTCCAGAGTCCTACCTGATCAATTTCTGCCCTTAATCCTCCCCACCACACAGCAAGATAGTCCCTGAAGAAAAGGTTGAGAGAGTCCCATTTGTTTATTTTTTCATTAGTTTCTATTGTTCTCTCAGATGTTTCTGTAAACATGTGGCTATGAGAGATGTCTGAGATTTTGCTGCCAGTAATTTCTTCTCGGTTTCATGACTTACATTTAAGCCTTTTATCCATTTTGAGTTTATTTTTGTGTTTGTGTAAGTTGATGGTCTCATTTCAATTTTTTTTTTGCATGCATCTGTCCGATTTTCCCAACAACATTTATTGAAGAGACTGTCTTGACTCCATCGCATGGCCTTGCCTCTTTTGTCAAATAGTAATTGAGCATAATGGCTAGAGTCAATTTCTGGGTTTCTATTCTGTTCCATCAGTCTATATGCCTATCCTTGTGCCAGTACCAGAATGTTATGAGTACAGTGGATTTGTAGCATAACTTGATATCTGGTCTTGTGATCCCTCCAACCTTGTTCTTCTTTCTCAAGATTGCTGCGGCTACTTGGGGTCTTTTTTTATTTCATATAATTATGGAGAGTTTGTTCTAGATCTGTGAAATATGCCATTGGTATTTTAATAGGGATTACATTGAATCTATAGATTGCTTTGGATATTATGGCCATTTTAATGGTGTTGATTCCATCAATCCATCAATATGGCATATTCTTCCACTTGCTTATATCTTCCCAGAAACCATCCCTTCCTCACTCCAATTCATATAATTCTTTCATGTGACAAAGCTGCTACTTTCCATACTAGTCCAATCATCAGCATCTGTACCAATTATGTTTTTATTATAGTAAAGGGTCAGGTAGTTAGAAGGCTATAGCTTAGATGTAAGGTCAATCTAATGTAGTAGTAAATCAAATAAAAGATAATTAGTATAATCATACATAAATTAGTTACTTTTCTAATCTGGTGCTTTTATTGTAATGAATAATTGTCTAAAACTTATCCTTATAAATAAAATTGTACACATTTTCTCAGTTCCCAAATGCTATATTATCATATGTTATAGCTGCATGATTTTTTCCTTAGCAAGAAAATATATTTATGAAAAAAATGACAGTAGACAGAAAAATGCTATTTAATAGATAGTAATTACATTTTCTGTCTTAATTAAAATTAATCTATTCCATAAACTAGTAATTTGTTCATCACAATTAGGTAATGCTACAGCTTAATAATTCATAATAAATACATGGCTACTTTAGTTCAAGTCAGAAAACACCCGAAAGGCATATTTATAAATTGCCTTGTTGACAATTACACTTTGTCAATGCAGACAATTCAGTGCAGAATTTCTAAAAAGATTAGGCTCTTCTTTGTGAAGTGGACAGGCAAGAGAAATAATATTAAATTGTAAGAGCAATGTTTGTATTATATCTCACTTCATTTTGAGTAACTAGCAGCCAATTTAAAGCAAAATTTAATATGATGTTGAATTCATTAATTGCAAAGCAATACATATGATAATATTAAAACTATTACATTAAATGCAAATCTTAATAATCAGTCTTTTAAATATCTAATTATTTTGAAGAATCATTTCTATTTGTGTGTAAGTACCTGTTCACTAACATGACATAGCGGTATTTCAGCTAAATATTTTCTGAAAGTATTTAGTTCATATGTATTATCACAAATATCAACTAATATATGATAAAATATGACAGAAGCAAGATAATTTTTACATTTCTGAAAAATTTTCAAAAAAGTAAAATTGTGCTGATTTTTCTTTCATTTCACAAGTTAATAACACCAACAATATGAATACTGTTTGAGATAAACTTTAGACATGTAAAAGTTAAAATATTTTCCTAAACTTCTAATTATAAAAATATAAGAAAAGCAAGTGATTTCCAATTAAAATACATGGAATAAACACTTGTCATTTGTTTGCATTCTGAGTTAAATGGGTAATAATGTTAGGAAATGTCTACCTTACCAATTGCATCTTCTCTATTTACTTTTATTTTTAGTTTGATGTAGTCCCATTTGTTTACTTTTTTTCTTTTGTTTCTCTTGCCTGAGGAGACACATCCAAAAACATTGCTTACAGCAATGTCAATGAGTTTATTGCTTATGTTTTTTTCTGGAAGTTTTATGTTTTCAGGTTTACATTTACGTTTTTAATAAAATTTAAGATAAATTTTGTACATGTTGTGAGATAGTGATCTAGTCTTATTTGTTTTCATGTATATGTCCATTATTCTAAACATCATTTATTGAAAATATATTCTTATCCCATTTTAAGTTCTTGCCTCCTTTATCATAGATTAATTGTAAATCAAACCTAAAATGAGATACTGCCGAACTGGTTTGGCTCAGTGGATAGAGCGTCGGCCTGCGGACTGAAAGGTCCCAGGTTTGATTCCGGTCAAGGGCATGTACCTTGGTTGCGGGCACATCCCCAGTAGGGGGTGTGCAGAAGGCAGCTGGTTGATGTTTCTCTCTCATCGATGTTTCTAACTCTCTATCCCTCTCTCTTCCTCTCTGTAAAAAATCAATAAAATATATTTTAAAAAAATAAAATGAGATACCACTTCACACCTGTCAGAACATCAATAAATAAAAAAATAAGTGCTGGCAAGGATGTAAAGAAAAGGGAACCCTTGTGCTCTATTGGTAGGACTGTAAATTGGTGTAGCCAACTGTGGAAAACAGTATGGAGGTTCCTCAAACAATTAAAATTAGAACTAACATATGATCCACCCATTCTACTTCTGGGTATTTAACTAAAGAAACAAAAAAAAACTAATTTGGAAACATATATGCACTTCTATGTTTATTGCAGTATTATTTACAATAGCCTAGATATGGAGCAACCTAAGTGTTCATCAATGGACACATGAATACACATGTGCTACATATATAATGTGGAATGTTAGTCACTGAAACAAATGAAATGTTGCCATTTGTGTAACATGGATGGACTTAGGGTATTATTCTAAGTAAAATAATCCAGGCAGAAAGACAAATGCTGTATGATTTCACTTACAAGTGAAGTCTAAAAAACAAAATAAGTGAACATACAAAACAAAAACAGATACAGAGAATAAATTGGTGGCTGCTAGATGGTAGGTGGTTTGGAAGGGTGGCTGAAGAGCGTAAAAGAGATTAAGAAGTACAAATTGCCAGTTATTAAAATAGTCACAGGGATGTAAAGCACAGGACATGGGATGTAGTCAATAATATTATAACTGTGCATGGCGTCCTATAGGCACTAGACTTCTCATGGTGATTAACAACTACGGTATTTCTTTCATACACCTGAAACAACTAGAATACTATATATCGATCATAATTGAAAAGTAAAATTTAAAAATTTTGAACAAAAACATTCAAGAAATTTAAAGCATTAAGATATAAGTAAATTGGAAATTTTGCAAAGGAGGCAAAAACCTACAATGGACTAAAGACAGACTATTCAATAAATGGTGTTTGGAAAGTTGGACAGATATGTGCAAAAAATGAAACTGGACCACCTTGTTACACCACACACAAGTATAAATTCAAAATAGATTGAATATTAAAATGTTAGACTTGAATCTATAAAAATACTAGAAAAATACACAAGCAGCAATATATTGGACATTTCTTATAACAGAGCATCGGCCTACAGACTCAGGGGACTCAGGTTTGATTCCGGTCAAGGGCATGTACCTTGGTTGCAGGCACATCCCTGGTTGGGGGTGTGCAAGAGGCAGCTGATTGGTGTTTCTCTCTCATCAAGGTTTATGGCTCTCTATCCCTTCTCCCTTCCTCTCTGTAAAAAAAAAACAAAAAAAAAACAACACAATAAAATATATTTTATAAAAAAAGACCAACCAACTGAATGGGAAAACATATTTGACAATGACACATCTTAAAAGAGGTTAATATCCAAAAATAAATAAAACAAATACTCCAAATAAAAATGGGCAAAATTTCTTTGGTTGATTTCTTCCTGCCCTCAGCCCTTACCCCCTACTATTCCTTCCCTCTGATATTCCATAGTCTGTTATATGCTTTTATATCTCTGGTCTATTTTGTTTGTCAGTTTATTTTGTTCATTCGATTCCATGTATAAGTGAGAACATGTAACACTTGTCTTTCTCTGACTAGCTTATTTCACCTACCATAATTCTCTCCAGGTCCATCTATGCTGTCTGGAAGAGTAAGACATCCTTCTTTTACAAATATGAGATTTTTAATGCTTTCAACAATAAAGATGAAACTTAAAAACAAAAACAAAAACGGGTAAAAGACATGAATAGACACTGGCCCAAAGAGGACATGCAAATAGCCAAGTAACCTGAAAAGATGCTGGAGTTACTAATCCTCAGAGAAATCCACATCAAAACCACAACGAGGTATCATCTTACACCTGTCAGAATGGCTATCATCAATAAATCAACAAAAAACAACTGCTGGTGAGGATGAAGAGAAAAGAGAACACTTTTGCAGTATGGGTAGAAATGCACATTAATGCAGCCACTGTGGAAAGCAGTATGGAGTTTCCTCAAAAAATTAAAAATGGAAATTCCTATGACCCAGTGATTCAACCTCCAAGAATTTATCTGAAGAAATCTGAAATACTAATTCAAAAGAATATATTTCCCCCTATGTTCATTGTAGAGTTATTTACAACAGCCAAGATTTGGAAGCAATACAAGTATCCATCAGTAGATGAGTGTATAAAAAAGCTGTGGTACATATACACAAGGGAATACTACTCTGCTGTAAAAAGAAAGAAAATGTTACCCTTTGGGACAGGGTGGATAGAACTAGATATTATTATGCTAAGTGAAATAAGCCAGTCTGAGGAAAATAAGGACCATACGATTTCACACATATATGGAATTTAATGAACTACCATGCAAAATAGAGACAGATCTACAGAGAGAGCAGGAAGACAGCCCTGGTGGGGATGAAGGGGGTGGTCATGAAGGGATTAAGCAAAAAAGAAGAAAAAAAGACAGGGAAATCATGTACTAGTACATGGACAACAGTATGGCAATTATGGGTTGGTGGTAGAAGAGGGTTTAAAAGGAATAAACAATGATAGAGTAAATTTAATTAATTTTAGAAAAAAAGAATGTGGTTGAAATAATTGATACTTGATAAAAATAAATTAGAATTGACCAATAATCTCAAGAGATAATTTATTTAACTGACCAATAGTATTGGGAATGTTCAGATAAAGAGAGAAAACAAAGGACAGCACTACTCATGTAGGACTTCATCGCAGATACTCAGAATTAACACCATTCCCTACATACTGAATTTCAAAATTGTCTAACACTGGGAAGTTTTCTATAAATATACATATTATTAAAATACAATAATAAGAGTTACAAAATATAAAGGTTGCTATAAATCAATGAAGACATTGACAACATGTGTTCCTCAATATGCTGTTGGTTTCATAGATATCCGAGCAAGAGTTAGTATATACTGTTGCAAGGAGTCATAACAATATCTGATGGATTCAGTTGCAGAGAACAAAATTTAGACCAGGTTTCCCTATAGGAGTAACAAACCATAATGTATTATAGAATTGTCAAATTGATTTATAGAATTTTAGAACTCTGGTGGCAAAAAAAAAAAGAAAGAGAGAACGAGTTAGAAATCTGCTCAGCTTCTAGAAACAACTCCCAGAGCCACATTTCACACCCTAGAATTTGCTGTCATGACATAATCAGGAAAGTGTTCAATCAAGAATCTACTTCTGCAGTGTTGGGTCTAGGATTTTATCTCTTTCTTCATGATCTGCATCATTAAATGTGCATGTGCATGTCATCGCTGTACACAGTGAAAGCTCCACATACAATAGATGCTCAAGAACACACTCAAAGAACAATTTTGTTTCATAGGAAGATGCTGTTTCCAGTGACTTTCTTAAAATTGCTCTTATCAAGTAAACACAATGATTTTTATAGATTCTATAAAGACAATAGTAAGGTTATAGTTTCAACTGGATCTTGCTAATTTTATAAGCGAAGGCAAGAGAGGTACTTTAAGAAACTAATAAATTAAAAGCATCAAGGTTTCTGTTTTAACTGTTTATGAAAAGACTTAATGTAAAAATTATTTTAAGGGAAAAACATTACCTTTTTTACATATTGTATAAATTGCATTGGCATTCTAGATATATTTGTCTCCCCTGAGGAGGAGGTTGATAGACTATGCTGATTATTAATTTTTGCCTGAAATAGTGAAGCAGAACAGCTATGCCTGAGCCATCTAATTTTACTGGTTTGTGTATCAGTTTGATCACTTGGCTTTCCTGTTTGTCCCTGTGGTACCAGGAAGTGTAGAATGATTTGCAATACTCTTTTCTGAGAAAACGAAATGCCCTCAGGGGCCTTACTTAAGAGACAAGCATTTAATGTGAGAAGAGTTTTGTTCTGTGCCACTTGAACCTTGGCCTTTCCATGAGAGCTTTTGACAAGAGTACTAAATCTGGAAGTAGCCTCTGGTTTATCCTATTATAGGTATTTTTGTGCCTTAAGCATTGGACTGAAACCTCCAATTCATTCCTAAGAGACCTCAGACCCTGACCAGATGGTAGTTCTTTTCGTTAAAATAAAACTGAGTTTAACCTTATACCTAGATGTGAACTCTTCCATAGCACATTTCCTTAGGCACATGGTTCTCCTTTTCTATTTTTTTTTAATATTGTGCCCAAAGAAAACCTTTGTTTATAAAATGTCTAATTTAGAAATAATTATAATATGTTATTGATGACAGGACATTCTGTTTCCTTATATGTAACTTTGTTATTCTCTGTAATTATTTGTTGAGACTCAGTCATACTAGGCCTACTATGTACCAGGCACTTTATAATCATCATTTCATTTAATGGCCAGAGTAATCTGCTGAAGTTGCTCTTCAACCATTTTATTGGTTGAAGAAACTAAAGTTCAAAGAAGTAAATTAATTTTTGAGGTCTAGTAAGAAATAGATCATTAATATATATAAAGCCCTGAATATCTTCAAGGTCTATACTCATTCCACCAAACTTCAGATCTGCTACAATCTTCCAGCAAGGTACCTAAATCTCAAATAGCTCCCTATGAGTTTCAAGTTTTAGGGAAGTCTCATTGAAACCTTGCAGTAACTTCATTTCTTTAATATGACCTTTTTTCTGTCCTTTTCATTCAAACTCGCCTCATCCACAAGTTGATTCACCCACCATCCCCTTCCTTGCATGAAAGACAATTAGGTTCTGGTCAGTATCAAACAGTCTTAGGAACAACGCCATGGGTCTATTGACCACAAATTTAAAAAGTTTTAGTCAAACTAAAAGTAAAATCTTGGCTTCAGTTGTATTTTAACTCAAGAGAAAAAAACAAAAACAAACAAACAAACAAAAACAAAACAAAAACAGAATGATCCCACCGACCACAACTTGCAAAACCAGAGTGACACCATGATGAACATCAGGACCAGATGCAATGAGTGCCTACTTCCCACCCAAATGCCAATCAATAAATAGAGACCACAACCCTAACTCCCTTAATCACCATGGTTAATATTTCCCCTATATAACCCATCCCTTAAAAACCATCTGGGAGCCTGCTTAGGAACAATACCACACTAGTGGCTACAGGTGTGGTGCCATTTCCTTAAATAAATCTTTATTTTATTTGCTCCAAACTCCTGTTTGTGCTTGACTGGGCTTTGATGCATGCAGGTGAATGGACCCTTTCCATTCAGTAACATTATGTTTCACCTCAGAAATTATTTACATTTTGTATTATGCTATACATCTGCAAGTGTTTTAAAAACATTCAAAATTATTTACATGTTAAATTCTTTTTTTAAATGCTAGAGAGAAATTGATGCTCTTAGATGTTACATGATATTTATTCTATTACTTTATCCAATAATTATACAGAACTCTGTACTTACAAAAGTAAAGGGACATGCACACCAGTTTGAGAAGCACAGAAAAATGTAACACAAGAAGTTAATGGTATGAACAAGGCCATGAAGGCAAAAATGAGCTTGGCAAGGTAAGCAATTTTAGTGTGGGTAAGAAATACGGTACAAATGGGCATGTGCCATGCTCACTAAGGTGGAAAAGCATGAGTTACAGTAATTCTTTTTAATTACTTACCTGCCAATCTACTTGGAAGAGAGTAGAGAACAACGGTTCTATGAAAACAATTAAATGAAATCCAAGACAACCATTATTAAGTGATTAATAAAATGACAAGCATTATGCTAGATGCCAAAGTGTTATGAACAATTGCAAAACATAATTCTGCTCTCAAAGCACTAACAACCTAGGATAAGAGACAGAGACACCAAATTATAATTGCATATAAATGATAAGTATCTTAATAGAAATATGCAGTGACTACACAGGAACCAGAGAAGAAACTTGTATCTGGGCTGCAATATTGCCTGTGTGTTTTTTGGGTTTTTTTTAAGAATTTGTTTTGGCAAAAGAGTAACACACAAGTACGAAATAGCTTGATGTGTTTTGTGAATGTTAAATAGATTAGCAGTCCTGAGTGCAAAGGAAAGCTCACAAGGGTATAAGCATAGAGGGAGAAACACTATGTAAAGTGAAATAAAAATAAGAAGAAGCTTGTAAATGTTCATGTGGCTTGCTTTAGTTTTCTTTTATAAAACTCAAATGCCCTTGTAATTAATTACTTGTTCAGTAGCCGCCTCCTCTACTGGACTGTAAAATCGAAAATCACAGGGGCTGTGCCTTATCCCCTCCTGCTTAGCATAGTTCTGGACACACAGCATGCATGAGGCTGTGGGGGAAAAGGAAGGAGAATGTGTAATTGATACTGTGCACCAGACAGTCAGTGATTAAAAGGGAAGTAGCATATGGAAAAGTGTCTTGAGAAGTCATGGCTGGAGGTAATGTGGGGGGTGGCTTAGGTGGTGGGTGGAGGAGATATTAGTTCACACTCGGAACTTGCCTCTGGGATAGTGAGAGGCCTGGGGAGAATAATAGCAGACCGCTCAGGGAAGAAAAGGGTAAATGAGAGACATATGCTGAAGGTACAATTTTGAAAAATAGTCTAAAAATGCTGAAGGAAAAAAAAAGATAAAAAGAAGGCTGTCCATTTCCAATCTGAAGAACAAGAGGGAAGAGGATGACTTTGAAGGGAAAAAAGCTAGTTTGGGTGCAGAAATTAATAAGACTTGGTAAGAAATGTAATTTGAAACTACTAAAGTTTGTTTGAAATGATTTATCTGCAAAGAATTTTTTGTTGATGAATTTTATTTTTTGATATGTTATAATTTAAGAGTAAGATAAAGGTATAATTGTTTAAGCTTGCTTTACTAATTTATACATTTTTAAGCAACAATTTACAAACGTATCATTTTTAAATTGTTTACACTGATTTATTTACACTGCACTATTTACACTGATTTTAACCAAAAAAAATTTACATCATTTGGGAATAATTTTAGAAATGTTTCATCTTATTTTATGCATGCACAACTGATCTCCCCCCTAAATTGGCAAGCTTATATCTTGATTAGAATACAATGGAGTATGCCCTTGAAAATCTCATTCTAAAGTTACCAATGATAAGTAGTGAAGGAACTTTGGACTCTTCCATAACAATATACCACTTTTTTTTCTTTCTGCAAGGGAATATTTCAAACCCCTTCTTCAGTATTTTTAAAAGAGAAATACCTGCCTGGTATATGACATTGAAGAACTTTTTTTTTTTTTCAGATAAAGAGGTCATGGGGACTATATGTCTGAGTCAATAGCAGAAACACATAGTTTTCTTAAGCCTTCAATAAAATGCAGAGGGAGACCATTTCAAGGACTCAATCTTTTCTCAACGTTTTGCTTCCCAATGACCAAATGAGGATTACAGGAGTATTTACTTTGCTCTCTCATATGATGAGAATTTTTCAGGTTGATTTTTAGATTGTGGTGGACCAGGTTTCAACCTTACTTACAAACTTAATCCTTAGCAAGAAAAGAGATGGCAATTTATTAAGGTGCTAAAGAATCATAAGTAAAGTTGAAATAAAGAAAATAATATGAGCCTTTTAGAATAAGGTAAAAATGGCAGGCAAACCTAGAAGATATGTTTTCAAAGTATCCTTTGTTTAAAGAAAGAAGGCAAAGTATTAAGAATGAATAATATTTGAAACTTTATTGGAACTGTTACAGGGAACATAAGGAAAGAAATAATAAAGATATTTGATGCTAAAAGTTCCAGTAGGATACATTGCATGAAAAAAAATGAAAAAATGATATAGAGGCCCAGAAAAGTATCATCAGGGAAGCATTGATATTTTCCTTTTATGTCATAAAATAATAAATACTGGGAAGGTGAATAGGAAACATCTAAATACAATCCTATCTGATAAAATAGTAATAGGCAAATTAACCATTACTACGCTATACCCACAAGCCATGCCCACCAGCCAATAAGGAGCAAGTATACAAATTAACCCCAACCAAGATGTCTGCAGCTACAGAGCAAGCAGGAGGCTTGGATTTCCCCAGCAATGGAGGAAGCCAAGCTTTGTACATACCCTGGCAGGCCCAGGCCTCCACTCAAGGCTACAGTTTCAATTACAGAAGAAAAATACATCCCAACAAAAATGGCTGCAGCCACAGAGCTGGAGAGAGCAGGAGGCTAAGGCCTCTAGTAAAGTCATATTTCTCTGTATTAAAGTTTATACTACAGGACACAAATCTCTGTATTTTAAATTTAAAAAAAGGCAAACTCTAACATGTCCAAGTTTACACAAGCAAACATTGATAGTACAGGTATACATGTATAATTCTTATTTATTTATTTACTTACTTATTTTATTGATTTTTTAAAAGACAGGAAGGAGACGCATAGAGAGTTAGAAACATTGATGAGAGAGAAACATCAATCAGCTGCCTCCTGCACACCCCCTACTAGCAACCAAGGTACATGCCTTAGACTGGAATCAAACCTGGGACCCTTCAGTCCACTGGCCTATGCTCTGTCTACTGAGCCAAACAGGTTAGAGCTATAATTCTTATTTATGATATGGAAGATATTCTTGTTCTGATTCTACATTTAGATGGATACACAAGTCTAAATCAGTTTTGTTAATACTAAAAATATGTGTCAATATATATTTTATCTTAGGCATTGTAAGATTTTAAAATTACACTGCAGTGCATTAAGAAATAATGCTGGAGGAATAAATCCCAAGAAACTAGAAACACCAGTCAGAAATAATATATGCACCCCTATGTTCATAGCAGCACAATTCACCATAGCTAAGATTTGAAAACAGCCTAAGTGCCCACCACAGATGAGTATATTAAAAAACTGTGGTACACCTACACAGTGGAATACTACACTGTGGTAAAAAAAAAAAAAAAAAAAAAAAAAAAGGAATTCTTACCATTTGCAACAGCATGGATGGAACTGGAGATCATTATGCTAAGTGAAATAAATCAAAGAAAGATAAATATCACATGATCTCATTCACTTGTGGAATATAATGAACAACATAAACTGATGAACAAAAACAGATCTAGAGACAGAGAAACATAGATCAGACTGTCAAACCTCAGAATACATTAAATTAAATTAAACATTTGTACAATATTTTTCTCTTTTAGAAAGGCTATATGATTAGCACAGCATCAATATATATATAATATCATAGTGGTCTATTTTTTATCTGTCTTCTTTAATCTTGTCACAATATATTTAGTTAAGGCCTTCATGTGAAAAATGAGAAAAAATCTTCATGCATAAATAATAAAATACCTTTACAAATTTACACCTAAATGTCATTATTAGATCTTGAACTCCAAGTTTCCAACTCACAAAACGTGATTCCCTCTCCCACCTCCCCCATATAATCTTTGCTTTGATTCACACTGCATTGAAGTTAAGGGCTATATCATACTTTCCTGTCTATCAGACCTTAATATTACACAACAGTTTATTTGAATATATGTAATTCATTCTAGCTGACTTAATTTAAACTAGAGCAAGGAAAAGTTTGATTAAACAGGTGTATAAAATCTTAGGAAGTACCCATTATTATTATTATTATTATTATTATTATTATTTCTTTATTTATTAAGGTATTACATGTGTGTCCTTATCCCCCATTACCCTCCTACCCCCCATTCATACCTTTATATCTCTGGTGTCTGTGTCCATTAGTTAGGCTTATATGCATACATGCAAGTCCTTTGGTTGATCTCTCACCCTTACTCACACCCTTCCCTACCTTCCCTCTGAGGTCTGAATGTCTGATCAATCCTATGTCTTTGAATCTGTTTTTTGGTTTTTTTTCTGAGGGTGTTGGGGTAGTAGAGGCAGGTAGAAGAGGGTAAAGAATAAATGGTTATGGAAAGAGGCTTGACTTTGGGTGGTGAACATATAATACAATATACAGATGATGATTTATAAAATTGTACTCTTGAAACCTATATAATTTTATTACACAATGTCACAACAATACTTAAATAAAAAAATTAAAGTTATTGAAAAGCTACATACATTGATTTCATCAATTCCAATCTAGAAATAATTTTTCTGAATCATAGTGACTATAAACATTTATTCTTAATACCCTACTATTTTTTTAATTTTTATTAGCTTTTAGAGAAATAGAGAAAAACATTGATTTCTCATTTCACTTATTTATTCATTCATCGATTATCTTTTGTATGTGCCTGACTGGGGATTGAACTCACAACCATGGTGTATCTGGAAGATGCTTTAGCCAACTGAGATAATCAGCCAGGACCCTTAATACTTTATGCTACAACACCTATTATAGAACATTATTGAGGTTCAGATTTGCAAAACTCTTTCTATTATCTTCTCAAAACCTACAGGGAGAAATAACATCACTTTTCATTTATTTCACACTAAAAGTGGAAAAGTATGTCATCTATCCAATTTTCCTGGTTCCTAGCTGCAGGGATAATGCTTTTGTTTTCCAATCACTGCTTCTCCAAATGGTGGGTAGTAGAAACAGAAAACATGCAAACTCAAAATTGACATGCTTTGCAGAATCCGAGACCGAATGTTTCTCTGCCTATCAGTTCAGGCAGAACATATAATTATTTCCACATCTCACAGGAGTAGTCCTTTCAGTGTTAGATTTTCTTAATGCTTTGAGTTGGCAATGACAAGGAGAAAAGAAGAAAGAAAAAAACACATTCGGGGACTGCCATTTGCAGTCAGTTCTTTGAAATGAATTTTGGAATGACTTAAATTCTGAAAAACATTTATCAGGCAATTCTCTAGATGGAGAAAACAGTTATTTCTTCGTTTAATTCACCATAACATTTCCCAACTCTTTGTCTTACTTGTGACAAGCTATTTTCAGCAATGTCATCACGTTAGGGAAGGTAGTAGAAGTGTGACTGTTGTCCTCTGAAGACTTTCATTAATGCATTCCCCTTGTTCAACTCTACAGTAGCATTAGTTAGGTATTTAGTGTTAAGTACGCGCCTGGATAAAAGTCACAATGACATCATCAATGCAATATTTGGGACTCAATTTGCAAACTAGGAAATGGCTGACATTTAGATTCCATGACAACTCTGTTTTCTGTTAGCAATGTAATTCATGATTATATCCTGTAAGCAATCTATACTAATAAAAGGGTAATATGCTAATTAGACAAGGTCCACTGGACATCTTCTAGACATCCAACTTCCTTCTGGACAAAATCACCATGGCAGGGGCTGAGGCAGAGGTGGGTAGGGGTGATCAGGCCAGCAGGAGAGCAAGTAGTTAGAGGCCAGATCAGGCCAGCATGGGGGAACAAGCAGTTATGGGCAAGATCAGGCCAGCAGGGGAGGGCAGTTGGGGGCAATTAGGATGGCAGGGGAAGGCAGTTGATTAGGCCAGAAGGGAAGGGCATTTGTGGGTGATCAAGCCAGCAGGCAAGGGCAGTTGGGGGTGATCATGCTGGCAGGGGAGCAGTTAGGTGGCGATCAGGCCAGCAGTGGAATGGTTAGGAGGCAATTGGGCTGACGCTGACAGGCAGAGGCTAGTAGGGGTGATCAGGCAGACAGGCGAGTGGTTAAGAGCCAGCAGTCCTGGATTCTGAGAGGGATGTCTGATTGCTGGTTTAGGCCCGATCCCTGCAGGATCACTATATTCCTTTATGATTATTCCAAAACCAGCAGTCAGACATCCGCTGAAGGGTCCCAGATTGGAGAGAGTACAGGCCAGGCTGAGGGACAACCCCCCAAGCACCCCTCTCAATGCACAAATTTCATACATCAGGCCTCTAGCTTAATATAAAATGCCTTGTTAAGAGAAATCAAGGAGAGTTAATAGTATAGCACTGCAATTCTGCTAGGTGTTAGAATGTGTAATGAAACAGGGGTAAATTAAATAGAGCGATAATAAAACTATATAGACTGATCACACATCTATCTTTAATCAGTGTATCTCACATTTGCTCTAAATTAAACAATTACAAAAATGTACTATAGGTCACACAGCAGGGGGAAAGCAAGGTTATTTACTTGTGTCCTTAAAGAATACATATACTAAAAAAGGATCTTAAATGTAAAAGAGAATTTTACTGATAATGATTTAGGTTAATATTCTATATCCTTAATATTTTTCATAGATTTACATAGCTCTTTAAAAATGAACGTGAACCCTGAAGACTCATCTTGAAACAAATTCTAACAGTTTGTGATAGAATATTAATCAGTAATAGCAAAATTGATTAAGTAGTAATTATTCTCAAAACATAGCCAGGGTTTATATTGTAAGTATATGAAAAGAATCTCAAATTTATAATTTGAAAAACTCTTTACATGTTGTTTGCACTGAATTTAGAAAAAATAGACTTAACTCTTATTGAGTTCTTACTGGTATGGCTAAAATAAAACTTTAACACTGGATACAAACTTCACAGTATGTAACCAGTCTACTATTTGGATTGATTTCATACCATTTTTCTTCTCTTCTCCATTAGCCATTCACCATGCCATCCATTCAGAATCAACCAATAATTCCATGTATTTTTCTGTCTTGTCTTTACATGCACAAACTTTTCCAAGCTTAGAAATTGTGAATTGCTGTTTATTCTTTAAAACCTAGTTCTAAGAAATCTTTCCTGACAACACAAGATATTCATCCCTTCATTGTTTGCTCTAAAGCATTTTTGCAGTTTTGGATAAGGATGGGAGATATATAAAATGACTTCTATATGACAGCTGACATTTTCCTATCAGACATACATATAGGATGATAAATTCCCTTTATTCATGTTGTCACCCACTTCACCTGCACTTTTAGGCAGTAAGATGTCTCTCTTTTATTATCTTCTACTAGAGGCCCAGTGAACAAAATTTGTGCACGGGGTGGGGGTTGTCCCTCAGCCCAGCCTGCACCCTCTCCTATCTGGGACACCTTGAGGGATGTTAAACTGCCTGGGTTGGGTCTAAATGGGCAGTTGGACATCCCTCTCATAATCCAGGACTGCTGGCTCCAAAATGCTCACCTGCCTGCCTTCCTGATTGCCTTTAACCACTTCTGCCTGCCAGCCTAATATCTTTGACCACATGGAGGTAGCCATCTTGTGTGTTAGAGTGATAGTTAATCTGCATATTACTCTTTTATTAGATATGATAGAGGCCTGGTGCATGGGTGGGGGCCAGCTGGTTTGCCCTGGATCAGAGTGGGGGTTAGGCATGAAATGGCCTGGGCGAGGGGCCTGTGGTGGTTTACAGGCTGGCCATACCCCCTGGCGACCCAAGTGGAGTCCCCTGGTATCTGGAATTTATTTACCTCCTACAATTGAAACTGTGTAGCCTGGAGTAGAACCAAGCCCCCTGCACACCTCCTTTCACCACTTAATAGGAGTGATATGACAGTGTACCAAAGTAAATATCACAAGCCTCTTTTATTTAATCAAAAGGTTTGAGGTTTTATGAGGGAAAGGTTAGTTTTCCCTCCCATCTCTCAAAGCTAGTAAAGGTTTTCCCAGGATGAGAGAAGGGACAAGCACTAACAGGATATCACTGAGAAGTTAGATGTCAGTGAATATAGCCTAGAGTTCCTGTGCTTTGCATTCTTTCCCCAGCTTCTTGGACATGGTGTGTCTCAGAACAGATATTTAATGACTCAGAACAGTAAAGTAAGAAATGGAATCATTTCATTTCCCTCAAAAGCACACAGCAGTGTCTAAAGGAGGTGTCAAACGCAGACTGGTCTTGATTGATCAATGCTGAAGACCAGGACAGGTGATGGATGGCTCAACCCAGGCAGGTATGCGACAATCAGATGGTGCAACCCACACACATGTTTGGTGCTATGCCAGGACTCCAACATTAGTGTTTTACTCCAAGAAAAACAGAGATGGAATAAATTAAGTCTCAGGCAATCTGGTAGAAAAGGGTATTTTTTTTAATTTATGGCAAGATAGTTTAACTAAAATTGTATTATCTTACTTCTCTTGCTTATAGTGTGTGCAATCACTTTTCTCCCACCACTTTACTCAATACTGTTACGAGCTGGGAAAAGGTAAGTTACCTTTGGTGAGCTAATAATTACCAATGAAATTTGTCCCACCTACAGATTCTAAATGGGCTAAAGCTGCTCATCCAGATTGTGCCATCTTACCTGAGTGTCCACACTGATGTTGTTTTAATTCATTACTTCTATGTCATTTTTACTGTCATGTTTTGCCTAACCTTCCCAAGGCTGTTAAATAGAACCCCAGGGTTAGGCCTCAAATCCGGGTCACTTTTCTTATTCTAAAATTTATTTTGACTGCTCTAGTGTTTATATATTCTAGCTCAGGGGCTGGAGGGATGGAGAAATTGAGCAAGAGAGAGAGAGAGACAGAGACTCATGCACATGAACAACGGTGTGGTGATTGCTGGGGGAAGGGGGCATTGGGTGGAGGTGAAAGAGGGCACGGAGTGGATAAACGGTGATGGAAAAAGTAAAATAAAAATATATTAAAAACATAAAATACATAAAAATATTTAAATAAATAAACATGCAAAATATTGGTCATGACTAGAGTGACTATAAGTAGCAGTTTTCCCAGAAAAATAAAATTACCTTATGTATGTTGACAAAGTGCAATTATTAGTAATATCTCATTTTTCTCTTAAAAGTATCTCATGTTGTATAGTCAATTTTATTGTCCAAGTTACGATTCACTAAATTGGCTTCACAATGCACTTACAGTTGTAATAAAAATGTCAGTGTCTAACTTCTGAATTCAATGTCTGTTTTTCAGAAAATAACTTCAACTTTTCATAATTGCATCTTTTACCAACGGAACAAAGAATGCTGTGCTATTTTCTGAAAACTGTAATCTATTTATTGGTGATATGCACAGTCATGGGATATAAGCATTTCTTGTTACCATGTGATTTTTTATAAACTCAGATGCAAATGTCATTAAATTATCACGGCAAACATAAATTTATCTCCTTAATATTTTTTTAAAAAATTCAGTGCTTAAAAGATAAGGCATTAAAAATTTAAAATCCTGTAGTTTATTTTTGTTAACTTCATGGATATTGATTTGGTTTTAGTCTCTTTACCAAAATTATAAAATGTGCACTTCCACTCCCAAGGCAAATGCTCTAGGATAACTAAACAAATCTCCATTCACAATACTCACAGCTCCTTCTTGCAATCCCCCTATTATTGGCCAGCCTTGGCTCACAATTTTTATTTATAATATATAAACAAATATAGAAGCAGAATTCCTTACAAATAAAAGGTACTTATTCATTTATTTTTACCATTCACTCCACCAAGTCACCTATGCATTTTACCCAATGTTCTTCTTTCTCTCAGGAACAAAACAAAAGTGGCAAAGTTGTGGTTTCCACTACATATATATATATATATATATATATATATATATATATATATATAAAGCCAGTGGCTATAACAATCATAATGACCGGTCACCATGACGCCCACTGTGGCCAGTGAACCCAATTTTCATTGGGATTATTTGAGATTTTTTAAAAATTGTTTAAGTTCTTTATAAATTTTAACTATTAACCCTTTATCATCAAATTATTAGTGAATTTGTTCTCCCAGTCAGTGAATTGTCTTTATTTTGTTGATTGTTTATTTTCCTGTGGAAAAACTTTTTTAGTTTGATGTAGTTTCATTTGTTAGTGGTGTTGTTCCCTAAGGAGATATATCAGAAAAAAATATTGCTATAATAAATGTCCAAGATTTTATTGCCTATATTTTATCTTAGTATTTTTATGGTTTGAGCCTTACATTTAAGTCTTTAATCTATTTTGAGTTTATTCTTAAGTATGGTGTAATAAGGTAGTCTAGCTTTATTTATATGGCACATATCTGTCCAATTTCCCAAACATCATTTATTGCATATACTGTCTTTATCACATTGTATGTTCTTGCCTCCTTTGTCAAGTATTTTTCTCCAAGTTCTTATCCTTGATTAGACTGGTTAGAGCTTACTCTGAGTGTAGAATTATAAAATAATATCCAATACTGTCACTGGGAAGGAGATAGGGCAATTTGTGTAACAAGGCCAGGAAGTTTTGGGAAGGAAAAACAAAATAAACAAATTTACTCTTGAAATATTCTAAGATGCTAGAGATAGCACAGGTCAAGTGGCAGAAGGGGTTATTAGGGGAAAAACATATTTAATTACTTACCAACAAAACTATGATTAACAACGTGGAATAGAGATGATTCTGACTCGATCTGTTCCATGTAACCCTCAAAATCTATAGATATCAAGTTGTATTACAATCCACTGTTCTCAAAACTGCCTGATACTAGCACAAAAACAGACATATAGACTAATGAAATAGAATAGAGAACCCAGATATCAACCCAAACCACAATGCTCAATTAATATTTGAAAAGAAGGCAAGAGCATACAACGGAGTCAGGACAGTATCTTCAATAGATGGTGTTGGTAAAATTGGACAGATACATGAAATAAAAAGTAAAGCTAGACCCACCAACTTATACCATACACAAAAACTGAAAATGGATAAAGGACTTAACAATAAGACAGGAAATCATAAAAATCTCAGAAGAATCCATAGGCAACAAAATATCAGTCTTAGCAATCTCTTTACTGATACTGCTTACAGAAAAATGGAAACTAAGAAGAAGAAAAAAATTGGACTACAAAATAAAAAGCTTCTGCATAGCCAAAGGAACCATCAACAAAACAATAAGAGACCTCACTGCATGGGAATATATTCTTGCCAATGTTATCATAATAAAAGCCTAATATGCAAAATGACCCCTCAGGCAGCCCTTTGACCAGGAGATCAACTAGGAGACCAGGAGCTCCACCACTCATCATGATCACCTGAGGCTGGGGGTGGGGGAAGTGAAGGTACAGAACATGTGGATATTGGCAATGCACTGCGACCTCTTGCTGGCTACCTAAGGCAAGGAGTGACACGATGGCGGTAAGGTGAGAATGCAGGGCATCCACTGAGCTCGCTCTCACTCTCCTTGCTACCCTACCCCAGGGCGCTGGGGAAGCCCCCACACTCAGGTACCAGGGTCCCATGGGGAGCCCCACAACAGCACTGCATCTTCTGGGAGAGAAAGGAGAAATATATGATACTTTAAACAATAAAGAATTTGAATTTTTTTTTTAAATCTATACATAACTGGACACTCTGATATAGTAAACTGATTTGAAAAACAATGGTGAGAGAAAAATAGTGATATATTCTTGGAACCCAAATATAAGTTTCCTTTAAGCTTCTAAATGGATTTGAGCCTGACATCACACAGAGTAAAATTATATTTATATTTTTTTCACTAACTTCCTAGAGTTAAGCTGAATCCATGTAAGAAACAGCAATGGCATAAACTGAATATATTCATTTATTCCATGACTACCTTCAGAAATGAATTGAACTGCCAACCCTTTAGTTTGACAGAGCTATGACTTATTAGCCATTCTTTTAGAGAGTTAAGAATCTTAATTAAGAACTACCAGACTTCATGCTATTATGATAGGTGGGAAATACAATGTAATAACTAAAATTTTAATTATATTTTGTTGAACACTGCATGCCACTTACATGGAAAAAAATAAAAAGCTGGAATTTAGGGGCTTTGGGTAATATCTATGTATAAAAAGAGAAAAGAGAAAGGGCACAGTCCAAGAATACTTAGGGATGCTGAAACCTTTATAGAAAAAGTGAGAGATTTTAATGTGTGGGGCAGGGATCATTAGAAAACTATTAAAACAGTGTGTGCAATACTCTCATGAAGTTTTATGCAGCAATATCATATCCTTCAAGGTTAGAGATCTTCAAAGCCCGCTTTGACTTGAGTCACCTTTTTAAGGAGCAAAGCGATAAGAGAGGCATCCATCAGGTGCTCATGATACAGAAAAAAGACAGAAGATGTCTGAGGTAAGAAGAAAAGTGAACATTGGGATGTTAGGAACTCCAAGACAAAAATTCATATAAGAAACACTATCTTTTGTGTTCACAGAACGAGTATCCCTTAGAGATACTGAGATAATTGCTGTGTCTTCTATGATATGGAGAGCAAGGGCTGAGTCAGTTTTAACTAAATCTGTGTTAAGAAGCTGGAAGATTTGGGATAACTGTAAATAATTTTTAAATACTAAAGGAAAATCATATTTCAAAGTTGAGTAGAATAGAAAATAAAATTTGCAGAATAGAAACGTATTTGCTACCCTCTAAGGAGACAACCTATAACGGACGTACAGAGGTGAAATTCAAATTTAAGTAATTTCTAGTCAATCAAATTAAGCATTCACATTAAAAGCATTTAAATGATTAATCTGTAGGTCATCTATTCATTTAAATAGGCCCTGTTAATTCATCTTTTCAATATGAATTGGAAATAGAGGTGAATATGGAGCAGTCTCCATTCTTAAGCAATTCATCACATGGAATAAAAAGCTAAATATATTAAGGAATGTTCTCAGTGTTGTATAATGACACCCATGGAGGGCTTAGAAGCACCCACCAAAGAGCAAATGATCCTGCACTGAGACATCAATGAACCATTCACATTTCAAGAGGGTCTTAAAAAAGAAATGGGCATTTCCTAAGCAGGACCTTTCATTCAGAGGAACAATGTGTGCCAAGAGCAAAGAAGCTTGTAGGACCATGACACTTCCAAGGAACAGAAAATAAGTGAGTTTCAGGAGGGAGCAGCGGTGGAAGATGATATTGGAAAGAGGGGCTGAAACTAGGTTATGTAGGCCTTTGGTGATCAGGCTGAAAGTAAAGTCGGACTTTGGTCCTGGACCACTGAAATTTTAAGTGGCAAGGTGGAAGTGTTACAAAAGTATGTTCTAACCAAAAGTATGCTTGAGCATTATTTTGGTGAGCTAAGGCAAAACAATGAATAGCCCTGAGAAACTCAGTGGATTAAATCTCCAGAATTGTGTTTCTTGTTCATCTGACACGCCCATCTGGGAATGTAGGACAGCAGGTAGCTCTCCTCCAAACTGGCATGCAGGGGCTTAGGCGCTTCCACCTGGGAACTCTGACACTTTGGAAGCTCTGCAGTTTCCGCATCCAGCTGGTATAAGCAGAAAAGCAACACGAAGGAGGTGCATGTACTCCCCTAAAATGCCCAACCAGGAATTGGCATAGATCATTTCCAATAATTTGTATACAGTCGTGATGTGTCACCAAATACAAAGTAGACTAGAAAATATATTCTTTATGTTCTCTAATGTAGAAAGATATGGAGTGCAGCTCAAATCCAATTGTCTTATAGACACTTAAAAACCTATAGTTTCCGGCCGAAACCTGTTTGGCTCAGTGGATAGACCTTTGGTCTGCAGACTGAAAGGTTCTGGGTTCGATTCTGGTCAAGGGCATGTACATTGGTTGTGGGCACATCCCCAGTAGGGGGTGTGCAAGAGGCAGCTGGTCGATGTTTCTCTCTCATCGATGTTTCTAGCTCTCTATCCCTCTACGTTCCTCTCGGTGAAAAATCAATAAAATATATATTTTTTTAAAAATCTATAGTTTCCTGCCAAGGATATTGCATGATTAATGTGCTAATTGTTGAGAAAAATAATGCACAGAATATTGATTATATATATATATATATATATATATAGAGAGAGAGAGAGAGAGAGAGAGAGAGAGCAATAAACTAGAAAAACTTGACATCTTTAACCTTCTATACTTAGAAAAAGAAGCATTTTCATCAAGCATCTGCCTAAAATATAGCATATACAGCCTTTAAAACACTTCTCCAAAGGGTCCTTTCTTCTTGTGACCTCCACTGGTAATGAGGCTCTTGGGTCCCAGCATTAGCACAAGCAGGGCACACGGACAGAGTGGGGATGGCTCAGGATAGGCAAAGATAAAGCCGCAAATAATTCCATAATCAGTGAGCACAATGGACATGCCTCATTGGTGAAAATCGGTGTTTTTGAGTTGAACACTTTGGCTAAAAAGTGAATCTTTTGATATCCCAGAAAGAGTATGTGAAATCATGAAAAAGATTTTAAAAGAATAAAGAAGAATAGTTTGAACTAATTTAAAAATAATCTGGATGACTAGGGATACAAAATGCTCTCAACCTAAACAGGACAAAAAGGAGCTTCCCAACGGAGTCTTCTAGTGATGGGGAATATTTATGAAACAATTCAGGTACACAGTGTATGGGGGACAGTCTGACACTGTGAATTGAACTAAATCAACTCTCTCCTCCTCTCATCTTTATTCACTCACAGCAATGATGTTATTAGCTACCTGGGGTTAGGATTTGTAGCAACCTCTCCTGAGGCATTAATTATTTTAGGGATACACAGATGCCCCATATTATATGCTATTTAATATTACAGTCAAAACGAACACAAAATTGTACTGTGTAGTAAGAAAGCCATTGTTTTTAAAATTCCTTTTTCTCTCACTTGTCTAACTAACTGACTTCTATGTTGGCTCATTTGACCACATTTCATTCCAAACATTGCTGCCAGAGTAAATATCCTAAAGTATAATTCTGATCATTGCACTCCACAGAATAAAACTTTCTGTGGCTCTGCAGTGCCCACAGGCTGTGCTCCTTCTCATGCCATGCATACTGCTTCATTATCCAAACGCTGGCTCCTTTTTGTTTTACCTTCTACCGGTTTCTCATTGTTTGATTATGCTTCAATTGTGCAAGCATATCTTCCCAAACAGACCAGATTCATCCCCACTTCCAAAGATTTCACATTCCTTTGAACGTTCTACCACTCCCTATCTACATTAATACCTACTTCAATATTTATTTCAAAGACTCCATGTTCAAGAAACTTTCCCGTGATCTTCATGGTTTGAGTGGGATTGCCACTCTTGATATTACCACACTACCAAGGCATATCTCTTTAGATCCTGCTGTAAGCACTGGTTTGTCTATCAATCTCCCACATTAAATTTTAAGATAGCTGGAAGTGGGATCTACATCTGTTTTCTTCCTCCATTTTGTCACCTCGTACACTAAATGATACCCAGTACATATTTGAGAAGTATTTGTTGAATGACTTATGTGAAGTGTGGTGGATACAGAGTGCTGCCTTAATAAAAGTAATTGCTGTCCATCTGTAAGCAAGAAGTTACTAGCTGATACCACCCTCAAGGTTTGCCTTCAATACAGAGACCGGCCTCACCCAAGGGCATATTCTTTTGAGTGTCGCCTTTATACAATGACTCATTAAGCTGTTGCTATAGAGGCCTGGCCATTTGCCCTAACATCCGATACTTGATGGATGGGTCGTGTATGTTGCTCTTTGTTGATGGCTGAGGCCTGCTGGGCCAACAGTACTATAGGCCTTTCAATCTACTAAGTGCTTTCATCCTTTACCCAGATGTTTATACCTAATAACAGTGTGCATAGCAAATGCCATCTTGTCCATTCCTTGTGGGTACCACAACTACAACAGTTGTTAGCAGAAGAGTCTGATAAATTCAGCTATGAAAGGAGGTTTTGGAAAATTATTACTTCTTCTCTGCTTGGAAATAAGGACCCTGTCACTAGTATTATGTAAATTCCAGAAAGCCCCTGGCATGACTTCCAATACTTAAAATCCTCACCAGTGGTACATGGTGATAACAAACAGATAGGAGGATCTGTATTATTTGGTACTATTTATCAGATGCTTGAGAAATACAATAAAAGAATAACTATGAGGACACTGGGATTGAATAGATAACACCATTGATATCCAAGGAAAAAAAAGCAAAAAAAAAACATAAAACAACCTGTTACCCTTTATTAGACAATTGAAAGTCAAAAGATTTCCCTTGCAGACTAACAAAGAGAATTTTATCTTCTGTAGCTGAAAGACAGAAAGCTGAGGACTAGGACAAGGACTTAATAGTCAGAGAGTGTGAACTCCCAAGAAGGGTGGACATGCAACCAAGTCATTGCCTATTTGGCATTGTTAGTGCCCCAATAGGATAAATAGGGGCCCTGAAATGTATTAGGAAGACATCTAGGGGGATCCCTCACCACATATTGAAATACCTGGATTCTCTGTTCATTTTGAGGCTCCTTATTAAGAGCTACCTTTCCACTACAGCTGAGGACAACAGAGAGAACTCTCCACTACAAGCCATGTATCCCCTTAGGTCTCTCATCACCTCTGCCTCTGGCTACTTAACCTACACCTAACAGTTGTATCATAGCACAGATGGGGTCACGCTGGGCCTGATAAAGGAGGGATAGCACTATACATCAATGGAGCTACAGGTCCTAAATAGCATGTATCACAGGAATTGAGGGAGCATGTGCAGACTAGATTTTAATTAAGATTTGTCAATGGAGTCAGCACATAAATTGGGCTAAGGAAGATTAATGAATTGGGGGCATTATTCAAATAACAGGATTTAAAGGCCTGGCTAGGACCCCAAGAAAATTATGAGAAGCATGGACAAAGGGCTGCCCCATTCTATGTGGAGTTAAAATGCCAAAATTTCGAAGGGCGGTGATTTAGGAAAGGATTAAAAGGCTGAAAGGAAGACACACCACAGAATTATGTCCGTGGACTGGCCTATGATGCAACTTACACTGAGACTTTAAGGAACACGCTGGTGAGAAGAGCACGAGCAAAACTCAAAGGTCAGTGCTGGCTCTCCTTCTTCAGTGGGGAATTAGACTAGCTGATGAGAATGGGAATAACAGGACCTCCAAGACAATAAAGACAAGGTACAATGGTTAAGTTCCAGAAGACATGCAGAATAAATTTTCATAGTGAGCAATAGGTTTAAATTGCAGACAAGGAAGATTTGCCTACATAGAATTATGGAGGTGGTTAATCGAACTTAGTGCCCCTTGAGGCAAAAAAGTGGCCAGATAATTAGGACAATATTCAGCTTCAGAAAAATAAAGGTTGAAAAATCAGATAGCTGCTCCCCTCCCCTCAATAAAGGCCACAAACATGTGTGTGTGTGTGTGTGTGTGTGTGTGTGTGTGTGTGTATGCATGCTTAATATGCAAATTGACCAGAAATGGAATGACTGGTCACTATGGTGCACACTGACCATCAGGTTTCAATGCAGAAGCTGCCCCCACCCCACAAGCCTCTCTCACCCAATCAGGACCTGCCAACCAACCTCTCAGTCCCTCCCCTAGGCTGGCAGGCTCCAATCGCCTGATGGGGAACTGGGAACCGGGGGTGGGTGGTGGCAGACACAGTGGCACCAGGCCAAGGAGGGTGTAAGCAAGTGGGGCCCAGATCACCCCACTGATTGCCCCCCACACAGAGGGCGACAGGCGTTGGGGGCGGGGGGGATGGGGCCAGCTTCCAGGGAAGATCTGCCCTGATTGCAGGCCAGGCCTAGGGATCCTACCTGTCCACGAATTTGGTGTGCCAGAGCCTCTAGTGATTCTATTAGTGTATCTCCAAAGATTATCTATAGTCATTTACTTAGATAAATATACACTGGTAAGTGGGAAATATACAAGCATACTGAGAAATTTTAGATCAAGCTAGATATTGATACCTATTCATTTGATGGATCATTATGTCTCTCCTCTTATCTTGCCTGAGAGTGGGATCATGTGATGGCTGGGTTAAAAAAAAAAAAAAGGAGTTATTTTTAGAATCCATATTATTCTGGTTCCAGTGAGTCTACAGACCTATCCAAGTTTAATTTTCCTGTTCCCCAAATGTATAATTGGGATTGGCATGCATAATAATTAGTGCAAGCCACACACTGGGTCCTAGACCTGTGGACCAACAGCTTGCCAGATGGCAAGCATTAAAACCAACCCATATCCCAGCCAAGATAATAATTCAAAAACAATATCACATCCCAGGGGGATGGGAAAAATTAACTCCATGCTTAAGAATGCAGAGTATACAGGAACAGTAATTTACATTTAAATTCAATATCCACATTGAGCTACAAGAGAAAAAAGTGGCTGGGTTATGTTACATTCTGATAGACCTTATGGTGTAGAAATTATAGTGATGGTGGAATAAAAATGTTTTATGGAATTTATGAAAGTGCTAGTAGGATAATCACAATAAAGGATTATGGGATTCTGGAACAAGGTCATGCAATATCAATTATGTCTGTCGATAAAAAATCTTGGCATGATTCTAGTGGAAAAGGAGCGCCTAATGATGGGATGGCAAGGGACCATGAGATGGAACAATCTCCATGAGCTGTGCCAAGCCTTAAAGATTTTCAGGTCTATCCATCAACAATTTATCTTATTAAGTTGTACTTCTATGATCGATGTGATTAGAACTAGAGATCACAAGCAAGCTTCACAAGCAAACAGCCCAGATGCAGATATCATCCACCACTGTGTACTGATAGCTCCTCAGGTCACATCTCTGGCATTTAAAGAACCCTGTTTGAACAGAGACTGAGGAAGTAAAAACTGAAGACTTGTGTGTGTGTGTGTGTGTGTGTGTGTGTGTGTGTGTGCTCTTTTTAATGGATGTGCCCAAGATGGATGGCATTTTCACTGTAGCCTTCTCTAAGAGTATCCTTTAAAATTAAGATGGAGAATAATTCTCCCAGTACACAGTTTCATGCTGTCCCTCTGGCCATACATTCTGTTGTAAAGAAAAAAAAAGTGGCTTTAGATTACAATATACACTGAGTGGCCAGATTATTATGATCTCTGAAAGCATAATAATCTGGCCACTCAGTGTATATCCTATATAATAAAAGGCTAATATGCAAATTGTCCCCTTGACCAGGAGTTCAACCAGCAGGCTGGCCAGCCAATGGCCATGTCCCCTCCCCCTGGCTGGACCCCACCCATGCACAAATTCATACACTGGGCCTCACACACGCACACTGAGTGGCAAGATTATTACGCATTTAGAGATCATAATAATCTGTCCACTCAGTGTATATGCTCTTATGGGCAGTGGCAAAATAGCCTGTCTGGCTGGCAGGACCTTAGGGAAAAAAAGTTAAAAATGGGTCCATGGCATACTTGGCATAAGGGACATAAGGGAATGGATGCAAGACCTTTGTATTGATGCACATCATGAAACAGGTGTTATAGAAAGACTTAGCTAGTTGATGTCAGTGAGTCTCAGTTATCAGCCACACTTGGTGTTGGCAGGCTGGGTGCATAAACAGAATGGTTTCATTGGGAGATATAGAGATGACTCATGGGATCAACAACATGCATAACCTCTCACTTCCAGAGTGTCATGAATATGCTTGTGAGACTAAATATTCAATCTGCCATCAATAGATACTAATGCTTAGTACCTTATATGATACTGTACCTCAAGAAGACCAACTGGTCACTTCTTAAAAAATTATACATCAGAGTCATTTGATCTTAAAAAGGCCAATTATTTATTCTAAAGGCAGAAAACTACAGAAGGTATGTAGTTTCTCAACTGCTGGGCCTCAGCTAGCACCATGATTTGAAGGTCTGAGGACCCTTTGATTCATTGGCATTAAATTTCATGCAATCCAAAATAAATAAATAAATTGCATCCAATTCTAAGTGGGGCAAAAGTTGGTTTACATTTGTTCATATGGAAAATAATATAATAATTAATAAATAATAATACAAGAATAAACTCTGTATTTCAGGTACTCACAACTGTAAACCTACTTTTGGCCTACCCTGTATTGTATCAGAGCAGGGGAACAAATTTATATCAAAAGTGGTATGAAAGGAAGCCTAGTTACATGGGATTGACCTGTTGTGTCAAGTAACATGTCACTCACTTTTCGTCATCCTGATACATAACAGGTATGGTCTCCTGAACATGAATTGAAATGTCAACTTGAAGATGGTATTATACAAGGATTAGGCACCATCCTTAGGATGCAGTATATACATGGAATCAAAACCTTTATAAGCTGTTTTGTTCCCAAAAGGAAGTATACTTGGATCCTTACAATTCTGTTTACATTGCTAGAGGACTGGGTTGCCAATTTGGAATGCTTTCATCAGAAAATTCAGCAAAAGTCAGTATTGGCCATTAAGATGAGCTATTATATTTCAGCGTTTCTTTTTTTAAAAATATATTTTTTATTGATTTTTCACAGAGAGGAAGAGAGAGGGATAGAGAGTCAGAAACATCAATGAGAGAGAATCATCAATCAGCTGCCTCTTGCACACCCCTTACTGGGGATGTGCCCGCAACCAAGGCACATGCCCTTGACCAGAATCGAACCAGGGACCTTTCAGTCCGCAGGCCAATGCTCTATCCACTGAGCCAAACCGGTTTCGGCTATTTCAGGGTTTCTTACAGGGTTAACCTACAACACAGTTTCAGGCTAGAGATGCTGATCTCTAATAAATATCTACACGAGAGGCCTGTTGCACAAATTCGTGCATGGGTGGGGTCCGTCTGGGTGGCCTGCAGGGATCAGGCTGAAACCCCCAGTCCAATGCTGCCTACAGCTCCTACCTGCAGCTCCTACTCATCCTGGCCCCACTGTGCCTGCCTCAGGCTCGCACCCAATCCTAATAGGGAGAAGCTCATGCTGCCGCTGCAGTAGGGCTCACCAGCCATAAGCTCTGCATCTGGTGCCCTCTCAAGTGGAGTGAGTGGTTTGTGAGATTAGGCTGATACTGGCTCTTCGACATCCCCCGAGGGTCCTGGATTGTGAGAGGGTGCAGGCCAGACTGAGGGACTCCACTGGTGTACAATCGGGCTGGGGAGGGATCGCAGGAGGGCTCCAGGGCATGTCTAGCCCATCTCACTCAGATACAATTGACCGGACCCCAGCAGCAAGCTAACCCACGGGTTGGAGCATCTGCCCCCAGGTGGTCAGTGCACATTATAGCAACTGGTCGACCAGTTGACTGCCTGCCCCCTGATGGTCAGTGCACATCATAGCGAGCAGTTAAGCAGCCTTAGCATATCATTAGCATATTATTCTTTGATTGGTTGTTTGGTTGTTCTGCCATTCAGTCTATTTCCACATTACCCTTTTATTATATAGGATGCAATTCCATCTCAATCTCTGTTGCTGGAAATTTCAACTGGCAACAAACAATGTTAAATGCAGGCTGGTGCAGCTACTATGGAAAACAGTATGGAGTTTCCTCAAAAAATTAAAAATGGAACTACCTTTTGACCTAGCAATGCCACTTCTAGGAATATATCCTAAGAATCCGGAAACATCAGTCAGAAAGAATGGATGCACCCCTACGTTCACAGCAGCATTATTTACATTAGCTAAGATTTGGAAACAGCCTAAGGATCTACCAGTAGATGAGTAGATTAAAAAGCTGTGGTAGCCGAAACCGGTTTGGCTCAGTGGATAGAGCGTCGGCCTGCGGACTGAAGGATCCCAGGTCCGATTCCGGTCAAGGGCACGTACTTTGGTTGCAGGCACATCCCCGGTGGGGATTGTGCAAGAGGCAGCTGGTCGATGTATCTCTCTCATTGACATGTCTAACTATCTAACCCTCTCAATTCATCTCTCTGTAAAATCAATAAAATATTTTTTTAAAAAAAGCTGTGATACATTTACACAATGGAACACTATGCAGCTGTACGAAGGAAGGATACCTTATCCTGTGAGACAACATGGATGGACGTGGAGATTAATATGCCAAGCAAAATAAGCCAGATAAATAAGAATATCACATGATCTCATTATATGTGGCATCTAGTAAGCAAAAACTGACCGACAAAATAGGATCACAGACATGGAACTGACTGATAGACCTCAGCAGGAAGGTGGAAGAAAAGGTGGAAATAAATAAATCAAATAATGTATATGCATATATTCATAGCCAATGGACACAGACAATAGATGAAGGCCTGGGGTAGGTGACAGGTGGAGGAGGGTGAAGGGGGGCAAATGGAGAACATCTGTAATACTCTCGACAAGTACACACATCATTTTTTGAGCTAATAGGACAGTGTCATAAAGAAATGATTTACAGCCGAAACCGGTTTGGCTCAGTGGTAGAGCATCGGTCTGCGGACTGAAAGGTCCCGGGTTCGATTCCGGTCAAGGGCATGTACCTTGGTTGCGGGCACATCCCCAGTAGGGGG
Source organism: Vespertilio murinus (assembly GCA_963924515.1). Taxonomy (NCBI): domain Eukaryota; kingdom Metazoa; phylum Chordata; class Mammalia; order Chiroptera; family Vespertilionidae; genus Vespertilio; species Vespertilio murinus. Next base: position 133,332,180 of record OZ004708.1, on the reverse strand, counting down.
TGTGCAAGAGGCAGCTGGTCGATGTGATGTTTCTCTCTCATCGACGTTTCCAGCTCTCTATCTCTTTCCCTTCCTCTCTGTAAAATATCAATAAAATATATTTTAAAAAAGAAAGAAAAAGAAATGATTTACAGAAAAAAAACATATATAATTGCTATACCACATATGAAATTTATATCCATGCCTTCTTTGCAGATGCATTTTATGGGCATGTCACAGCCTGAGTCTCTTTTAACATTTACAATAACTCCCCACTTGGAGCTTTCCTGGCCCAGTAAGGAGCAGTGCGAGTGGCAGGTGAGTGCATTTAAAAAAGAACAGTGGCACAGGCATGTCACATTCCTAAAGACAATGCACAACTAGCTTCTTCTAAGCTGTCACTTGACTATCTCTGAAAATCTCACTTATACTACTTATGTATCATTTACTACTCTAATACATTAATAGCCTATGGGGAAGATGAGGAACGCTGGGACATCATTTCATCACAATTACTCTATGGGAGGCAAAAGGAGCAGAGGGGGAAGTGGAAAGGAAGAGGAGAAAAGATAATGAGTGCATGGAAATATATTTGGGCAAAAAATAAAGCAGCCATACACTCTCTGTGTCATCGTTTGACGTTTCCTATCCTGTGGAGGAAGAATGAGGCAGAACCTTGAAGTTGTTGGGGGAAAATTACACTTTGTACATTCCCACTTACCTTTCGAGTCCAGTGTAACATTAATCACTCACTAACCTTAGCCTCTGCCATTTACTTTTTATCAGTTATCCAAATGATAGAACTCCTAGTACCCACACCAACACCATCATGGTTGTTTTTTAAGCTTCAGAAAAATAAAGGTTTATTTTCTGGTGCAATTTCAACAATAAACTCTATAATATAGATGATAACACCTGGAGTTGAGAAGCTGAGGATTCTACCCATGAGACCTGAACTAAACAGTGTTGAGATTTTCACCAGCTGTCTTTCTGTGAAGTTGCAGACTCATCGGTAAAGCATGTGCACCCAACAGCAGAATAGCAAACCACCAATGCAGCATCGGCCCCTTTAAGCCCCGTTAAGCACCGGCGGCATAATCATAAATATCTCATTTCGGAGAGGAAGGGAGAGGGAGGGAGGGAGAGAGAGAAACATCGATGATGAGAGAGAATCACTGACCCGCTGCCTCCTGCACGCCTCACACTGGGGATGGAGCCCGCAACCCAGGCCCGCGCCCGCCTGACGGGGATCCGGGGTGACCTCCTGGTTCAAGGACAGCGCTCGGCCGTGAGCCAGGCCCGCTGGGCGCCGGCGGCGGCGGCCTCTTACCCGCAGAGATTGCCAACCCCTGCCGCCATGACCGTTAGAAAGGTGGCCCCGGGTGGGGTTCGAATATCATTTATTCTCAACCAGTCATTAGTAAACACGTGTTTAACGGTTAGAGAAACGCGACTTGGGGGATGTAAGTTCACAGAAGAAAAGCTGGAAGGAATCCCGTGCGTGTGGCTCTGCTTAACGGGCAAACACACCCGCATGAAGCGGGTCCTTCCAAAGGGGCTGAGGGAAGGGGTCAGACCAAACATCATCTCCTGACTCGGCAGCAGCAAGTTCGGGAGAATCTCTACGCCAACTACCAGGTCCGCTTCATGTCACAGGCCCTCACGGCTACGTCACGTCAGGCTGCGTCCTCTACGTCAGGGTTATGTTGCATCACGTCAGGCCTAATGCACAGCCACGTAAAGGACGGTCAAGTGTACCTCTACATCCTGTCTACTGAGATCTCTCTGTATGCAGGTACACCTCCGTTTTATTCCGTTTGGCATTATTGTGTTTCACACAATATGTGATGTTTTTGTTTTGTTTTTCTTTCTTTTTTAGTTGAAGATAAGGGACTTCACCAGCCAAGAGGTCGAGTCTCATCGTTGCACTTGCTTTATGACTGTGGCTGGGAACCAGGCCTGCAATATCTTTGAGGTATGCCTGTGTCTAGGCCTATTCGATATAGACCTACATGTTCTCTTATCAGTTCTGAGGGGGATCTTTTATTTGAGTCAATGTGTAGAAAACATTTTCAGAGAAAAAATGTATCAGAGGGTAATAGTCTTGTAGCTATAAAGCATGTACTTGGATGTTCTAATAATTAGAAAAGGAAGGAGCAAGGAATTGTGAAGTTTGCAATTCACGGTGCTGAAGGGGACTGAACTGGCATCAACTGGCAAGTTTGAGAGCCTTTGTCGGTAAGTGCAATGGACACAAGATCAGGTAGGAGAGTGGTCGGTGGCACTGTGGGAAAGAGAAAGGTACAGACACTGCAGAGGTCAGAGAGAAGAGTTGAGGAGAGGATGGAACCTGGGGGGAGTCAGTATGGCCTGTTCTCTGGCCATTTGACCAATGCACTTACAGAAGGAGACTGCTTGTAAGCACCAGACTGACACGTGAAAGTCCTAGAAACTTTTATAATGTGATGTGGTGTGTGTGTGTATGTGTGTGTGTGTGTGTGTGTGTGTGTGTGTGTGTGTGTTTTATCCCAGCAAACCAAGATTTAAAAGAATGCTGATTTTTCCCCTTTCTGATCCTTATTTTTATTAATAACATCTAGGATTACAAGGGTCTATTTTGTCTTAGACATCTTGAAAAAACTGAAATTTGCATTAGTTACCTCCGTAGGACTTATATTGAACATACAAAGTAAACATATACAAATCTTCTAACAAAATAGTGTCTGAAAATGCTTTCACAGTTGTTGCTGTGATTGGTTTAAAAGTGACAAAGTTACTGATGATGATAGTAATAGGTAATTATTTATTAGTTAAAAATAGCTTTTGATTTATTTTTAAGATCTTATAATAATTTTATAAAGTTACATGGTGTTATCTTATGTTTAAAGATGAGGAAATAGATTCAGAAAGAATGAGTGATTTTCTCAGAAGACTTATGGATTCTAGTGCAGCATTCTGCCGTTCTCTTTCTGAAGGAAATAAAAACAATTAGAAGATGAAATAGATAAAATGTTTTTTATCAAAGCACCTTAATCAAGAAAGAAAAGAAAAAAAAACGCTTATTCTAATATAAGACTTTATGTGTGTGAAGGAGGGCTATGTTAAATTAAAACAAAACTAAACACAAAACCTTCAGTTCACTTTGGAGACAGCTGGTACGAAGAGCCACACGGTGAATGTATTCAGCCCTGAAATAGCCTCCGATGCTGCTCAGCTGACTCGCAGTGTGTCTTACCGCGCGGGCTGCTCTTTGGAAACCACTGAGGGAGCAGGCCTGCTGCCCTTGCGTATCCTTTATGCTCACGGAACTCCCATTAACATTGCTCAAAGTTCACCGTGCAGGCAACTAAGGGTGGTCTTTCTCTGCTTCCTCGGTTCTCAATAGCTTTGCATTCACAGGCATTTTACAGCACATACTCCATAAGAAGGGGGCATTTTGCACAGCGATCAGAAGGCTGCAGGAAGCCCTGTTTATTGCAGGGAATCTCTGTGTGCAGAGCCACGTGACTTGCGGATCTGGTAGGGCACCAGGTGCTTGGAACCACCTCAGGGCTGTAGGCTGTGGGAAGAGAACTCCCGTTGGCCATGTGTACACCTGATTGGCTGTCTGACAGCAATGCCTTCCAGCTGAGCAGTTTCTTTTCCTGAATTCGCCAGATGCAATTAGCAGAGTCAGAAGGAAGCAACTTAAAATCCACCAAAATTGATCAGTAACTTAATTTATTTTTATGTTTTTGCTGATTAGTAATCACAGCATATATCTTTAGAGCAACAAAACTCCTCTGAAACTGATACAAATGTATTCCTTCATTCCAAAGTTTTGCCATAGCTCCTCACTCTGTAAATGCCAAAGTATAAAATAGGTCTCATATAAAAGAGGAGTCATTTCCAACTGAGATATTACGTTGGATCTCATACAACTTACAAAAATCGTATAAGTTCCCTTGGCAAACATAGTTTGGAGGAGGTCAAAGTATTAGTACAAAATGCAGCTTGAGGGTTATTATATGCACAGGACTTCTCTATTTCCTCAAATTGCATTTCCTATGAACAATAATCCATCGGTGGATTTTCTTAGGTAAACCAAGTCATATAAAATGTACTTAGTGCTAATATTTAAAAGGATGCAAACAAAGTAGACAGAAATTCACTCCTAAAGCAGAACATTGCAGCAAGCTTATTATTTTTTTTTTTCTGATGGATATGCTATCTTTGATTTGAGCTCATACCTGAATTCAACATTTTTTTTTCTCCCTGAATTCTTAGAGGGTGAATGTCAAAATGTTACTTGCTAAAATGTAAGTTCCTTTTTGAAGCAGAAGCACTTGAAGCTCTTTTCAAACCTTCTTGACACACAAATTAAGAGATGAGCAAAAGGCTAGAGTAAAAATGACAAATGGAGATAGTACAGGTGTGCTTTTCATCAAGTCGCCAAAAAAAATTGCAATTTTTCTTCATTCCCCCTTTGTTTTAGTTTTTGTTTTGTTTTTAAAGTAGTGAAACATATGTTATGGCAGTCATATATAAGCCACTGGGAGAATAAATGCTGTCAAAATAATTAATGGTTTAACTCACTCCAAGTAGTTTCAGTTATAACCAAAATGGGACTTTTGTGTCAGTGTGAAGAGGAACATATGTTGTTTATTACATTTTATCGGTAAGAAATTAGAATAGGGAGACTGCCCATTCTTCCTAGGTTTTGGTCAATGAGTGTCTTGATGAGGAGCAGGCCAGTGGAATACAGTCAACACCCAGTATGATCGGTGCAGTTCTCAAGGGGGTTCAGATATAAGTAATAATGTCCTTGCTCAAGCAAGCAAACAAAGAAAACTTGAAGAACAATCAAAGCAACGTTTGCCCATGTTTCTGTGTTTGTCTCAAGACTCACTTTTAAAGGATTCAACATGAAATTCTAATGTTCTTCCCTGGCGGTAATATATGTTTTTAGTATTTGAATCTGCTTTCTGTTCATGGGTCTCATAGAATGGCTTTCTAACACTATCAAAAATGTTCTAAATTTCAATACATATGTAAAATATGTTTTACCCATTGTGGTTCTTTTCAGTTCATTTTATTTGTTTAGTTTTGTTGTTGTTTCATATTCAAGTAGGGCTCTACTGTTTTCATTTAGCCTCATGGGTATATGGGTATTTTTATGAGCACATTAAGTATCGAGACATGCAAAAACTACTCAGTTCTGTCAGCTTTAGTCCTCTTTGAAATACAAATTTGTTTATAAAAGTAAGAGTTTTCAGTCAAGGATATCTATCTATTTATTCTGGTTTCAAGGTGAACTAATCTGAGTTTTTAATTGATAATGTGATATTATAAAATGGAAACCAGCATAACATGATTACCTAAATAAACACTTTCAATGGAAAAAATATGTATCTTTGCAATATCTCCACCCCATACTGATACCATGTTGACTCTAAGTCCACTTACCTATGATTAATATCAAATATTTTTCTAAAACTTAAATAAGAAGCATTAAATGGTTGTAAATTTTAAATAAAGGCATATTTAATTTTTAACATACACTAACATATTCTTAATGTCATATATGAGAGAACTATTTTTCTACGTATTGACCTTTTTACCTATACACCTGGTGAAAGTATTTCAAATAGAATTATCATATTGAAATTGGTTTAGTTATAACATTATTATTATGATGATGATTGTATTTGTCATTGATGATCAAAATAATCAGCAAAGAACAAAGAAATACCACAGATAAATAGCCTTAGTCCTATGGTAGAAGTGCTTAGTCTGAGGGCCATAGTCCAGAGTATTAGGATCACAATAAGCAAAATCTATTAATGAAAATGAAAAATGAATAAAAAATAAAATTGGAATTTACTGGATATGTATATCTGCTAAGAAATCTTATAGTATAAAATGACCAAATCAAATTGGTAATAAAGATTATTTCCTGTTCTTCTCTGGTTTATTATAAAAATACTAGAAGCCAAATGCATGAAATTTATGCACAGGTAGGTGTTCTTAGCAGCTGCCGGATTCTGGCCAAGGCCTCCCTTCCCCAGCTGCTAGCTACTAGCCAGGGCTTTCCTTCATTTCATGCTACCCCCTGGAGGTCACCGCATGTCATAGCGAGTGATGGAGCTCTGGGTCAGTAGAACTCCCAAGGGGACACTTTGCATATTAGGCTTTTATAAATATTGATTAAAAGGCTAATATGCATTTTGACCATCATATACATAATTTAACAATAAAGGTTTATATTTTTTCTAGACATGAAAGTAGTATGAAGTTTTATTAAAATTACCAGTCAATTATAAAACTGATATTTCCCATATTGCAAAAAATATTTCCACCCATACAAAATAATTTTCATATATTTCCAACTCAGTTATTACATTTCACTTTTACTTGTTCCTATGAAACGTGTGGAAAGATATTTCTGTTCATGTAGTTAGGTGACAAATGTTTGTTTTTCTGCCTTGATTATTTCAGCAGGACTTTTGCATTATTAGAGAGAGACTCAGAACTCCCTTGACAACTTCTGCAAAGCACCTCTTTAAAATCAGACAACCATATACAATTCTAAATATCCAGGAACTTTTATAAAATTTGATGAAAGGATTAGATCTGTCAGTGTACATTGTTGTAAATTTTTACTTTGAAGAAATGAGAGTAAAAATATACAAAATAAAACATGATTACAACAGGCAGACAGAAATGCATTAATAAAAATGTCTGATCAAATGTTGCCTGCACTCAATATATAATATTGAGGAATTCAGTTTTATTAGTCATATCCCCCCCCTCTTCTAGGGATTTATATCTTTGGGTTTTAAGATTGTTTTTATGTATATAAAGAGTAAGAATCAACCTACAATCTTTTTTTTTAATATATTTTATTGATTTTTTTACAGAGAGGAAGGGAGAGAGATATAGAGCTAGAAACGTCGATGAGAGAGCAACATCGACCAGCCGCCTCTTGCACACGCCCTACCGGGGATGTGCCCGCAACCAATGTACATGCCCTTGACCGGAATCGAACCTGGGACCCTTCAGTCCGCAGACCGATGCTCTACCACTGAGCCAAGCCGGTTTTGGCAAACATACAATCTTTTAAAATTTTTATATAAATTCATCTATAAGAAAGTTATATAAGTGTATTATTAGATAATGTTTTCAAGTGTATCACTCTAGGGACAATCTGTCACTGATGGAGAATTGATTGCCCTTTGAAAATCAGAATATATAAAATTTAATTTAAGATATTGTTATAACTATGTATTAAATTCTACAGTTGCCTAAGTCCAGAATACATATTAACATCTATTACTACAAGAATACTATTTTCTTAAAATGCATTTGAAAAATTTTACTCAAACTTATGTTTTATTCAAAAAATTAATTGAATTATAAAAATATCATTGAAAATTACATTTTGAATTATCTTTAAAAATAATATTTTCATTTTAAAAATCAGAATGTATTAGAAAGAAATACTATACAAAATTACATGGAACAATATTTTCATCCTAATATGAATATAACACTACATTATTGAAATACTTGTACACTTATGTTCATACTTATACACAGGAATATAAATTTAAAATTTCTCTAATAACTAGAGACAATTTGGACAACTCCTACATAGTTATTTTGAATACTTGAAAATATTTCTATTATTATAGTCATGATTTTTAGATGAATAATTGCTCTAATTTTTTAAAATGTCTGTTTTACATTTTATCCTGGCTGAGTGGTTCAGTGGGTTAGAGCATCATCTCATAAACCAAAAGTTTGTGGGTTTGATTCTTGGTGGGGGTGCCTTTGGAAGGCAACCAATTGGTGTTTCTTTCACATTGGTATTTCCTTCTTTCTCTCCCCCTTTCCTCTCTTAAATTGATAAAAAAATATATCTATTTAACAATTGAATAGAAAAAGGAAAATAAGGAAGATAAGGTTCTTAAGTTTTCATTATGATTCTGCTGTTATGATGGAAAGGGCATTCATTATTTTTGGAGCACTAATATTCTAACTTAAGAATAAACTCAACATGTTAAAATTGTAACAACTCTCTCCCCCAGATATAGGGAAAAATATTTTCATTTGGAAATTTTTAAGTAAAACATACTCAAAATATGCTATTTCTATGTGTCATGGCTAAAATGGCTCTCTGTAGTTAAGAAATTATTTGAAGTCTGTGGCTATAATGTAGGTGGGCCTTCATAGTTACATTTAGAATCTATATTGTGATTACATAAAAAATGCAAATAAAACAAAACTTTCACATTGTATAAATTCATTTCTAAACATAACTATACTAGAGACCCATTGCAGGAAGATTCCTGCAAGAATAGGGCTCCCTGTGGCCAGAGTGAAGCTGCCTGGCTCCCTTACTTCGCTGCTGTCTCACTCCCTTTTCCGCCGCCACTTTGCTCCCTTCTGTAGCACTTGGCTTCCTTCTACACTGTCTTTAGTCTTTGCTCCCAGCCTGTGTATGCAAATTAACAACTATCTTTGCTGAGTTAATTTGCATACTCGCTCCTGGTTGGCTGGTGGGCACAGCAAAGGTACTGTCAATTTACATGTTTACCTATTATTAGGTAAGATTATTTGGAAAGTCTTCTAAATGTGCCTATTTTCTATATTATCTTCACACTCTGCATAAGTGTGATTTATCAGTACCTCTTGGAGATAACTTAGAACACTTTTAAGGAAATAACCTTTTTTATTTTAAGAGTGTACATCAAATATATATTCATAATACATGGCTAAGGAATATTTTAACATTGGAATATTTTAATTGACTTATGGAACCTTTAAACATTGCAGACTTCTACACCCAACTTTATGAAGTTTATCTGTATCGTGCCTAAAATCCAAGTCAAACAAAAGTATTTTTAGAATAAAAGAGTGAAACATGCTTCTACTATGTCTTATTTTTTATTATCTCACAGAATAAAACATTTTAAACATTTTAGAAATTGGTGATATATGCTATATTAAGGATGCTTCTTTTTCCTTGTTGGTATTTCCTTCAACCACTCACAAAATATTCTGCTGAATTAATTCTTCTTAGTTCAGAAAGTTAGGCAATATCTTAAATTTTTTTATTTGATTTTGAGTTTTAGAATATAGTTTCTGCAAAGAAGATGCATTTTTTTCTTCCCCCTATTTTCTATTTTGATATTTTATATAAATAATAATAATAATTTAAATTTTTTAAGCATAGGGAAATTCTGATTATCATAAAATAAGTCATTAATGATTGAACTTAGCCTCTTTATGTTATCTTATATTTACTAATTTTTAGACTAAAAATTTTGCACAAAGTGTTCTCTCTCTCAATTAAAGTCATTTTTACTATTTATTTTTTTCTTGTGGACCCATTTTTTCTTGTCCCCCATTTACCATCACATTGCCCACATCCACCCAGTCCCCTCTTCACCTCTCCTTGGCTTTCCAGCTATGTTTTCTGTGTCCATAGGCTTTGATTATGTGTTCTTTGGGTACTCTTTTCACCTATATATATATATATATATATATATATATATATATATATGTATTTATATATATATAATTTCAGAGCAGAAGGGAGGAGAGGGAAAAGGAGTAGGATAGAGTGATAGGAACATCAGTCATTAGAGAGAATCATCAATTGACTGCCTTCTGCATGCCTCCTAGTGGGGATTGAGCCTGCAACCCAGTCATGTGCCCTGACCAGGAATTGAACCAGAAACCTCTTGGTTCAGGGGTTGATACTCAACCACTGAGCCATGCCAGTAGGCTCTTCACCTTGTTTTATCCAGCCCCCAACAAGCATCTCCCTTCTGATCTATGTCAGACTGGACCATGTATTAAGGCCTCTGGTTCTATTTATTCAGCATTTTATTTTGTTCATTAGACTCCACCTATCAGGGAGATCTTATGGTATTTATCTTTCTCTAATTGGCTTATTTGACTTAGCATAATAATCTTCAGGTCCATCCAGGATGTCACAAAAGGGTAAGATTTCCTCTTTTCTACATCGTGTACTAGTTCCATTGTATAAATGTACCACAGCATTTTTATCCACTCGTCTGCTGTTTTCGTATCTTGGGTATTATAAATAACACTGCTAGGAAAGTAGGAGTACTTATATTTTTTATTAGTGTTTTGGGATCCTTAGGATATATTCCTAGAGGTGGCATTACTGGGTCAAAGGCAGTTTCATTACAAATTTTTTGAGGAAACTCCATACTACTTTCCACACTGGTTGTACCAGTCTGCATTTCCACTAACAGTGCATAAAGGTTCCCTTTTCTCTACAATGTCCCCAGCACTTGTTCTTTGTTGATGTATTGAGGGTAGCTATTCTGGCAGCTGGGAGATGATACCTCATTGTCCTTTCAGTTAGTATCTCTCTGATGATTGGTGATGTTGAGCACTTTTTTTTTCATATGTCTACTGGTCCTATGCATGTCCTCTTTGGAGAAGTGTATACTGAGGTCCTTAGCCCATTTTTTTATTGGATTGTTTGTCTTCCTGAGTTTGAGTTGTAGAAACCACTTTTATTATTTTTTTTATAATGCAGGAACTTATTTAAAAATTACCCTTAGTAGGTATGAATTAATTTTAAATGTTTTTCTGATAATATCAATATTTCATGTTCAGTGTATAAGGGTATTTTTTATCTCACATTAGGATATGCTATCCTACCAAGATCAGTATTGGAGGTCATTTTCTATCAATACTTTGAAAATACAGTTAGGTTCATTACTGTCATTTACAAGTTAGATGTCAGTTCAACTTTTGATCCTTTGAAGGTAATATGTGTCTTTGGCTCTTTTTAAGATTCTTCTGTATTTTTTGCCAATTTACCTCCTAAGGAAAGAGGAACAAATGAAAAAATAAACAAACTGGAATACATCAAACTAAAAAGCTCCTGCACAGCAAAAGAAACCATCAACAAAATGAAAAGAGAACCCATTATGTGGGAGAATATATTTGCCAATGATACATCTAATAAGGGGTTAATTTTTTAAATATATAAAGAACTTATATTAATCAACATGGACTGTGAAAGAGAAGGAAATCTTATCTTTTGAGATAGCATGGATGGATGTGGAGATTAATATGCTAAGGGAAATAAGCCATTCAGAAAAAGATAGGACCCATATGATCTCACTTATATGAAGAAAAAAATAAAACCAGAGGTATGGATACATGGAACAGACGGCCCTGTCAGAGGAGAGGGGAAAGAAGGAGAAGAAATAGCCAAAGAACATGTATGCATAGCCCATGGACACAGACAACAGTACGGTGAAGACCGGAGGGAGGGTTCTTGGGAAATGGGTGGAAGTGGGCAAAAGGGAGACAAAGGAGCACATCTGTAATAGCGTCAACTATAATAAACAAACAAACAAACAAAAAACCAACAACTGCTTTTGGAGCTCAGAGTATCCTAGAATAGAATACAGAATATGATAAAACTATTACAAATGTATGAGAATAATCTGTTTTTTAAAAATAATTATTCTCTTTAACTTTGTTTTTCTATAAAATAATTACTCATATATAATTGCCACATATTTTTGTTTATACTGTGCATGGTTTTTAAGGTGTAATCCTTTTCTCAATTTATTTTAAATTTAGAAATTTCTCAGTTCATTGTTTTTTAAATATGACTCTCATTTTGGGATTGCATTAAAATAAGTAAACTATTTTTATTATTTAGCTTATAGCTCTTCCTTCTGATTTTTTTAAAAAATATTATTTCCATATTTTATTTAGGATATATTTTTCAATCAATTTTCAAATACATTAATTCTCTTTTCAGCTCTTTCTAATCTTTTGTCAAAACTCCTATAACTTTGTTTTAATTTCTACATTGCATATTTAAGCTATATAATTTCCAGTTTTCTATTGAAGTTTTCAATTTTGCTGTTTCTATCATTCCAAAATTTTATTTTAAAAAGTATAACTATTAGCAAAAATATATTTAAATTTTGTGTGCATTTTTACCGTCCATGACCTATGTTGATATTTTCTTTCATTATCTTTTCTCCTCAAATTCAGAATTATTTTGTCTTAGACAATGTGTTTTTAAAATTAATTATGAAAATATTTTAAGGCCAGAAGTGATGTTATTTTTTTCCAAAAAACGTTTACATGTTTTTCTGCCAGGTGACTGGGATGGTTAATAATTTGGAGCCACTTTGTCCTAATTTCAATGAATGAGATGAATTACAATTGAGCAATTCTTTAAAGTGGTATTCCTCCATTGTTCCTCTTCACGGTCCCTTATGGATGTCTTTAGAATGATAATGACAATAAGACTTTTTGTAGTTTTTATTATATCCTAAACACACCTCTCACTGCTTTAAAACTTATAATTTACTTAACTCTAAGAACCATCCTATGAAGTAGATAAATCTTTATTCACACTTTTTACAAAGTGGTAATTGAGGCAAAGGAAAGTAAAAAAAAAAATCTATCCAAGATTAGTAGTAATTATTAGAATCACTATTTAACTGCAAGTTCCATTTTCTTGAAACTACTACACAAATGAGCCTCCATAAAAGATAGTTGCTCTCATCACCAACTAATCACTCACTGAGAAGCAATTTTAAAAATTGCTGTCTTCTGGAGCATTTACATTTTAAGATAAGATCACCATGGGAGGAACACAAAAGCATTTATAGGTAACCACTAGTGATCTACTGAAAGCTTTGCAACATACTAAGTCATGCAATACCCACTTGACCTCTAATGTCCTTTCCAACTCATAAACTTACTATGATTTTGAAATTTAAGATATTAAAAGGATAATAGTTATTTGGCAAATATTTTTCAGGCATTTAGTAATCATTCATTTACATATATATAGCTAATACTTCTTATATAACTTAGTATATGACAGCAAATCTGAGGACTCGTTTACATAGAGTATTGTGTTTAATCACTAAGGCAAATCTATAGTAAATATTTCCCATTTAGGTAAATGAGAAACCTAAGGATTAGACATTGTGTGATTTATCCAACTACAATAGTAAAGAAATGTGACATTAAAATTCAGTCTTCACAATTTTTACTCTAGAAACTGCATTTCAATCATGACACTGTACTGCCTGCATGATATAGACATAAAGCTCTCTAAATATTCTAACTGTGTGGCTGACAGTTACTGGTAACAACATTTTGCTCAGTAATTGGTCTGAAATAATATAATCTTGTCATTTTGAAAGATTTATTTTTCTTTTAGTCCTTCTGACACTATGTTGACAATTAGGCATTACAAGCAGGATACAGGTTGTAATCAATGTCTTTCTAGCTTGAAAACAAGATCAGCATCAAAATTTAATAAATATCCATGATTTTCTGAAATGAGAAACCAATAAAATTCCTTTCATAATATTTTACCATTTTGATTGCTGTATATCAGAAACGTTTAAAATAACATGCAATGCCAAAACCGGTTTGCTTAATGGATAGAGCATCAGCCTGTGGACTGAAAGGTCCGAGGTTCGATTCCGGTCAAGGGCATGTACCTTGGTTACAGACACATCCCCAGTGAGGGGTATGCAAGATGCAGCTAGGCGATGTTTCTAACTCTCTATCCCTCTCAATTCTTCTCTGTGAAAAATCAATAAAATATATTAAAAATAAAATAAAATAAAATAACATGCAAATGTGGTTCCAATAAAGTCATAAATGTATACATGTGTAAATTTAATATTTTGATTTTGTTATGCAATAACTAAAATAGAATGTCTGTTAAATTTGGTGGGTTTTTTAAAATATATTTTATTGATTTTTTACAGAGAGGAAGGGAGAGTTAGAGAGATAGTTAGAAACATTGATCAGCTACATCCAGATGTGCCCACAACCAAGGTACATGCCCTTAATTGGAATCAAACCTGGGCCCTTTCAGTCCACAGGCTGATGGTCTTAGCAACTTGGTTTTAGTTTTATGTATATGGACTTAACTATTTATTGAATGTAAGGGGAAAATTAGAATTTGTTTTATTATGACCATGTTAATGACTATACAAACTAAATTTCTGTTGTTAACTAGACCATATAAATTATATTGTAAATATTCCTACTTATGGTCTACTAGAGGTAGATTTATTTGTGTCTACTTACTAAATCCATACCACTGAGCCCTTAATAATAATGCTTTGCGTCTATTTAATAATTATTACCTACATTCGTGAAAATAATATCTATTCACATCAAATAGTCTACAGTATATGTTTTGTAAGAGGATACCTATGACAAGGAAAAAAAAAATAACTGAGTAGTATTTAGTCCATAAATATGAGAAATAAATGAGAGAGAACGCACCAGATATAACAATTCCCCCACCCCAAAACCAAAATTAATATATTAAAGATCTGTCGTCTTAATTTCTGTACACAATTGTAGAGTATCCTATATAATAAAAGGCTAATATGCAAATAAACAAAAAGGTGGAAGGACCAGTCACTATGAAGCGCACTGACCACTAGGGGGCAGGCACTCAGTGCAGGAGCTTCCCCCTGGTGGTCAGTATGCTCCCATAGGGGAAGTGCCACTCAGCCAGAAGCCCTTAGCTGAGCTCACAGATGAGGAGCACAGCAGCAGTGGCAGGAACTTTTCCTGCCTCCACAGCAGCACTAAGGATGTTCGACTGCTGGCTTAGGCCCACTCCACACAGGGAGCAGGCCCAAGCTTTCCCTCAGACATTCTCTGAGGGCTCCCAGACTGTGAGAGGGGGAAGACCGGGCTGAGGGGACCACCCCACCCCCCTGAGTGCATGAATTTTCATGCACCTGGCCTCTAGTATGACCATAAACAAAAGATTAGCAATTTCTAAGAATCAGATTTAAACTAAATCATTGACATAAGAGTTGAGCTTTGACATCTCTTAGAAAACTTATAAGAAAGACATCTAAAAGAAGGACTTCCTCTACATGTGGCTTTCCATTTTTTTCTAGCACCATTTATTGATGATGTTTTGTTTTCTCCAATATATGTTTTTTGGCTCGTTTGTCAAAAATTATTTACCCATTTACATGTGGATTTATTTCTGGGCTCTTAATTTTTTCCCCATTAATCTGTATGTCTTTTTTTCTTCCAATACTATGCTGTTTTGATTATTCTTGCTTTATAGTATAATTTGAAGACAAGGAATGTGATACCTCTAGCTTCTTCCTTTTTTTCCAGGATTGCTTTGGCTATTAGAGAATTTTGTGATTCCATACAAATTTGATAATCTCTGTTCTATTTCTTTAAAAATTGTTATTGGGATTTCAATGGGAGTTGCATTAAATCTGTATATTGCTGTAGGCAATATGGACATTGCAATTATATTTATTCTTCTAATCCATGAACATGAAATATTTTTTTTCATTCCATGGTGTCTTTTTCAATATCATTTAATAGTGCTTTGTAGTTTTGAGTATATAGGTCCTTCACATACTTAGTTAAGTTTATTCCAAGGTGTTTTGTTCTTTTTGTTGCAAGAGCAAATGGACCTGGAGAATAGCATGCTAAGTGAAATAAGTCAAACAGAAAAAGTTAAGAGCCATATGATTTTACTCATGGGTGTGATGTACAGTAAAACTGAAAGCAATAAATGAGTAAAAAGGTAAAACAAAGAAAAACTTACACACAGAGACAATATGGCACTCACCAGAGGGAAGCAGGGTGGAAGAGCAGTAACAGGCAAAGGGGTTCATATTTGCTGAAGGAAGGTGATTTGACTTTGGGTAGTGGGCACAGAATGCAATGTACAGATCACGTATCATAGAAATGTACTCTTTAAATCTTTATAATCTTATTAACCAATGTCAACCAAAAATTTTAATGAAAAAAAGGCTTCAATGGAGCATGAATAAATTTTCTAAGCTCAAACATTTATTTACCAAATCATTGATTTGTGTCTAATGAAAATACATCTTTACTAACAATTATATTTATCTAATAATGAAAAAATTAGGTAGAGATGACTTGAATTTGAAAATAATGCGTTTTGTAAGAAGATATCCTGAATTTGACTATAGATCAGAAGACAATTTTTAACATGAATCTGTGTTATAATAGTCTTACTTTTTAAAAGTATGCTCATATTAAGTTATTTTTCATTAGTGCAGAATGCCTCCCAGCTATGTTTAACCCTCTGTAATAAAAAAGGCCAAAAGCTGGATAAAGTCCAAGTACTATTTATCCTTTTATTTTATAGATCTAATTTAAGGCAGAATATTTAAATCAATAAACAATACCTAAACACTGAACAGATATAATTAATTTACAGGTTACATTAAGCAATTTTTTTTTCATTTCATGATGCTTTTTATTTTTTGCCATAAAATTTTACTACTTTCTATGATATATTAAATCTCCAATTAAAATATAAAATTCAAATAATAGATCTTTGCTGAAGCAAATTAAGATTAGTAGTATACTCATCAAAGCACATTTATCTAAATCTTTAATTTTTAAAATAAAATTCTTATATGGACTTAAATAGATCAAATTAATAGCCCCAAACTGTAATTTTATATTATAAATATTATAATACTTATACAAAAATAATAATGTTCTATTGAGTATCCTCTATAAACCATATTTTTAATATTCCTATTTATGACTAATAGGAGTAAATTTATTTGTGTCTTTGTACTAAGCCATTTCCACTGAAGCCTTAATAATAATGCATTGTATTATTTACATATATACATGTACATATATATGAAAATCATTATAAACATGATAAATATTAATGCAACTTAGTAATTACTCCAAATGTGAATGGTTTATATACGCCAGAGACCATTGAAATGTATACAAAAGCAATTATATATTTCTATAAAAACTGACTTTAAATGGAATGACACAGGCTAAAAGTAAATATATGTAGAAAGATATACCATTAATGAAAAGAAAGCTCAAAGAGCTATATTTATTTGAACAAAGGTTCTCAGGAATAAAGAGGAGCATTGCATAATGATAAAGGAGTGAAGTCTTCAAGAAGATGTAGAAATTCTAATTCTGTTTGCATTTAATTACACACAAAACATCAAAACATGTAGAATATGGATAGAACTGAAAAAAAAGTTATATATGTGCCCTTAAAGCCACTTGCCACATATATAATATTTTGCTAATGAAACAAAAATATTTCCAAATGCATGTAAATGCAACCAATAAATTTTACAAAGCAACCAATCACTTTACAAAGCTACCAATTCCCTTCACTCAAATGTCACTTATATATTTCCATTGTGTAACAACAAAAATTTAGCTTTTAATTCTAAATATTTAACAATGTCATAAAAGTAAACATAACAGTTACTAAAATGAAATTTTATAATATCAATCAATTCAGTAGTTCTTAAGTTTCAATCTCAGGATTACTTTATATTCCTAAAATTATTGAGAACCCCAAAGAACTTTTGGTATGTGGTTATATTTATACAGATTTATAGTATTGATAAACTGAATAAATATATGATGCTAAAAATACACATTCATGTATAAATGGCAGTAGTAAGCCCTTCACACTTTGCATTCATAAAAAATCATGAAAAATTAACTGCATTTTTCTTCCCTCCCCAAAATTAGTGAGTGTAATGTTTGATTTATGATTTTGTAAATCTCTATAAATTATAGAGTAATGGAAGATAGTTGGATTTAAAATATGTTTTTGCATTTATTGTGTTATTTTGTTGATTTGGTTGAAGTATATGGAGAAACTATAGCTTCACAAAGATATCTATTTGAAAAGGAAAATATAATTTGATATGCTTTCAAGTAAGTATTTGTTTCTAAAATGTTAGCTATGATGTGGAACCCTACATAAAATTAATGAGCATTACATTCTGAAGCTATATAACTAAATATTTCTATGCCTAAATAATCTTTCTCCTTTAGATTTTTTATCCAAGATTTTATTACATTATGCCTTTTTATTTTTAAATATTGTTTTTTAAATATGCAGATATTACAAGTGATGCCACATTTCATCAAATATATATATTTAAAATAATATTCATTAGTATCACAACTAAAGATAGGTATAAACTTTGTGGTAGCAAATAGAGTTTTCCAGGTTACTATTTTGGCTTGAAATCTTAAATTTTATTATTTGAAAAAAACAATTTGTGTTGGTTTCTTGAAGTGTCAAATGACTTCAGTTTTCTATACTATATTAGCCAAATACTTAAGTTTAAAAAAACCATAATTTATATGCTATTAATACAAGCAAAGATACAGCTTCATAAAAATAAGTCTAGTTATGTATATAATTAAAACAATTGCACAGGTACTTTTCCTCAATTTACCATTACACTTCATAATGCAGGATAATTATTTATGAACACTTTTCATGACACAAAATATTACCCAAGAGGTATAGTTAAGGTTAATCATTACTAAAATTAACAATTTTAATGTTTCTTCAAATACATTATTTATGTTCTTTATTTTTTGTCTTACTGCAAGCACATAGAAGTGAAAAATACATTAATGTCATGTAGTTTGGTGTCAGTGCCTTGATTATGCTAAAACTATGAACAGTTTATACACTACTACTTTTGTACCCTCAGCACAAATGTCAACAGAGTTAAAAAGACAGTCTCAGTTTTAGTGTGGTAGACAGAATAATGTTACCCAAATATATCTCAGTCCTAATTCTCAAAACTTGTGAATATGTAACCTTACGTAACAGGGACTTTGCAAGTATGATTAAGTTTAGGGATCTTGAGATGGAGACACTATACTAGGTTATTGGGTGGCCCAATATACTCACCCGAGTGTTTGAAAGCATAGAAACTTATCTAGCTGCAGTGAAAGAAAGAGCTAAAGAAATGACAGAAAGAGAGGCAGAAGAGATGCGCATCATGAGAGACACACTGAAATCACTTATGGACTTTGAAGATTGAGTGAGAGGGAAATAAGCCAGGGAATGTGCATATTCTCTGGAAGCTGCAAAATGGAACTTCAGTCCTATAACTGTCAGGAATTAAATTCTGCCAAAAACCTGAATTAGTAAGAAAACAGGTTTTCCCATAGAGCCTCCAAAAAGAATCAGAGCCATGCCAATTCCTTTTATTTTAGTGTGGTGAGATCTAAGCCAGACTTCTGATCTACGGAACTCTTAGTTAATTTGTGTTTTAAGTTGCAAAGTTTGTGGTTATTTGTTATGACAGCAATAAAAATCATACAATTATTATAAAAATTGTTTGGACCTCACTGCCCCAGAATAGTCTTAGGAACCTCCAAAGTTTCAAATAGTTCATACATTGGAAATTGATATTCTAAACCTGCCCATCTCACGCCAGGATAGAATTACTTGATGTATACATATTGTTTTTTTATACCCTTACTATGTTATTTGATTTTGTCTTTTTGATACTGATACCTTTGTCTATGTAACAATAGAGTTTTGTACTATTAAATACATAAGTTAAAATCAACAGAATTGGTTTAAATTGAAAAATGTGCTCCCCACTTGACCCTGTACAAATCTAAAGAACTTAAACACTCTTGCACTGTGTTGCTTTCATAACACTAAATTACAAAACATGCCGGCATTTATTAAATTACTAAATATATAAACATTTCTCAAAAATGCAGAGAAACCATAGGGTCAAGAACATACTTTCCAATTCCAGGAAAGCATACTTGAGTTTAGATGCCTAAGTCTTCAGAGAAAAATATCAGTTCTACCAACAAATAATAAACCACTTGACCTTACCTATTTCTCAGTACCATATTGATGGATATTCTATTGTTGAAATTTTGAAATAATAATTTGAGAAGAGATGCACTATGTGACATCGCAGAGAAAATGAACAAGTAATATATTTTTTTCTAGGGAAAACAATTTATTTTAAATAACAGATTTTATATTTGAACTAGATGCCTGGTGCACGAAATCCATGCACTGGGTCGGGGGGGGGGGGGAGTATCCATCAGCCCAGCCTGCATCCTCTCCAATCTGAGACCTCTTAGACATCCCTCTCACAATCCAGTTCTGCTGGGTCCCAACCACTCAACTGCCTGCCTGTCTGATTGCCCCTAACTGCTTCTGCCTGCCAGCCTGATCACCCCTAACCTCTCCCCTGTCAGCCTGATCAATGTCTAACTGCTCCCATGTTGACCTAACTGCTGTCCCCTGCCAGCCCAGTAGCACCCACTGCCCTCACCTGCCAGCCCACTTGCCCCCAACTGCCCTCCCCTACAGGCCTAGTCACCCCCCAATGTCCTCTCTTACAAGCCTGGTTCCCTCTAATTGCCCTTTCCTGCAGGCCCAATTGCCCCTAGCTGCCCTCCCTTGCAGGCCTGATTCCCCACCCAATTGCCCTCCTCTGCAGGCCTGGTCCCCCCCCCATCTGCCCTCCCCTGCAGGCCCAGCCATCTCCAACTTCGCTCCCCCTGCTGGCCATCTATGGTGCCCATCTTGTGACCACATGGGGGTGACCATATTGTGCGAGGGTGTGATGGTCAATTTGCATATCACATCTTTATTATATAAGATGTGTGAATATGTTACTAAAGTATAATATAGCACAACCATAAAAATACTGTTATTATTTTACTAATAATTTTCTTAAAATTATAATATTGAGCAAAATAAATTTAAATTTATATAAAATATTTAGCACTGAATCAAATAACATATGTTTACTTAAAATTAAAACCAATAGCCTAGCTCATGAATTCTTTATAGGAAAACATAAATATCAGGGACAAATAAATGAGTAGTGAGCATTCTGATATAAAAATTTCTAACTTTTTAAAGGATAGTAGCTCTACCTATCAAGGAATGATATATAGCTACAAAGTACTTTAGATCTTCATGCTGGTTCTACACAACAGTATTCTTCTAGATATTTGGTGAGTTAGCTTTTTTTTTTTTCTTTTAATGGTTCGGATTTCAGTGTAATTATCAGATCCTCAGGAACCCATTTGCAAATTGCCCTTGACCTCTAAGCATTATTTATCTCAGAGCTCTAATTATATGGTTTGTTTGTTTATTCTCAGTACATGACTTGAATAATGTAGGCAAGGCTTCTCTTATCAAATATTGTGTCCTAAGTGCTTAGTACTGTTTTTGGCCCATGGAAAAATACTCCACAAATATTTATTAGAAGGATGAATAAATAGACAGGGCTCAGTTCACTGAGAAACCCTAAGGCCAGCTTTCACATATGGCTGGTATAGCAGAGAGGTTTACAATAGCGGGAGGAAATCCTTAGAACCACAGCTTAAGAACTGTGATTTAAAAAAAAAAAATGAGAGTAGTATTTATTCTAGTAGGAGCAATAATGCAGTAGATTCTCTAAAATGTTTTCTAGAAACAGAATGGAATCTGTATGTGAAAAGGTCATATATTTACTTTCATGAGGTCACAAGTCAGGCCACATGAAGACTTATGTAGCCAGGGTCCCAAGAGGCTCTCTCTATGACTACCTCAGAAATTGGCAGAAGGACCCTTTGGGCCTGCAGGGCTGCAGAATGATTAGCGTGCACCTTGGTCAGTTATGTTAGAGGCACAAACTTGACCTTCTAAACTCAAAATTAATGTGCTAACAGGAAGAGAATTGGGGTGAATTTTAATCTGTTAATTCCTACCATCTTCCTAGTTTGTTACCAGAGAATTGGTTTTCTCACCATCTTGTGAAACAATGTTCAAGCATCATTTTACTCGAAACTCTCCCCCAGGTTATAGTTAGAAAATTTAAAAATAGGCTATGACCCCAGGACTTTTTAGCCTCACAGTCCACCCTGTTTATAAGTGTGTCGGCAGAAATTTTTTCTTGTATTTGATGAGCAGTTTATAGTTATATTCACTGACGCAATATTGAAGAGAGGAAATTTCAGGTGTGGGTGCATGTATGAGTATTTGTATTATCCTCTTACTTAGCATCAAAGAATAGTGTGCCAACTTAAAAAAAAGTAAAAGGAACAACCAGTGAAATAGAAGTTTTAGCACAGTGTAGGTCAGCCTTAATTTATGGCTAAGCAGTGTTTAACCTGGTGAGAAAGTGTTCTTGAGCATCTCATCAATAGATACGTTGGCAAACTTATGAATGAATGCTGACAAAGTGATGAAAGAGGGTCATGAGGCATCAGAATCATGCCTCAATTTTATCATTAGAAGCTACAGCAAATGAGAAGGGTTCTAAGGCTATGTGAGTACTCATGTTGCCCAAGGATAAAAGCTTAACACCAGGAGGTAAGAGTGAGAAAAAGAGGGCAAGAGAGATAAACATGCTTTTCTTCTCTTCAAGGGTTTCAGCTAAATTGTTTACTTTTCTCTGGCATGTTTCCCTTATGGCCATTCATGCTGTTTTCTGATATGGGTGGGGGTATGCTTGGATTTTATTACTGGGAGCACAGACTATTTTTTTTAAATATATATTTTATTGTGTTTTGTTTTGTTTTTTACAGAGAGGAAGGGAGAGGGATAGAGAGCTATAAATATCGATGAGAGAGAAACATAAACCATCTGCCTCCTGCACACCCACTACCGGGTATGTGCCCTCAACCAAGGTACATGCCCCTGACCAGAATCAAACCTGGGACCCCTCAGTCCGCAGACTGACGCTCCATCCACTGAGCCAAACCAGTTTCAGCAGGGGCACAGACTATTAATGTGGACTTAAAGATAATTTGTCTCCAGCATTTTCTAGTGGTGTGAAGAATACTCTATTACCGTGATAAGTGATTTTTTTCCCCCAATAACATTTCAGTAAAGCATAGCTGAAAAGTAAAACTAACCTAGAGGTTTTCTGTCCTTTTTTTTTTTTAACTATAATTTTTTCCAACATAATTATATTTTGATCCCCACATTATTGATTTTGACTTGAAATGGTCTTCTCGGTTATTCAGATGAGAACAGACCTCCTTTACAGGCGGTAGCGTGCCGGGGGACTTGAGGACTGAGTGTGTCCTCCACCTGGCACTCGGTGGCTCCTAAAGCCCACAAGCATTAAGTAAATAAGTCTGGCGTAATGCAATCTTCCATTTTAAATATTTATTTCACAATCACAATTTTATATCTTTGCGTACCTAATGGCTTTTGAGAGCAAGAGAAATTACAAAGTAAAAGACGTTTTGTGTCTGCTAACTCATAATGTCATATGGTAGGAAAGATAGCTATTTGTTTTTTATTTTGCTTCATTTTTATTCCAAAGGTGTTTTCTTGGAATAAACAAGCTTTCTATTATTTTTTTTTATATTATCACCATACTTGTGGTCTTTATCTTTTGGTCTTAAAATCTAGAAGTATCCTATATAATAAAAGGCTAATATGTAAATTGTCTTCCTGGGAGTTCAACTGACCAGGAGTTCAACCACTTGCTGTGATGTGTGCTGACCACCAAGGGGCGCAGCAGGAAATGAAGGAAGGTCCTGGCCAACAGCTAGAGAAGGGAGGCCCTAATCGCCCCGATTGCCAGGCCTGAGGACCCTACCCATGCTCAAATTTTGTGCACCAGGCCTCTAGTAGAATACTGCATTATCTCAAATTTATATTAAAATATATATTTTAATACCTATCTGGCTTACTGTTCTAAGTGTAATTTCCCAACTTCCCTATGAATATAGGAATATACATTTGACTGATCTAGGTGACAACCTGCAACCCTTTGTTCTGGAGAAAAACATAGGCTTCTGATGTTCACATATAAAGTAAACAGTTTTGAGAAGTCCTGTCTGCCATTCCTTAGTACATGATTTCAATATTATGTATAGTGTAGTATAGTATTTAAATAAATTTTCAATCAATTCTTATATATGCTTACAAATATTAATTAGTCCACATAAATGATTTCTACTTTGTTTAATCGCTCAATAATATTGAGCCATTATTGCCAAATAAACAAAAGGTATTGTTACCTGCTGGATAAATATCCAACTGTTGGAATTCTTTGATTTCAGTGGTTGACAGAATAGAGGCAAAATCAGTTATTGGATAGACAAGAAGATAGTGTTTATTTGTAATTTCAGAGTGGAAAGTAACTCTTCTTTCTGTAAATTGACTCATTTTTCCCCACTACAATTTCCCTTTCTGTCTTCTAACCTGCTTATTCAGAATGGTGTTACAAATCAAAGAGAAATAGAGTTTAAGGAATTAAAAGGTTGGGAGATTTCCTGAAACTTTTGCTTTGAGGATGAAATTTAAGTAGCTATCATTAACTAAGCTTGGATAATTTACTGAAATACTAATGAGGGAAGACAACAAACAAAAAGATATAAATTTGGACTGAACTATTATAAGACTGATTTAATAAGAGCATGAACAAGCTCTAAACTTCATTATGGCATTAAGGATTGAAATAGTACATGGGAATGTGTTTTCATACCTCATACCTCTGATCATGGTGGGGGGAAAATTCAGAGAATACATTTATGGACCATATGCTGATCTAGGTAAAGGCTAAATAAGGAAAAAATAAAATAATTTGGAGTATGATAACTGGCATAATAATGTACCACAAACATTTTAGCAACTTTGCCAGGAACAGCAGTATTGCATTTTAAATTGAACCAAATGTCATTGATAGGAATATAAGAGAAAAATCATCACTGGCAAATCTAAATTACCTCTGCGGTCTTGGGTTTTCATAGCTCTAGGTCATATGACTTTGCTGATTAACAGAAATTCATTTTGTATTATACTCAGACATTCTCTGTAGTTACAAATACTAAATGGATAAATTTTATGATTTTAAAATTATTTAGACATAATAATCTAAAGTGATATCATATTCCAATATAAAGGTAAGAACTGAAGTTACAGAGTTTAAATATTGTTTAGTTTAACTCAGAACTGACTACTAATACATGGTAAGATAGTAGTTAAGTGAATAACATGTTTAAAAAGCTAATATTTACTTCACAATTATAATCTTATATCCTTTTTTCCCCTAATTTTGCACTTGTTTATGAGATTTGACTCTTATTAAACATCCAAAAGTAGCATCCTCTCTATTCATTTAAATATCTTTAAAGTGTTTTATAAATTATTATAAATATGCAACATTAAAAATTATCCACATTGTAAAAGTAGTCCTTAAATACTATATGAGTTGAGTCTTCCTTCACATTCATATGTGAAGTCAGAACCACCAATACTTTAAAATGCGACTATCTTTGGAAATAGGGCCTTTGACAAAATAATTGAGAAATCAGTTAACATGAAATCAGGACGCATGGGGAGGTCATAAATAAGTGCAACTAGTGTCCTTATTGATTGTTTTTATTTTTTGTTTTTGACATGCAGTGTATTTGTATTTTGTTCATACAATTATTTTAATATATTTTTATTGATTTCAGAGAGGAAGGGAGAGGGAAAGAGAGATAGAAACATCAATGCTGAGAGAGAATCATTGATCAGCTGCCTCCTACATGGCCTCCCCCCACCCCACCCCCCACTGGGGATTGAGCCCGCACCCCAGACATATGCCCCTGACCATTCATTATCAAACCCAGGATCCTCCAGGTAGCAGGCCAGCACTCCATCCACTCAGCCAAATCAGTCAGGGCCATACAATTATTTTTAATTAGTAAAGTTTAGAGATATTTAAAGAAATGGATTTACTATGTAAGAACTTACCTGATATCATTATTCCACCATCTGAAAAATTAAAAACAACAACAACATTTCTTAATTTTCAATGTGCTAGTGATGAAATCTCTCAGGTTTTATTTGTCTGAATAAATTTTTCTTTCATTTTAAAAGATTAAAAAAGCCTGGTTTTGGATTTCCCCCACACCCTCCACCCACCCCACATGCACAAGTACTTTGAAATCATCACTGTGCCCCTCAGCAGATGATTGGATCAGAAAACTATGGTACGTCGATTGGACCCAGTAACCCCACTCCTAGGAATATATCCCAAGAAAATAGGAACACCAATCAGAAAGGATATATGCACCCCTATGTTCATAGCAGCACAATTTACAATAGCTAGGATTTGGAAATAGCCTAGGTGCCCATCAGCAGATGATTGGATCAAAAAACTATGGTACATCTACATAATGGAATCCAATGCTGCCATAAAAAAGAAGGAATTCTCATCATGTGCAGCAACCTGGATGGAATTGGAGAACATCATGCTTACTGAAATAAGCCAGTCAATAAAAGAGAAACACCACATGTCCTCACTCATTTATGGATAATAAAGAACTTTATAAACTAATGAGCAGAAAGATATATATAGTGACAGTAAAGCAACAAGCAGACTGTCAAATTTCAGCAGGGAGGGTAGGGAGATCTGGGGGAGATAAAAGATCAACTGAAGGACTAGTATGCATGCATTTAGCATAACCAATGACACAAAACTCTGGGGAGGGAGGGCATGTATGGGAGGTCAGAGGGTGATGGACAATGGTAAGCTATGTACACATATAATACCTTAATAAATTAAAAAAATTAAATTAAATTAAAATACAAAAAAGAATCTGTACCTTCCTGACAGATAACTATTTGTCTTTCCAATAAAATATGACTTCCAAAAAAAATCATCACTGTGTTTTCTTTTGACTTGCATACATGTTTAACAGGAAGGCTTTGTTGATTTTACCTTTGTTGTTGTAGATATAGGTCTTTTTATAAAGTTATCTTTAAATATTTTTTTCTTTTTGTTGCTATTCTAACAAAGAGAAAATATATTTATGTGACAAAATGATTTTTCTAAATATTTCTTCTTATTGGAGTTTGTTTTGCTTCTTGGATGTGTAGGTTTATAGTTTTCCCCAAATTTTGAAAATTCTCTACTCTTCTTTTCTCAAATTATATCCCCCATACTGCCCTCTTTCTATATCCAATACCACATGTTAGAACAACTCACTGTATCTTCTTTTATGCAGTATTTATTTTTTATTTCTGGGCTTCCTTTCTATTGCTATGCCTTGATGTTCACTGATCTTTTCTTCTGTAGTATCTAATTTTCTGTGATTCCATTCAGTGTGCATTTTATTTTATATCTATTTTCTTTACAAATGTTCATTTTGTAATATTTTATATCTAATTGTATCATATATATATATATATATATATATATATATATATATTCCCCAAAAATGTATACACATACTTTGAATAATTATAAAGGCAGTGTTTATTAAATAACATTTCATTTTCTACATTGAACTATCAGTTATAAAGAATATACATATAAATTTCTTAAATTTATGGCAGACTGTGTGTCCAAACAATATGGATAATGAAGCAGCATGGAGTATCTTAATTAAACTGTTCACACTGTTACATTTACTAACATTATTTCTGCTCTGGCCAACTTATGTTCTAGGAATTACCATTTGTTTATATCTTTGTTTAATTCCTTTTTCTTCCCATGTAATATTCTTGGCATTTAGGATATTTAGATTCAATGGGCAGGGGGTATAGTCCCTGTTTTTCTGCCAGGACTTCCCTCCCTGTCTTAGAAATAAAAGCTATTTTCTCCTAAATCCACAACATTGTTAAAATCTCTACTATAGCACTCAGAATATTGAATTAGATTGCTATTATTTATGTATCCATCTGTGTTTTCCATTAAATTGTGTGTCACTTGAAGATGAAACAATTTTTTGGCATCACTGCATTCCCAGATCTAGCCCAATTCTTTGACTGTGCTAGATGTTCAGTCAATATCTATTAACTTTTCATATTTTGTTAACAGCTTAACAAATTTAAGCTGAATAAATAGTTGTTTTATTAATAATTTATTAAAGATACACATGTATAGTTAAAGATGAGCTTGTTTGTGTGTATAACTTTAATGATTGACTATATTTATAAAAAACCTGAATGAAAAAAGAAATTGAGTTATTTTATCTCAGAATTTTGTCCTTTGAGTATTTTTCCAATATCATAATGTTTCACTAATAAATGTGTATTTACATCGTCTTTGTCCAGTATTATTTTACATATTTTATTTAAATAGTTAGATATTTGTATTTGATGCAACGCCTTATGCTTCAGTTTGGGGTCATGAATATTACTTCCTAAAAAGAAACAATATTAATATCAGAATAGTTTCCATATAGAATTTAGTAAACATTAATAACATAGATTACTTCAGATAGAGCTAACATTGTATCCATCTTTCACTCCACTCAATCATTTTTCTAAATTGATCTATATCCATAAACCAGTTGTTAACTAAAAGAAGGGAAAATTACTAGTAACTTCTTGGTATATGTTGACTTTGAATAATTTGATATTAAATCTGAACTGAATTTGGAAAGGTGCCAGATTAAATGAGGTGACCATCTGCACCAGATGGTCTTGGAAAGGTTGCTGATGCCCAGGTACTAAGGAAGAATTCCAGAAACTTTTGTCTTTTATTGGAAGAATTATAGTCAGCCACTATTGCAAAGTATTTAACTGTGAAGAGCATGAGTTCCTTAAGTAATAGGACCAGAACTAGGGCCTAAGACTAGGGCCTTAGAAAAACTTAACATTTGAAGCTACAAAAATGCCAATCTATTTATGACAAATAAGAGAAAATAAAAGGCCAAATTTACATAATTATAATAAGGTACTAGGGTAATACTATCAAAACAAACCACATAATATTGTAGACAATTACCATAGAAATGAGTAAGTATCAAAATTACTAGGATAAATGCTACTTAAAAATGAAAGGAAAAAAAGTTAAGTAAAACAGTTTGACTCAAATTTTGTCCCAAGTGTAATTTTGTGAGAACAGCAATCTGTTTTATTCAAATGTAGCATAAATACCAAAATATCACCTTCTGCTGAGAAGAAAGGGCATGGTTGCTTGTGTCCAAGAGAATGATCCTTTCTCTAAATTTATTGTGTTGGCAATTAGAATGAAAAAACTCTAATAGTTTATAGCCTTTGGTGATTTTAGGGTGTTGTGTGTGTGTGTGTGTGTGTGTGTGTGTGTGTGTGTGTGATTTGGGTCATTATATAAATAGGTATCATATCTAATGACTCATTTTTTAACAGAGATATTTTTACAGAATGAATCTTATTGGTGTTAACTTCCTCTCTTCTATAGAGCAAAATATACAAATGACTTATATATTACACAGACAAATAAAATACACATTTGTTGAGGCACTGTGTTGAGGTTACTTTAGCACAAGCAAACCCCACCTGTCTATGGCCTAAAAATAAAATATGATTATGTATTGAACAATATAAATGTATGCACATAGATTTCTCTCACTCATATCCCTATCCCCCACACCTACTTAAATATCCTTAAGTATCTGGGACTTGTCACTTATGAGGGTAATTTTCCATCATCAGAATTAAAAGACAGGTCAAACCTAAAAAACAAAATAAATAATCTGAAATTGGTGTAATTGATATTTGAACCTTAATCCGGTTCTCCAAAATATGACCCTATCTGTGGGGAAGTAAGATATTCCTAGGTGTTCTTATGAGAACTAGTTTCACTTGTTCATGAAAAAATGCTCTGCTTTTTGGATTGCCAGCAACTTTTAATTATATCATTCCTGTAGAGGTCTAGACACTAAGTCAGCTTTTCTGAAGTACCAGCAATTATAGGTCCCTGTAAGCCATGTAAAATGTAAGACAAGTAATAAACTTTTTTTGTTGTTTTTTTGTTTTGTTTTGTTTTGTTTTTTACAAGAAGGGAAAGGTGCCACAGATTATTTTACACACCCTTTCAAAAATACCTTTCTCCCAAAACTCTTTTTATATGCAGTTACTATACCTGTGTTTAAATTAATGGTAAAGAGCCTCCTGGCTGAAAAGAGATGGATAGCTTCCTCTTTGGAATGCAGTCTTCTTAGAATATTGCAGGTGCATGGGAAGGAGGCTGACTGAGGAACTGGGCCGTTACCTGGCCACCTGAGCATACGTGAATGTTGTAGAGATGGATTGATTTAACTGAGGAAGTAAGTTTAAATAAATTACCAAAGCTGTGTTCTTTATTTTCTTTTTTTACTGTTATGTGTCAAAACTATGGAAACTGACTCTAACTATATTACATATTAAAGGCTTCTGTCACCCAAACTAGACTTATGGTATTAATGAAATTAACTGCCATGCCCAGCTTGCATTAAAAAAAATGGTGTTAAACACACACACACACACACAAATAGAATCTCATCTCATTAAACCTGGCATAATCCCATCTAACCTATCTGATTGTGTAAGACTATATTAAAGTCAGAAATAATGAGCCCAAAGAGTTGTATGTATTGTTAACCTAATATTAAAAAGCCGAAATGAAAGACAAGGAGCATTTTGGGAGGATCGAAAAATTACAATTCTAAGAGCACAGATTTAGGCAGAATCCCAGACAGTGTCCCAATTACAGGGTGAAGACAAGTAATTTTTATGTGAAAAGTAAAAGAATGAGATTATATATATTAAAAAAAATGTATGGTGTTGCTCAGTAGTTGAGCACTGACCTATGAAACAGGATGTCATGGTTCAATTCCGAGTCAGGGAACATACCCAGATAGTGGGCTTGATCCCCAGTAGGGGGCATGCAGGAGGCAGCAGCTCTATGATGATTCTCTCTCATTATTGATGTTTTCATCTCTCTCTCCCTCTCCCTTCCTCTCTGGAATCAATAAAAACACATTTTTTAAAGTAAAGAAATAATTACAATACAGAAAGAAAAAAATTCTATAGGTACTGAAAAGATTATCTATTCTTGGCTATATGAGCTTGGTTACTGATTCTATCATTTAGAAGAGAGAGCTTAATTATTACTCTCTGTGTTCAGAATGTCCGCTTTTCTGCTGGTTTTACTGACACGATGTAGGCTATATCCAATGCAAAGGTTGGGTCCAGTTTTAGGAGATCCAAGTTTCAAGGAGTAATATGTGCAAGGCAGCTTCTTTAGAATGGCGGCTCAGACTTCATTTTGAAATCGCTCCGTATATGTCATTTTCATAGCATATTTCAAACTATGTAGCTATTGCTACCATTTTTTATCCTCATGATAAAATCATATATTATTTTTCTGTCATGGACAATGACTTTGTGTCTCAAAATATCTATGTTATTTAAGAATGAAATCACCCAGTAATAAATTTATTTCTGAAAATACCTGGACTCACTACAACATAATGTTCTTTATTCTAATCAAGTTCCACTAATTTGTCATTATAAAAGGATGTAGAAAGCAATAATGCAATTGATCCTAACTTTTAAGATATCCACTGAAAAACTTTATTTAGGTGGCCATTGGAACTTATAAAAGTGAAAAGATCCTCAATAAATAGATTCATAAATATTATTTTTAAGAGGAATTGTCTCATATCCACCCACTGTATTGAAATGCATGAACTTACAATTTGAGATATTTATTTATTCTGAACTTAATTATCTTTGGAATTTATCTGTGCTAAATATGTACTAACTAGAGGCCTGGTGTATGAAATTTGTAGGGGGGTCCCTAAACCTGGCCTGCATCCTTTTGCAGTCTGGGATCCCTTGGGGGAGCGGGCCTAAGTTGGTAGTCGGACATCATTAGTGCTGCTGTGGAGGTGGGAGAGGCTCCCTCCACCACCTCTGCACTTGCCAGCCATGAGCCTGGCTTTGGCTAAGCAAGGCTTCCCCAGTGGGAGCACACTGACCACTAAGGGGCAGCTCCTGTGTTGAGCATCAGACCCCTGGTGATCATTGCAAGTCATAGTGGCCAGTCATTCTGCAGTCGGGCTGAAAGCAGCTCTCTGACATTCTCTGAGGGGCCCCAGAATGCAAGAGGTCTCAGGCCAGGGTGCGGGACTCCCACTGATGCACCATCAGGGCCAGTGAAGAATGCAGGAGGTTGGCCAGCCAGGGAGGGACCGCTGAAGGGCTCCAGGATGTGTCTGACCCATCTTGCTCAGTCTCAATTGCCGGAACCGCAGCATCAAGCTAACCTACCAGTAGGAGCTTCCCCCTCCTGGTGGTCAGTGAATCTCACAGCGAGTGATTGAGCAGTCTGAGCATATCATTATCATATTATGCTTTGATTGGTTGAACAGCCCACTGGACAACCAGACACTTAGCGTATTAGGCTTTTATTATATCAAATAGATTATAGAAAAGACAATCGCTCTTAGTAAATGCCTTGTTTATGTTTATTTTATAAAACAGCTTGGTTAAATATGTAAATATAATTTTCCTAAACTATTTCATAGTTGTTGTAATTATTTGGTAGGTTGTTATTAATAGAAGAAAATGAAGACTAACATTGACATATTTGTAAAATCACTGCTTTATCAATTTTTCCTCAGACATAAAACGAATGGTTTTTTCTTTAGTTACTATTATTTTCTCCAAATGCTATGAATGCCTCATAAATCTTGTACTTAAATATTTTTGACAGGAATAAGAGTAAGAATGAAGTTGCACATGTAGACATCCCTAAAGTATTATAGTACTAAGATGATGGGTCTTTACTTACATATACATAGAGAATTTATCTTATTTCTTTGAATGATTATACTTCAAAATTGTCACAAAGTTTATTATGTACTACAAGAAAATCCTTTATGTCATTTGCTTAATTTAAAAGTAAGATAATTGCCAAGACTGGTTTGGCTCAATGGATAGAACGTCAGTCTGCAGATTGAAAGGTCCCAGGTTTGATTCTGGTCAAGGGCATGTACATTGGCTGCGGGCACATCCCCAGTAGGGGGTGTGCAGGAGGCAGCTGGTCGATGTTTCTCTCTCACCGATGTTTCTAGCTCTCTATCCCTCTCCCTTCCTCTCTGTAAAAAAAAATCAATAAAATATATATTTTTAAAAATAAAAGTCAGATAATGCACTTTGGAAAAATGGGCCTGAACCTACCGATATATATATTTTTTTAATAATAAGGTCTTTTAAGCCCTATTTCTACTCTTTCTACTCCACTTTCATCTTGAACCAGGCTCTCATCTCCTGCTTCATAGAGTAGTGTTTGCAGTGGGTTTTCTTGTCTTCGGGAATCCTTCACTTGGACACTACAGTGGCCCTCTTACATTCTCCTGTCTCAAGTCCTTCACTTGACTGAAATGGTTTAGTTATTCTCTAACAGTTACATGTATGCTCCTACCGATATACTTACACTTACAGTCATATTCTCTGCTTCTAAGGCAGTGTTTTCGGCTAAAGATAATGAAAACATGTTCAAAGTCACTAATCATCCGAGAGATGCAAATCAAAGCAACCATCTCACACCTGTCCGAATGGGTATCATCAATAAATCAGCAAATGACAAGTGCTGGCAAGGGTGTGGAGTAAAATGAACCCTCCTGCTCTGCTGGTGGGAAAGCAGATTAGTGTAGCCGATGTGGAAGACAACCTAAGCCCCCACAGCAGATGAGTGGGTTAAAAAACCATGGTACGCTGAGACTGGTTTGGCTCAGTGGATAGAGTGTCGGTCTGTGGACTGAAGGGTCCCAGGTTCGATTCCGGTCAAGGGCATGTACCTTGGTTGCGGGCACATCCCCAGTGGGAGGTGTGCAGGAGGCAGCTGATCGATGTCTCTCTCTCATCGATGTTTCTAACTCTCTATCCCTCTCCTTTCTTCTCTGTAAAAAATCAATAAAATATATATTTAAAAAAAAACATGGTACATCTACATAATGAAATATTACACTGCTATAAAAAGAAGGAACTTTTATCATTTTCAACAGAATGGATGGAACTGGAGAGCATTATGCTAAGTGAAATAAGCCAGTCAAAGAAAGATAAATATCACATGATCTCACTCACATGTGGGATATAATTATCAACATAATTTGATGAACAAGAATAGATCCAGAGACAAGTGGCAGGAGTGGTGAGGTTAGAGAGCAATGAAAGGACTTGTATACATGTATATTAGCATAGCCAATGGACATAGACACTGGCTTGGTGGGGGCTGGCCGAGGGTGGGAATGGATGGAGGGTGGTCAGTTGGGAAAAAGGAGACATATAAAAGACTTTAGACAATAAATAAATTTTAAAAAATAATACATATTTTTCAAATTTTTAAAGACAACTTCATAAAATAAGATTAAAAAGATTACTAGAATATTAAAGACAAAAATGCAAGGTTATTTTTTATTATTTTTACATTTCACAAATAAGAATGGCTCCAATAAACATCTATTAAAAGGCAGTTTAGAAAAATACTCTCAGGCCTGCCCATAATAGTTCTGGCTCTGATCAGCGGACCACACTATGGGCTGCAATTCATTGGAAGACATACGTACAATGCCATAAGAACATCCCTTAAATAATAAATGTTAATTTTTAAAACTTTAGGAAATTTGTTACTAAATTTTATACTTAAAAAGTGTTGTCACATATATATCTAAGCTATATGATAACATTTATAGTTTTATTCTGTGTGTGTACAATAAGCTGGAAAGGTAGATCATTTATACTTAATGAGTACATAAAAATGTTTAACTTATCAAAGAGAACCTAATTATCAAATACAGTGGAGTTAGTTGTGGTCTTCTCACCTTCTTTCTATAAGTGTTATTCCAACACTACCTAACAAATGTAAGGTACACTAAAATAATAATAAAAATGACCAAACATATAGACTTTAAGGTACAAAATATTGAGTAGGGTAAAAAGATAAAAAGATAAAATATAAAATTTATGACAAAATTATGTATCAGAAAGTGTATAATTGATAAGGAAAACACAATAGTTATAAAATTGTTTACAACAAATAAAGCAGTAAAAAAAACATTAAAAGAAACTTGAAAGGGTGGTGGGGGCATACATGGGGAGGGGTTTGGGATGGGAATGGGGAGATGAGGACAATTATATGATAACATAATCAATAAAGAAATAAAAAAGAAAAAAACTCGAAAATTTTAAATTTTATTAGCAGACTTACATAAACGTTATTCATAATTAGATTTTTAATGTGTCTAGAGATATTAGAAAATTATATGTATATGAGAATTGTATATATATGTAATTTATAATTCTCTGTTGTTACATAAGCCTATATATCTTCAACTGGGAGCATAAATTAGTGATTAAAAATAAAAATCAATACTTTTGCTTGCAATCAAGGAAGATTCAGAATAATTTAAAATAATAGTGAGTTATGACTGAAGAACATTTTTTTTTCTGAAGCTCTCCACATTCAATTTGACTTTCAAAAGTTCTAGAAACCGCTAAAACCGGTTTGTCTCAGTGGATAGAGCATAGGCCTGCAGACTGAAAGGTCTCAGATTTGATTCGGGTCAAGGGCATGTATCTTGGTTGAGGGCACATCCCAGTGGGGGGTGTGCAGGAGGCAGCTGATTGATGATTCTCTCTCATCGATGTTTCTAACTCTCTATACCTCTCCCTCCCTGTAAAAAAATCAATGAAAAATATATTTTTAAAAAAATTCTAAAAAAAAAAAATTCTAGAAACCAAAATCAAAAGGATTCAACACCAACTATTCTTGGTATTTAAATACTGATTTAAATGTAACTTCCTTATTGATTGAATGCAAATGAATATAAATTGACAGTCTACCAGAAAGCACTTTTTTCTTCAACACCATCCAGTCCCGGTCTCACATTTCCTTTAGTAACAAATTAAATATGCTGCTGATCTGGGAGAATCTGCTTGCCTGCTGTGCGTATCATTTTGGAATTAATTAAGCCAACCTACCTCACTAGAGATCTAGCAATTCTAAAAAACTAGTTCACAGCTGTCTTTTGGAATAGCTACAAGTCAAAAACCTTCTTACACTTAAAAATATCATTATTACCAAATTTGTTCAATTATAATCAGCAAATAAATGTCTGATTTTATATAGTGAAGATGAACAGATGCATTGTCAAAAAATTACAATGGCTTACAATTTAAAATGATGGATAAAATAGGGAGATGGAAGGTTATAAGTGATGGACATTATTCTGCTTACAAAAAATAAACTGAAAATAAAATAACTTCAGGAGAAGAAACGAGTAAATAGTTGTTGTTTTTCTTTAAAATATTTTTAGGCCTGACCAGTGTGGTCCAGTTAGTTGGGTGGCCTCCAGGGCCACGAGGGGTATGTAGATGCAGCTAATATCTCTCTCCCCTTCTTTCCTCTATCTCTAAAAATAGAAGTTATTCTTAAAAATATAATTTTATTTAAGTTGAAGGACTGACAATATGTTTTGTTATTTTGTAAACTCTGCTTGTCAGTCTAGCTACTCATTAATGCATCTAACATACAGCCACTGCATCTTATGTACCAGGTAAAGTACTTGGAACACAAACAATAGCAAGATATTGTTTTGCTTTCCAAGAACCTGCAGTTCAGCTTAACCAACTGTTCTAAACCTGCATGCTACATAATCTCCTGAGGGGGTTTCTCTAAAAGTAAGAGGCTCAGGTTCCACCTAGACCAATTAAATAACATTTAATCTGAAGATAAAGACTGAGAATGCTATCATCTAAAATACTCCAAGACTATTTTATTGAGAAACATATGCAACCCATAAAAATACATAATTCATATAAAATCTCTTTCCAATGCAATGTGTGATTTTAATTTAAGATAGCTTCTAATCAATGTAGGGCTAAATATTCAAAAATTTCTAAAAATGTCAATCTTTTATCTGACGTTAATGCCAAATAATCAGAACTCTAAAGCTACAGAATGAACAATTGCATAAAACAAAAACAGGCAGCATCTATATACATAAAATCCTAACATGCAAATAGACTGAACAGCAGAACAACCCAAGAACCAATTGCTATGATGTGTGCTAATCACCAGGGGGCATGCGTGGAACATGGTGGGAGTCAACCATGGTGGGAGGGTAGAACAGGTGAGCTGGGGGGTGGAGGCGAGAGGGCGTGCCAGACCAAGGTGGGGTGCTGGTCGCTGTCATCAGGGTGAGCCTCTGGTGGTTACTGAAAATTCTTTGCTCTTGCATGCTGTGGTCCCACCTGGTGCTCTCACCTGCTGCCAGTCCAGACCCTGCTCACACTCGCTTCTAGTGCCAGAGATGCCACTTGTACCCACTATCAACGCTCTGTGCTGGCCCCAATTGCTTGGTGCAGACAGTGGGTGCAAGCAGCAGCTGCCGGCCCAGATCGCCTCTCAGGGCTTCTCCACCTCCCCCTGCTCCTGATGGGTGATTCTGAAGGCAGTCACTACTCACACCTGCTGCTTTCATTGGCCCCAATTGCTCCATGCTGTCAGTGGATGCAAGAGGGGTTAGCACCATCAGTGTGTGAGAGTGGAGGCAGTGGGAGCAGGGCTGCTGGCAGACAGGGGACCAAGGGCCATGGTAGGAGGGGCCAGGCGGGTGCCTGCAGGATGGGCCAAGACCCGCCCCTGTGCCCACCACTGCCTCTTGGCCCACAGTTTCTTTCAAGGTTCATGAATTCATGCACTGGGCCCCGAGTTGTCAATAATTGCAAAATGATGATCCTGAAACCATCACCCACATCAACGAAGTTTCAATTGCACCAGAAGCCCAGATGTCTGTTTGGAGTAAACACTGTTCTAACATTTATGGTAATCACTCTCTTGCTTTTCCTTCCCGTTTCATGAGCTCTGATGAAATAGACAAAATAGAGGTAGTCCAGGAACTCAAAGGGGCAGGGGCCTCATGGGTCTGGGTCTCAGACCACTGAGGTTTCAGTGCCGGTGCTATGAAAGGCCACAAGGAGGAAGTGTCTTAGACCTTTGAAGATATTCTAAACTGATACCAATTCCTGCTATGAAAGTAACTGTTACTGAAATGCTGGGGTCCAGCTGAGGGGGCAGGAAGCAAAGGGGAAAGAGAGTGTTACTCACTCTCGTCTCCCTCCTTCAGCGTCCAGGCTGCCCGAACAGGCACAGGCATTGGAAACAGCCAGGTTGGGAGCGTCCCAGTGGCAGATCACAAGGCATTACATAGGAGAAGGGGTTTAACTTGAGAAAGAGTAACCTATGAACCATTGTTCCACCTCTATAGTCTCACTGCTTCCACGTTTGTATTTTCCACTCTTGGTTCACAAACTATTCTGACCAAAGTTGCCAAAGAAGAAATTATCAAAAAAGAAGTCAGGTTGTATAACTCTCCCCAATGTCTCTCCAGGCCTCTCAAAATAAAGGAGCATTTAAAGTAAAAATAGGCCTGGCCAGGTGGCTCATTTGGTGAACATCAAACGGTTGCAGGTTCCATACCTGGGCACATACGTAGGTTGTGGGTTCAATGCCTAGTTGGGGCTCATGCAGGAGGCAACCTATTTGTTTCTATTTCACATCCATCCATCTCTCTCTCTCTCTCTCTCTCTCTCTCTCTCTCTCTCTCTCTCTCTCTCTCATACACACACACACACACACACACACACACACGCAATCTCTCTCAAAATGTATCTTTAGGTGAGGACGAAAGGGAGGGAGGGAGGGAGGGAGGGAGGGAGGGAGGTTGGTTTTCACACAACTTATGATCTGACTTGCCTCCCATTTACTATCCATTGTCTTCTTTCTCCTACATTGGTCTCTGTGCTATTACCTGATTTTGTTAGGAATTTCCTTTCTTAGGACCTCCTTGCTTAAATTTATTCCTAGGTATTTTATTATTTCTGATGCAACTTAAATAGAATTGTGTTCTTAATTTTCTTTCTGATAGCTGTATATAAAAATGCAACTGATTTCTAAATTTTAATTTTAATTTTGTAACCTGATAATTCACTGAATTTATTAATTAGTTCTAAGAGTTTTAGTGTGATTTTTAGGATTCCTTATATACATTATCATGCCATTTGCAAATAATAACAATTTTACTTTTTCTTTTCTAATTTGATACCTTTTATTTCTTCTTGGTTTATTTACTGTGGCTAAGACATCCAATGCTTCATAGAATAAAACTAGTATTAGTAGATATTGTTTTGCTTCTGCCCTTTAAAGCAATAAGCTTCCAGCTTTTCACTGTTAGTATTATGTTTGCTTTGGGTTTGTCATATATGACCTTTAATATGTTGAGGTATGCTCCCTGCATTTCCACTTTGCTGAGCATCTCTATCATAAATGGGCCCTGGATTTCCTCAAATGATTTTCTTTCATCTATTTTTATGATCATGTAATTTGTATCCTTTATTTTATTAAAGTGGTGTATCAAGTTAATTGATTTGCAAATATTGAATCAAGTTTGAATTCCAGAAATAAATCCCACTAGAACATGGTGTATGATATTTTTAACATACTGTTTAACTCAGTTTGCTTATATTTTATTGAGAGTTTTTGCAGCTATGTTTATCAGGAATATTGGCCTGTAATTTCCTTTTTTTGTAATGTATTTTCTGGTTTTGGAATCAGGGTAATGCTGGCTTCCTAAAATGAGCTTGGCAGCCTTTTCTCCTCTTCAAATTTTGGAGTAGTTCTGGATGAGTAGGTGTCAATTCTTTGAATGTTTTGTAAAACTTACTTGTGAAGCTATCTATTTAGGAAATTTGTTTGTAAGGATCTTTTTATTATCAATTCAATTTTGTTAGTAATATCAGTGTGTTTATATTTTTTCTTCTTCTTGATTCAGTCTTGGAAGATTGTATGCTTCTAGAAATTTATCCATTTCTTCCTGTTTTTTTCAATTTCTTGGCATATAGTTGTTTGCAGTGTTTTCTTACTATATTATATTTCTATGATATCCGACATTACTTATTTTTTATTTCAAATTATATTTATTTGGGTCCTCTCTCTTTTTTTCTTGATTAATCTTGTTAAATGTTTATGACTTTAGTTTTTCAGAGTACCATCTTTTAATTTTATTAATTTATTATATTTTTAGACTTTAATTTGTTTATTTTTGCTCTTATCTTCACTATTTATTTTATGTTACTCACTTTGGGATGGAAAAAGCACATTTTTAATAAAATATCAATTGTCATATATTTTGAAAAATAATGTTATGACACTACAAGACTCATTTATTGTAATAAATTTAATAGCTCTGCTTTTGTTAAAGCAATCATTTTTCTGGTAAAATGTTTTGTGGGAGCTTTGGTATGCCTGAACTATCACTGACTTCCACTCAACACTACCTCATTTTTGTATATCAAGACCCTTAATTCAGGAAGGACAAACTCCCCTGAGGCCCCAGGAGTTTCCTAGTCAGGGCTTTCTGAGGTCATGGCAGTGTGGTAGATCCCAAGTTGCATCCAAGCTGTGTTTTATTTTCATTGGGTTCCCAAATGCTGAGTTTTTCCACCTCCTATGAATGAAGATGGCTACTCTATTAGGGATATTGTCAATAATCATTCAAACATAAAAAATATTTCCCTTGGTAAATATATGCTTTGTTGTTAACTATTTGCCTCTCTTTGGGTTCTCCTCCCAAGATGATAAATCCCTCATTTCTGGCAGACTGCAAGCCATTCAAATATTTTCCTAGTGTCAATTAAGAAGATTCCTGTGACTCTCCTGGTAATCAAAACAGTAAATTTCCAACTATGCAGAAATTTCAAGCAGTATGATGTGACCAAGTTCTCACTGTCCAGATTCTTTCTTTGTAACTTAGTGAGAAACTGGATTTTTTTTTAATGAACTTTTTTACTGCCTCCCAAATTGGCCTTTTAAACAATCATGAAGCTTTCTTCCTACTTTACATAAGTGATGTGGATAGTCCTCGGTGTCCTAGAAACACTGCCTTTGACACTAGACCCTGTCTATTGCAAGCAGACAGAACAACATATGGAAAGCAGCTTGTGAAATAATTTGCACTCCTTTATCATTTGAAACAGATTTTCTTTAACATTTTCCTAAAGAGCCTCTGTATTAACTAAAACTCCAGAGAGTGTGTCTTCCTAAAGGAACAAAAGTAAAGATAACCCCAAATCTAGTTCTCATGGTTTTCATTTGGAAATAGAATCTAACCTCTAGCTTTTGAGGGGCGCATTTTAATCCTGGCTTAAAAGTGAAT
This sequence comes from Vespertilio murinus, assembly GCA_963924515.1. Taxonomy (NCBI): domain Eukaryota; kingdom Metazoa; phylum Chordata; class Mammalia; order Chiroptera; family Vespertilionidae; genus Vespertilio; species Vespertilio murinus. The sequence goes on along the minus strand of OZ004708.1, from coordinate 133,291,404 downwards.
AACTATAATCATAATCCCTCTTTTAATATTTGTCCATGTTGCAGTGCTCAGTTATTCAATTTCCAGAGTCTCATATGTCACTGTACATTTTCAGTAACATCCCATTATTGATAAATTATTATTAAACAAATGTTCATGGAAATTGGACAGGTATAGAAGTTAAAAACAATTTCGTCAGCAAATAAATGCCCTACCACAACATGACCAACAGAGGTGCACATCTGGACTGAGCACGTTCCTAGCTTTTTTGCTTCTTTAAGTTGAAAAATGACTTAAAGAGAAGATTCAGTAAAAAAGAACAACAATGATTTTCTGCATTACTGATGGAGGTGTACTTGTTACTAAGATTGGCTTAAATAATTTGGCATCATCTTTAAAAGCACAATTCTCCTCTACCTTATGATAAAAAATTCAACTCATCATAAATGAAAAATTTACTGAGGTCCTTGTGGATTTAAAGATGTAAAAAGGAGGGTGAGTAGTATTTCTCTTCATAATAATAGAAACAAAGCCAAGGCCCATTCAAAGAAAAATTAACAATTATAATCCTATCTATACTAATAAAAGGGTAATATGTTAATTAGACAGGATGGCTGGCCATCTTCCAGACATCCAACTTTCTTCCAGACAAAGCCATGATAGTGGGGACCAAAGCAGAGGCGGTTAGGAGCCTCAGGCAGGCAGGGCAGGGCAGCTGGGGGCCATCAGGCCAGCGAGGGAGAGGTTAGGTGGCAATCAGCCCAGCAGAGGCAGTTAGAGGCAATCAGGCAGGCAAGTAGTTAGGAGCCAGCTATCCTGGATTATGAGAGGAATGTCTGATTTAGGCCCTGCCCACAGGATCAGGGCTATACCAGCAGGTGGATATCACTTGAGGTGCCCTAGTTTGGAGAGGGTGCAGGCCAGGCTGAGGGACACCACCTGTTGTGCATGAATTTCATGCACCAGGCCTTTAGTATATGATAAAAGCTTAATATGCTAAGTGTCCAGCAGTTTGTTTGACTGCCCAACCAGTCATTATGATACACACTGACCACCAGGGGGCAGATGCTCCAACTGGTAGGTTAGCTTTCTGCTGGGATCGGTCAATTGGGACTGGGCGAGATGGGCCAGACATGCCCTGGAGCCTCCTTCAGTCCCTCTCCACTCCCAATCATGCACCTTTAGGGTCCCTTGGCCTGGCCTGTGCCCTGTCACACTCTAGGACCCCCCAGGGGATGTCCATAGACCAGCTAAGGGACCCCATCGGTACACGAATCTATGCACCAGGCCTCTAGTTGTGTTATAAAATGGAAACATATTTAGTAGTACAAATCATTGAACAATGGCTTCATGTAACAGGCTGTATGAAATTAGTGACACAATGTCAAATAAATAAAAGCAAAACATATATACATGTCTATGTATGTACACATGTGTATATATATTTATATATATAAAACTTCCTCATAAAATTCATAAATAAGCATACTTAAAATATGTTAATATCAGATCAAGGTAAAGAGAATTGAGAGAGCAATAAAACTGCTATTTATGTAGATTGACCTAAAATACTTACTGAGTTAAAATTTGCATAAAAGCTTCAAAAATATAAAGTTAACCATTTGTTCATCTAGAAGAATCATGCTTTAGGAAACCAACTAAGGTAAAAGTCCTAAGAACATGTCTATTATAGTCTATTTCAATCCTCTATCTGAAATATTTTAGTTATCACATCACTTTACATATTGGAGTCTTTCTCAAACTGTCTAGTTTTCATTTAGAATTTAATACCTTAGTTCCTGCAAAAAAGCCTAATTTGAATTATTGTAATTGATATCCATCCTCCTTTATTTTGCTTGCCTTTATCATAACAATTAATGTACCATTAATAGTTTTTGTTTTCTATACTATCTTCACACCTGAATATGACATGACTTTAGAACTGATTTACTCTCAATCCTAAATTCCCATTACATAATTCCACATCTAGCATCTAGTAGGCACTGAACATGTCACCAAGAGAGTGAATAAAAGACTAACTGATAAAAAATAAATTAAACATGTCCAGGAGACAAGTGGTTAATTAGACTAAAAATATTAAATTGTTAAGTATTTAAAATTTAGATATTAAACACAACATAATACAAAGACACACACACAAACTCACTGATATTGCCGAAAGTCTGTCATTATGCCCTCTATGTCAGAATAATTGAGGAAGATATTCAGAATTGCCATGCTGGGAGAGTATATGTGTGGGCTATGAGGGAATAATAAGACCTAAGTAAGGTAGGTTAGGGGTCAAAGAGAGTATATTAGTTAAAATGAAAAAGTGAGAATTGAAGAGTTCTTCTATTAGGTGACAAATAGAAGAACATGTGTTCTAAGGGATAGAAATAGCTTATACAAAAGCTCTAGGATCAACTTATTACAAAATATAATAGGCATTTTTAAAAGTTCAACACTGCTAAATAAACTAAAAGGGGAAATATTTGCATTTATACAGAAATGTAAAATTTTGCATACAATTGTATTCTGTTTCTTCATATGTTTTTAATATTCTGTATTGTATGATTAAATGAATGATGTCTCTAAGGTTAATGAGTGCAAATTAAACATCCTAGTTCTGGCTCTATATATTTAATTTTTTAACATTTTTGTCTTCAATCAAATTATTAAAATTCTAATTGGAACAAATAAGCTGTATTTCAACTAAAAATGTGTACTAAAATGAATACTAGTTATTCAGAATAAAAATCCTTTCAGGACCACAACTACTATCACTAATTTATTAATAAAACCAGCAGAAATATTTTTAATGATTAGGGTTTGTTTTTAGAAATGTATACTTTTTTTCCATATAAAAAGATCTTAAGTCATTGACAAGCAGTGATTAAGATAAAACATGAACTTTTAAGCACAAATACTTCTCTAGAAGCATAAATAGCTCATTCCACCACCCTGAATGACAATTTCAGTGATGCCCATTACCATTGTGAAAATGGAATGAAATGAAAGCAAAAAGGTGACAGGCTACAACAAAGAAAGGCCCTGTGTCTTCAGATAATAAGTAGCATAATAGCAATCCACAATAATGCTTTGGAAAAGTGCCCTCTCACTGCTGTGATGGCTGTCAGATATGTCAGTCATGGGAAATGTTTAACTTGCCCAGGCAAGTAAAGATGCTAAAAATGAAAACAATCTCCCTTGAATTCCCTCACAGAGAGGATTAAAGTTACCTAGAAAAAAAGATATAAAAGTTTTTTGTTTCCTTTCTCAAGAAATATGATAACATGATTTCTAAAAAGGAAGCAAATCATTACACATTCTCAGCCACATTTTCTTTCCTGACCTGTGTCAAATTAGATAGTATAAATAACATGGCGACTAAGAGAACTCATTTGTTCTAATATTTAGCTGGATCTTAGGACATTTGTTAGAGCCCACTTGACTTTCTGCTTCTGATCCTTGAAGAATATATGTAGCTTTCTCTGGCTACATATTGGTTATCACCAGCTGCGTATTTCATTAGGGAAGGACAAATATCCTTTTTTAAGAGGAGTTTGGATCAGCCCAGCCAGCTTGGCTCAGTGGATGAGCATTGACTTATGAAGCAGAAGGTCACAGTTCAATTTGTGGTTAGAGCACACATCCAGGCTGTGGGTTCCATCCCCTGTGTGTGGGGTGTGCAGCCCAGCAAGCAAGGCCACACCACGCTTCTCTTCCTGCCAGACAACAGAAGAACGGCTAGTACCTCTCCATCAAAACTCAACCGAGTTCTTGGGTGAGGAACGCCAGCCCCCTGCATCCAGACCAGACCCGCCCGCAGAGAACAGCACCACTAGGATCCCATTAAGCCTATACCCTCAGCATCAGGAACTTGTGTGAGTAATAAAATGTGGTGTGATTTGCAACTGCGTATGTTTCATGTGGTGTAATTCCTCTGGCGGTTAATTGAATTATTTTGCATACGCTTAAAATTAACATTAAAGCTTCTGCTCTTTCCGGTCCTAAGCCTGCTCTTGGTCCTGCTTGCATAGAGTAGCCTTTTCGCTAGCAACTGCTTGAATGTCCTAACTCCTGCACAGTTAAAGTTTATCTCAAGGGACACCTTAGATAAACACCCCAGATCCTTTCCCAGGATCTACTTAGGACAGTGTGCAAGTCAGGGAAAGTCAAGTTAATTAAAAAAAAAACTGAAGTAAACAACGCAAATATTGGCCCTAGCTGGTTTGACTCATGGATTGAGTGTAGGCCTGCGGACTGAAGCATCCAATGTTTGATCTGGTCAAGGGCACATGCCTGGGTTGCAGGCTTGGCTCCCAGGGCGAGGAGTGCAGGAGGCAACCGATCAATGATTATCTCTCATCAGTGATGTCTCTCTCTCCCTCTCTTCCTCTGAAATCAATAAAAATAGATATTTTTAAAAAGAACACAAGTCTTGAAAAATATTTTAGTAGTGCCCATAAAGGGAGGGTCAAGGGAGTGCATGTATAGGCTTTAGGGTCTGGACTCAAACAGCTTAAGATGCATCCGTAATGAAGGGGGCCGACTTAGCAGATTATTGAGTATAAATTGGGCAAATTTAATAATAATTTAGGACTCATAGAGTAAGGAAAAGTCGTTTTATCAGAACCTACATTTTAAATTTACTAATGTGGACAAAAGGGGCCACAGGCTAACCTGACAAGCTCAGGGGAGGCCTCCTTGGCAGTCTTGCAATCTCAGAGACCTCAAGTGACCACAAAGGATGGTATGAACTTAAAGCTTTAACTAAAGGCTGTTATGGTGGGTAGTCAGATCCCAGGCCTGTATCTTCACTGAAAAGGTCAATCTTTACCTTACCTGAGCCTATTGTCTTTTTGCATCTAAGATAACATATCCTTGAAATGTTAGGGTAACTTATAACTTCCCTTTTTTTCAGGACCATTCAGGGCACAACCAACTGACCGGGGCTTTAGGACAGATGCCACAAATCCTTTCATTGCTATTGTTTTTATGTTATTTGTTGACTTTTAACTCTCCTGTATCCACCTATGTAAAAGAAGTATTTGTCATTTTACTTTTTATCCAGCCCCACAGGTTTCCCTCCTTTGCTTTCTGCAGCCTCCCTAATCTATCACCAGTGGATTTAATATAACCCACTTACATCTCCTTTGATTGTAATATATAAAACAAGGTGAAAAACTGACATTCTCCTGAGCACTATCCCAATACATTGAGATTCTGCTTCCTTGCAATTGTCTACAATTTGGCTGAAATAAACTCACAAAAATTCTTTGCAGGTTTGAATGTTTTTACATTAACACTAACAATTAAGGCAAGGGATTTTAGAAAGATTGGCCGTGATTCAAAAGCTACATTATCTAAAAAAAATAATGGTGAATTACCTGAGAAAATTAATTTGTGAAGAAATCAAAGAGAGGTCAATGACTTTATATCTGGGACCAATAATATAAGTATTGTTGGAGGAGAGAAAAATAATGGCCAAGAAAAGACGTACAGGAAGTTGTGTTCTCATGCAGATCCAGATTAACATTTAGATAAAAATAACTTGATAAAATGCAGGATAGGGGATCTGACAGTTAATGGTACTTGTCCATTGGACTAGGCCAGTGGTCGGCAAACTGAGGCTCGCGAGCCACATGCGGCTCTTTGGCTCCTTGAGTGTGGCTCTTCTTCAAAATACCATGTGCGGGCGTGCACATAAGGTGTGATTGAAACTTCATGGCCCATGTGCAGAAGTCGATTTTTGGCCGGGGTGAGTCTATTTTGAAGAAGTGGTACTAAGGCCAACCCACATTCAAGGGGCCAAAGAGCCGCAGGAGGCTCACAAGCCACGGTTTGCCGACCACTGGACTAGGCTAAGGGATGCCCAGATAGCTGGTAGAACATTGTTTCTGGGTGTGTCTGGGAGGCTGTCTCTGGAGTCCATTAGTGTTTGACTTATAGACTGAGTAAAGATTGGCCTCATGCATGCGGGTGGCCATTATTTAATCCGTTGAGGGCCTGAATAGAGCAAAAAGGCTGAGAAAAGGCTAATGCAATCTCTTTTTAAGCTGAGACCATGCATCTTCTCTTGCCCCTTAGCACCAGTGCTCCTGGTTCTCCAATCTGGAATCAGACCAGGATTTACACCATAGCCACCCACCCCACCCCCTTTCTTGAACTGGTAGAGTGGAATTGAATTACACCACTGGCTTTCCTGGTTCTCCTGACTGCAGACAGCAGATTATGGGACTTCTAGGCCTCTATAGTAATGCAAGCTAATTCCTATAATAAATCTCCTCTTATTTCTATCTAGCTATATATCCTGTTGTCTGTTTGTCTGGAGAACCCTGACTAACACAAGACATTACAGACATAAAATGTTGTTGGACCATAATTTTGAAAAGTTTTAGGAGAAGATAGTCAAGTCTTGGGGGGAGAAGGAGGGGTTTTGGAATAAAATAAGAACATATAGAACCTTAATGTTAATTTAATGCAGGAAGTGAGAGGGGATCTAGGGTGCTGGGGGTTATTTTGGTGACTGGCATGAAGATATTGGTGATCTCATAGCAGTTAATAGTGGTGAGTTTTGTAAAGTTAAAATGAGTATCAATACTATTGATGGAAGTGGGGGGCCAGAGAAAGAGAGATCTTAAAAAAAGTATAAATATATTTTCTCTCCCCCCCCCGATTTTTCCCCATCACTATTTATCCCTCTTTGCTCAATACATTTACATATATTGAGAACGTATTTACATGGACAACAATAAACACATTGTTGTCCATGTAAATGAGTTTTCTACTTTTCTAAAAATCCATATTAAAGTATCCTGATTTCTGTATAAATGCTAAATTATGTACTCTGAGTAATCATTCTCACAATTTATTGCTAAATTAAAATTAATTATATTAAAAATTGCTGACATTCATTAATTAGTTCCAGTTTGTTTACATCTTAAGAATCATGGAATCTTGGAATTAAATTGAGCAACTATCCCTATTTTACAAACAAAAGGACAGAGTTGAGTAATTTGTGCAGTTTATGTACAACTATAGAATAGAAGACTCAGGGTTAAAACATGCCTTATCATAATGCCTAGCACAAGCTATTATTTCCAACATTTCTTAAAGAGAATTTAGGGTTATACCTAGCCCTTCTTATATCTATAACATCATACATATATTTCAGTTAGAAATAATTTAAAGTGATTCAAAGGAAATCCACCTTTTTCTTAAACTTTCAAACTCTTAAGAAAGGGTTAGGATATAATGCAGTAACAAATAACCTTAGGTTTACTTATTGTTCCTGTGATACGGATTTTGTCATTTAGCTGAGGCTGTGTATTTTCCTCCCTCAGATTCATCACCTCACTTAACCTCCACCATCGGAACATCACTGGTTGTTGTATCTGAGAAAAGAACATGGTAAATTATACAACTGCTCTTAAAGTTTTCTGTCTGAAAATGACACATAGTTTCTCTTCTTTGTTTTCTTCTTTTTTTTTTTTTTCAGGGCAGGTGTCATGTCTACACCTAATTATAAGTGTGTGAAATCAATTGTGTTCTCAGAGAAGAACTTGAAGTAATGGTAAACACAGGGTGACTACCATAATCTGCCTTCTGGTCATCAATAGTTGTTTCTTCTTTTTCCCAGACCAAAAACAAAACAAAACAAAAACAAAAACAAAAAAACACGCACACCCATTTTCAAGGAGGAAATCAAGAGATCCTATACCACTTTATCCATACAAAAAAAGAGAATGTCTGATTCCATAGCAATATCTGAATTGGGGTGTTCTGAAGTCTTCCTACTTTGGTTCTAGGATTCTAGATCTGGTTTTACATGGTCTGGAGAACTTAGTGTTTTTAAAGAGGGGGCATATGCTCCCATCCTTTAATATTGAGTGGCGGAGGCGATGGGGTAACTGCAATCCATGTCCCCTCTTGGAAAGGGGAATAAAAGTGAGACAAAGGTTGGTCCTTGGTTGTTGGCTGTTGGGAATTCTGATGTATCTCTGAACAGAAACTTGAGAAGTTCTTATCCTGGGAAAGAGAGGTTATTTAATTGGCTTCTTCTCTCATTAAGAGCATCCCTGTCCGTTATCTCCCCTAGCTCTCTTACTGATAGCCGGGTTACTGTATCTTTTATATTAACTTCAAGTACTAGTGATAAATTTTCCCTTTTATAAAACTTAGTCAATTTTTCAGTTCATTTACTGTACAATAGTTGGAAGCCCAATAATCATTTTCAGCCTTAACATAATTGTAAGTCCAGCCTGATGCTTCTTTCAGACTTACAAAATTGAGAGAACTTCTTATCCAATTCCAAACAGTTTCATGTGGCATAGTCACAAAATATCCTTTGAGTTATAATTCTCATGTTTACTATATTTCTTTCTTTTTTAATATATATATATATATATATATATATATATATATATATATTACAGAGAGGAAGGGAGAGGGATAGAGAGTTAGAAACATCGATGAGAGAGAAACATCGACCAGATGCCCCTTGCACACCCCCCACTGGGGATGTGCCTGCAACCTAGGTACGTGTCTTTGACCTGAATCAAACCTGGGACCTTTCAGTCCACAGGGCGATGCTCTATCCACTGAGCCAAACCGGTTTCGGCTATACTTCTTTCTTTCTTTATAAGCCCTACATATCATTGTTTAGAAAGGTAATATGAGTGTCTTGAGCCCATCATATGATGGTGAAAAACACGGCTCTTTAGTTAGTTTTCTGTGAGTCATATTTATCATTTGCTATTTACCTTGGTAGTGTTTTACTTGCAGTTCACCCTTGGTTGGATGTTGACTCGCACTAATTTTACTTATCCTGAGGTTTTCAAAATGGAGTAATAGCCTGGGTGGCAGCCTTAATAGACCTTAATTGTTTTAAGCCTTTTTTTTTTACTAGTAAGTTCACTATGCAAAATTGAGAATTGTTTTCTCTTCCAAGCCTACACTATTTCCATGTTATATTCTCTCTAATTTCTTTCATTTCTGCTTCGAAATAGACCACTTTTTTCTTGAAGTCATCTCTTTGCTGTGATTTGCTTACAAATTACAATCACCAATAAACAATGTGCATACTAATGTTCTATATTGTATGACTTCTTCACCCACAGTATACATTTAGTAAACAAAGGTAAGAGTTTTACCAAAAACTTTGATGCCATGTAACCTGGATGGCCAACCACCACACCCTGCATAATAGTTCCCTTGCTGGGAGCCACCTAACCATTAAGCCTCTGAAGTCTGTCTTATGATTCTTTCAGGACAACATGCAAATTCTGGTTTCAGTTTATGGATTATTTAGGATAGCCTAATGCTGCAATTAAAAACAGCCTTACTGCATGAGTGGTTTAAAAAAAAGCTTTGTTTTTCACTGTGCAAGTCCATTGTGTGCAACCTGGAGACTGTTTGAAGGGCTCCTCACTCATACAGTAGCAAGGAGGGAGAACTCCAGCGTTACTTATCTACCTTAAAAGGCTTCTGCCTAAAAGTAATATATGTCATTTTTATTCACATTGCATTGGCCAAGTAACTCACATGATCATACTTAACCTCAAGGTTCCAGGCAGTGAAATCCTCTCATGTGTCAAGACAGAGAACTGTAACAATTGGTAGAAAGCACTTATGACTGCTAGATAAGTCAATGTCATCTACTAGAATTTTACATATTTAGGCTAAGAGAGAAAGATGATGCCATCTTTTATTTTTCCATCAAAAGTAAACTTGATTGATGAAATTTTATTTACCTCAAATGAAAAATGGTCTACATATTGTATCGAATAATCAGGCACATGTAATTACTGTTATATTCAATGGTGTGTGTTAAATTGTGATGCTGTTTCCTTTCTTGCATTGTATTTGCTTCAGAGTTCTAAACTAGTCTGTTCTGGATTATAATTATCTGAAATATCCTTAGATATAAACCTGCCTTTTAGAGTGGCTGTAATAAATTTTAAAGACACTAAGAAACATAATTACTAAAACTGCTTCTATAACTCAATAACTGAGTCCATAAGTTGCTTCAATATTCCTTGCTTACCGACATTAACACAATCATAGGGATGTTGTGGTCATAAATAATCATATCTTTTGTTCTTAACAGTGGTTCCCAAACTTGTCTGCACCTTGGAATCAATGGAGCTTTGACAACCACTAATGCCTTTGTGTCACCTTAGAGATTGTGATGCACTAGTAATTGGTCTGGGGTGTGGCCTGGGGCTTTAGAAATTTTAATAGATCCCTAAATTATTCAATTATCTAGCCATTGGAATAATTTAGGGATCTATTATTTTAGGGATCTATTAAAATTTCCAAAGCCCCAGGCCACACCCCAGACCAATTACTAGTGCATCACAATCTCTAAGGTGGCACAAAGGCATTAATGGTTGTCAAAGCTCCATTGATTCCAAGGTGCAGACAAGTTTGGGAACCACTGGACCATAGGACATATAACTCCATTTCTCATTTAAAGTTATACAAACTGAGGCCTAAGTGGCATGCAAAGTCTTTACATCAAGTTTTATGGACAATATAGGCCTGGGCATGAAATACTAAAAAGCAACGGTAAATATGCATTGCTTTTCTTATTGCAATGCTAGAAAAATAAAATCTGGAAGAATAAAAATAACATTTTTTTCCCCTTAGTGGCATGCTATTTCTATAACTTTGTCTTAGAGCTTAGCCAAGGTGGATGTATATCTTCAAAGCCCTAAATTAACCTCTTTACTTTATTTGAGACATTTTAGTCTGGAAAATAAAAGAAATTAACATTAGTGGATAATTTTATTTTATATTGTGATAAGTCCTTTTAAATGCTAGATTCCATATGACTGCTATTATTGTATAAACTCAGAGGATATAAATTTTTCTAAAGTTTCATAGTTTGTACATAGTGGAGGTGGAATTAAATATGAGTAGTGTCTCCAAGTCCATAACCCATGTTTTGTTTTGTTTTTCCCACCATATTACATGTGATCTCAAAGTGTATATTCATTTTTTAAATTCAAATCACTGTGCTAGACCTAGGTAAAGATGTCTCAACCTTTTCCCTGAAGACTTCTCTCTCTCTCTCTCTCTCTGACTGATGGCTAACTGGTAAATAAGTCTGGCAAGGAAGGAGGCAGTGAATCATAGATAGCTTTAGGATGACTTATTCTTGTGTCCTTAAGAATTCCTAGTTTGTTTCTAAAGATACTAGCTCTGTCTCCACACATCCTTGCTTAAATATTTGTTTCAAAACAGTGAACTCATCCATGCTTTTCTACCATTTGGGGTGGATGGCACCTTAACACTGAACCAAACTGCAAATATCATATGCAACAGTCTTATGGAATTGCCAAACCGTTCCTAGGAACACAGCATAACTCCTGCTCTGAAGATTCGCTTTGGATCCTCATAATTTTGAGTGAATTCTTTTCCTATCCATTAGCACAATGTCCTCTCTAATGTCCTTGTTTACTCCAAAACCACTATTCTGAAAAGAGAAATGGGATGATGTATTTGGTTTCAGCTGGACTCTGACTGAGTGATGACATTTAAGTACATTGTGAGTTAGAACTAGTGCAGTATAAAAAGCAGTTTTGGCTGAGGAGTAAGGAGGATGGGCAATTATGCTTCTAGTAGGCTATTTTTCATGTCTGTAACTGGACATAAATATAGGCAATTCAGAGCAGGAAGAAATATGGCTGGATCTCAGGTTGGCTGCTTTAGCTGCAAACAAACAAACAAACAAAAAAGGATCCTGAAGGGTTTGGGAGTTGGTCCATTTTTGCCTCATTTGTTTTCAAGAGTAGTCTTTTCTGCCTCATTGATTTCTGCTCCTCGTTGAGTCATGCTCCTGTGCTTGTTAAATATTGCTTCGTTGCTTTCAACTCCATCCTTCTCAGTCAGCATCTCTCACGTAAGCCACTGCACACGAGCACCAAATGTCAGCCCTCAGTCAAGTGCGCTGCACCTTATTTATTTTTCCAACTGCGTTGGTTTACCACATCGATCTGAGCCACGGAGACTTCTGTCCTTGTCAACCACTCTGTTACATCACATTAAGGGCCTTGTCACCAACAGGAGCCACAACATACTCGAAAAAAAATGGGAGTCGTTGTCAGCCTGTAGTAATTCACTAGCATATGATGGTGAGACACACGGGACCAAGCAAGAAAATGGTCTTTCCTCAGCCTTTATCAGAAGAGTTCTTTCACTCTATTACCCTCACAGCCATATCTTAGATAGTTTCGAGAGGGATAAATTGCCTACAATGATCCCCCCAAACTAAATGTTCAGGAACAGGGTCTGGATTGACTGAGATGCTGACTTGAAATGAGTCAGGGCTTAGATCATCACCTTCCTATTAATCTCAGGCCATAAATTATCCAGAGACACTCATTAGCATGCCAGTCCAATCATCTTCCCATAATTTGGTACCCTACTTCTCTCCTCCTCCCAAAGCTCTTTAGACATGTGATTTTAAAAAGTTCTCTCTAACCTCCAGACCTCCTGCTGTTTCCTTAATCTTACCCTTAGTAAGAACTGGTGTTCTTTCGCTCCTTGATAAAGCAGTTTTCCATGTGGTCTTCTTTCCTTGGAAATGCGTGATCCCTTTTATTCATTACTGGAGCCGGAGGCACGAAATTCATGCAAGAGTAGGCCTTCCTTCCCCTGGCTGCCAGCACTGGCTTCCCTCTGATATCTGGGACCCTGGACTTCCCTCTCAGCCTTGGCTTCTTTCCTAAGGCCCAGGCTAATTTGCATATTATGCTCTTCTTATTATAGACTAGAGGCCCAGAACATGATTAAGTCGTGCGCGTATAGGGTCCTAATCTGCCTGTGGGCAATGTAAGCTGCCCCACAAAGTCTCCTAATGCTCCTCAGACGCTGTGGGCCCCCAGGGAAGCGCCAGAAGTCCCACCCACTGCGGCAGCTGGTGAATCCAGTAGTTGGTCATGACAGGCCTTCCATGGTACAGATAGCTAGGCATCACCAGTGGTGTAGTGTTTTCCTATATTCTACTCCAAACTATTTATTTTAGCTACTCATTTAAGATGTCAGCTTCATTGACCCTCATGCCATTTAACTACTAAAATAAAAAATGTTAATCTTCTTTCTAATTTGTCATTTAACAACCTCTTATGTGTCTGTTACCTTTCTCAATCATTGAAATTTTTTATAAGTCACTTTTTTTCCTATATTTCTACTTCTGTCACCAATTCAATGATTCAGCATCCACGTGGGGATACAAAAACACTGGCTCCTCAGCTTCTTGAACTACTCACTTTCAGTTTTGGTTTTCTCTACCTCATCTCTCACTCATGATAACACCTTGGAATTGATCATGTCTATTTTTATCATTTCATACTTATTAACATTTTCTGTTTCACACATGATATGATAAAAATTGAGATTTAACAAAAATAATCTTTACTGCTTCATAAAAATAATATTTTTTAAAAATATATATATTTTATTGATTTTCTTTTTTTTACAGAGAGGAAGAGAGAGGGATAGAGAGTCAGAAACATTGATGAGAGCGAAACATCAATCAGCTACCTCTTGCATGCCCCGACTGAGGATGTGCCCGCAATCAAGGTACATGCCCTTGACCAGAACCGAACCCTGAACCCTTCAGTCTGCAGGCCGATGCTCTATCCACTGAGCCGAACCAGCTTCAGCAAAATAATCTTAATTGAACGGCATTTTTCTTTCTTTTAAGAGCATGGTGGTAAAAAAATAAAATTTAATAGCTTGATACCACTATCATAATTCATGGAATAGTGCCAGCATATTTATCTACTTTTTTTGTACTAAAATTGCAAGTGTCAATGTAGTGAAAGGCAAAGGAAATACATCTTAGTATTATTTTAAAAATAATTTTGATAATGCAAATTCTCTAAAAGTCTCTTAGGAATTATCATGGTTCTGTGAACTGAACTGAGAAAAACTGTTGTAGAATATTTTGTTTGAAAATAAAGAAAACACCAACTGAAAGATGAATTTTAAGTTAGACAGAGTTCTTGATATTCTGAAATTTATATGATGCTGGAGTGGACAGAAAGTGGTATTTTAAAGAGATTATTATAGCATAGCAAGAATTGGTATATTTTACATCTTGATTCTCAAGAATGGCCAGGAGTCAGTGTGGCTTAGTTGGTTGAGCATCGCCCAAAAGGTCACAGGTTGCATTCTGGTCAGGGCACATGCTGGGGTTTCAGACTCCCTCCTCAGCAGGGGGCATGAAGGATACTGCCAATGTTTCTCTCTCTCTCTCTCTCTCTCTCTCTCTCTCTCTCTCTCTCTCTCTCATCAATAAAAAACATATTTACAAAAGGAATTTCTATGAGTTTAAACATCAGAAAAAAATAAATATAAAAGAAAGCTCTACACTTAAGCAATGAAGTATTTGCATGTGTAAGAGAGTGATTTAAGGAAACTAGGACAACAAACTTGTAGTAGAAGTGGAGATAGGGTAAAAAATAATCAGCTATTTAATGAGTTGTATTATAAAATTGGGAGGCTTGGTTCTATGCTGTGTAGAGGCAAAGCAAAGAATATGAGGTAGATGCAAGGAAAAGAATTGAGCTTTAAAGAAAAACAAAACATATTTTAATCTTTATGCCAATTGTGTAAATGTTAATGTTCTCCATGAAAATATTCATGTTTAAAATAAATTATTATTTTCTTCCAGGATATTCTAGGGCCAAATGCTACTTAGAAGGGACATTAGAATAGCTATCACTCTATGACCTCTAAAACACATTCCAAAACTAGTTTTACTTTTCTATGATTCACTGTGATGTCTACTATCTAAAGCCAAAACACATTATAGCCTAGATATTCAACCAACTTATTTTTTTTCTAATACAATCCATATACACAAACTTGCCTTTATTTAGTCGTAAGCTTTATTCTTATTTCACACAAAAGCTATTTGCTTCCACAAGGGCTCATCTCCTGAATTTCAACGAGATACCAGGTTTGTATTTCACCCACCTTGGACTAGAAAATATAAACGTTATTTAAAAGTGATTCCAATTGTATGTGTCCAATAACTGGACACTGAAGGGCATTTAAGAGATCAATTTTCTTTTAGGTAATAAAAAATATACCATTTGGTTAGAGACTTGTGCAGTGGGAGAAAAAAAAAAAAAAAGCAAGAGATTGTCGTTTTTTGAGAGCCAGAAGAGCCAATAATAGCCCATTGCCAGAGGGTATTTTCCATTCACTTCATTTCAGTTTTGGGATCAGTGATGAAGTTACTTTGGGATTTAGTGGTTTCTGCACACAAGTATGCTGCTTCTGGATTTTGGATCGGCTTCTCACAGCCTAATTTGGCTCTTGATGGGCAGTCATTCAGAAATGAGATGGAAAAGTTTAGATATTTAGAAATAGAATCTAACATTTTTAGTCAGCGGGGTTACAATAAAATCTCGGATTACTGTGGACTTCTAAAGTATACAGGAAACGTTCCCGGGGCTCTTCTTAGCTTCCTGGAACAAAATACAAGAACAAACTAGATCCTTCTCGGAGTGGTGCATTCCCAAACCTCTCCAACATACTAAACTTTGAATTCTCTGATTCTGAGGAACAAAACACACACACACACACACACACACACACACACACACACACACACACACACAGAGAGAGAGAGAGAGAGAGAGAGAGAGAGAGAGAGAGAGAGGAAAAATTGACCACTTGATGCCAAAATTTCTTAAAGCTTATATAATTTGGAAATTTGTGCTTAAATCTAATTGATAAGAACAGAGTTTCTTTTTTACTTAAACATTTAACAATACAACTTTGCACATTTTTCATCCAGTTTCCCAACTCCTTCCCCTATATCAGCTACTGGTCTACTTTTTAAAAGAGGTCCTGCTGCATTAAAATGTATTTTTATTTTTATTTTTTGTTCATTTTGATTTACATTCTTACTGTGGTTTTGTTTATTTGTTTTGTTGTTTCTGATTTATATTTTTTTTACCTAAAAAAATAAAATCACAACCAGGGGAATTTATATGAATTTATATGACAGTGTCAGGTTAGCGGAGGAAAGAATAAGGCAGAGATGTTGAATGCTAAAAAAAAAAAAAAGGGATACACATGTAGCATGTAACATTTTTCTAGATATAGCAAGATTCATTTGGTTTCAGTTTCTATTATTCTATAACTTTTGCCAGTCTTACATTTTTTAAGAGTGAACTGAAAAGTTGGGTGTGCATTGTCCTGTGTTATAATTTATTGTAATATAATAACCATATAAATGTATGTAAGAATATATATATATGATCACATAAAAATGAAAATAGATGATTCCTATAAACTATCAATAAAGAAAAAATATAGAAAAAGAACCAATTTTTATATCTTACTTTAAAAGAAAGCATTGTGAGATTAGCTAAAACTCTGTGAGATTAGCTCTCATCCTATGTAAAGAACATTCACTAATAACTAAAGGGAAAGAGATAAAATAAATTAACAAAATTTGTGTGATTTAACCTACAAAGCAATTATATTAAGAACATATCACTAATGGGTTAAACAACATCCTAAATGATACTTACTAATAGTAGAGGGAATGAAAAGATTTCACTATCTTCAATTAATTCAAGGGATCCAATTTAGTATGATTAGTGATAGGACAACATCATAGTAAATTACACTCTATAAAGTTTAATGAGCAAGCCATTTAACTATTATGTATATTTTGCTTCAAAGATAAGTAACCTGAATCTGATCCAGTGTTTAGACCTGTGTTCTAGTTTATAAAGAATACAGTGCATGGAGGAACAAATTGAACAACACTAAAAATATAGAAGCAGAAGAATCCAAACTTCAGCATAGGCTATAAAACAATGACCTTGTTTTTGAAAAACCAATAGTAAATAAATACTTATATTATTTTTAAGTATCTAAAGAGATTTATGAGTCTAATGTAATGTATGATTCCAGAGTGAGTAATATTTAACAAATTTGAATATAAAGTAGTTATTTGGGAATGATTCTAAAAATAAAATTGAAGATAGTTGAATACATAAATAAAAATATATAAGGAGATTAGGTAAATGATGAAAGATATATAGAGGTAATGCAGATAGATGTTAAAGCAAATATAAACAATATTGATAGGTGAGTCTAAGTGATTATTGTATTATTTTAACCTGCTCTACATTTTTGGAAATTTTCTACAAAAATCAGCAAAATGTTAATTTCAAAAGGGAGTTCATTTCTTAGATTTAATTTGGATAAGAGAAAAATGTTAAAAGTATGAAAACTTTGCTTTCAGTTACCAACAAATTATGCAACTAATACAAAATACATCTTTTTGGAATGAAAGTTCAATGAGATGCAACAACTAATGTCTTAATTCATTATCACAATTCTAATTGTTCCTGACATATTGAAAGTTCTCAATAAATAACTGAATTCAATGGAAACAGCATAACCACTTTCATAACTACTTTTTGGCTTAAATTTGGTCATATTTAATGTTTGTGAGTTTTTCAGTATGTTATATGTTTCTCAAAGCTGTTCTAAATAGTTTAGATCAAACTTTAATATTTAAGAAAAAGTTACTTATAAAGATATTGATGTGAAAAAATATACATATTTTTATATATTTTATTATTTTTTTACAGAGAGGAAGGGAGAGAGATAGAGAGCGAGAAACGTCGATCTGAAAGAAACATCAACCAGCTGCCTCTTGCACACCCCCTACTGAGGATGTGCCCACAACCAAGGTACATGCCCTTAACGGGAATCGAACCCGGGACCTTTCAGTCCGCAGACCGACACTCTACCACTGAGCCAAACCAGTTTCGGCTGAAAATATATTTTCATAAGAGTCAAATATAAGGGGCAGGGAATGACCCAATATAATTCCTATTACTGATAGCATCTTATGGGTTAGGATACCTTAAAATGCAATTTGGCAGTTGTTAATCAGATTTTTAAAAATCCTCAAACTAGCTGAGAAAAATTTTAAAAATTCATCAAATAAATGCCTCATAGTTTTGCTTCATTAAAACTGGCATTCTAACAGAGTAGATGGAGTTTATAAGTTGATCTATGCCAAATATTCTTGGAGAATATCCAGCTTTTGTGATGATCTTTGTGTTTTTTGGTAACTTTATTTTATTAATCTATGAGTGCTTGGCCTTTCTTAAAACACATTTTACTATTGCCTTAATTAAAACTGACCCATAATTTTAAAAATGGCTTTTTGATTCTTTTAAATTAAATACATGTCTAAGGTTTCTAAGTCCTTTGGTTTAAAATCAGATTTTTTTTTATTCTGAAATTATTTTTCCTATCTCAGTTTCTAATCATATATGAAAACAAAAGAGCCCCCCCCCTTAATCCTTTGTAACTTTAAGTTTTTTATTTCAGTATCTTTTGGGTTTCTTGTTGTTTTCTTTGCCGTATTGTTTTTTATTTTACTGTGGCTTCACAATAAAAACAACTGCTTTGTGTTCACTCAAATTACACTAAATACGTATCCCAGTGATGAAATGGATTGCATGTCTTCATTGCTCCTTCAGAGCCACACCTTCCCCTCTCCATATTACTCTCTCGTGAACACTCACAAATGTTAACCATATATATTTTTTTAATACATTTTATTGATTTCTTACAGAGAAGAAGAGGGAGGGATAGAGAGTTAGAAACATCGATGAAAGAGAATCATCCATCAGCTGCCTCCTGTACACCCCCCACTGAGGATGTGCCCACAACCAAGGTATGTGCCCTTGACCGGAATTGAACCTGTGACCATTCAGTCTGCAGGCTGATGCTCTATCCACTGAGCCAAATGGGTTTTGGCTGCTAACTATATTATTAGAGTTTATATTTCTTCTTAACTAACTTAGTTCTAGTTGCTATACTGTTGCTGGGTACTTATTATCCACTGTCAGGCTAGTGAATCACATGGAAAGGACATTTTCCCAGCTCCTAATGCATGCCTAGATTTTCAATTCTTAGGAGGGGGGATGAAGTAGGAGCCAGAAGCTTCAGCTGTAGCCAAGATCAAAGCAAACACATCTACATTCTGCAGACAAGCAGGACAGGTATCGATGTCAAGTTCCAATCTCACATAGAGTTCCTGACATCACAGCACACTATGAAATGAAACATCCTACCAATAGGCTGGTAGCTAAAAGAAAAAAAATAAAATACTTCCTTGTTTTAAAGATATCTTTCTGAGGGCACAAGCAAATTAAACTTCTGGGCGGGGAGTGCTCTCCATCATAGCCAGGTATAGACAAGCCTTGAATCTTATCTCCAGGATTTGGAGACAAGCATTGCATCTGCCGATAGCTGTTTGATGGCCTGTATCCAATAACAACCCTGTTGGAAATTTCTGTCAAGCTCCAACTGCAAGTCATCACCTGTAGCTGCACGAAACCTCCATATATCAACTTTTAATTCACTTTCTCCAAAATATAAATCAGATTTTCATTAATTTCTGAAACTATATATGTTTTCGTTTCTAAACACTTATTTAGATATATGTTGATGATCTTCCAATATCCCTGTGAGTCATATTTATAAGACCTCAATATTTTAATGTAGTGAATCATTAAACCGTATCACTCTTAGCTCTATTAACTCATTCAAGTAATATTTATTGAACATTTTAATAACACTATTTTACCCTAGTTCTTTTCATTTCTTCTGTAAAACTCTTTCTCAAAGTAACAATGATTTTTAAGTAGCTGAAGCCCTAGAGTCTTAAACGTTGGTTTGTTCTTACTATCTGCATGAACTGGAGACAATGAGTTCACTGCTCTGAGCCTCTGTTTTCTGTAAAATAGGATGCCTGCGTGTAGTGGGGTTGCTCCTATTTTATAAGATAAATTTGGGAGGGGAAAGGAGAATAAGAAAAGGTAATAACCAATAAATAAATAAATAAATAAATAAATAAATAATGACTATAGCCCAGCTGGTGTGGCTTCCTGGTTGAACATGGACCCGTGAACTAAGTTGGGTTCAGGTCAGGGTTGATACCAGTGTGAAGTGTGCAGGAGGCAGCCAATTGACTTTTCTCATCAATGTTTCTATCTCTCCCTCTTCTGTCCTTTCTCTCTAAAATCTATAGAAATAGATTTTTAAAAAAGAAAAAGGTAAACTAAAATCGTATCTTTTTAAAACGTCTTGTTAAATTATTTCTTCATTATTATAGCTTTCAAACACGAATTCTTATTTCTCTTACATGTGTAACTCTGATCCTGGTACCCGTTTACCACTTTATATCTAAATATTAACTTTGTTGTATTAATCATGCTCATGTTTTTCAGGAAAACATCTACCTAGTTTTACATAATGTTCACACTATCTTTCTAATTATTCAGTAAAGAGACTCATCAATCAAGGTGTATATGTTTATCCTTCTTTCTAATACTGCACTTGGTATAACATAGTTTCTTTCAAGTTACAAAAATATTCCTCCTCTCTTTTTTTATTATGTAGTCATTTATCTTATTTGCAAATGCATATATGACTCTTATTTTTTAAATATACTTTCATTGATTTTAGATCGGAAGGTAGAGGGAAAGAAATAGAAACATCAATGATGAGAGAGAATCATAGATTGGCTGCTTTCTACACACCCTCTACTGGAGATTAGCCTGCAACCCAGGCAGTGTGCCCTTAACCAGAATGGAACCATGGACCCTTCAGTCTGCAGGCTGATGCTCTATACACAGAATCAAACCTGCTAGAGCCATGTTGTGATTCTCTAGAAAGATTAAAAGTATTTTAAAGGCTTGTGTGTATTTAATTGAGAAAGTACTTTTTGTTTGTTTGCTTGTTTAAATAACACTCCTTTGGTATTTAAACTTCTTTAGAAATTGAGCCATTGAACTCTCATTTTAAACATAGTGCCATTTAGAAGTATAAGTATGATTGGATATATTTTATTTTAAAAAATATGTTTATTGATTTTTCACAGAGAGGAAGGGAGAGGGATAGAGAGTTAGAAACATCAATGAGGGAGAGACATTGATCAGCCGCCTCCTGCACAACTCCCACTAGGAATGTGCCCGCAACCAAGGTACATGCCCTTGACGGGAATCAAACCCAGGACCCTTCAGTCCACAGGCCAACACTCTATCCACTGAGCCAAACCGGCTTTGGCACATTTTATTTTTTGTTTTGTTAAATAAGAACAACAATTGTATGTTTTCATACCTTAGGGTTGATGAAGTTGTCTTATTCATTTAAATTATTTTTCTAATAAAACAGTTTTATTATTGGAAATGGTAATCATATTGATCCAGGTTTCATAGAATTTGATTTACTTACAATGTTCCCCATCCATTACTTCAGACTAAAAGATTTTCACAAATTCTGATCAAAATCTCATATGCTACATTTCAGATATTAGTGCACATATTAATTTCTATAAATAAGCATCAGTCCATATTCAGATACTTAACCCAAGATGAAGAATGCATATTAAAAGTAACTTACACAGCATTGTTCTTTTTATTAACTGTTAGTATTTTAAGAAAGACATGAGTTTTGGAGTGGTCTAAATTTTTAGTTTGTTCTGTTAGCTTTATTTTTCTTGTTAATAGGAATTAAAGACACCATTGAACAAATTCATCACAACTCATCACTATCAGTGTCTAAGTAGATGTGTCAATTTTCTCCTTCTATTATGTCTTAAGAATTCAAAGATCATTTTGGTCTCTGAGAAAAACAATGCTTTATTATTCACTACAGGTTAGCATTAATATATGACATTTGCCATTTCATTTCTATCAAAACATTCTTTTCATACAACGTGACTATGGTCACATAAGACACTCCACTATATTTTGTTTTTTCTAATTCATTGTGAAAATTTTACATCCAGAATACTTTTGAAATGTTTTATTTCTTTTAAAATTAATTCTGCACAAAACATCAAAGAAACTGATATCTTAAATATGCAATATGTTACTAAATTAATTTCCTTAATAAACATTCCTATAATTTGTAATATAGAACAAATTATAAACTGGGACCGATCATATTTTCTCAGAAGTCTATATTTTTAGCAGCTGTTCAAAATATTACAAACCATTATTCTATCAGTGAGTTTTATTTTACTAGTCTCAACATTAATTCCTGTTTTTAGATAACAGATATATTTTAAAGTTTTTTTGTATTTATTTTTTTAAAGAGAGAAACATTGATTTGTGGTTCCACTTAATTATGCATTCATTGGTTGCTTCTTGTCTGTTCCCTGACAGTGGGTGAAGCCCACAATCTTAGCATATCAGGACAATGCTCTAACCAACTGAGCTACCCGGCCAGGGTGATAACAGCTTTTAAACATTACCAATAATTACATTTTTGCAAAAATCATTGAAGATTCATTATGTAACTTTAAGACACCAAAATAATATTCTAAAATTATGTTCAAAATGATGAGATACATAAATCCAGAAAGATTGTAATGGATATTAGCATACTGAGTTATAAATAAAAAAACTATGAAAATTATTTTAAATTTATTATAAGTATACTAGTGGCACAGTGCACGGATTCATGCACATTGAAAGGAAATTAAATTGAAGAAACATTTTAATATCACTGTTTGCCCCTTCTCTATAATAGAAGTGTCACAATTGATAATGACGGATCAAAATATACGTGTGCGATTGACATCAGCCAGGGCTTTATATGTATTGCACATGCGCAAGTCAATATCTATTTTTAAAATGCCAGTGCACATCATATGTTCCAGCTGGTTGGCTGGATAACTGGTCAGTCATGTAGCCTTTTATATACTAGAGGCCTGATGCACGAAATTTGTGCAAGGGGCTCGGCCCCCACTGCTGTGGTGGCTGCCTCTGCCTCCACCCCCTGCTGCCATGGCCTTGTCTGGAAGGTTGTGTGGAAGGTTCTCTAGTCTAATTAGCATATTACACTTTTATTATTATAGATAGATAAAATCTGCATTGTTTAGTGTCATTTTTTTATATTTAGTGTATTCGGAAGGGTGCTCTTTGTTTTATATTTTAAGGAATATAACACAATTTGGAGGTTAGCTAAAAAAGTTAGAAGCAAGTTAAGTAGGGAGAATGTTAAAAAGAAGTGCTAGCAAGGAGCAAAGAGAAGAGAAAAATATTGTAAGATAGTTTGGCTTTTTATAGATAATGTATTTTTAGTTTTAATATTCAAACATATGTCATGATTTTGAATCAATAATATATGTGTATGTATTTAAGGATTACCTAACAAGTGTTTTTTATTGAACAAGATTTCAATGTCTAAATTTTGAAAATCATAGCGAGGTAAAATGGAATGAGTTTTGTGTTATTTATCTGAACTAATATAATCAAACATAGGTTATTTAAGAAGTGTTAATGGCATTGTCTCTTTATATTAAGTTTAGTGGCTGTCTGTGAATGATATAGAGCCAAACCAAAAGTTCTTTTGTATTAATTTATCAACAGTAAATATTATAGAAACTGGCTATTAATTACCCATTAATAAATAATGCATACTATTAAATAGCATAAATCTTTAATATTTAGAAGATTTATATTATTTTTAGAGATGATACTTTATAAATTCTTAATAAGATATTAAATGACATTATAATAAATTATGGAACATAATTATCACACCACCACCATCAGTCTTTAAAGACCACTTTGAATGGTCATTTCTAACTGATGAAGTATCATTGTCTTTTATTTATATCTAGCTTTACTGATTGAGGGCATGGTATCTACTGACTGATTGTCTTACAGAAAACATTTTGGATAATTTCATACTTCTATGTACAAATATGCATTATTCTCCACCTTTGCTATCTTTCTTCTTATCATTCGCAAAAAATAAACTGGAAAAGTTGTACTTTTAAACAAAAATCATTTTAATGCCTGTTTTTTTGTTTGTTTTAATTTTAAAATACAGTTAACTATTCTAGCTTAAAGAAACTATATAAAGTCTGTAAAATTTTCCAATTTTATGGTAGGTTCTCAGGAACTTTTAGGTCATATTGAATTTTGTGAAATTACATCTACTACCTCCAAAAAGTATATATGTTCCTCTTTCTGAATTTAGAAACCAGCTTAAAAGCCTAAACTCTTTGGCTTATTCAGGATTTATTTAATATAGTCTCCCTTATTCCTAAAATACTTTGAAACATGAGAGTATTATATGAATCTTGACAATCAGGACTGATGTGTCTGACTATCTCAGTGGACACCAGGGATTTATAGCTTTACTTGTAGCAAACAAAACTAAACATTTAATCCCAGAGAACATTGCTGTTTTAACTGTAAATATTGAACTTGGCTGATCTTCAAATAATTATAGAGATAAGTTTTGGCAATTTGCTTTGATATTTTGGCAGTAGATCATCATTCATATCTTTGATTTCATGTGGATAATATATTGAATGCTATATCTTTATTGAATGCATTACTAATCACTTCAGGGCAACATAAAAAAATATAAGGTATATTCTCAGTGCTTCATAGTATGGAATGTCAGAGGTTGTAGTCTCAGTTAGATAACAATGAGTTAGACAGTTGTTGAACCTATGATTAAGACATGTGTGTATGATTTAACAGGCACTTTTGAGGGATTTTAAAAATCTTGATGTCAATAAATACTTTCTTACTACCTCTTATATAAGATCTGAAATGTCTTATAGAGTTTGAGATGTAAATTGATTTGAGGTGGGTTGGAGGAGACAATGAATTAATTTTTTCACTAGGGCACTGGCCACATGGAATACAATTGGCAAATATTAGCTAAATCAATGCCATTACTCAGAATATTTTGAACTTTATATTAAAGAAATGTCCAGTTAGATTAGTTTTGTGAAATATTCGAGTTTAATAAAAAAATCTAAATATGTAATGTGTTTCCCTTTTATATCATTTTTAACTTGGGAATAACAAGCCAGATTTATTCATTGTTGAGAATCAGTATGTATGGCAAAAGTAGGACAGGAGTTTTCCTAATTTGAGCCATTGTTTCATGTGGCACTTTAGAATTTTATGCTTCTTCAAGTAAGAAGTAAACACTGGCTAGTCTGTGATACGGGAGCTGTTGCCAGCTATAAGACAGTCAAGTTGTTAGGCTACCAAAGTAATTAGTCACCATGTTAGGTTTTCCTAAGCTATAGTGCATAGAAGATTAAAAAGCATTTGTGAAATAACTGAGTCTGTGGCGCCTTAGAGCATCCCATAGAGGACTCACTCACTATTCTAAAAGGCGAGAATGGGGTACATTTCTCTGGATGAATGATGTTGAAATAGCATCACTGTCCTTCCAAAATCCAGGGAGGCTGGTTTCTCACAACAATCTTTGAGTGGCAGTATTTGAACTTCCCACTCCAATAGCAATGATTAATGTATAAGAGTTATGCAGTTTAATATCATTTTTTTTCTCCCTGAAGCTTCTTGGATCCTGATTTCAGTAACTGATTTAACATATAAATTGGCCCAAACTTGGCAAAAATCAAGAATATTTAACAGGGCACAGATGGTGCCGCAGAAAGCAATATCTAGAGATTTGGTGACTCAAGTGCTCCCTAACCCTCGACCAGCTGCTTTAGCTCAAGTGTGAATAAAGACCTTTTAAGAATCAATGAAAATGTCTTATGTTGTGCCTAAGTATTGCCCACACAACCAAATTGACACCAGTGACAGAAACAACCATATGGTTTCAAGTGTATTAGAGAAAAGTAGGTTGCGGCTTGCTACTTAAGACTAAGGATGTTAAAGTATTAATGCTGATTGCTTGGCACATTGCATACTTCTAAGAAACATCTGATATAAAAAATTATACTTGGCTCTGCCTCCTTGGCTGTCTCTTAAAGGCTTTTTGCCTTGCATACAGAGGGAAACAAAGAAGATAACCTTTGCCCAAGGCCAGAGGATAATGCAAAAAACATCCCACAGGTTCCTTTCAGAATAGAAACAAAATCACAACCAATATAGTTTTAATATATTGGAGCCCTGAACAATAATGTCTCCATGGCTCCAGGTGCCCTGCATGGCACCTTCAGCGTGCAGGAAACGGTGACTGATCCTGCAGCCTGTGATCTTCCATACCTCTTCATGCAGCCGAAGCCCGCCAGCATCAGCTTTCATTTTAGTGTATCATATTAAGTAAGTGGATCATATTTAAAAATTCAAATGGGAATGGTTAACATAGAATGTGTTTCGAGCCTGGAATATAAAAGGTATTTTATCTAGGTCAGAATTTTATACATTTCTGGGACTTTTTATAAATCACAGGGACTGAACATAAGGAAAGAACTTGTTAAAGGAGAATGAAATAAAAGTAGCATTAGCCAAAACCGGTTTGGCTCCATGCATAGAGCGTCAACCTGCGGAGTGAAGGGTGCAGGTTCCATTCCGGTCAAGGGCATGTACATTGGTTGTGGGATGTGCAGGAGGATGTGCAGGAGGCAGCTGGTCGATGATTCTCTCTCATTGACGTTTCTAGCTATCAGGGGATGTGCAGGAGGCAGCTGGTCGATGATTCTCTCTCATTGACGTTTCTAGCTATCAGTCTCCCTTCCTCTCTGTAAAAAATCAATAAAATATATTTTTTAAATAAATAAGTAAAAGTAGCATTACTCAAATGAAACAAAAAAAATGAATGGATGTGAACCTCCTGTGTAAAGAGAATTATTTAAATATCTAAATTGGATACTACTGTATTCCATTGAAAGGGTGCTCTTAACCTAAAAAATAAGTTCTTTAAATTACCTCTTTGCCATCATAATTATGTACATATGATAATTGATGATAATAGTTTATTAAATGATTTATGACTTTGATACATTTAAGACAAAACAACTTATCTAAATTCTTCCAGGTTTAAATATTCTGTGCACTGCATGTTATCTACAAGAGTAAAATGTAAACATATTTCAAATGACTATTTGCTGCTTCAAATAAAATGTTCTGTTTTTGAGTTGAATGCTCTACTTGAATATTATTATAAAGCAGTAGTATAAGCCTTGTTTTCATATAGAATAATGTAAGATTTAGGTTAAAATAAAATGGTAGAAAATTGATAAAGGTGCCAATAACAAACTTGTGTGTTATTTGGGGGCCTTTAACTAAATCATTTTAAGTACCTAAAAAGATTGCATGATAGAACATTCTGGATTAGAGTGGGTAAGAATAGGGGAAACAAAATAGGAGAGTTCAGGCTTAAATTTGGGGGTAGGGGGAATTATCCAGATAAAACAAGGGCTATTTAGCAAGACAAAGAGCAAGGCTCAGGGCAAAATAGACTAACATCTAGATGTTGTTTCATTTGTGAGATTTAAAATATTAGAGTTGGTAAAAAGAAATCTCAGTCATCTTCCCCCAGAGAATCAATCATTGCCTTTCATTCACCTGTTTTTTAAATCTAATTCTGTGATCACACTAAAATTATCTAATTGGGGTGGAGTCTGGGTTCCTTGAGAAAGCACAATTCAATGCCTTTCAAGCCTTACTCATAAAAAAAAGACCATTGGGAAAAAAGGAATACCATATTTTTAAAATATATTTTATACAGAGTCTCATCTAGCACTGATACCAGGGTCTCTGAATTGCTCTTATGGTCTTCTGGTGAGAGAGGGCCTCATGGTAATATATGGATTTCTGGCACAAACATCTCCCAGTGAGAAAGTCAGTATAAAGACCCAGTTTGTGTTTATTTACTTGGTACTTTAATGCAAAATTAGAATGGATATAGTTTGCTCTTAGAAGAGTTCTTACAGGGGCTCCCTGATCTGAGAAGTACAAAGAGGAATTAAAAAAGGGCCAAATTGCACATCTTCTTTATACAATCATGTCTCAGAGAATAACTTGCTTGTTAGCATGTCTTGGCCACAGTGAGCATAGGGCTACATATGTTTTTTCATGAATAAATATTTATAAATGTTCAGGTAGATACCCAGGGGAGGGGTTGCCAGGTAATGTGCTAAACTGTGTCCATAAATTTGAAGGATCTTCCATACTGTTCTCTGTAGTGACTGAACCAGTTCACATTTCAATGAGGGTTCTTGTTCTTCCACAAGCTCTTCAACACGTGTTACTGCTTGTATTGCTAATAACAGCCATTCTAACAGGTGTGAGGGGGTATCTCATGACAGTTTTCATTTGCGTTTCATCTTTTCAAATGTCTGTTAGCCATTTGTATGTATTCTTGGGAAAAGTGTATGTTCAGGTCCTCTGCCTGTTTTTTTATTTTTATTTGATTTGATTGTTTGTCTTTCTGTTATTTTTGAGTTGGATGAGTTCTTTATATATTTTGAATATTAACCCCTTATTGGAAGTGTTGTTTGCAAATATCTTCTCCCATTCAGTTGGTTGCCCTTTTGTTTTGTGATGGTTTATTTTACAGTGCAGGAGCTTTTTAGGTTGGAATAACCCCATTCATTTTTATTTGCTTTTAGTTCCCTTGTCTTTGAGGTCAAATTTATAAAATCTTCTTTAAGACTCAAGTTTAGTGCCTATATGTATATACAATGTAATACAATTTAGAAATAAGAAAAGATGAAATATTGTCATTCACCACTACATGGATGGACCTTGAGAATATCACATAAGCAAAATAAGTCACATGGAAAAGCAAAAAAAAATGACATGATTTCATTCCTATGTGGGATATAAAACTAAAAGCAACAAATGAACATCCAGAAAAACAAACAAACAAAAATTTACAGACACAGACAACAATATGGTAATAGCCATAGAGAAAGGAGATTGGGGAGGTGGTAAAGGTAAAGGGGAGCCAAATATATGCTGATGGAAGGAGATTTTACTTTGGATGGTTAACACACAGGGCAATCAATCTACAGATTATGTATTATAGAATTGTACAATTAAAACCTATATAATTTGCCTGGTCTGTGTGGCTCAGTGTTTGAGCATCAATTTATGAACCAGGAGGTCATGGTTCAATTCCCAGACAGGACACATGCCTAGATTACAAGCTCAGTGCCCAGTGAGGAGCACTCGGGAGGCAGCCAATCAATGATTCTCTCTCATCATTAATGTTTGTTTCTCTTTCTCTCTCTCTCCCTCTCTTTTCATCTCTGAAATCAGTAAAATAATATATTTAAAAAAAAAAAAACTATGTAATTTTATTAACTAATGTCACCCAAATAAATCTAATAAAAAGATCAAATTAAGTCTCCTTGACTGTTCCCCATTTTGCTCTACCAAGTGAGTATGTAAAAAATAGTACTTCATTCTGGGAGAAATTATTGAAATCTCCAATGCAACCCATGATTTTAAAGGTTATAAGGTTTGTGGTTCCCCGTTGTATTCCTTTTAATTCATCTGTTTTTCACCCTCCCCTCAAAAATGAAACACAGTAAACTTAGTCATGTGTTGAGTATTTCTAGCTACTTTGCCATATAAGCAATGTTTACTGAAAGAGATTTGTACAAACCCTCCTTTGGACTAGCCTTCCAGGTGATCAGTAAATTGGATTCAATTTAATTTAATTATACCCTTTCCAGTTTGGCAAAAGTAGTAATTTGTTCTCACAAGAATTGATAACTGGTCCAAGTATGCATTTGCCTTTTCTGCCTGAAATGTCTTTTCCAATAGCAGTGTCTCAGGGCTTACAATAAAATTACATTTACTGGCATAGAATGTCCTATAATATTGTCTCAGATCAAAGTACCTACCTATTTAATGGCAGAAAAGTGCCATGATTGGCACATGGTATAGATGACAATTCCTATCATATATAACACATCACTTGAAGCAACCTGATTTTAAGAGTGGTAGAGTGGCCTACTGAAGGCTCAGCTGAGTTGCCAGCTCAAGGTAATCACATTGAGAGATGGGGAAGCTATCTCAGAATTGTAGTAAATGCATCTAATCAAGTCCAGATACATATTGTTTTACTTCAACTAACATATTTTAGGAAAAACATGATAGAATAAGCCTCCTTCTCACTCACATTGACTTTTTTAAATATATGCTTTCTATCCTTGGTACTAAATGTTCTGATGGGTTAAATGCTCTGCTTTCTGTGCAGAGCCCTTCATCCAAGAATATAGTAAAGATTGCCCTAAATCTAAAGGAATGACATTTTCCCTTTCACTTTGAGAATTGAAAGCTGGTATGTTAGAAGGACACATGAGTTATGGTACTGGCATGGGTAGTATATTCATATGATGATGAAGAGATAGGTAGGGTGTTATACCAAAAGACCTACAAGCATGCCTAGAACTCAGGTTTCACTGTGAAACCCCTTGCTGTTTTCATGTTATATGATACTTTTTTTAAAAAAGTTATTTTATTTTTGTTCCATCACCATTTATAGCATAATGCTCTCTTCCACCTCCACCCACCCCTCTCTACCCACACAGTCATCCCACTGTTGTCCATATCCATAGGTTCTCTATTTTTTTCCTGTGATGCTCTTGAATATAAACTTAATGGAACCATTGCCTGACAAATATTGAGAAATACAAAGTCACAGACCCTTCTGGGATGAAAGTTTGGATCACTCTATTACTATACTAGGTGAAGAACTGACTGAACATGAGGGGACCCTGGAAAGTGTTGTGGGGTAGGAAGATAACAAAAATCATTCAATCTGTGAAATCAGTGATAGACTCAGAACCTCAAATAATACTTAGATCCATTGTGTGCGGAGCAACATAGGACTCTATAGGATGGGGTTTTCGGAGTGTGAAATAAATAGTTTTGAAGCTATCTGACCTGAGGTACAAGTTGATGGGCATACAGATAAGGATATGAGGTAAATGCAATGAGGAAACGCTGACCTTGAGCAAATGAAGTTGCAGAAACCACATGCTAGGAGGGGGATTGTATATGATCTTAGAGGTGAATTAGCATTAATAGGAAATAGGAAGAGTGGTGAGAGTGATTTAGCTAATTCTGTGGAACAGCAGCTTTCTCACTTGGGAAGACAATGGGTGCACTTGGGCTTAGTAGCTAATATTGACAAATACATTAAGCTCAAATATTAGACCTGTAACTTACAAATTTCAGCTTTCCATTGAAAGGAAAGTTAAGCTCTATAGGACATGTTTACAGGCTAACGGCAAAACATTACCAATGAAATTAAGAAATGTATTTAAAGGCAATTAAACTATTAAGTATGGAGGAGGATACATTCAAGATAATGTTCCCAGGTTTGGTATTACCCTTTGTGCAAACATTTGCTCATATGGGCAATAAAAGTTTAACAGACAAACAGCAGTAAGGCTAGGTTTCTGGGTGGATGAGGTAGATAAGCTAACCTCTACATTTCCTTTTTGCCCTCTGTTTCTAAAATTATCTAAAGGAAACTTATTTTATTAATCGGCAAGTCACAGAAAATAGCTTCAGAAATAGTCAACTATATTATCCTTAAGAAGGTCTTATTTTGTTAACTTCATCTTTCAAATATATTTCCATTTTTATTTATATTAGAAAATCAACCCACAAGCTGGTCAAAAGGGGACATTTTCTAAATTAATTATCTATAATAACAAAAGGGCAATATGCTAATTAGACCAGACAGGCGAACATCATTCCAGACATCCTTCCAGATGACCTTCCAGATGAAGTCGGGCTTAAAGGACCAAGGGACTTGCATGATTTTCATGCATCAGGCATCTAGTATATATTTACTGAATCCTATTATTAGGGCTTTATATACAAAAAAGTTAAAGAATCTGTGGCTACATTTTTTTAATCTCATTTTAACTGTATGAAAAAATAACTTCTTTTCACACCTTGAAAGGTCAACAGCACCAATTAATTTGCCCTGACATTAGAAATATGAATGTAATGACTATTCACATTTCAATTGAAAAAGTATAAGTAGCTAATCATATCTACATACTATATAAATCTTTCCTCCCAAAATGGAAAATGCATTATTGCATTATTTAACCAAAGAGAGCAATCTTAAATAACATTATTGTTTGGGTTAACAATAAATTAAAAACTATCTCTTCTTTTTTTAAAAGGCATAGAACATTTTTTAATATATCTACTTTAATGGATTTTAGAGAAGGGAGAGGGAGAGAAAGAAAAAAGCATCAATGATGAGAGAGAATCACTAATTGGCTGCCTCCTGTGTGTTACCTATTCAAGTTCCAGCTCACAAACCGGGCATGTGCTCTTGACCAAAATCAAATCTGTGACCCTTTAGTTCTCAGGCCAATGCCCAATCCATTGCACCAAACCAGCCAAAGCTCATGGGATCTGGCCTAAACAGGCAGTTGGACATTCCCTGAGGGGTCCCAGATTAGAGAGGGTGCAGGTTAGGCTGAGGGACACCCCCCCCGAGTATGAATTTCATGCACTGGACCTCTAATATATATATGTTTGGCAAAAATGTATTTAAGTAGGAGGCTATATATTACTTTAAACTAAATTAAATTATATGTCAAATGAAGAGAAGGTCTTAACTATAAACACATCGGTCACAGTGGGTCATCAATTTCTGAGGATTCCTTATTCACTTACCACAACCCAGTGCTTGTGGAGAAATGATTGACCTGAAGAGTATGCCAGACCAGACTGATTTCTAGTTGGTGAGGCTCATTGCTTTGTAAAATTGTGTAGCATTTATAGATACAGGAGTTTCCCACACAAATATCTGAGGCCTTTGACTGGCTGACCATGCTGTAATCAATACTTGGAATTTTGTCACTAAGAAAGAATGACAAAATAAGCTGTCATTTGAACTTCAGAGAACAAGATATGCCTTGTCCCAATACTCTTACCTCAGCCTTGGCTGAAATCATCACTAGCATAGAAAGTTAAGATTCAAATGATTTAAGAGCAAAACATATGAGAGACCAAGAACCTTATGCTTACATAAATATCTTCTTAAGTTCTTTGGTTTAAACGCTATAGTTATTTTTTTGTCTACAAAACATAAAAAATAAAGGAGAGAAACGTACAGATAATAGAATAGGTAAGATTATAAAAGGAATTCCAAATGATCTTTCAAGATATTAGAACATATGTATGATTTGATAAAGTATTTAAAATACAACCTATAAAATTTATAGTTTTTTTCTTTTAATCACAGAATCTAAAAGTGTTAGTAAACTGAACTATTAATTATATTATAATGCATTTTATTTCATATATTTTACATTTACTTTGTTTGCATTTACTTCATATTTATATGTATGCTTTTATTTTTATTTATATATTTGTATCATATTAATGTATTAGTTATATTTTAGATTTAATTTATAAAATGCATGAATAATTATTACGAATTAAAATATGACTGAAAATGAAGATGCATTTGCCGAAACTGGTTTGGCTCAGTGGATAGAGCGTCGGCCTGCGGACTGAAGGGTCCCGGGTTTGATTCTAGTCAAGGGCATGTACCTTGGTTGTGGGCACATCCCCAGTAGGGAGTGTGCAAGAGGCAGCTGGTTGATGACTCTCTCTCATCGATGTTTCCAACTCTCTATCTCTCTCTCTTCCTCTCTGTAAAAAACAATAAAATAGCCGGAACCAGTTTGGCTCAGTGGATAGAGCATCAGCCTGCGGACTGAAGGATCCCATGTTTGATTCCGGTCAAGGGCATGTACCTTGTTGCGGGCACATCCCCAGTAGGGGGTGTGCAAGAAGCAGCTGGTCGATGATTCTCTGTCATCAATGTTTCTAGCTCTCTATCCCTCTCTCTTCCTCTCTGTAAAAAATCAATAAAATTTAAAAAAACAATAAAATATATATATTTTTTAAAAAAAGATGCATTTACACACTCAAAAAGTTAGTACCTCTCTATCGTAGTTAGAAACTCTGTATATGGTTCCTTTAAAATGTTATCTAGGCTCCTCACTTTAGAATTATCTTATACTAGATATACACATAACTCCACTCTCTTACTTACTTCACATTTATCAAATATCACTACCTCTGAGGCATGGTCTTTATTGACTAAAAATTTGTTCCTTCCACCTGACAATGCCTATTCCAAACCTGTTTTCTTTTTCCTCCTTGGTGCTTGTAACTTCACAGTGTACTATACATATTAATTATTCTTCTTGTGTATTAGTTCTTTCCTGCAATAAAATGTAATCTTTATGGGGTCATGTATTTTTGTAAGATTTGTTCAAACTCTGGCACTTGAAAGATTGCTTGGCACAGGTGGTTAAGTAAATGTTTGTGGAACAAAAAAGAGAATGTATCAGAAGACCTATGAAGCTAATATAACTTGAAATATAATGTGACCTTGAAGAAAAACAATATGGAAGGATTATGTAGAATAATAACAGCTTCCAAAAATGAAATACCAAAGCTGGAAATGTGGGTTGAAATGTCAAATAATTGTTTTGTTAAGGAAACCAAGAGAGGAATATATTTTATGAAGGTAGTGGTCAATAGTTTCAAGAGGTAAAAGTGGTCAAGAAAGAGGATGAATGGATTTCCAAAAAATCACAGTGAAAGATGTTGGATGAATGTAGGTGAAAAATCTGATCGATTTAGGCTTGTGAATAAGTAAGAGACAAAAAAGTGGAGACTTGGATTCAACAACCTCATCAGGTATGTTTCATTGCAAATGGTGGTACAAAAAGTAGCTTCAGAAGAATAAGTGTTTGAATATGATATTTATTTTATACAAATAGGACCAATGTATTAATATTTAAAAGCAAAAGGGAATCCTGCGGGGGCCTGCTGTGACGGGATCTCCCTTCTTCATGTCCCGCACGGAAAGAGAGATGAACGAACCGGTTCTAAGGGGAGGCGGCCAGGGATTGAGAAATATTAGAAATAAAGAGAGAAGACACAGAGAAAGATTTTAAGCTGGGAGCCGGGAGGGCCTCTGACCTCCTCTGCTGGAGAGGCAG
The DNA here is from genome assembly GCA_963924515.1 of Vespertilio murinus. Taxonomy (NCBI): domain Eukaryota; kingdom Metazoa; phylum Chordata; class Mammalia; order Chiroptera; family Vespertilionidae; genus Vespertilio; species Vespertilio murinus. Next base: position 133,256,618 of record OZ004708.1, on the reverse strand, counting down.
ACTGACGAGTCCTGAGCCACGCAGCACATCTATTTATACTCCGATCTAACAAAGGGGTTTCACAGAAAAACAAGGAGCCTGGGAGGGCTCAGGGCCCACCAACTCCTTCCTGCCTGACAAACACAAGCAGGAACTAAGAACATCTCCGCACTTCCAGGGCAGGAGTGTAACTGACATGATTCTGTCAATATCCTAGCTCAGTCAGTAATCATGTCCAGGTCTCTTCCCATTTGGCCCTCTACATCTCACCCTTTCTTTTTTTAAAAAAATTTAAACATTAAGAATAAAACTTAATTTGAAACAATTGCAAATTATGCCAATGTAAAACTACATACATGTTATCATTTTCAAAACTTGAATGTCAAGAGCAAAACTCTGGCTATTAATTAATAACAAAACAATGCCAATGCAAAACAACAATATCAGAAATCAGAACTATGGACATATTAACATTTTTCGCTACCAAATGAAAGAAAGTCTCTTTTGCTGCAGAGTCCTTGGACTTGGCTGTGAAAGACTTTGCAGAAGACTGGAAGCTAGTAGATGCTAGTATGAGCAAGTACATGGTTGAAGAAGTAGCTTCCACTTCAGTCTTTTAACTTCTTCAGATGACTCCATGTTGGCACTATAGATCCTTGCATAACTTTCAGTTTTTCTCCTTCCGCTTTGCTGTCAATGGCAACTCTCAGGTCTTCCTTGCCCTTGGTCCTGGGCAACCTGCAGCAATGCACAGGTGCTGACTGCTACAATGGCAAGGCATCTTTATTATCTTATTAGTGGACTATTTCTCCTCTGTTCTTGTGAGCTCCTACTTATTCTGTGGCCAGAACAGCCTCATCAGGTCCTCTCTGGGATCCGTTGTTGCAGGAATCCATAACGTCTTGGAGTTTCCTGGAAATGTAAACATATTCTCGACCAAAGATTAATAATGGAATCTTTTCTATAAATTAGACGTGGGATCCTTTTGATTTTTGTCCAAATGATTTTCCTTTGGCTATTTTGATACCATAAGATTTTTCATAGGTGCCTTGTTATCAGCATTATAAATGAAAATTAATTTTCCAAAGTAAAAATTTTTGTCTAGATGTAAATTACTCACAGAATATTTTCCCTTACATGGTATTATTCCACTATACCCCCCTTTTTATTTTATTTAATTATTAGGAGGCTTTCGGAAAAATTTTTATAATGCAGTTTTGATAACTTTTAATTTTTGTATAAAAATATGACTGCTTTAGGGTTAATTGCATGTTAAGCAATTTTACCATGAAATGAACTATCAATAGAAATTTTAGTTAATACTTTAGGAACAGCTTTTTGTATAATGAAAAATTTTTTTGAATATTCACTTATTTTATTTAGCCAATTTAAATTAATCTGAAAACTTGATTCTTTTACTGTCAAATTTAAATCTTAATGGGAAGGATTATTTGAATCCTTGAGAAAAGCCCTGAGCATTCCTGGATTTAGGATAGCTTTAGATATAAGGCAGCTGTTGCCTGCCACTTCTCTGTTGCCTGGGTCTCAATATGAGCTGGACCAAGTCTCTTGTTTGTAGCTGGGCCACATCTCTGTTTGTTGCCTGGGTCCCGACCTGAGATGGGCATGGGAAGCACAAAGCAGCCATGGGGCAGGAGACCTCCCTCAGAAGGGGCGAGTGTTTAAGCCCCTGAAATGTTGGGGGGGTGAGGATCTGTGCCCCACCTCTGTTGACCCCCAAGTTCCTTCCCGATGGCCCCTATGCGACTGTGCCTGTCTTAGGTTGTTCCTCCCTTGAGGAATCTTACCCGTCATTGGCTAACCAGCCATCCTCCGGGGCCAAGCAGGGTGATGTGAGGTTCAGTTCTGTCTCCTTGGTAGTCTATGCCCCTATGGCCTTCATGCCCAGTACGTGCCTTGGGATCCCCTCACCTGCTGGCGGGGTCCTGGCATTGATCACATACCTTGGGGAACCCAGGTTTCTTCTCCATGGAGGGTCCAGCTTATGCCCTTGGGCAAGAGACAGATTCATGGTACCAGCCACCACTAGGCTTCAACCTCAGCATAAATTTGAAAACTCAAGCAACAGTAATATTTGAATTGTGAGAAGTAGGTCCCTCTTTGGCAAAAAGAGCAAAAAGGGCCAATATAGAATGCTTAAGTGCCTTCCCAAGGGGCCTTCCACACAGTGGAAGGGATTAAATCCTTTCATGTGCTTTTTAAATTGTTGCCAAACATTCAAAGAATTAGTTTGCAAGCTTGTTTGGTATATGCTGTTTATGAAATATCAAAATTATGACATTGTAGAATAATATCATGTAAGGATATTCTTTGTTTTAGCCATGGTAATTCACAATTGCAAACTGGAAGAAATATTTAGTTACTTCGTTTTGCCCTTCTAAAAAGGCCAAAACCTTCATAAAATTTGAAATATATGTATATATGTAACATACATATATTAATTTTTATTTGATAAAGCAGTGACTAGCTGTTTCTGGTCTTTATTAGAATTATTTATAAAAATTACTGGCTTTTCATTTAACTGAAAATCTCAATTATAATTTGATAATCTAATTTATTTAAGTAATCAAAGTAGGTATCTTCATTTTAAAAATAAAGCAAATTTACTTCTGAATTCACAAGCCACAAATGTTGCCCTGCCTCTAGCTTAATTAAAAGTGCAGGTGGCTACATAAAGTTAGGATTCAGTTACTTATAAAACATTGACTTCTCATGTAACTTAATTTATATGGCATCGATTATTGCAAAAGCTAATTTTTAAAGTAACTTAAGTAGGTATCTTTAATTTTTAAAAAAAGGCAAAAGAAACTTATTCAGTAAAACTTATAGGTTTGATACTTTTTGGTCTGATCCAAAAGCATAAAGTGTCCCCCCTACAGCCAATTCAAAACTGCAGGCTGCATGAGGCATTTTGTCTTTCTTGAAATTCTACTGCTGTTAAAATTTTGGCTATATTTAATAAATATATTATTTTTGATTTTCTTACAGGCAAAAACCTTCATAACATTTAATATACAGTATATAATTTATTTGATAAAGCTTTCCATATGATTTCAAGTATCAATCTGTTTAATTCAAAAATATTTATTTTAAGAGAGAACAGACTTTTGTATATTTCGGGGCCCGTGAAACATGCAAAAGTTATTCTTAAAAAAACCTTGAAATACTCTTGGAAAGATCAAATATATAATTTATAATATTTTTATATATATAATTTAAAGATTATGTACATTTAATTTGAATCAATGAATTAATCCTCTTTCTTTTAAATCAGACCAAACAAGTAACATATTTTGAATTCCTAATTATATAAAACATATTTTAACTATATAATTTCTCCCTATGTAATTTGCACTTTGAACTTTTAAAGCTGACAAGCCAAATATATTTTGCATGTTCTAGATTAATAACACTTTATATTTCTAAAAAATACAAGGCATAATCAATTAAGTGCTTCAATTCTGTCCTTTAGATTTTTTATGAGGAAAATTTAAACTTTACTTTTTTATTTATATAATTAAGCCAACTTCCAAAAAATTTTTTGCCACAGGAGTTTGGAGGAAGTTTGTAGCCATTCAATGCAAATTACCACCTTCTTTAGCTTACTGGGAGAGTGGTTAGAGTAATTAAGGTTGCTGACCAGACTTCCTGGCTTCCTGTCAACATCTTTCTGTTAGTGAAACTGATTTGTTTCAGGTATCATGGCAAAAAAAAAATACACTTTAAACTTAGAACTTTAAAATTTTCAGGTAGCATTTCTCAAATCAATAATACTTTTACATTTTAAAAGACACATTTCAAATGAAATATAAGGCATCTTTAATTAATAGACTAACTTCAGTTCTCTAGACTTCATGCAAAGCATACTTATAACAATTCAATACATTTCAGCCAATAGGCCTGACCCATTCTCTAAATTTCAAAACTGTCACAATTTTCCTGTTGGCAAAGTCAAGAGATAAACTCTCAGCCATTCATCTGTAAACTTGCTACTTTCTGGTGTTTACTTGCCTCTTGACAGAAATCTTAAGTGCTGCTTTAAATGCCTTGGGAAACTAGCCTGTATTCATCTCCACCACCTATAAGGCTAAAAGGTCTGGGGTTTTTATTCTGTGCCCAGCAAAAAGTTAAGCCCAGTTCAAAAACTATGCGCACTTGTTTTTGAAACTGGCCTTTCCCCTTTACATGTGCACAGAAATCCCCGATGCATAAAAGCTTTGTCATTAGTTGGAAAAAAAGATGGTGAATATGAGGCATCTTGAAGTGGCTTTTTTGGCGTCGTTTATCTATTTTTTAAAATTTTTATTACTTTTTCAATTTTTATTTATTTTTAAGGAAAGAAAAGGATTTTAAGATAAAGAATTATTGGCAGTTGCTAAGAAATTCCTTTAATCTTTTTTACTTGGTTACAACTAGTTTACATGTGGAGGTGGTGGAAGTGCAGATGGTATTCTTAAAGATTTGCATCCTTCCACTCCAGGCTGTAAGGTCATGGCTGCACCCCACTTAAACATTCTTAAACTCTCCTGTGTTGAATCAAAAATTAAAATAGGAATAGGAATTTTCTCTGAACTTTCTGAGTATTGGTCACACAACTGCTTTCTAACCTTTTTCTGGTTTTCATCAACAAACCTTAAGAAAGAAATCAAGAATCTGACTACACTTAACAGAACCTCTTTGAGCCATGAGCATAGTTTAAAGCGTTTAGAAAGATTACCCATGTTTTACTCCCAGCTAATTCAATTTCGCAACAATACACTCCCTCTACCTTACCATTCCTTAAGTCTGTGGCGCGCGCAATTCTAGGGAGCGATCCCTTGCCTTACCTCTTGTTGCCTCTTTCAGCCCATACCCCACGTCGGGCACCAGAATGCGGGGGCCTGCTGTGGCGGGATCTCCCTTCTTCATGTCCCGCACGGAAAGAGAGATGAACGAACCGGTTCTAAGGGGAGGCGGCCAGGGATTGAGAAATATTAGAAATAAAGAGAGAAGACACAGAGAAAGATTTTAAGCTGGGAGCCGGGAGGGCCTCTGACCTCCTCTGCTGGAGAGGCAGACTGACGAGTCCTGAGCCACGCAGCACATCTATTTATACTCCGATCTAACAAGGGGGTTTCACAGAAAAACAAGGAGCCTGGGAGGGCTCAGGGCCCACCCACTCCTTCCTGCCTGACAAACACAAGCAGGAACTAAGAACATCTCCGCACTTCCAGGGCAGGAGTGTAACTGACATGATTCTGTCAATATCCTAGCTCAGTCAGTAATCATGTCCAGGTCTCTTCCCATTTGGCCCTCTACAGAATCCCAATTAGATAGCTGAGATTTATCAAAAGGAAAAAGTATATATTCTTTGAGGTATAACAGTAGATAGTATCATAAACTCTGCTCCTTACTTATCCAATATATATTCTTCTGCAAAGATTATCAATTATTCATCAAGATGATATCCCCAGTTAAATATGCTCATTTCCCAAGATTGAATTGCTTTTAGGGATGATCTTGTTATACATTTTAACGTATAACAATATGAAAATAAAACAAAAACAAAAAAGAATACCATGCCTAGGGTCTTATTTTGTTGATCAATTCATTTTGTTCACTAGATTCCACAAATAAGTGAGATGAAGGCATGGAAAAGACTGACATATCTGATGGAGGGGGAATGAGAAGAGATAAGCCAAAGAACCTATCCTATATAATAAAGATGGAATATGCAAATTGACCATCACTCCAATATACAAGATGGTCACCCCCTTGTGGTCAAAGATGGCCATCCCAATGTGGACACAAAGATAGTCGCCACAAGATTACTGGCACGGGAGGGTAGTTGTAGGCTATCAGGCTGGCAGGGGAGTGGTTATGGGGTGATCAGAGTGGCAGGCAGAAGCGGTTAGGTGCAATCGGGCAGTTTGACAGGTGAGTGGGTAGGAGCCAGCAGTCCTGAATTGTGAGAGAGATGTCCAACTGCCCTCTCTTGCAGGCCTGATAGCCCCAGCTGCTCTCCCTGCTGACCTGTTCACCCCCACTGCCCTCCCCTGCCAGCCTGATTGCCCACAACTGCCCTCCCCTGCTGGCCATCTTGTGGTAGTCATCTTGTGGCAGACATGTTGTGACAACGTAGGGGTGGCCATCTTGTGTTACACGATGATATGAGGGCCACCTAGGCTTTTATTAGTATAGATGGAGTTTGTTCTTTGTGGGGTGGCACTTTCATGAGGTAAAGCAGAAAAGTATTTTGGGTGGAGTGAATTGAAAAATCAGAGTCAAGGGAAAGAAAATACAAATGATAAAGTGAATGATGTTGTGTAAAGTGATAATTGGGAAATGATAGTCTTCTATTCATACTTCTAGTGTTTCAATCAAAATGATAAGTTTTGAATGTGATACAATTATAGATGACATTTCTTCCCATTGATGCTCTTATTTTTCTCTTGTATTTGGCAGGTTGCTGTTTTGTTTTTTTCCTTCAAAGAAAATAACTTAATATCTAATTAATTTACCATTGCTTTCCAGTTGTCAGTATCTCTGGTTTGCCTCAGGGTATAGTCACCAGAGACTGCAAACAAGCAAACTCCTACAGTACAAAGTCTCCAGACATAGTTTCTGTTAGCTCTTATTGGATAACCCACTCACCTGTAGAAGAGGGAAGGAATAAATATTTGTTACTTATTGCCTTTGTATACAATGCTATGCTGGTCACTGAAGAAAATACAAATGTAGATAATGTGAATATTCACCTCAAGAAGCTCACATGCATATTGGGAGCATGAGGCTTGTTATCATGTTAAAATAAATTATACAGAGAGATGCCAACAAACTGGTCATATTGTCAAGGGCCATAACTTAATACACTGTGTTTGTGACAGGCATCGTAAGTTATTTGTTAACAAGTCTTTATTTTTATTGATAATTTTTGTATTTGTTCTGAAAAAAATCTAGATGTATAAAGATATTTAATTTAAACAAACTACTTTAAAAACATGTGAAAATTAATACTGCCCACAATTCAGGAAAAGTTAGAATTGGTCTACATATGAGAGAAAGGTCATTGACTTTCTTCTAAATTACTTTCCAAAATATGGACTACTTCCTGATTCTTTCCCTTTTTCTGCTGATATTCACATTAGATTCAAAGGAGACATTTTAAATAAAGTCAGTAAAGTTTAACTGTCATTTTTCATATTTTAATATGATAGTCCTATTAATAGCTATAAGACACTACACATTTACTTTTCAGAACATTCCTGTGATGTAAGTATTCATATCACTCCTATTTCACAAATGCAGTCTTTAAATTGCTAAAGATTGTAAATTATTTTTAAAACATAATTTTATTAACACTATCATTAGGCAGTCTTTATTACAGAATAAAAGAAAAGAATTAGAGCTTTGTAATTATGTCTCATATCAGTTTCTATTTGTGTTGCTCTAAAAACAATGTGCTATTTGTTTTTGTGCATTTTAATTTATTTTCCTTCTATTTCTCATGAAGTCACTTCATCTTAATTTTTTTTACCTGTATCCTTTAATAGTTTCCTTTATCAATATAATATTTCTCCCTGTTACTTTAATTTTCCTATATGACTTTCCCTCCGCTGTTCTTCCTCCCCTGCTCCCCCCCCCCCCCCGCCCCAAATTACTACCAATAATTGTATTGTTTCTTTTTGGTCCAAAAAGAAACATTCTCTTTTCTCCATCAGAGTGCTCATGAACTCACTTTCTAAAATTAAATAAATAAATAAATAAATAAATAAAATAATATTCCTACTCAATTCTCCAAGCTACTAATGTTCATTAGAAAGCATGGTGAAAAGAGAATGAAAATAGAATTTAGCTATTCCTGTTAGTGTTTGTTGTTGTTTGTTTGTTTGTTTTGTTTATAAATTGAAAGGTACAATATCACTTATTTTATTTAAAAAGCTCTTGTATTAAATGTAGTAGGTCTACCTTGCCAGTAACTTACCATGTTTATTCAGTGTATTTCAGCAAGTGCTTATTAAAGACTAAACATAAGAAAGTTTTAGGGCTAGGTACTAAGGAAGAAAAATGTGAATGAAACACAGTCAGTCTCTTTCACATCTTCATAGCTTATATGAAGGCTCATATCTATGCAAGAAATCATAGCCCAAGACAGACAGTGATTGATGGCATAGCAAAATAAAAATATAGCTTTCAATTTGCACAGAGAGGTGCAGAATTACTTATGATGAAGTGGTCTGTTAGCAAATGAATTTGGTATCCATAAAAGATAAAAACTCCAGTGACATAAAGAAGGAAAAGAAGGATAAAGAGGAGAGGGGTAGAAAGAAGGCAGAAGAGTAGTAGAAAAATGGCATATGGAAGAAAATGGTGATAAAACTCAAACAGAGAAAAGAGAGCTATGGCAATACAGGAAGCAGTAAATAAAATCAGCAAATTAATAGTCATGAGAGAACATCTCACTTTCAAACCCATGGGAAGTAATTGTGACTGAACCACAAGGGTTATATAGTACAATTTTTCAGATCAACTGGGAAATATCTTAATTGTCCTCTGGCATTTGACAGTTTTCTACATGGTTGCCAAAATCAAGCAACCCATTGTTAAGAATACAATATGGAAAGACAATTCTAAATATTTTTTTTTGTGATCCTTTAGGCTGATCCATGCATCTTTATCTAATAATAGAGGCCTGTTGCATGAAATTCATGCAAGAGTAGGCCTTCCTTCCCTGGCTGCTGGCACCGGCTTCCCTCTGGATCCGGGACCCAGGCTTCCCTCATAGCCCCAGCTTTCTTTGGAAGGACAGAAGGACATATGGAAGGATACCCAGTCTAATTAGGATATTATGCTTTTATTATTATAGGTTGTATAGTGTGTTTATTTTTGACATATATCAAGTTATTTTGACCTAAGAGAACATCATTATGGTATAAAAATTAAGAATAAAGTGCCATGATTCATATATATTTCTCTCACTATCTAAAAAACAAAATACTTATAAATAATGGTTATTTCATTTAATATTTAAAAGGTTATTGCTTTCTTTAGTAGATAAAAAGAGACACATTTAATGCATTCCATTAGATACCTCATTATTCCTCCACTTAGTGCTGTTTTTATTAGATTAGGTATGCTAATTTATACAATTAACCTTATATAATAGGTGTAAAGACCTTGTCTAACAGGGCAGTATATTAGTTCATTGATGGAATAAATGAAGACATTTCAAATCTGAAGCAATTTCTTAGGAAACTCATTATTATTACAATATACACTTTTCTTTTGGTTCTCCTTATTTCTCCCTACCAGCATTTAAAGTTATTATTTAAAGGAAATAAATCCTAACAGTGTTGTTCAGAATCTCCCAAAGCAATTTAATTTCTGTCTGGTTAGGTGCATAGTTCATATTATTCGAGAAGAGCAGGTAATGGAAAATCATTATTTAAGGTAAAAACTGGTTTATTTCTTTCTTAATTAGAGCAAAAAAAAAAAATTCAATCAAATAAGCTTCCAGGAAAAGAAAGACAATAATTACAACAGTAAAGCAGAATATATTTCTGTATGAAAATTAAGGCACCATATGCAATTTTTGTGCTTCATTGCCCAACAGATGCTGATGGGGAGAAAAATGGCTAGAGAAATGCATTACCTGGGTAATAGGTTCTGAAGACACCGGCCTGGTGAAAGACTGACTACTGGATCAATCAACTCAGCACAATAAAAGTACCGTGTTCTAAAAGAAAGCCCAGATAATAAACATGGGCAAACTAAAATATAATTTACTATTTCAGTCACAGATTTCTGTCAGATAATACCATAGATACTTGAGACTCTGCATATGCTGAAAAGAACTCATTATCTCCTTTAAAAACAACAACAAATAAAACAAACAAACAAACAAAAACAGCAATCATTTCTATTGTACTACTTCCTCCCAAGAGAGTTGCTGTTCAGAGAGAATGTTAGCCTGGGAACTTTGGAGTCATTGTCAAGTTTTCCCTCTGGCTTATTCCTCATATTCAGCTATTATGTTATATTATGCTATGCTGTGCTGTGTTATATATGTCATGTCATGTTGTTTGTGGTATTGTTTCTATTCTACCATATCCTGTTTTAGTCTATCTATTTCAAATAAAAACATTAAAAGATCATGTCTTCTTTCTCACTTTCATGGTTCTATTTCTAATGTATCTTAAAATTTAATTACACATTACAACATGGCTTAAAACTATCTTCATGCCCAACCTATCCTAATCTCTGCTTCCTGAAATGCCTCTTAACACAAATTTCATTGTTTTACTCCTTTGTTCAAAATGAGTAAATATTTCCACTTCACGTAAGAACAGAAATTCCTTTGTAGGGCTTTCAAATATTTTGCAAACACAACCAACTACCTTTCTGAACCCAACTATTTTAATGAGCTCATTCAAACCTTTCAAAACCCAACCCCGAAGCCATGGTGTATCATTTTTCTCTTGAAAATGCCAGTTTCTGTCAGACCTCGTTGTCTGTTCATGTGTTTTGCCTGCCTAACTTATGTTATTCTTTCTTTAGGAATATCCAGTGTCTTATATGCAGAATTGATTCCTACAAGCAGACATTGCTCATGCCTCCCAAAATCCATGATTGCTTTCAGGGTTTCAGTGGAAATATGGCTTTCCTACTTTAAACTACCTTTCAAAGATTTCTTTGATGCTTAGTGTAGCTGTAGCATGTGAACATTTTTCTGTTCACATACTGGCTACCAGTATGTGAACAGAAAAAAAAAATGTACACAATTTCAGTGCCATATTTTTTATAAGAGAAGTCCATACTCTGTATCCTGGTATCCCTTCCAACAGTAGTAGACAAACATGTAATGGCAGAAAGCTAGTTTTAACAATGTGAAATAAGGCACCACTTTGAGGGAAGGCAGAACAAGGCAGAAGGAATCTGGATTGTGCTGTCGCTGTTAGCTTGGGTAGCTAGATAAAGGAAGGAAGCAAAGGAAATGAGACATTGTTGATCCTAATGGGCTGAGGAGCATGAGCCTGCCCCTTGCCCCTCCAAGGATTAATACTCCTCCTTCCCCGCCTCCCAGTCCCGGATTGTAGGGAGGCAGCAGAGGGAGGTAAGTAGGTGCACAATGAAAATCAAAATGGCACAGGGGGCTGTGCTTGACCATAGCAGCCTGTCAGTCTAACCTGGGAAAGGGATCATTGGCTAGTGGGTGGACTTAGCAGGAGCTCATGAAAGCTTTGGAAGCTGATTGGTTGTTTTAAAAAGCTCCTGCTCCTGACCTCAGGGAAACAAAGCTTTTTTTGTCGCATCCCGTAATGCACTACCTGTTGTGTTGTCTCTCACCTGGGAACGTGTGACCATTCAGGTTTAGCCATCATTGGGAGCTCAAGGCAAATTGCCCGTCTCCAAAGTTCTAAGTTTCCAAAGGAAACAGAAACTCTGGAAACTGGCCTTTGTTTTGGCCTTAGTGCAGACAAGGTTGCACCTTTCCCACAGCAGGATGCTGAGGTGGGACATCGGAAACCCAGGGGCTGCCTTTTGGAATAAATCTCACCATACCACAATCCCCTGCTATGGGTTCTTGGATTTCTGGCAATCCCGCAGGACACAATTTCCACCATCAATATTGCTGCTTGTACTGACCCGAGTATAGCTCTGGACAATTTGGTAATCTTTATAGTTATGTGAAAGGAAAAAAATAATTAACCTTATTGAGGACACTTTGAGATTTATTTGTTTTACCAGATGAGTGATTCCCAAAGTTTATTTTTCCTTTATTTAAGAGGTAGTGGTAAATTTTAAACACTTAAACAGAAAAACCTTACCTTATTCATTGATTTTTTTTTAAAAAAATGGTGATTCTAGGTCTTAGTGTGAAATATTTTAGCATTTTCTGATTGCTGCAAAACAAATTGTCCAAAAATTAGAATATTACAACACATAATATTTATGAGGCAGGAATAAGCAAGTGATTTACCTGAGTCCTCAGCCTCAGGAACTCTCATGAGACTGTCATCAAAGTGTCGTCTGGAATGCAGCCATATCATTATTTGGTATTGGTATACTCCGGGATCCTCTCAATATTTGATATTGATAAGACCCAAGATCCACCAGAGCTCAATTGGTTGTGGGCAGCATTCAATTTCTTAGGCTCTGGGCGTGGGAGCTTCCTTGCTGGCTGGTTGGCAGAGGCTGTCCTCAATTCCTCTCCTAAGGCAGCTTACAATATGGCAGCTGGCTTCATCAATTTGAGCAAGTAGGAGCTAACAAGAGAGAGAACGTGAACAAGACAGAAGTCACAATGATTTATAACCTAATCTTGGAAGAACATTCCATCACATTGGAGCAGCAATTTTCAATGTTTTTCATCTCATGACACACATAAACTAATTATTAAAGTTCTGCAGCACACCAAAAAGATGTATTAAAGTTTTTGCTGATCTGACAAAAAAATTGGAATAATTTTGATTCATTCACACCGGATAGCTATTGTTGTGTTGGCTGTTGTCATTTTTTTTTTTAATTTGATAATCTAATGAAAAAAGAGATCAATGCCCCTGGCTGTCACTTTATTTATTTCACTTTCTTTATGAACAAACTTCCGGATAAAGCAATACAAATCATCCATGTCCATGTTCTCAACTTTTACTCACTCTTTAATCCACTGCAGTCTACCTCTTACTTGTATCGGACCACTGAAAATCATCTTACCAACAATATCTGTTTTATTACTGTTCCAAGAGTACAGGTTATGGATCTGATGTTTCCTTGCTCTTTCATCAGGACTTACTTCATTTAATCACTGGTTAGTTTTGAATTACTCTTCCTCATACCATCTTGTTTTCCTTCCTAATTTTTGTTTTCATGTACCAGGTACTTCTTCTGCTCTGACCTAGTTTATTAAATATATTGCTTCAGCTTATATTTCACTGGTGAAAGCAAAACAGATAGCCACACCTATCTTCAAGGGAGTGAGAATGATGTACTTAAATCATGGAGTATCTACAACACGAATCTGTTAATAATATATCTGACTCAATAGGCTATCAATTGTAAGTTTGAATTTTAATATTCAAGTGTTTTTAAGAATCTTCAACTTGCTCTCTACTTGTCAGCCTGATCTCACTTGCTGACTGAGTCTAAAATAACTTAATTACTTTTTAGACTATTGAATGCAAATATGACTGGCCCTTTTCATGTTCCACTAAACATATGCCTGAAAAATGTATTAACAACAACAAATAAGCTTTCCATGAAAAATATAGCCCCTGATTTCTTATTACCAACTTTGATGCAAAATCTTTTGGCTACATAGAAAAATTCTAGCATGATTTTCTTTCTTGGATGAGCCTAGAGGTAAACCATCAGGATAACAGATACTTTCTGATGCTATTAGTCACATTACTTCATTCTCTCAGACTCAATATTTTCTCTAAGTACATATTTCAAAGAAAAGTATATATATATATATATATATATATATATATATATATATATATACACTTTTATACATATGTATTCATAATGATGTGGGTTGTATGGACAAAACAATTTGAAAGCAAATTAAATGCTCAGAAGCTGAACTATAGCTACATAAATATCCACTTACCAAATTAATGGAATATTTTTTAGCCATAGAGTGACCATTGTGAATACAGGTAGGACAAAAGTATGCTTATAGTTGTGAGTATGAGAAACACAGAATTTCTTGTTGTTTTTTTTTTTTTTAATATGAAATGCTTGATGAATTTGCATGTCATCCTTGCTCAGGGGTCATTCTAACCTCTGTATTGTTCCAATTTTAACATATATATGCTATTGAACTGAGCACCAGAGTTCAGTTTTGTATTCTTATTTATTAATAATATATTATCTTCCATATGAACAACTGCAAACCTAGTTTGCCCCCACACTGTATATATATGAACATAAGTAATTATTTTAATATGTTAAGTAAAAGAGCTGAATTAAATAATACACGCCGAAACCGGTTTGGCTCAGTGGTAGAGCGTCGGTCTGCAGACTGAAGGGTCCCGGGTTCTATTCCGGTCAAGGGCATGTACATTGGTTGCGGGCACATCCCTGGTGGGGAGTGTGCAAGAAGCAGCTGGTCGGTGTTTCTCTCTCATCGATATTTCTATCTCACTTTCTCTCTCCCTTCATCTCTGTGAAATATCAATAAAAAATATATTTTAAAAAAATTAAATAAATAAATAAATAATGCACTCCACTGATTAAAACAGGAAGGTGTATAGAAATTTTCCATAACATGAGTGCTGTTAATACCTTACAGTTCTGTATATTTTTACATATTGAATTACCATTGCAATTGCTATATTGTGCATTAAGATTAAAAATAGAAATATAATAAATACTAGGTATTAGGAAGGCTGATATTAGAATAAAGCTGAAGTTCTGTCCATGGTAACTCCTTTCCTGTGACTATGTTTGTTCATGATTAAGACCTCAAAGAGGGCATAAGTAGTCAAGGAAATGATTTATAAAAAGTTACCAAAACAATGAAGGTAAAAAGATTTTATTGTCAGGAAAAATTAGAGTTTATGATGTTAATATTTTCTGTTTAGAGCCTTCAGATATGGAGATACAGATGGCAAAATGAGGTCATAAGCAATACCAATATCAAATTTCCAGCATAGGCCTGGTTATTGATTTTATCCTGGTAGTTAATTATTTAATAAAAACAGTAAGAACATGATCCATAGAGAGAGAAAAAAAACACACATTCTGTGGAATATGTAGCAACATTATCCCTGTAGAAGGTGCCTGTATAATTTAGTTATTTAACAAGATAATGCAAATAAATCCTAATTAGTGTTGACAGTTTTGAATAAGTAAATGAAAAGACATGGAGGAAATGGTAAGGTAACCTGAAGGTAGCAATTTCATAAAACATCTGTCACCGTTTGGGCAAATGGGACAAAGAAAGTGGTTTGGAACATTAAAATGAACAAGCTCGGAGAAAGGTTCCTACAAACTGGAACTGGAAGCTCTGAGGAGAGAGAGGGTCCTTTGGATCTCCGAGCTGGCAGAGAGCCAGACCTCTGAAGCTGAGGGGCCAGGCCAACGCGCCTGCGTGTCTGAGGAGGAACAGTGATGCTGCGTCTGTGACTATTGTTAAAAAGCTGCCAACTACCTTCAACTGCTGCTATCAGAAGTAACTGCCGCTGCTGTGGTGAAGAAGCAAGGTTGCTCAGGGAAAGGAGGCAAATAGAAAACGAGGCCTCCTCCCATCCCCAGCTTCTCAGTCTCTCTCAAGTGTCCATTGTTGTTGGAGCCTGAATAGGATGGCAGGATGGCAAAACAAAAATGTGCCGTGCAGAGTCCCACACCCAGCATGAAGGAACAACTTACCGCGGGACAGAAACGTGTTAACTGGTATCACAGGCGTTACCAAGAGTCAATGACCAGGGTATGCGTACATGGAGTTGTTAAAGGAGTCACGTGCATATTCAAATTCCATAAACATGAATACACATTGATTAAATAAAAAGTGAATCACTAGTTTCCTCACATATAATTAAGTTTAATATGCTAGAGGCCCAATGCATGAAATCCATGCAAGAGCAGGCCTTTACAACAGCTATGACTGCCAGGATCAATCCCTCACAACTGTGGTGGCTGGCTGATCCCACCGCTGCAGCCCTGGCTTGTCTGGAAGGTGGACCTTAGGTCATCTGGAAAGATGTCCGGTCTAATTAGCATATTACACTTTTATTAGTATAGATGATTCCCAGAATCTACATGATTATTTAGTGGTGAGTTTGTTCAAGGAGCTAAATTATCATCTGGATTTACATCAGTCAGCTTGTCACTTTAAAAAATGCTCCAATATGGATGACAAATTACATGGTTACTGAAGATATACTTTACCCATAAATAGACATGTCCAATAGACATTAATTTGTGTTTTACTGGCAACATATGTTAGAAATATTAGTGATAAAATGGATAGAACATGTAGCTATACTGGTAGAGATAGTACAAATTATATGAAAGGACACATTCCTTTTTAAAAAATATATATTCTTATTGATTTCAGAGAAGGGAGAGGAAGAGAGAGATAGAAACCTCATGATGAGAGAGAATTATTGATTATCTGTCTCCTGCAGGCCCCACACTGGGGATCAAGTCCACAACTTGGGCATGTGCCCTGACTAGGAATTGAACCCTGATTTCCTGGTTCATTGGTCAGTCAATGCTTAACCACTGAACCATGCAGACCAGGCTACAAGGAAGCATTCTTAAAGGAGAAAATGGGTGTTAGAAGATTAGTGGAAGTTCAGCATTGTCTTGAGGCAAATAAGGACACTTCAGACAGCAGAGACAATATGGGACACATGAGACATGCATAAAATTACAACCATGGAATGAATTTGAAAGTTCATGTTAGGACATAACCAATCAAAATAATCTATTACTGACACTGAATCTACCCAAACATTTCAATTAAGATTCTATACTTTGATGATGGTAAGGACATTGTGAAAATTATCTCATTTAAAACAGAGAGTAATAAAATCTGATATTTCTAGGTTGTTTTTTGTTTTGTTTGTTTTTAGTGTGATTTTTTGTGTGTGTTGCTATTATGAATGAAGAGTCTAAAGACATTTATGGACAGATTTTTGCTTAGATATAGATCTTCATTTCTCTTGGAAAAAGGCCCAGGAGTATAAATGATTGGTTCTAAAATATATCATTTTCAATGGAGTGTTTTAGGTGTTCTTGTTATAGCATATCCTTATCTTAGTATTCTCTCAGTACTAGAATCATTGCCACAATGTTATATATGCATTTGGAAGGATACTCAATTGGACCAATATGCATGTATGCATGTGTGTGTGTGTGTGTGTGTGTGTGTGTGTGTGTGTGTGAATGTCCTTCATGGAAGTTTTTGCCCAAAGAGATTAAAGTTATGAATGAAAAGTAAGAGATAAACTTTCAAAACATACTTGGAGAATCTTTCAGGTTTAAATGTTTGGTGAATAGCCACTAATCAGAAATTTGCTATTGAATAAAATGGGGGCGGGGGAGTTCTAGGCTTTTCTTATTGTGGATTCAATGTACTCTCTTCCCTGTTTAGGAAGGTGTTTACTTTTTCCACACCAGTTTAAATAAGTACAATGATGCTTTAGACACATTGGAGATACCCATCTGGATGTGTTTTCAGGGAGATACACACTTGGGAACTGAACAATGCTGCGCATCACTGAGCTGTAACATCTAATTATTACTGGCTGGGAAAGGCTTTAATGAAAGGGTCAGCTTTTAGATAATGGCAAGATATCTATCCCTCATTTATTTAGCTGCTAATAGATGCCTCTATTTATATGGTATTTGAAAGCAGTATTTCTCTGAAGGACAGGGATTAATATAAAAGTTGAAAAATATAATACCTAGAGAAATGGGCTGGAGGAGAGCTCTAATTCTTGACTTTTATAGGAAGTGAAACGTGGTAAACTGAGTCCTGTGTAACAATCTCATGGACACCAATAAAATAATCCTAATAAAAGAGAAACATGCAAATTGACCACAGCTCTGATATACCCACACGCCATGCCCACCAGCTAATCAGGAGCCAGTATGCAAATTACCCCAACAAATATGGTGGCAGCCACAGAACTGGAGCCAGCTAGAGGCTTGGGTTTCCCCTGGTGATGGAGGAAGCCAAGCTTCCCTCCTACCCTGGCCTGCCCTGGCCTCTACTCAAGGCTATAAAGTTTCAATTATAGAAGATAAATATATCCCAGATACCAGGGCCTCCACTGTGTCACTGGGGGGCATGGCGAGCCTGAAAACCACCACAGGCCCCTCACCCAGGCCACCCCATGCCCCAAAGGAACCCCCACCCTGATCCAGGACACCCTTCAGGGCAAATAAGCCAGCCTCCACCCATGCACTATCCTATCTAATAAAAGAGTAATATGCACATTAACCATCACTCCAACATACAAGCTGACTGCCCCTGTGTGGTCAGAGATGACTGCCCCCCATGTGGACACAAGATGGCCAGCAGGGGGAAATTAGGGGGCAATTAGGCCTGTAGGGGAGGGCAGTTAGGGGTGACCAGGCCTGCAGGGGAGGGTGGTTAGGGGGTGATCAGGCTGGCAGGCAGAAGCAATTAGGGGAAATCAGGAAGGCAGGAAGGCGAGAAGTTTGGTGTCAGCAGTCCTGGATTGTGAGAGATATGTCTGACTGCCTGTTTAGGCCTGATACCTAGAGGGGTTCCAGATTGGACAGGGTGCATGCTTGGCTGAATGACACAAACCCCCATGCACAAATTTCCTGCACTGGGCCTCTAGTACTTGTATAATTATTTATACTAGTTTCAGTATCCTCTACAGTACTTGAAAAAATTAAAAGCTCTCTGATTTCTGAACTTTTCTCCTGTTCATCTGATGTTTTCTTTCAGTTTTATTATTTTAAAGATCTTTGACATAATTGTTTAGTTGAAAGTGATATTTTAAACTTTCTAGACAAACGTTGTGCATGCTATAATTGATTACATATCTGTCACTCAGGACAACAAAAATAACAATTTTTTCATAAATATGAAATAGTCATTTCAAAAATGTTTATTCTAAAGTTTCATGAAAGTAAAATCCTTTAGTGGAATAATTAAACAAATACAATGATGAATCATTATCATATCCCTGTTTTCTCAATTGTGTTCTTAAGTTATAACTTAATAGGGAATTCTCATGTAATAGGTGAAGTTTTTAAATGTTGACATTATGATTAATTACAGAGACAGAAGCTGACTGAGTGTTTTATAGAGTAAAATATGTACTTCATTTATCAGACCTAGGAATGCAAAAGTAAAAGGAAATATTGATTTGCAGGCAGAAATATTTGAAATTATACACAAAGTTCTGATTGGTACTTTACACTGGATGCCCTGATACTCAACCTGGTACAGATTCTACTTTCTCTTTTCTAGGAAGCATTGATCTTTCTACCATCTCTGCTCATTCCTTTCCCCAATACCCACAAATCTTGCCTGTGTCATCAATTAGGTTATTATTCATAATATATATTTATATTATCATCAACTATTATATATTCTTTCATTATTTTTATTTTTAACTTTAATTTGTTTTTGTTTATTAAAGTTTGTTTCCCTTAGGTAGTACAGAAAGTCCTTCAAATCAGAGGCCATTTGTCATACTGTTTTTCCCATGCCCATATAAATAGGCTGAGTTAATGGTGATAAATTAGAGACAGGTGTGGCCTCAAAGCAATGTCAGTGGTATGTGGACTATCATATAAATCAATATCATAATGGTCACACAAATATACAGTTTTAAACCTCTCTGCTATCATGAGGAATTTAGAAGGGCTACTTGCATTTGTGTGATCATTACATCTAGAATATTTCATTCTTCCAAGCAAAAATATGTTATATATATTTCAAACATTTTTAAAATGGAGAATACTGAAATAATAGTTTGGGATTTTATCAACTAGTATGTATTTCTCTATATGGAACTATTATCCACCATCTTTGGGCATGCTTAACTAAATATTTACCCTTTGGCTAAGTTTAACTGCTTTGTTACAAAGGAAGCACGCATTCTGTTTTTCCAGAGGATTAATTCGTGTAGTCAATGAACAGTCAACATTCTACACCACTGGATTCAGTGCAATTACATTTTATCTAAAGATGTTATTAGTTGGCTTTTAAATTGATTATTTCAAAGTGTTTAGATAGGTTTTTGTGTGAGATTATAAACATCCCATAAATGGAAATATTATGCATTGCTAGAAATGCAACATTCCATAGTAAAATGATGCTTGCAAACAATTGGAAATGAAATACAAAGAAAAAAATAGTGATCCAAGTTAATGCTTGGGATTTGTTCTCAGTACTATCCCTTATCAGCTTAGATTTTTATTTTTAATGTGTGGCAAAAGCACTTAACATAAGATATATCATCTTAATAGATTTTTAAGTGTATAATATAGAATCGTGAACCATAGGTACAATGTTAGACAGAAGATCTCTAGAACTTATTTATCTTGCATAACAGAAATATTAAACCCATAACATTCCTCATTTTCTTCTTTCCTCAGCACCTGGAAATTATCTTTCTATTTACTGCTCCTAAAATTGATTATTTTAGATACCCTGTAGAAGTGGAATCATGTACCATTTGTCTTCTATGTCTGGAGAAATTCTTTTACATTATTTGCAAGGCAGGCCTACTGGTAATATATATATAATTTTTTATTTTTTTTCTGAGAAATTATTTATTACTCCTTCAGCTTTGAAAGATAATTTCACAGGGTACAGAATTATCTGTTGCTGTTTTGTTTTGTTTTTTTCTTTAAAACCTTTAAAATATTTCACTCACTCTCTTCTTGCTGGCTTGGTTTCTGAGGAAAAGTCAGATATAGTTTTTATCTCTATAGGTACAGTGTTTTTTTTTCCTTTAGATTCTTTTAGGATTTTCTCTTTACCTTCAGTTTTCTGTATGTAATATGCTTAGGTATAGATTTTTACATTTCTTAGCTTGCTATTCTCTAGTTTCCTGGATTTGTGGTTTGGTATATGACATCAATTAGGGAAAATTCATATTAATTTTTCTTTCAAATAATTATTCTCTTATTTTCTCTTCTTTCTTGCATTCCCTTTACACATGTTATACCTTTAGTAGTTGTTCACAGTGTGTGTGTGTGTCTATATATATATATGTGTGTGTGTGTGTGTGTGTGTGTGTGTGTATACACACACACACACACACACACACACACACACACATATATATCCTTGCTAATAAAGAGGGAATATGCTAATTGACTCCCATGCCCTCAAAGATGGCAGCACCCAAAGCTACAAGATGGCGGTGCCCAGTCCCCTCAGCCCTGCTGGAGTGGCAGGTGCACAGCAAGGCCAGGCCCACCCCCAGGCAGGTCAAGCCTCTCTGCATGCCGGCCTCCAGAGTCCCCCAGTCCCCTCAGACCCAACTAACCAGGGCCAGCCTGAGGCATAGGCAAGCCTCAATGGCTGCTGCTCAGCCACCCAAGGCCACTCAAGGCTCAAGTAACCAGGGCTAAGCAAGGCTTGAGCTACTGGCAGTGGTAATCTCCTCCTGTCCCTGAGGGCTCCCAGACTGTGAGAGGGGGCAGGCCAGGTGAGGGATTTCCCCTCTAGTGCATGGATTTTCATGCACCAGGCCTCTAGTATTCTTTTTCAGTTCATTTTTCTATTTTTCTTTCTAGTTTGGGTTCATTTCTATCAATATATTATCAAGCTCAGAATTCTTTCTTCATCCATGCATGGCCAGTTTGCTAATGAGCCCATCAAATGCATTCTTAATTGCTGTAACAATGGTTTTGATCTGTAACATTGCTTTTTTAGGATTTTAATCACTGTACTTACATTGTCCAGCTGCTTTTGCATGTTACCTACTTTATCCATTAGTGCCATCAGCATATTAATCATAGTTGCTTTAAATGCCTATCTTAAAATTTCAACATATTGACATATCTCTTTCTGATGCTTGCTCTGTTTTTGCAAATTGTGTTTTTTTATCTTTTGGTACGGCTTATTTTGTTTTCTTGTTAACTGGATGTGATATACCAACAAAAGAAATTGCTGTATTTGTAGCCAATGTGATTCAGTGTATAGGGTGTCAGCCTACGGACCCAAAGGTTCTGAGTTCAATTCTGGTCAAGGGCATGTACATTGGTTGCAGACTCCTCCCCAGCCCAGGCCCTGGCCAGGGCATGTGCTAGGAGGCAACCCATTGATGTGTTTCTCTCTGTCTTTCCCTCTCTCTCCCACTCACCCTAAAAATCAAAGGAAAATATCATTGGGTGAAGATTAACACACACACACACAAACACACACACACACACACACACACACACACACACACACACACACACACACACACACACAGAATTGTTGTAAATGGACCTGGACCTGTAGTAATGTGATTGGGAGGTTTTGAGGGAGGAAAAGTGTTCTATAGACTTCTGGAGTTCTGTGATAAGTCTGAGTACTTATGGAGCCTATGCCGGGCTTTGAATTTCACAAGAGTTTCTCAGGGTTTTTTGTTTGTTTCTGTCCTCCATTTGTTGGTATAAGATAGTAGAATGAGCTGGAGTTTTGTTTCCCTCTCCCAGATGGATAACTAGAACCAGCTGAATTAGGCTATTTCCCTTCCCCAGTTCTCTTAGACTCTAATTATAGTACTCATCTGATTAGATTTCTAACTAGTTTCACCTGTGGGCAGGCTTGTTCAAGAACTGTAAGATCTTACTGGCATATTTCAAAATGGTCCCATTTGTCCCCCTTCTGCCAGAAAATGAAGAACAGTTTCCTTAGATGTCTACTGTGGGAATCTGCTCAAGCTCCAAGAAGCAAATCCCACAATATTTTAGGGTATCCCCTAGAAGCGGGTCCCCTTAGAGTTTTTAATCTCTGAGAATAGTTCACCATGAGCCTCTGGCATTGTGTCAATTCCTGTTCAAGTCTCCCTCCCCAGCACTGGCTTCAGGGATGGTTTCTACTCCGGAATCCACTCAGGTAAGCCTTCAAATCTTTATTTGCCTGTGTCTCCTGCCATGGACATGATGGTTTGCCATGTGTCCTGCCCTCTCTCATAGTTCTAGGAGGAGTTGTTGATTTTTCAGACTGTTCAGCTTTTTACTTGATATTATAACAGAGTAGCAACTGGAGATATAGGGTTTCTTTTTCAGGGGATTAAACTGGTCTAAAAGTCTCTGTAATGTTGGTGTACATATCTTTGAATATGGTAAAAGCCATTTAATTAATCACTTTACGTAGGTGAATTTTGTGGTATACAAAGTATATCCTAATAATGCAATTAGAAAGGTTAGTATAAATACATTGTCATTTTAATATTTTTGAATTCTACAAACCTTAACAGACAACTACAAAGAGCTATAATATATTTTTGATGGAAACAATATTTAAAGAAATATTTTGTAATACAGAGAAAATGAGGATGGGAGAGAGTGTATAAAATGAAAATTTTTGTATACAATTTAAATTATTAACATGAACTGGAATCTTGTATATTAGATATGAATGATAATCTCAGTGCAGCCAACTCAGATAACACTCAAAATGTATAGAAAAATAATAAAAAAAGTTAAAATAGCACATTATATTTACTTAATGCAAAATAAGGCAGTAATGGAGGATCAAAACTATGTAAAAGACAAATTATATAAAGTAATAAAGGAACAATTTATAGTTGCATTTGTAATATATGTAAATTTATTATATATGACAGTAATAGCACAGAAAGGAAAGCAAGAGGGGAGAGAGTTATAAATAAGTAACAATTATACATTTCACTATAATGAACAGCACAAATTAGAAGTAGATTTGGTAAAATAAAATATAAATTGTGGAATTACTGGGTCATATGGTAGTTCTATGTTTAAAATTTTGAGGGACCTCCATAATGTTTACCATAGTGGCTGCACCAATCTTGCTACAATAACTCCAAAGTATCTTTGTCAATACTTGTCTGTTGATTTATTGATGACAGCTATTCTGACAGGTGTGAGGTGATATCTTATTGTTCTTTTGAATTACACTTCCTGATGATTAGTGATGCTGAGCATCTTTTTATGTCTGTTGGCCATCTTATGTTCTTTTGGAGAAATTTTTATTCATCTCCTCTACACATTTTTTTTAATTTCTTTATTGATTAAAGTATTACATATGTGTCCATACCCCCCATTGTCTCTCCACCCCCTCACCACTCTGGTGTCTATGTCCATTCGTTAGGCTTATATGCATGCATACAAATCCTTTGGTTGATCTCTCCCCCTAACCCCCACACTCCGTTCCCTTCCCTCTGAGGTTTGAGAGTCTGATTGATACTTCTCTGTCTCTGGTTCTATTTTTGTTCATCAGTTCATGTTGTACACTATATTCCACAAATGAGTGAGATCATGTGATATATATATTTATCTGACTGGCTTATTTTGCTTAGCATAATGCTCTCCAGGTCCATCTATGCTGTTGCAAATGGTATGAATTCCTTCCTTTTTACAGCAGCATAGTATTCCATCGTGTAGATGTACTATAGTTTTTTTTAACTCACTCATCAGTTGATAAGCACTTAGGCTGGTTCCAAATCTTATCTATGGTGAATTGTGCTGCTATGAACATTCCTTTATACATTTTTTAATTGAATTTTTTGTTGGGGGGGCAGCTATTTGTGTGGTTCTTTATGTTGAACAGTATGAGTTTTTTGTATACTAGGATTTCTAAACCCACTATTGGAGATATTATTTGCAAAAAATCTTCTCCCATTCAGTAGATTGCCTTTCTGTTCTGTTGATAGTTTCCTTTACAATACAAAAGTTTTTTTAGTTTAATGTAGTCCTATTTGTTTTTCTTGTGTTTTTTTCCCACCTGGGATGCATATCCAAAAAAATTTCAAAGATCAATGTCAAAAAGTTTATGACCGATGTTTTTGTTTAGGAATTTTATGAAATAAAGTCTTATATTTAAGTCTCTAATTTATTTTGAACTTATCTTTGTATATAATATAGAAAAAGATACACTCATTTCTTGCATGTATCTGTGCAGTTTTATAAACACCATTTATTGAAGAGACTATCTTTACCCCATTGTATATTTTTGCCATTTTTGTCACAGATTAATTGACCATATAAGTGCAGAGCTATTTCTGGGTTCTCTATTGTGTTCCTTTGATCCTAGCCTGTCTTCATGCCAGCACCATGCTGTTTTTGATTACTATTACCTTGTAAAATAGTTTGATATCAGGTAGTGTCATACCTTCAACTTTGTTTTTCTTTCCCAAGATTGCTTTGGCTATTCAGATATTTTTGTTGCTCCATACAAATTTAGGATTTTTTTGTTGTTGTTCTAGTTCTGTGAAAAATGTCTTTAGTATTTTGGTAGGGATTGCCTTGAACCTGTAGATTGTTTTGGGTAGTATGGGCATTGAATTATATTAAACCTTCCCATCTATGAGCATGGTATATCCTTCCATGTATTGTCTTTAATTTATTTTATCAATGTTTTATAGTTTTATCTTTGATTAAATTTATTATTGGTTATTTTATTTTTTAATGAAATTATAAATGGAATTGTTTCCTTAATTTTTTCTGATATTTTGTTATTAGTGTATAGCAATACTACTGATTTCTTTTTATATTTTAGTTTTGTATCTTACAATTTTACTGAATTTCTTTATTCTAATATTTTTGGTGGGATGTTTATGATATTAAATAATATATTTATCATTTTATATTTATTATAAATAATATATTTTAATATATTATAATTATATAACTATATCATCTGCATCCAACTTGGATGCCTTTTATTTCTTTTTTTAAAATATATTTTATTGATATTTTACAGAAAGGAAGGGAGAGAGATAGAGAGCTAGAAACATCAATGAGAGAGAAACATAGACCAGCTGCTTCTTGCACACCCCCTACCGGGGAATGTGCCCACAACCAAGGTACATGCCCCTGACCGGAATCGAACCCAGGACCCTTCAGTCCACAGACCGATGCTCTACCACTGAGCCAAACCGGTTTCGGCCTTTTATTTATTTTATTGTTCAATTTCTGTGGCTATGACTTTCAATATTATGTTGAATAAAACTGATGAGTAGGACATCATGGTCTTGTTTATAACATTGGAGGAAAAACTTTTGAGTTTTCACCATTGAGTATATTAGGTGTGGTTTCATCACATATGGCTTTTATTATGCTGAGATATGTTTGCATTTTGTTGAGAGTGTTTATCATAAACTAGAGGCTTGGTGCATGAGTTCATGCACCAGTGGGGTCCCTCGGCCTGGCCTGCAGGATCAGGCCGAAACTGGCTCTCCAGTATCCTTGGAGGAGTTCCGGATTGTGAGAGGGTGCAGGCCAGGCTGAGGGACCCCACGAGTGCATGATCAGAGCCTGGGAGAGACACAGGAGGTTGGCCAGCTGGGGAGGGACTACAGGAGAGCTCCAAGGTATGTCTGGCCCTCTTGCTCAGTCCCAATCAGACCCCAGTAACAAGCTAACCTAAAGATCAAAGCATCTGGCCCCTGGTGATCAGTGCACATCATAGTGAGTGGTTGAGTGGCCTTAGCATCTCATGAACATATTATGCTTTGATTGGTTGAACAGCCAACCAAATGACCAGACACTTAGCATATTAGGCTTTTATTATATGGGATGAATGTTGTATTTTGTCTAATGCTTTTTCTATACCTATGGAAATGATAATATGATTCTTATCATTTGCTTATGTGGTGGCGTATTATATTGATTTATTTATATTTACCCAATCATCCTTCCATCTTGAATAATTTTCACTTGTATAATCCTTTTAACATATTGTTGCATTCAGTTTGCTAATATTTTATTGAGAATTTGCATCTATCTATGTTCACTAGGGTTATTGGCCTATAATTTATTATTATTATTATTGTTATTTGTAGTATCTTTGACTTGTTTTGGAATCAGAGTAATGCTGGCCTTGTGTAATGGTTTTGTAGTGTTCCTTTCTCTTCAATATTTCTGAAATAGTTTGAGAAAAATAAATATTCTTTTTTAAATGTTTGGGATAATTAACCTATGAAGCCATATAGTTCTAGACTATTGTTTCTTGGGAGAATTTTGATTACTAATTTAATATCTTTACTAGTAATTGGTCTGTTCAGATTCTGTTTTTTTTCCTAATTAAGTCTTTAGAAGACTATATATTTCTATGAATGTATCCATTTCTAGATTGTGCAATTTGGTGTGAATGGTTGTTTTGTAATAATCATTTAGAATTCTTTGCATTTCTGTGGTGTCAGGTGAAACCTTATCTCCCACTTCTGATTTTGAACATTTGGGCTCTCTTATTTCCTTTTCTTGATAACTCTGGCTATAGATTTATAAATTATTTATTTTTTCAAATAACCAACTCTTAAGTTCTATTTATCTTCTTTTTATTTCTGTCACTTTTATCTATTTTCACTCTAGGCTTTATTATTTCCTTTTACTAACTTTTGGCTTTGTTGGCCTTTTTTTAGTTATTCTAGATATAAGGTTATGATATTTTTTGAGACTGACCTGGTTATTTGATATAGATGTGTATCACTATAAACTTCTTTTTAGAATTGCTTTTGATATTTCTCATACATTTTGGAATGTTATATTTCCGTTTTCATTTGTGTCAAGATATATTTTATTTCCTCTATGATTACTTTGTTAACTCCATGATTTTTAACAGCATGTTGTTTGATATCTACATAGCTTTCTTTTGATAATTGATTAGCTTCATATGATTATGGCTGGAAGAGGTATTTAATATGATTTCAATTTTCTAAAATTCTTGAGAATTATTTTGTGATTTATTCTAGAGAATGCTTCATATGCACCTGAAAATAATGTATTTTCTGCCATTTTGGAAGGTAATATTTTGTAAATATCTGGCAAGTTCATCTGATCTAATGTATTATTTAGGCTAAAACTTCCTTGCTGAATTTCTGTCATGATGACTTATCCATTGACTTAAATGGGATATTAAATCCTCTACTATTCTTACACTAGAGGCCCAGTGCACAAATTCGTGCATGGATGGGGTTTGGCCAGCCTGGCCCCAATTGGTGGATCAGAGCCGGGACTGTAGGGAGAAGTAGAAAGTGGGGGGTTGGAGGTTGGCTGGCCAGCCCCACCCCCGATTGGTGTGGGGTGTGCCAATCAGGGGTGGAGCTGGTTGGCAGAGGGGCTGCTGGCCATTCAGGGTAGTGTGGGTTGATCAGTGGTGGGGCTGGCTGTAGGGAGTGCCTATGGGCAGTGGGCCTGCTGAATTGGGTGGGGGGGCAATGTGGGGCAGGGGGAGGGGCTGTAGGAGATTGGCTGGCTGGCCCCATCCCATATTGGGATCAGGGTGAGGTGGAGGGAGGGTGAAGTTGAGGGGCAGGGCTTCGGGTCAGTCAGGGTGGTGGGGACCCATTGGGGGTGGGGCTAGCCAGAGGAAGGGTCATGGGAGGTTAGTTGTTGGCCCCACCCCCTGATTAGTACAGTTCACAGGCCTCAGTGGACATCATAGCAGCCGGTCATTCTGTCTGTTTCAGTGTTCCAGTCCCTGACATACATATATATATACTGTCATTCTCTTCTGTTATGTTCATCAATACTTGGTTTATGTAATTAGGAGATCCATGTTAGATACATTGATGTTTACAAGTGTTATGTCCTCATGCATGATTCATCTCTGTCTTGTTACAGTTTTTGTTTTAAAGTCTCTTTTGTCTGATATAAACACCCCAGTTTTCTTTTCATTTTCTTTTGCATAAGATGTATTTTTTTCTATCCATTCACTGTCAGTCTTAGTTCATCTTTTAAAAAATATATTTTATTGATATTTTACAGAAAGGAAGGGAGAGAGATAGAGAGCCAGAAACGTCGATGAGAGAGAAACATCGACCAGCTGCCTCTTGCACATGTACATGTGCCCGCAAACAATGTACATGCCCTTGACCGGAATCGAACCTGGGACCTTTCAGTCTGCAGACCAGTGCTCTACCACTGAGCCAAACTGGTTTTGGCAATCTTAGTGTATCTTTAGATGTGAAATTAATCTCTTGCAGGCAGCAAATTATGGTTTTCATTTTTTCTTTTATCCATTCAATCACTCTATGTCTTTTATTTGAAACAATTGGTTCAATTTACATTTAAAATAATTATTGTAAAGTTTATACTTATTGACATTTTATTGTTTTCTGGTTGATTTTTTTATAGTTTTCTCTTCTTTGTGCATTGATATCATTTTTTGTGTTATATTTGGATTCTTTCTCTTTATTCTTTTGTATACATATTATAGGTTTTTTGGTTTGTGGTTACCATAAAATCTATAATAACAAAAGCATAATATGCTAATTAAACCAGATATCCTTCCAGACAAAGCTGTGGCAGTGGGGTCCGAAGCAGAGGAGGCAGAGGCAGCAGAGGCCCCCAGCTGAGCCCCTTGCATGAATTTTGTGCATTGGGCCTCTAGTTTATATATAGCAATCTATTATATGTTAAATTTATTTTACGTTAATGATACCACCATTGCTAGTGCATTTTATAAGTATTACACTTTTGCTTGGACTTCATCCTTTGCACCAAAAAGTTGTAGGATGCCGAAACCGGTTTGGCTCAGTGGTAGAGCGTCGGTCTGCGGACTGAAAGGTCCCAGGTTTGATTCCGGCCAAAGGCATGTACATTGGTTGTGGGCACATCTCCAGTAGGGGGTGTGCAAGAGGCAGCTGGTTGATGTTTCTCTCTCATCGACATTTCTAGCTCTCTATCTCTCTACCTTCCTCTCTGTAAAATATCAATAAAATATATATTTTTTAAAAAAAGTTGTAGGAGTATGCAGGAGGCAGCCAAAGTATGGTAAGCACTGACGTTTCTTGTCCTCGCTGGTCTGTTCCAGAGGATAGGGCATCTGCCTGCTATCCAAAGGATTTCAGGTTTTATTCCAGTCAAAGGCATGTACCTTGATGCCAGTTCCTCCCTGTTGAGGCATGGGCAAGAGGTAGACAATTGATGTGTTTTTCTCACATTGATGTTTCTCTCTGTCTTTCCCTATATCTCCAACTCTCTAAAAAATTCAATGGAAAAATATCCTTGGATAAAGATAAACAACAACAACAACAAACAACAACAACATGTTTCTCTCTTCTCTGTCTCCCTTCCTCTCTAAAAAAAAAAAAATCAATAAAAACATTTATAAAGCACTATCCTACCTAATAATAGAGTAATATGCAAACTAACCATCACCCCACCACATCCACAAGCCATGACCACCATTCAATCAGAGTGAGCATGCAAATTAACCCAACAAAGATGGTGGATAATTTGCATATGCAGAGGGAGAAAAGAGTGAAGAATGAAGACAGTATTGAAGGAAGAGGGAGGGAAAGTGGAAAGTAAGGCAGCTACAGGTGCTAGAGGGAAATCACTGGCAGTGAGTGCGGGGCGGGGCAGGGCAAGGCGCTCAGCAGTGACAGCTGTGGCCGCAGAGGTGGCTGCAGCAGGTGCTGCGGGCATGCAGGGTGAGGCTCGCAACAATAGTTGTGGCAGTGCCCAAGCATCTATGGAGATGCTGGTGGTGGTGGTGGCCATAGATGTGGTGGGGAGGGTGTGGTGGGCAGGGCACGGCCCACCCTTCTGGCCCCACCCCGCCCTACCCACCACAGCTGGAGAGGAGTGGGAGGCGGGAGAGGTGGCTGTGGCAGGCTGGAAGTCTTACAGGAAAATTCCTGCAACAGGTCCCTAGTATTTTTATAACACACTTCCATCATGTTTTTGTTATGCCTTTAAAGATATTTTTGCAGCATGTGGTTATAAAGTTGACAGTCATCCTTCAGCACTTTAAAAATGTTATTCCATTTTCTTTGGGGATCCCCACCAAGCCTCCATTGCTACCTCTCTGACTTGGAATAATACCGGAAGAAATAATAACAGAAGGAATACATGTACTTCCAATGTTCATAGCAGTGCAATTTACAATAGCTAAGATTTGGAAACAGCTGAAGTGCCCATCAGCAGATAAGTGTATTAAAAAATGGTGATCATCCACACAATGAAATACTATGCTGCTGTAAAAAAGAAAGAACTCTTACCAATTGCAACAGCATGGATAGACCTGGAGAGCATTATGCTAAGTAGAATAAGCCAGTATCACATGATTTCATTCATATCTGGAATCTAATGAACATAAAATGATGAACAAAATTAGATCCTGAGACATGGAAGCATCAAACAGTCTATGGAACCTCAGAGGGCAGGCAGGAGAGGATGAGTGGGTGGAAAGAGATCAACCAATGAACTTGTATGCATATACTAGTATGCATAAACAATGGACACAGATGCTAGGGTGGCAAAGGCCTGGGGTGGGAGTGTGAGCTGGAAGAGGTCAAAGGGGAAAAAGTGGATATATGTAATATTTTCAACAATAAAGTTAAAAAAAAAAAGAATGCCAGTTTTTATTGTAATCAATTCTTAAGAATACTTCAGGGCTAGATTTTATTATATGTTTTTATTTGGTTTTCTCATTTTGAAGTCCAGTCAATACATATCTGAATCATTATTTTAATAATGCTATAATTGTTTTATCTCTTATGTCAATGTACTTCATATTTATGGAAGAATTAATTATCTATTATACATTCATCTAAGAACTGAAGAATACTGCTTAAGAGTTTTCAAGTAGAAATAACTTCCTAAAAATATATTTTTCACATTTTCAGAGAAACTTGATTCTTAGAGGAGTAATTGTTAGTTGTATTACACATATACGCACACACTCAAGAAATAATGCAGCTGATAATAATGGAAGACAACAGAATAGTAAAAAGTACATTGATGTAATATCATTTATATGTCACAGAGGCAAATAATTTTAAAAGTATCAGGGCTCCTTGAAGATGTTACTACAAAAAAAATCCCACACAAAACATGGGGATATTATTAATGTTAGTTATAACCTTCAGTCATAAATAAATACTTATTTAAAATATATCACATTTTTCAAGAACTAAAACTAACATAAACATAATTATTTCTAAGTTAAATACATTTTTAGTATTTGTTTATTTGCACTCCATCTAATTTAAAAACTGATTTTAAGTAACTAATAATAGCACATAAAATTCAAGACCCCATAAGTTAAAATAAGAAATCTTAGCTGACAATACTGAATCTAGGAATCAACTTTGTGTCAAATATAATGACCTCCACTATTTATTTATTTACTTACCAACATATTTGTTTACTTTTATTTATAGTCTTATTTATTTTTTTGAATACTAGTTTTCAAGTTTTATATTTCCATGGGATAAATTTTAAGGTTAATTGAAGTTATTTAAAAAAATATTTCCAAAACTTTTACATTAAAGGGAGGGAGAGAGATGAGGAGAGAAGGAGAGAGAGGTTGTTGTTTCACTTATTTATGCTTTCATATGTTAATTCTTGCATGTGTCCAGACTGAGGATAGAACACACAACCTTAGCATATTGCAATAATCTTTAGCCAACTGAGCTATCTAGCTGGCCAGAACTCTTAAACATTTTTAAATAGAAAATTTTAATTTATTGATTAGATGAGACTTCATCTTTATTACTGCACTTAGATATGAAGTTTTGGTAGAGCATATAAAATGTTTACACATTTTTATAAGTGTTGCTCAGCAATATACATATATGTATAGATTATTGATAGATTTTCATTCATATTAAACTAAATCTAAATTTGCCTGCTACATAATTATATTTAATTTCTCCTCTCTACTTTAAAATGATTACATTTCATTTAAAGTTGAGTGAATCGTTATACTTTATTCTTCTAAAATCCTTTTATAAATTATGGCACATATATAAAAATAATACCAAATTTTTAAACTTTATAATCTATACTAATCTTTGGAAAGTGGTTCAATATTTAATGCTTGACTGGATCAGGAGGAATCGTTGTTATATGTATAATAGGCTACTCAATAATATTTTTCATTTATTTTCTAAAAGACAAGCTCAATAGCTAGAAAATAAAGAGTGCTCCTGAGAATTCAGAGACCCCTTAATGCATCGCTCTAGTGTACAGTAAATCTCTTCTTTGAACATGTTTGTTTCTTTTATCAAACAGGGCTCCACAAAATGTATCACACTGTAAAGCAGAGACCATTTGTAACAGATATTGTGAGTTGCAGGAATCATATCAGTGATGAAGAATAGAGAGGGCCAGGATCACACAAGACCAAGACCAGCAGACTCTGAAGAGATATTTTCCACTCAACTCTGAGAGTGAATCGAGTCTTTATACAAGGACAATATTCCCCAACATATAAGTTTGAGGGAAAGTGAATAGGTGTTGAGAAATCTTCATCACCTCAGCATGAGCCCTGAATCAGGACATATAATCCTCCCTCTCCAGGTCTGTGAACATCCTCTCTCTATTAGAGGCTGTTTTTCTTGACGTGTGTACATGTGGGTGTTGTGAACTGAAGGGAGAAAACTCAGTCAAGGATTAACTAAGTATAATTTAGTGCCATGATATCACTTTGTCTTTTATTTATGTTTCTGCTTTGGCCTTGAGATTCACTCATTTCTTTTTTTTATTGTTTAAAGTATTTCAAATAGTAGTATCTGTGTCTCCCCTCCCCCCCCCCAGATTCATTTTTAGTAGCTATAGTTAGGCTTCTAAACTTTTAAAAGTTCAGTTCTTAAAAATTAAAAAAAAAAAAGTCAGAGTTGACCTTCAGTGTTTGAGCTAATAAATTCTCAGACTTAAAATATCATAAGCACTCTCATAAGACATCGGTTACTGGTACTTCAGTCAGGCCAATATTACTGGAATAAAACACCTTGCCAATGCTAAATTTAATTCAGGATCTCTGATTCCAATGCAGGAGCAAATGTGAGGGACCCTAAGGGGCACATGCTTTTTCCTATTGACTCATTGACTTCTCCGGAGTCAGGCACTTTCTAAAGCAGGAGCAACTTGGCACAATGACCCAGGGTCCAGACTTGGCTCACTGCTAAGGTGCTGTTGGAAACAAGAAAATTACTCTCAGCCCAGAGACAGACAGGAATTAACAGGGAAGAATGTGAATCAAGTCTGCAGAGTATAAAAGACACTAAGGTTTTGGGTCAGTACTTTTAGAGAATAATAGCAATCATGCCTGTGGCTGCCAATTTGGACAATCTGTGGCCATTTTTACAGGAAGATAAAATAACATGTAGAATGAAAAGATGTTTTTGCACTAATGAAAAAATTCTCTAATGATGAGAAAAGCAAATAGAAATTATTTGAATTGGAAAAGAATGTGTGTTGTAAGAAGCTATCATAATACATTAAGATTGCTTCTAATTATTTCTCATCAAAATTTTTTGTGTTTTTTGGTTCTTTTTATTAACTTTTCTAACACAATTATAAGAACCACTTTGAAATAATTGAAATAATTACTTTTTTTTAATTTAGAAAGAAATGAAGGTGTAAAATTATACCTTCTCTGGGATGTTTTAGTATTAAACTACTAATACAAGTTTTCTTTTATGATAGAAAAATGAACTACCTAGATTAGAGCAAAATGATTGTAATGTGAATCTGAATTACAATAGTCTTGCTGCTTTTAAGTGTATTTATATTTAGTATTTTTTAAAATTAGGCGCATTTGCAGGGGTGTGTTTAATGCTTGCCTCATCAAAGTGGCAATGAATCAAACATTCCACCAGACTGCTCACACTGCCTGCTCTCAGCAGCTGCCCACCTGTGACTGGGGGGCTCCAGTAGAGCTAAGAGTACTGGGCACCGACATCTTGTGGCTATGGGTGCTGCCATTTTGTGATGGAGTGATGGCTAATTTTCATATTACCTTTTTATTAGATAAGATAATAAAGGGGTAATATGCTAATTAGATGAGATATCCTTCCTGTCAACCTTCCTGACCAAGCCAGTGCTGGAGGGAAGACAGCCTAGATCCTGGGTGCCTGTGGGTGACCAGAGAAGAGAAGCCAGGATCCCAGGTGCCAGAGAGAAGCTTGTACCAGGGGAAGGAAGGCTACTCTTGCAGGAATTTTCATGCATCAGACCTCTAGTATATATATATATATATATATATATATATATATATATATATATATATCCTGTTTTCCCAAAAATAAGACAGTATCTGATATTAATTTTTGCTCCCAAAGATGTGATAGGTCTTATTTTCAGGGGATGTCTTATTTTTCCATGAAGAATAATAGGGTATACATTTATTGTTAAATGAAAATAAAGGAAATGTATTACCTGTATATGGTACGGTAGTATGGTAGTTGTCAATACAAACCAGACAAACTGATTCCTACAGTATCAAGAATTTACTCACTTATTCAATGACAATCATGTCATCATCTTCTGGAACATCATCATAACAATCCAATTCCTGATTTTCCTGGTGCATTTTTTGTGACTCCATTTCTTTAAGAATCAGTGGACTAAATCTCTCGTTTAGCAATAGCACTGTCTTTAAATGAGTACTTTAAATGAGCAGAAAAGATCACCCACAGGACTTCATATCTATGTGCCTTCCAAACACAGAACAAGACCATAGTCCAAGACCCACCACAGGAATTCCTTCCAGGCAGGCAGTCCAGCAGGTGGGTGGTCTGAGGCTGATCTTTGCTCGTAAAGTCTCTAGGGTGCTTCCTGTGTATCAGGGCCTGAGTCCTCCCCATACACTTGCATCCACCTTTACACCCATCCCACCTCCCCCACCATCCCACATTTGGGCTCTGCCTCTTTGGGCTCCAGCTCCTCGGGCCAAGTTTGTTGAACATGGCACCATGCTCCAGGTGGAGTCGACATTGGTGAGCTGCCAGCAGAGAATGAATGGCTGTGAGGTTGGAGGCTTGTTGGGCCTGAGCAGGTTCGGTGAAGAAGTCCTTCCTCAGCCATCCATGGGCCCTATTTCCCCAGAACCCAGGATGGCCACACTCACTTGGGACGTGCTCGGGCCCTTAGTGGTGTGACTCACCCCCTCCTCACTGGTGGACATGGGTTGGGGTTTTTGGTGACCAGCTGCTGCTCCATGTACTGGAATAACCCCTGCAATGACAGTGACTGGCAGCTGGTTGGGAGGCCTCAAACCCTACCAAGCTGTAGTCGCTCCTGCTTCTGCCCACTGGTCACTACCCAGGTCCCCTATCTGAGTGTGTCCTCAGACCAGAGCAGTGACCTCACTTCTTGACAAGAGCAGCAACCTCACTTCCTGACAAGAGCAGCGACCTCACTTCCTGACAAGAGCAGCGACCTCACTTCCTGAAATGAGCAGTGACCTCACTTCCTGATGATGGAGCCCAACAGAACCTGGAACTTGGTAACCAGGCAACCCCATTCTATAACTGCCCTTCCCATCTCACTCGGATAGATAGTGGCATTAGAGAAGACACCATGTTTACATGTTGTCTCCCAGTGTGCCGAGGCCGAGGCCTCAAGAGAGGCAGTGATGAGAGTGTTTCTGCAGGTGCCCACAGCAGGGTCCGGACACAACCCAGACACCGCCTGTGGCCTTTTTCACGCAGGAACCCAAAGGTAGCACAGGGAGGTTTATTGGGGCCAGGCCACCACTCTGATTCCCCCTGAGCAGCCCCATGCCTGCTGTGTGTGTGTGTGTGTGTGTGTGTGTGTGTGTGTGTGTGTGTGTGTACAAGGGGTTTCAAGTGTGGAGGGCCTGATCCAGAGCAGAAGGGGCAGTGGGCAGAAGCAGCAATGACTGGGCCAGGCTTGAGGACTCCCCACTGGCTGATGGTCACTGTCATTATAGAGCTCTACCTCCATCAAGGTGGAGCAGCAGCGACCTGAGGAAGAGCCCTGTGACATGGGCAGCAGTGAGGGCCCGGTGAGCCACACCACTGAGGGCCAGGAAAGACCTGAAGTGGGTGTGGCCACCTGGGGCTCTGGGGAGCCAGGGCCCATTTATGGACAGCCAGGGACGACTCCACTGAAGCCGCCCAGGTTCCCTAGGCCTCCAACCTCGAAGCAGCCCAGGTTCAACCAGCAGCTCAATGTTTTCACCAGTGACCTAGACTACAGTGACCATGTCAACCAGACTGGCCCAGAACACCCTGAGCCCAAAGAGGCAGAGATCAAAGGTGAAGAGCTGGGAAAGTGAGGGTGGGATTGGAGGTGGAACTGCATGGGAGTTTATGGGGAGGGATTGTTGCCAGGCACATAGGGAGCACCCCGGGGCTGGACAGGAGAAAAGATGGGCCTCAGACCACCCATCTGTTGGACGGCGGGTGGGGAGGATGTCATGTGGTGGGTTTTGGTCTGTGGTTGTGTTCTCTCTTTGGGGGACACATGGACATGCAAGCACCTGTGTGATCTTTTCTCCTCTCCCAACTCCAGCACCAGCCCAGGAGACAGAGGCAGCTCCTCCTGTCACACCTGAGGTTAATCCTGAAGAGCAGGATGCAGAGCTGGAGGCATCACCACCTCCAGAGCTTTCACCACCTCCAGCGGCCTCCCCAGCTGTAGCTGTGGAGCCAGGGCCGGCCCCAGAGAAAACTGAGGCCCCAGCACCACTGGATGAAGAGCCCTCCCTGGAGCCCATGCTGGCTCCTGCCTCGGAGGAGGCGCTACCTGTGGAGGGCCCAGCTCAGGGGCCCCTGGTTGAATGTACTCAACCTGCCCCAAGGAACAATCTTGTTTTTTTCATTTTCTTTTCCTTTTGGATTTTGTTGGAATGTGTTCCACATTGTGGTTCAATTTTGTATCTTTTGATGCTTATTGGTTCCGTGTTTGGGACGATAATTGCTTTTATCATTTATTTTTTTATATTCTTAGCATTATTTTTCCCATTGTACTATTGATTTTAAATAATAAAAGTTATCATTTGTGTTTGAAATGGTGCCGTTCCTGAGCATGGAGTACATCGTGGTGCTGTGCAGGCCCCACCACTGTCCAGTTGCAGGATGTCGATCTCCCCACAAGGAAACCAGCATCAACAGTGCTCACTCCCCACTCCCCCTCTCCTGGAAAACCCTGATCTGCTTTCTGTCTTAATTTATTTAAATATTCTGGGCAGTTCATTTTAATGGAATCTTCCTCAAAATATGTTTTGCTTCACATATTTCTGTTTGTTTTAATCAGAAATAACATTTTTGTTATCCCAGATGGACTAGAGATCAGGTGTGAACAAAGAAGCCCTTTCAGTTAAGAGAGTGTGCAATCTCAGGGCATACTCCCCTGTGCTAAGTGTGACTCCAGAAGCTATTCAGTACTATTCAAAAAAAAATTTAAGAGGTGGGAAGGGTCCTAAGTTCATCCTATGAGGCCAGTATTATTCTAATTTTAAAACCAGATATGTACACTACAAAGAAAGTTATAAACCAATATCCCTAATGAACATAGACATTAAAAGTCCTCACTGAAATATTGCAAGCTGGATCTAGAAGGAAATTATACATATCAGACACCATCATCAAGTGGCATTTATTCCAGAGATGCAAGAATGGTACAATATCTGCAAATGATGAAATGAGTTACACCACATAAACAAAATAAAAAATACACAATCATATTAATGGATGCAGAGAAAGGATTTTGACACCAGCACCTGTTTATGGTAAAAATTCTCAGCCTCCTGGGAAGAGAGGGAACATACGTCAATGTAATAAAGGACATATGTAAAAATTCCAAAGCCACCATCACTCTCAGTGGACAAAACAAATATTTATATTTCATGTAATAGTGGTAACTGTCATGTACAAGATGTTCTATGGCAGGAATGGGTGTTGGAAGGGTAGACAGAAGTCAATGATGGGGATATGGGATAAGGTGGCAATGTTGGGGTTATGAGAAGTGATCAGATTCAGGATTTATGCCAAAGAGAGTGCGGGCATGAAATACTGATGGATTGCATGTGATGTTTGAACAGTAAAAAGTAATAAGTTTACACGGTATTTTTGCCCTACAAACGGGGATAGTAGATTGTTTTATTACTAAAGAAGCAAGTGTTGATGCCATTGGGAAGGGAAGATGGGGAGAAATGGCAGGATTTCCATTTTGGAAGTACTAAAGCTTTTAGGGTTGTGATCTCCGTTGAATCCAAAGGTTGAAAGTAGGTAGTCAGGACTAGGAGAAGAAATGAGGGTCTGGCGCTTTCCTTGGCTGGTTCTTACTTTGTCCAGATCCAGAATTTTCACCGAGGTCTAGTTGACTCCAGCATTCAAACTCTTTCCACAAGGTTCTCGGTCCTTAACAGCCCATCTAGCGATAATAACAATTTTCCTGTTGCCTCATTGTCTTCTGTAGAATTTCAGAGCTGTGAAGGCAAGCAAGGCTATGACAGTCCTCCAACAGGGCCTGGCCGCATGGACGGTGGCCCACTCTGCCTGGCGTTACAAGCATGTTCCCAGAACGAATCGAAGAGGCAGCACACAGTTCCACATCATGGCTCTACCACTTTGCCTTTGTAACATTTAGAAGACACACACCTATTAACTTACCTAAGTAACCAGTTAATTTAGTTTGCACTGATAAAACTGCCAGGTGCCAGTTCTATCCTGATAGCATAAATATCATATTGCCTGAAAATTTAAAGAAATTCTGGTCCATAAGGAATTTAATCTAACATTCTTGCTGTGCTCTGATATAGGACCTTTTGTTAAATTTATCTGATAATCTACACAGTACATCCAAACCTTAAAGATCAAACTTAAAAAGTATATAATTACATAAACTCTGCTGCATGTATTCTCATGCCTTAATTTCTTGTCACATATTAGAATTTTCAAATAAATTGAGAACTATCATTTTTCATTAGTTCTTATGAGACAGTAATCTATCCAAGAAATAATTGCTGAGTGCCTACTACTAATTATACTGTAGGAGAAACAGCGATTTAAAAGATGCTCTCCTTGAGCTCTAGGGTGTTATAATTCAGGGAAGACTCTTTCTTTAAGTTCACACACACACACACACACACACACGCACGCACACACACGCACGCACACACACATCTATCTTGGGCTATTTGAACATGGAAGTATGCTCTCTTCTCTTTGCACATGCTGGACACGTATGCTGACCTGGTCTGGAATTTTCTTTCCTTATCTAATGTCTTCTTTCTTCTTATAACTCCAGTTTCTGGACTACACTGTTTTTCATATTGACTCCTGTTATAACATTTACAATTTATACTATATTTGTTGATTTACTTGTTTGCTACATGCTTATTAACACATAGTAATCATCTCAAGAATATTTATTGAATGAACAAATGAACTCAATATTGGGTTGGAATAATGTATTGGGATGCATTACATGATTGGGTGATTTCGTTTTAGTCATTATATCTTCATTTAAAAAAATTAGAAGCATGTGTTTACAACAGAGTGGAAATAGTCACGCAGTCAGTTAAATTATTTAACTATTGTTTACTTAATGTTGATTCTACTCCAAACTTATAATTTATATTTGAGTTGATTCCACATATGAGACTGATTTCTATGTCAGAAAATCACACGTTAGAAAAGAGGTAGGAAAGTGTACTCTGTAGTGCTAAAAATTTCCTCGGGTTATTGTCTGTGTGTTTCTTTTAAAATTTATCTCCACTGTTGAAAGTATTACAGATGTACCCTTATAAGTTCTTTGTTTAATTGCCCCCCTCCCTTGCTGTTCTCTGTATGTTTTAATTCTGTTACACAGGCCTATAATTACACAGGCTGGCAGGCAGATGTGGTTATGGCAATCAGGAAGGAAGGCTGGCGAGCATTTGGGAGCCAGCAGTACTAGATTGTGAGAGGGATCTTGTGGGGTCAGGTCTAAATTGGCAGTTGAATATCCCTCCTGGGGTCCCAGATTGAAGAAGGTAGAATTTGGGCTGAGAGACACCGCCCCACCCCATGCATGAATTTCGTTCACTAGGCCTCTAGTTTTAATATAAGTAGGGTAGCATAAGATATGGACAAAATGAAAATGACTGAGTTTTTAAGGAGATATAGAAAATTGTTCTCAATTGGAAATCAGAATGAATTAAGATAAGCAGTTAGAAAATACTAAAGGGTTTGATGAGACTAAAGCAGAAAGAGGTACAGTAGAAACTTATTGACTAATTTCATTTTCCTAAAGAAGACACTAAACTGGTTATTAAAAGTTGGACATTTCATCAGACAGACCAGGAGGGAAGAGCAGAAGTGAAAATTACTGTGTACAAAGTACTGTGGAGACAAGTTTGGTATCATTTGATTAGTTGAAAATGAGTCATGTTTAGAAAAGGTTTCTTTAAAAGAGCCTGTCTCCTCGATGTGAGAGACTTTGAATGACATGGTACAGAATTGGTACTGAGTCATAGTTTGTATTTAAATAGACTTGATGGGGGTTTTGAACAGAGTTGAGACGATTAATTTGCAAAGGTCATACTGTGAGAATATAAATAAATGCCTCAATAGCTCAGAGGTACTCATTATTGATTTTTTAGCACATGAAAGAATAACTGGCATATTTTAGTTGCTCAGTTAATCTCTGTGGAGTGATTGAGTAAACATGATTGTCTAATTGCTGAGTAAAGAAATTCTGGCTATAGGAGCCTAGCTGGGACACTATTTCAGAAGTTTAGGGAAGAGATGATGAATGCAATTGGAAGGGTGGACTCATATTTGGAAGGTAAACTTTGTATAGAATCAGCAAAGTTTAGTGATGACTCATGTGGAGAAGGCAGAGGGGAAAAGGAGGAGGAGTCTGTGATGGTCTGAAATTTCTGTATTGTCAAAGAGAATACAGGAAGAGGAGAAGCAATGTGGGGGCAGAGAAAGACTGAGTTTACCTTTAAAGTCTGGGAGTTTGTGGTGGTTACAGGAGATCAATATAGTGAGTTCCAATAGAAAGGGAGTTCATTAGAAATATAATTTGTCCCCTTAGGAAGCATTCGCCTCATTGAGAGTATATGCCACAGTAGTAGTGGATGTCATTTCTTAGAGAAGTGGATGGTGTAGCCTAAACCTCAGGACACCTCTGACCCCCTGCCTGGGATCCTTTTCCCACCTCATTGAACTGGTGAAATTCCATTCATTGTTTGAGACACAGCAGAAACTTTATCTTCTCTTTGAAACATTCCTTTACTCTTCAACTAGAGGCCTGTTGCAGGAAGATCCCTGCAAGAATAGGCTTCCTATAGCCTGAGGGAAGCAGAGAAGGGAGTGAAACCTGCAGCTTAGCTCCCTTCTCCACTGACTCCCTCCCTCCCTCCCTTCTCAGCTGCATAGCTTCCTTCTCTGCCACTTTGCTCCCTTTTGTAGCACTTGGCTTCCTTCTAAACTGTCTTTAGTCTTCCCTCCTGGCCTGCCTATGCAAACAACCTCCATCTTTATTGAGTTAATTTGCATATTAATTCCTGGTTGGTTAGGGGCTATAGCGAAGGGATGTTCAATTTGCATGTTTCTCTTTTATTAGTGTAGCTTTATTTTTCCTTGCTCTTCTCCTCTCCCTTATGAGATCAGTCACTAC
Organism: Vespertilio murinus; assembly: GCA_963924515.1. Taxonomy (NCBI): domain Eukaryota; kingdom Metazoa; phylum Chordata; class Mammalia; order Chiroptera; family Vespertilionidae; genus Vespertilio; species Vespertilio murinus. Next base: position 133,214,627 of record OZ004708.1, on the reverse strand, counting down.
TACCCTGTTTCCCTGAAAATAAGACAGTGTCTTATATTATTTTTTGCTTCCAAAGATGGGCTAGGTCTTATTTTCAGGGGATGTCTTATTTTCCCATAAAGAAGAATACGGTACACATTTATTGTTAAATGAAAATAAAGGAAATGTATTACCTGTATATGGTATGGTAGTACAGTAGTTGTCAACACAAACCAGACAAACTGTGAATCCTACAGTATCAAGAATTTACTCATTTATTCAATGACAATCATGTCATCATCTTCTGGAACATCATCGTAGCAATCCAATTCCTGAATTTCCTGGTGAATTTCTTGTGACTCCATTTCTTTCAGAATCAGTGGACCAAATTTCTCATGTTTAGCAATAGCACTGTCTTTAAATGAGTACTTCTTTCTTTTATATATATTTTATTGATTTTTTACAGAGAGGAAGGGAGAGAGATAGAGAGCTAGAAACGTTGATGAGAGAGAAACATTGAGCAGCTGCCTCCTGCACACCCCCTAACAAGGATGTGCCCGCAACCAATGTACATGCCCTTGAGCGGAATTGAACCTGGGACCTTTCAGTCTGCAGACCGACACTCTACCACTGAGCCAAACTGGTTTTGGCTAAATGAGTACTTGTTGTCAAGGTAGCCTGCTCACAGTGCATTTGCAATGCAACTGTCAGTGATTTTCTCCCATGAATTCTTCACCCAAGTCATAATTTCTTGCAGTTTAGGTTTCACGAAGTTTCCATGCTGATTTCTCTCTATTCACACAGCAGTGACATCAGGACTCTGCGTAACATCACCGGTTGCTAGAGGCCAGTTGGGGCGGCCCTAGCGACCAGTTTATGGTAAATTAATTTTCATTCTGAGACAGAGCCTGGGGGCCTTATTTTCAGGGGATGCCTTATATTTCACTCAGAAGGAAACCTGTAAGTAGGTCTTATTTTCGGGGAAACACGGTAGTTATATATATATATATATATATATATATATATATATATATATATATATATATTTTTATGTATATAGTTTTATGTATATAGTTTTATGTATATAGCTTTATGTATATAGTTTTATGTATATAGTTTTATGTATAGTTTTATATATAGTTTTATGTATATAGTTTTATATATAGTTTTATATATAGTTTTATATATAGTTTCATATATATACAGTTTTATATATAGTTTATATGTATACATAATTGTAGAATGAATTGAAAATCATTATAAACATAACAGATATTAATCCATCTCAGTAATCACTACAAACATGAATAGTTTAAATACATCAGATACTGTTAAAATGTACACAAAGAAAATGTAGTGATGCATGTTAAATGTACATATGTGAAGAAAAACATATCATAACAATATTAAGAAAACTTAAAGAGTTATATTAAGTTGATTAAAGCAGCCTGAACTAAATTCTCAGGAATAAGAAGGCCATTACATAATGATGAAGGCGTTAAGCTTTCCAAAATATATAAAATTTTAATTCTGCATGCATTTATGTACAGAACTTCAAAATACATGAAGAAAAACTGACAGAACTAAAAAGAAATATAGATATATACTCTTAAATCCACTAGTTACCTATATATTAGCATTGGTAATGAAAGTACTTCTATTGCTTTTTTTTGTAATACAAGGAAATGCACTTTTAAGAGATAACCAAAATCCAGTAGTATATGTTGAATGTTTGTTTTACTTATCATTTCTTGTCTCTGTTAACTCACCTCTTTTGTGTCTTTAAATTTTTCAATTTGCTTGCACTTAAGACAATGGATCTCTTATCCAAACAAAGGATGGTGTGTCAGAGTAGGCAAACTTCCAATATTTCTACTATGGAATTGGCCCTTCAGAAGAACTTTCAGACAGCAGCTGGCGATGAGGATGAGGAGCTCTGAGTGTGCCCAAGTGGCTGCAGTGCCCAGAGCCCACTGAGCAGCTGTCTTGTAGAAGGAGAATAGAAGTGAGCTATAAAATGTGTCATTTCTAACAACAAAAAGTTACTGCAGCATACAAGTTGAAAATCACTGCTATAAACACATCATATATATATATATATATATATATATATATATATATATATACATTTATTATATATGTAATAATTTATATGCAATAAAATGTGTATATATATATTATTACAAAAATTTCTTTTTTCCAGAACCTGATATATCCTTGCATTTTACAAATAAAAAATAACAGAATCATAGAGGTAGTCATAACAGAGATTAAATAAAAATTTCTCAGTGTGATTAAATGTACATTTGCATGTTTTGCCTTTAGAGGAAAGTATTCTCTTAACTTGTATCAAACTTAAGAGATTTAATTAAAACCATAAATAGTTATCTTAGATAAAGTGATTAATTTGAATAACAATATAAAAAAGATTCTATTTTAAATCACTTGTTCTGGAGTATTTAATATTAGCAGGTAACATAAAAATAGGTAATATGTACCAATCATTTTATAGATATTTTAATACTTGTCAATATGTAGAGTTAAAACAGTTCAAAATCTTTTAACACATGGCAAGATATTGTATACAGATCTGTTTCCAATATGAAATATGTGTGTAGAGCATGTTATATAAAAATCAATTTGTATTTACTAGTGTTTTTCACAGCAATACAATATGTGAATACACCCATTGGTAATAATCATTCATGAGGAATATTATACACACATTCATATACCTTTAACCACAGTTGAAATTTTGCAAGCAAATGTGATAGGTTTGAAAGGATAATTTCAAGGTAAGAACCGTTATATTATTTTGGACTCATTTAATTTATCCATTTGCAGGCATAACTAGTAATATGACTTTTTATACTGTACCTATGTCAATACAGTGAAATCTTTGTCAAACAGCAAAAATAAATTTTAAGGGTTACTTAAGGAAATTGAAAATTGTACAGTGCTATATTTAAAGTAAAATTGCTATTTTTTTCTTGCTTGCATCTTATATAAATAGCCTGGTTCACCATATGCTCTTTGCCATTTGTGTTGGAAAACTTGTCCTACACCCAGACTCTTGTTCTATTTATAAGTATGTTTGTACTTAAATCCAGTAATTACAATTATGCTCCAGAGGAAAAGGTTATATCGCTCACATATCATATATATAAGGCTGGAAAAGAAATAGCATATTATAATGAACTATTTCTGTAATATTTTTGCTCTGAGATTTTCTACCAACCATAGTTTCAAAGACTTTTGTAGGATTTGTTTAAATAGTGCTAGAGAATGAATGTATTTGAATGGCAAAAATAATAATATATGGTACATGTGTAAATTACACACATGGTATCATTAGTTATCCTTGTATTTATTAAAGGGACTTATAAAATGTCGGTAAAAATCATGTAAATACAATTATTTGCAAAATATTACATTACCTTGCTTAGTCAGATAAAAGGAGCGTTTTCCTTTATGTGGTAGGATTGGTAGAAAGAAATAAGAAGCAATTGTACTAATTACATGTGCCTAATTGTGGCTGCAGAAATAAACCATGGACATATTTCTGGCACCCAGTTATGAAGTCTAGTGATTTTAAAGGAACTGTAAAACACCACTCTGATTTCCATGGTTATGGTTCCCACTCTTTCTACTAATGGAACGTCATAATGAGGAAAGTCATGTTAAGATAAAATATATCATTGCCAAGAACTTAGTATCACAAGGTCTTGGTAAGCTCTAACTTATAATAATGGGGAAGAAGTCTGGGAGACATATTTGAAATGGGCAAAATCTACACTAGTAAAAGAGTAAGATGCAAATTGACCATATAGTCACGACTCCCACCAGCCAATCAGGAGTGAGCATGCAAATTAACCCAACAAAGATGATGGGTTAATTTGTATACAAGGTGCTAAGTGGCCAGGGGTAGGGCAGGATGATGGCATCATCACCATGGGAAGTGTGGGAAGGTGGAAAGGCAGCTCCAGGCTGGAGCAAAGGCAGAAAGGTGGCTCCAGACCAGAGTGAAGGCAGTGCTGGCAGCCAGAGGAAGGAAGGCACATTCTTGCACGAATCTTCATGCGTGGGACTTCTAGTAGAATATAAGAAGTCAGAAGACAATTATTTGGTTATGAAACAGAATGCACTCAAAATTGTGTACTCTCTGCTAAACTATGTCTGTCACATGGCCCGTTAGTGTTTTATTGAAGGATCTGGTCTCACCCATGGGCCCACCTACTTCAAAGGTGTGTGCATTTGTCCTGTGTTATGATTGAGTCATCTGGAGACATAAACCATTGTATAAGTTTGCTAGTCAGATTATCCATTACCTCATAACCACTGCCATGGAGGGTCAAGTTCACTCAAGGCCTTATGAATCAGGTGCAAATATCAAAACCTTGATAAATTGTCCTTGATTTGACCAGTGGGAAATTTTGTAAGTTGGTTTCTGTCTTCAGTCAGGCCAATGTCATTTATTGAAGATATAGGGACTTTCTGGCACACAAAAATTTCCAGGCATTTCTTACTTGAGCATTGATAGTTTTTCAAAGAGCTCTGGTTTATTTCATTGGAAGAATGCTAGTTACTGTGACATTTTGGTAGCAGTTATGTTTATTGCTTCTGGGTTGTTCCTATTCTAGGCTGTCACAATGAACAATATATATATTAAGGGCCTGATGTATGAAATTCATGCAAGGGGCTCAGCCCTCAGGGGCCTGGCTGCCTCGTGGCCCTGCAGCCCCCCCCACTGGACAGTGGATGGTTGGATGGTCGGATGGTCAGATGGTCATTCTGGAAGGCCATTCCACCATCAGGTCTAATTAGGATATTAGCTCTTTATTATATAGAACATATCTATATCTATATCTGTATCTGTATCTGTATCTGTATCTGTATCTGTATCTGTATCTGTATCTGTATCCGTATCCGTATCCGTATCCGTATCCGTATCCATCTCCATCTCCATCTCCATCTCCATCTCCATCTCCATCTCCATCTCCATCTCTATCTCTATCTCTATCTCTATCTCTATCTCTATCTAACCACTGAAGAATGATACATGTAAAATCACTTAGAAAAAAATCTTGGCATGTATAACGTAGTGTGTAATGTGTAAATATCACTTACCAACTAATAACTTTTTATCAGGAGTTTAAAGTAGGCATGCTTCGTAAAAGTACAAGAAATGTTTTTTTTTAAAAAGTTAACATTTGCCAGTAAAAATGTAAGTTTGAATACAAAGAGAGAAAAAATATATTTGATTAAGGAAGCAAAGGGAAATAGAGTGTGGCCAAAAATATAGGAATGGAAGATTATGAAGATTCCAGAAAATGTCATAGATAAGAAGCCCTGTCATCCTACCTTTAGTCTCAAATGTTATTTTGGATATAAAATATATGAACAAGCCTCAGTAAAAAAAAAAAAATTAAAAGCTATTCCAAAGTAATCTATATAAAGAGTCTATATGTCTCCCCAGACTTATTGGTTGCAAAAGGAAAATGAGCGTCCGCTTCAGCCTTTTGGAAGAAGAGACCTATTTGTTTATTTTTTATTGGTATTGTACCTACTAGATCATCATGTTGTTTGTCTTATCTGCAGTGTCCTTTCTGGCCTTGCACTTCAGGCAAATGTAAATCAAAAGCCTTTAGAGCTATGGATCCTGATGATTCACAAGGTAATCTTGCAAACACAGCAGGGAAATATACGGTTTGCAAATTACTTAACTGACATCCCTGCTATTACCCTAAAATATTGTTGCAGTAGAACTCATTTTATAATATTTCAACTTGATTGTATTTTAAAACTTTACCTTTCTCAAGATAAATATATTGCTTCCATTTGCATATTTTTATTTTGTTAAATTGTACATGCATTGAAGGGCAGGGTGCTTCATTTTAAGATAACCAAAAGTTCTCCTTTTCATGTGAATTATTAAATTTGTTAAACTTTTCCTACTAAATTTATCTGGATATATTTTTTTGCACAGGACTTTCTTACAATTAGAAATTATTGCATTTGCCTATAAATTAACGTTACCACGTTACTACAGATTTTCAATTTTGTACTATGCTTATTTCATGGAAAAGACCCATTAAATATAGAATTCATCTTTAGCACTTTTAAATGATGATAATATCTTTAGTGCATTTTTCATCAATTTAATATACTTTTTCTTCAATAAGCATTCAAATGTACTTACCAGTATTACACAAGACTCTTTTCACTTAAGTACCTCATGCTGCAAAAATGTAACTGTAGGGCAATTTTCTCTAACACTTTTATTAATAAAACCTAGAATTCATAATGACTTTGCCATTGTGATTTTAATGCATATACTTGCTTTAATATACACTTAAAGATTAAAATTGAAATTATTTTCATATATTAGGGAATATTCTGACCATCTATATCTTGTCAAGTAGACATTACTAGATTATTTGGACAGATGCTGCTCAAAGCAGAGTACCACATTGTAGAAGTTGATTCAATGGAAAATTGGGGAATCTCTTATACCAGGAAATAAATAAAAGGGTGGATTGATGCAAATTATCACTAAGAATCCTACTAATTTTAACCATTCATGATGACATTTTACATTTTAATTATGGCTGAATAAACCTTAATTATGGCTTATTAAGCATTTTGAATCATTTTAAGATGTATAGAAGCAACACTAAATGAAGGAAAATAAGAATGTAAGTGGGAAGAGGAGAAATGGTCCCTTCGTGTAGAGAAATTTCATTGAGGAAAAGATTAATGTAGAGTTATCCTTCTCCATAGAGATTCAACCCAATTTAATTCAGATTATATGTCATGTCAGTGTGCCTAAAAGAACCAACCTTGATCCACTCGTTACTTAGAATATATATCAGTGTAAATAAGTATTAAAAATAGAGGGGAGCTAAAATCGGTTTGGCTCAGTGGTAGAGCATCGATCTGCGGACTGAAGGGTCCCAGGTTCAATTCCGGCCAAGGGCATGTACATTGGTTGCGGGCACCAATCCCCGGTAGGGGTTGTGCAAGAGGCAGCTGGTCGATTTTTCTCTCTCATTGACGTTTCTAGCTCTCTATCTCTCTCCCTTCCTCTCTGTAAAATATCAATAAAATATATATTTAAGAAAAATAGAGGGGAGACAAAGGACATATGCATTTATTCAGAATAAACCTGAGTTTTCGGTTTTAGCATCAATGTAGGGCTTTTACAGGGAAATACATAGGGAAGGAAAGCATGTTAGAGAATATCTATTAATTAAAGCAGAGAAGGGGTTTCTCTAAAAAAAACACCTCTGTTGTTGAAAGTATTACACATGACCCTTTTTTTCTCCATTGACCCCTTATAGCCTGCCCCTGTGCCCCACCCCTCCAAACCTCCATCACCCTATTGTTGTGTCCATGGGTTATGAATGTAAGCATACAAGTTCTGTGGTTGATCTCTTCCCACCCACTCATCCCCTCCTTCCCAGAAAATGGTTTCTTAATTATCTGACATACAAAAGCATTTCCCGACCAGAAGAAAACCAGACATACTTCTTCAGAAGGACCAGGCGAAGTGGAGGGAGGGAGACAGGGAGAGAGATGGGATGGGTGTTAGCTCTCAGTTACTTTGTTGCTGTTGTCTTAGCAATATTTGTTGTGTTAATCACATATTGAAAGATAAATGTCAATTATTTATTTATTTTTTTACCAAGAACTTTTGGAGGATATTATTTGAGAATGGATATCTGAATAGAAAGAATTACATCCAAGTTTTCTAATGTTTGACACTATTTCATATATTTACAGTGTTTTAAATTCTAAAATGTACCTCTTGCCCCAATTCTCTACTTGGCATTATATAACTAATATTTAACTTTTATTTAATATATAAGAAAATTTCTCTGTTCTCTGGTCTCAGTTTCTGGTCTTTTTGCCATTTGCACATTCTAAAGTAGCTGAAACAAATGTAATTTATATTTTCACCTCAGGGAAGAGATTTTGACATAAAAATATTGAAGACTTTTTATTTTTAAAATATTTATTATATGGTATATTTCATATTTATATAGATGCCCTACTGTGTATATAAATTATTAGTGTAGTTTTTAAAAATGACATATTTGAACACATTTCTTTATGTAAAAACAAGGAAAAATGACCATAATTCAACACTTTAGGGTTAATGAAACTTTTTTGGGGAAATCAGAACTATTCATGATACCAAATATCATGTAAGACTTTTATCTACAAAGGTAAATATAATGAAATAGATGACAATAGGAAAAATTTATGCATAGATAATTACATCATCTAATTAAGTTCTGTGATTAGGTAACCTAATTATATGCTCTCCCTAAATACAGTGGAACCATAACTGTGGTGTGGCCTATAGTTCTTCAAAATATACATCATTATCAGAAATAAGGATATTCTAAGTGGCTCATATAATACCTACAAGTATGATAGTGAATTGTAAGAAATGGATGTTCTGTAGATGCATACTTCTTCCTGAAGATAATGAAGTATAAATGGGTAGGAACTCTATTTCTCCAAGTAAGATATCCAAAATGAAGGCACAATTTTAAAAGAAATGATATTTAAAAACAAAAATAGTATGTTATGCATTCTATTAATCCACGAGTAAAAAGGGCTTTGAAGGGAGAAGTGGAGTCAGGAGAGAAGAGGAGGCCAGTAGAGGGAAGGTATCACTCTCTGGAAAAGAGGGTTCTTTGCAGTGTCTGGGTGCTTATGTCATAAACTTTGTCTTTTGCAGCTATTATTAAGCAATTGGAAACTTGAAATAGGAAAATGTCTTGAAATGTTAATGCCCCAATGACATCACTCATCAATGCCCTTAGTTGTGGCCTTCGGGGAAACCTAAATAATATGTTTAGAAAGCAGAATATAAAAACTATAGGGGATAGATTCTAAAAGAGAAAAACATTAGGCTTACTGGAGACTGTCAAGGCATAGTAAATAGAAGCATAAACAATGAGATGTGGACAAGAATTCAAATTTACATCCATATAGAATATTGCATTGCTCATTAATAAATGTGATCCCAGTTTGATTTCCTCTATGTATGCCCAATGGAGGAAAAGTAAGGTTTCAGTAGGTATCAAAAATACATATTTTAAATACAATTCTGAATATTAAGATGAATATCTGATATTTTTGTTAAAATTTTTAAAATATATTTTTATAATTGATACTATTACAGATATCTCTCATTCCCTCCTCCCCATTTTACCACCTCCTCCCACCCTCTACCGCGCCCCCAAGTCTTCACCACCATATTGCACACGTCCAGGGCCTATGCGTATAAACACGTAAGTTCTTTGGTTTATCTTTTCTTGCCCTCAAACCCTACATCAATTAGTATTTTAAACAATTCTTAATATATCTCTGAGGTAATTTAATTTTATCCCAATAAGTTGATAGATGCAATTTATAACACATTGATATGAATACTTTTGTTAAGGAAATTGTAGTGAGTGAAGTTGTTAGTTCTCATGTCTACTAGTTACTTACAGAAGACAGCCAAAATTACATAATCATCATAAGCGCATCATATCTATACCCACTTTTTCTCTCTCAGTACAAGCTGATAAAGCAGAAATAGTGAAGATGTAAATGTTGACATGGATTTATACATAAATTGAACAGAGAGAGATATGTAGGTATATAGATTAATAAACACACAAATACAAACACATGCATGTAGGCAAACAGACAGACAGCTAGCTATGTAGATGATACACACACACACACACATACACACACACACAGGTGGTGCAATAGTAGGTTTACAGTTGTTCATGGAAATAATATAATAATTAATAAGTAATATAATAATAAACTGTGTTTTGCATACTCACAACTGTAAACCTACTGTGGTCCCATTCTGTATATTAACAAATGATGTGTGTAGCGCTTTGGTCAGTTTTGAAGGCATATCTTCCTGATCTGGAAATGAACTATAAATTAAAAAAATGATCTACCACTTACTCCCAATACCAACCATTCAAGTACAGCTTCAATAAACATACTGCCCCTCTGTTCATCATCGCTGAAGAGAGTGGTAGCCTTGCTCTCTTTAGAGAAAAACTCATTTTCACAGCCTTCTCCTTGCTTAATGTTAGAGAGCTGGCCAGTGAACCTAATGTAATCTCATTTTGTGCAGCTCCATGCATTCTTGGCTTTGAATATGATATTCCCTTGGTCCCTGCCAGGTGGGATTTTTATCAATCCTCAGAACTGATATATGTCTTGGGGAAGAGACCAGGGGCCAGCGATGCACCAGAAGTGAGCCGTAGTCTCATTTGGCTGGAAGCCTAGAACACATGCTCTTAGGAGGAAGATATGGCCTATTTTTATCTCTATCTGCCTGATTACTTTGTCTAACCAACTGCCAAGTTATTGAGAATAGATAGCATTAATTCATTTACATTCAAAAGCTCCAGTATGGTTCATTGTGGAGGATCAGGAAAGAGAAATAATTATTTAGTAGAAAGTCGGGCTTTTGCTGTAGACTCATCAGAAGATTATTTGGGTTTTAATATTGGTTATTGTACATGATGGTGTCTTTATTACATACAGGTGACACAATTTTTTGCTCATCTTAGCAAATGAGCCATTTGAACCGTGAATGGTATAGCTAGCCCAGGTATTGCAGGGGAAGCTGAAATAGGCAGTCTATTGTTTTAGGCATTAGGGGAAAGATCATTTCTTTGCTGTTGTTTTGTTTTGTTTTGTTTTGCCTTTCAGCCTTGCAGCCAAGCACATTGAGTGTGTGTTCCATCTGTCCTACAAGTACTAGTAAAGTTATAGCTTTAAATTATGTTCAGACCTGGGGAAACCATGCTAAATTGGCTGCTGGTATTTTCTTCTCCTTTATGTTTTGAACTGTATTCAGGGCAAAAGGAGGGAACTACAGAGTAGCTAACCTCTTGAATTTATGAGGCTTATTACATATATTACAAAAGAAAATAGATTCAAGTTAACTAATTAAATAAAGTCTCTAATAACTTTCTATTTCAGAGGTTCCATCAATCAGAGATTTAGCAATTAATTATATAAATAAATAAAAATCAAGGACAACATAGATATTAACAAATGTATATGAATTGTCTAAGAAGACAATTTCAAAAATCTCTGCTTATAATATCCTATCTCTAGTAATGGTTTTCTCAGAATATCAAAGATAAGCTAAAATGGTTGGAATATATGTTTCAATATCATGTCAAAATGAATGTATTATGAGAATTAAGACAAAACTTATAATATCTGATTGGTTAAACTGAAGAAACAGAGGCAATATTTTAAGAGAATTGTGATCACTATTAGGACATACTAGAGAGATATGAAAAGATCACAATATAAATCCTAGGAAGACCTATATAAAAATTTAAGGATAGTATTTCAAATTGATTAATCTGAAAATTTCTGTTGTTATGAGTAAGCATGTGGGGATCTTGTATTAATGTAAAAGAGAAAATAAGATAAAAATAAGAATGCACTGTAGTATTTCTGCATAAGAAACCAAAACCAAAGAAAATATTATGAATCCTCTCTTAAAAGCTTCAACTAGAATCCTCCATAAGAATGATAAAAATAGCCCTTAAAATTTTGGAAATACTACCACCTGTTATTAAATGTCTCTACAGATTACCAAATAATATAATAAACCTAATATTAAAAATATATGGTATATGGATTGATGGAAGATGCATTAAGTGTGTGCGTAAATGGAAAGATGAATGAGTGGATAGAGAGATAGATAGATAGATAGATAGATAAGAAGCAATATCTGTATACTAAGAATTATGTTGGTAAAATTTATGAAATGTTGACTCCATTGGAATGATAAGCCTATTAATGGAAATACAGGCAGTACAAGGATAGATTTCAGGCCAAGAGAATTTGTAGAATTTTTTTCTAAAGAATTCTTACTGGTTGAGGTAATTAAATTCAGGGGAAAATGTTTAAAAATATATTTCTTTAAACACTGAATACATTATCACACCTGTAATTATAATTATAGAATCCAGCAAAATGTAAAATATAGTATATCATATGATCTGGTACTATTTATTTAAAAATGCAAGATTGGTTCAATTTTAAAGTGTAAGTTTCTGAAATGCATCATATTAATAGAATATAGACAAAAAGATACTTTAAAATAGATAAAAGGCATTTGGTAAAATCTAATATTTTTGTGATAAAGATATCTCACCAAAAATATTAAAATTGAATTTCCTTCACCTAATGAACATCTGTATAAAGACCATAGCTAGCACCATACATTACAGTGAAGAGAAATGGTAGCAATCCCCCTGACATCAGGATCAAGATAAAGATGCTTAGGCTCACAACTGCCATTTGACATCATACAAGATACTCTAGCCAGTGCAATATTCAACAAACAAATAAAAAGGGGCCCAGATTGTAAAAGAAGAAATAAGATTATAGAATCCCTCAGGATCCACGGACACACTAACATACTTTGCTACTGTAGTAAATTTTGAAACAGAATCCCGGTAATAAATGAATTCAGCAGTATATCGTAGTATGCAAGATGAATATACAGAAATCAATTGCATTTCTATACATTCAAAATGAACAATCCAAAGTGAAATCAATAAAACAAACCCATTTGCAATAAAATTGAAGTGAATAAGATACTTATGAATAAATTTAACAAAACAAGTGCAAGACTTGTGCACTGAAAATCACACATCTGCTGGGGAGAGAATGCATCCTCTGCAGCGCCAGCTGGAAAGGGATTGGTGGCCTCAAACTAGCCTCTCTGGACTTTGCTCAATTCATTTATTTGCTTTTGCTTTTAGTCTATAACTTTTACTGGAAGGAAATTTAGCCATAAGTTTTCCCTGCTGCTGAGTGCTGTAGGGCCTTCTTGAGAGTCATTGGACTTCTGGGTGGGCATGGAAACCCCAAGTCACTGATAATTGCAGACAAATTGATTTTTAAGAGATCTTTCTTCTTAGAAAATTCCAATGATTAATGTGAAAACTCAAGATTTAGCCGAAACCGGTTTGGCTCAGTGGTAGAGCGTCGGTCTGCGGACCGAAAGGTCCCGGGTTCGATTCCGGTCAGGGGCATGTACACTGGTTGCAGGCACATCCCCGGTGGGGGGTGTGCAAGAGGCAGTTGGTCGATGTTTCTCTCTCATTGACGTTTCTAGCTCTCTATCTCTCTTCCTCTCTGTAAAATATCAATAAAATATATATTTTTAAAAAGAAAACTCAAGATTTAATTAATTTAATTAATATTATCTTTTAACTTGTGTTGTAAGGTGCTGTCTTATATATTTTTAAAAATATTTTATTGATTTTTTTATAGAGATGAAGGGAGAGAGGAATAGACAGAAACATCAATGAGAGAGAAACACCAATCAGCTGCCTTCTGCATACCTCCAAATGGGGATGTACCCGCAACCAAGGTACATGCCCTTAATAGAATCAAACCTGGGACCTTTTAGTCCACAGGCAGATGCTCTATCCAATGAGCCAAACCAGTCAGGATGTAAGGTGCTATCTTATTGTAATTTGGGATTGGGTTGATATAAGGTTTTGATGATTATCCTATATAATAAAAGCCTAGGTGGCATCATGCCCTTGTGTGATGTTATCACAAGATGGCTGCCACAAGATGGCCACCAGAAGATGGCCACCCTCACATAATCACAAAATGGCCACCACAGGATGGCTGCCACAAGATGGATGCCACAAGATTAAAGTTACCAGATCATCCCACTTTTGGCTAGACAGTCCCTATTTTCAACATTTTTTCCCACATCCCATGGAGATTTAAAAAATTGGGACTTTTTAAAAACACCGTGGCACATGGGAAAAATTGTTGAAAATCGGGACTGTCCTGCCAAAAGCAGGATGATCTGGTCACCTTACACAAGATAGATGATAGAGGAGAGCATTGGGGGCCATCAGGCCTGTAGAGGAAGGAAGATGGGTGCAACCAGGACTGCAAGGGAGGGCAGTTGGATGTGATCAGGCTGGCAGGGGAATGGATAGGGACACCCCACTCATGCATGGATTTCATGCACCAGGCTTATAGTGTATAAATATACCTCTTATCTAGTCATGTCAATGGATATATTCAATTTGGATTTTTTTCCAAATATAAATACAACATTTTAATTAATTAATTTGTTTGAATATATTATGCAGATAAAACAAGAAATATATATATATATATATATATATATATATATATATATATATATATATAAATCATACTTAGAAATTAATTGGAATACTTGTAATTTTAATATCATTTTTGTTTAAAATGAAGTAAGGACAATTTTTAAAATTTAAAATAAAGACCTATTTATTTTTATTTTTAAATCTTCACCTGAGAATATGTGCTTTGATTTTAGAGAGAGGGAAAGGAAGAGAGGGAAGGAATGGGGAAAAGGAGGGAGTAAGAGAGAGACATCAATGTGAGAGAGAACATCAATTGGTTGCCTTTTATAACTGCCCCAACTGGGGATTAAAATAACACCCTGGTGTGTGCCTAGACTGGGAATTGAACCTGCAAACTTTAGGTATATGGGATGATGCTTCCACACTGGCCAAGTTAAGACATATTTCTGATGCAGTGTTTAGTGGAGATGCAGAACTACTATTATGATTGGAACAGTAAAGATAAAAATTTATTGAAATAAGGTATGTAATAATTGTTAAAAACAAATGACAATTGCAGCAGAGTAAAACAAAAAGCTATCCATTACTTTGAGAAAAATGGTTTAAAACAATAAAATGTATAAAATAAGATCAAATCTTTTCCAAAAATGCATAGCAAATTTGATGTCCCCTCTAAACAGTCAGAAGACAATATCTGAAATAAGTCACTTACTATGAGAATTAAATGCCTACTAAAATCTTTCAAAACATTTTTATCAGAATCAGAGCTAGTAAAATTGGGCAAGTTATATAATACATGATGGAGGGAAAGAAACAAGTACGGTAATGATCATTTCTGTTATGGAAATTTTATTAGAAACTCATGAGATAAAAACTAAAAAAAGATACTTTAATATGAATGAAAGATCTTAACTTAAGCCACCAAACAATCAGTTATAGAATCAAGACTTTTTTTTTAAATATCCTAATTCAGAGGGAAAAAAATGTTTAACCACATCAAAATTTAATTTATTAAATTTTTTTAAAATGGGAAGTACTTTTCTTTAGATTTGGGTGAGTGTTGCAATGTAAGAAAATATATACTATTACCACATTCAGTTTTTCTTATCTCAAAGAATTTTCAAATTTACTAATAAAAGTTTTAGTGTATTAGTAACCAATAATATTGAAGTCACACAGATTTTTTTATTTATTTTCGTTTATCACTGAAAAATATCAGCTACATATGAAAAAAAAATCATGTAGTTGCTATCTCAAACTCCTCCAGCTTTGTTAGACACTAATCTGGATTGTTTGAAATTGTTTAAATAACAGACTGATATGTCCCTTATTGACTTGCCCCACTCTGCTACTATTGAAAATATATGTGCTGTTTTTTGAATTAGGCTCTGTACAAAATGTCATGAACACAGTGGTTAAAACCACTTGCTATTGAGCAATTTGTATGATTGATACATTCATTAGAAGACAATGAATTTAATGACAGTTCTTTGCCAGTACTCATTGGTTGTGTAGTGGGCAGGTTTGAGTTTTACACAGATTTACTCTACTATTAACTAAAATTCAAAATTATCTTAAAATTTTAACAATGCTTGATTAAAATTATTTAATCAAGGACTAGAAGTGGCCTTGTGGGTTTGCCTTTCTCTCACAGATACTGCACTGCAAAGGAAGTTCAGTTTTATGCTCCAAGAAAATAAAAAGCCTATTTGTGACCTAGTTAGACAGATACAATGATTTATGTTTAAAATTATTTTTAATATGCATCACCCCTTTAATATTTGCAATACTCCTATAAATTACAACAGATTATTGTCACTTTATACACGAGGTAATAACTGAGACAAAGATACCAAAGTCCATGTAATTCTTACCTGGAAGTGCCATTAGAAATCGAGGAAGTCTAGCTGCTGCTTAATCTAGTCTGTAAAATACTCAGTCCTAGCTATAAGTTTTGGATTTTTTGTTCATGATAATGTTTACTTTAATAGGAAAACCAAAT